>OY747126.1:75087052-75687052 GCA_963556465.1 Berberis vulgaris
AAAATTTAAGTTTTAAGTAAAAAGGTCTATTTGCCTCATTTTTGCCCCTAAGAACTTCAATGATTTTTTTGTGTGTGTTTTTTTTTTCACTTTTTTTTTTTTTTTGAAGGCATTTTTTTACTTTTTTTTTGTCTGTGCATAAAACACAATTTTCAAACCCTTTAACACATGCATGTAATCTTATAGGCAATGATTGTTTGACACTACCAATTTCCTTGTTTGGTATCATCATCCTATTTTTTTTTACCGACTAAGGGACACCACCATTAAAAGCATTTTTTTCCCTCTTCATCTCCTTCTCCCTCAGTGATCTCTTCCCAATAGCAAGCATGAACAGTAGCTTCACTAGTGCTACTGCCTCACCTCGCTTCTCCCCCAACCTCAACCGCCCCCCCCCCCCCCCCACATTCATATATTTTTTCTTTTTTTCCTTTTCCCCCCCTCTTCAGGCTGTTGCAACCTTATCTTTTCCTATCAACAATAACTAACAAGAGTATCAACAGCAATGTCACTATCGCATCGCCATCACCCCCATTCTCACCGAGGTTAGAAAGAGATCAAAGGAGAAAAAGAAAATAAAGGGGGGGGGGGGGGGGGGGGGGTGGCTGACAACATTTGTTGCTGCTGCTGTTATTGTGGCCTACTATCGATGAGAAGGAAAGAGAGGGAAGATGAAAAGAAAGAAAGAAAATGAGGGCAAGCGAGAAGCGATAACGGTGTGGAGGGTGGGAGAGAAGCAGCGATGGCGGGCAGCAGCATCCGAAAAAGAGGGAAGAGAGGAAGATGATAAAAAGGGAAAAAAATGAGGGCAAATGAGAAGCGACGATGATGTAGCGGGTGGGAGTGAAGCAGCGTTGGCGGGGCAGCATTGTTGTTATTCCGTGGAGAAGAAAACACAAAAAAAAATGTTGGTGTTAGGTATAAAGGCAGAGAATGCTGGTGTGAAAGAGAAAAATTGATGGTGTCGAACAGCCAGGGCAATTTGAGAAAGACTAGTCCAGTCATTCTTGCAAGCGACGCGAATATAACGACGAAAATTCTGTCTCGTTTTGTCTTCCTCTCTTCACTCACTCTGCGCTCCACTTTGTCCGTTAGCTCTCCAACCCAAAATATGCAATTTTATTTCTCCAACTTTGACAGCAACACATAAATTCATCACTTTTGTTTTCCATTCCAAACCAACACAACGAATCAACAGCCCGACCCATTCCCTCTCCGTCTCCGTCTCTGTTGCTGAAATGAGCGTAAGAACACAGCGCAGTTATGGTGCAATCCGAACTCTCTCTTCTTCATCTTCCCTCCCCAGATGTTTTCACGCATCTTCTGCTCCAGGTACAACCCCTTTCTGGGTTTTTGTTTTCTGCATTCGGGTTGTTTGATTTTATGTTTGAATGAGAGATCTGAAGACGAAAACTGTATGGCTTCATTTTCTCTGGCTCTAATCTTGATTAGATTTGGGTGGAAATTAATAAGCAAACAAAAAGTGTCTCTCTCTCTCTTTTTTTTTCTGCGAAGGGGATGGGTGAGCCCCACCATGTAATTTAAGTAAGGTTGGTGGGACCAAAGTGTCTGTTTAGATGAGACTTCTGCTTTTTAAGGTGCTTCGTTTTGTTTGATTGAAAGGATTAGTGATTAATGAAGACCCCTTTGCTTAGTTTTTACGTTGGTATCTCATGAAATGCTTCAGGGCACTTCATAAGACTGATCATGTGGTTTGGGAAATTTTGGGTTTTCTAAAATTTGGATTTTCAAACAATTTGAGTGACAATGTTGATAAGATTTGTTTTGTGTTTATGTCACTGTTGGTTGGTAAGCTGATGTTGAATTTGGTTGTAAAAGACAACAATTTGAGTTTCGTTTGTGTGCAGACGATCATGCAACATGTGGGACGCCTACGTGGATTGGGAAGGGACTCACTTGCGTGTGCTTCAAGCGAAAAGGAGCTTATGAACGAATTTGCATCAATTTGACACCTTCACAGGTAAGAATTTATGGGATATCTTGTAAACGACAAAAGTTTTGTCAAGTTTGCCTAAGCCAATGAAAATGAAAAGGACAATATTTTTGATGAGTATCTAATCATTTAAAAATTCAAACTGGGAGGTCAAACATGATTGTTCATCTAATTATGGATGACCAACCATAGAACAAATTCAATTCAGAGTATAGTAGAGTTGTGTAGGCGAAGAATTTGTCCGAGATAAAACTGTGAACAAGGCCAATCAACCCTTTTTTGGGGGTGTCTATTTGTGTATAAATTAATCAATTGTGTACGATTACAAGAATGCTGTTTTGATACTGTGTACAAAAACTACAAAATGTACTCCAATTATTCAATACACACTAATTATATTCTTGATAGAGGATTAAAATTCTGAAAGACTTCCATTGCTTTTTGGAAACACCTAAGGTTAAGCTAATCAATAGGCAATCCAGATAGAAAATACCCAACATGCTCAAAGAAACACCTAAGGCAAATTCTAACCTACAAAACAAAAACCTTACGAGCACCAACTCAAAATGTTGTATCCAAGTTACCACCCTAAAGACACGCTTAATTGATATCAAACTAGACTTAACTCAGTTTATTCTATTGTTAGGACTATATTTTGCTCTCATGCGTTGAACCTTCTCGTTTATGACGGGACATTTTATATTGCATTCATTTCCTTAGAAAAACAAATATCAGAATTTCAGAAAAGCAAATATTTTGAGGGGTGGACCAAGCAAAATTGTTATTTTATCAATGCAATTAAGAACACAAGTTTTAAAAAAAAATTACGGGTTCGCAACAAGCAATTGACAAATAGAACGTCCCGAGTTTTGTGTTTTTGCCTTCCAGCCGAACACACCGTAAATGTGCAACTCTTTATGTAAGTCTCTTTGTTAACATAGTGGAGCTGCTTCCTTTTAATTCATCATTATTTTCATCACTTTTATCTTCATACTCATCGGATTTGCTGCTTCAATTCCATGCTCCTTGCGCTCTCCATATACTTTAAGGGAATTAGCAGCCCTTCTCCACTTATATTTTTTGTACTATCTTCATTCCCTTAGCTTCTTTTTGAGCCATAGGAATGTTGTGTCTATCACTTTGTGACTCCCCTGCCCTTTTGGATTTAGGTTGGCAAGGTGAAGGCTCTCACTCTTTTCTCTTTCTCCGTGGTTTAGCGCTTCATGTTCTTGTTCTCTCACTCCAAGCACCGATAAATTTTTTTGAAGATGGTGTCATGGGAGCCATGATTCTCCTTTCCTTCGTCCATAATGGTTATTTAGTTCATACTTCGGTGAAGTTCCCACTCAACTAATATGGTGCAATGCTATGTTGCATGGGTGCTTTGTGTTGTCATTTACTCATGCTTTGTTCTTGACTAGGGCTGCAAGTTGGATAGGAAAATGCGATTTCGACTAGTGCCAAGCCGAAAGTTTTCAAAAATATCCAATTCCGATCCAAATAATTTCGAAACTTCTGAAAGTGTTATGATCCGAAAAATTCCGAGACTTTTTTAAATAAACAATATTTATATATCATTTGTAAGGGCCCTCATTCGTTAATGCCTAATAGAGTTTGACTTTGACGCCTACCTATTTTGAACTTTAATTGAATCTAGCCTTCTTTTTCCGAAATTAATTTCCAAATTTTTTCCAAAAGCACCCTCAAAATTTCGAAAATGTTGATTCGAAATTTTTGATTTCGAAGAATTTTCCAAAAACGTTGATTCCAAATTTTCGATTTCGAAATTTTTGAATGGAAATTGGAAATGAATTTTGGTTGCGAAATTTTTTGGAATGGAAATTGGAAAACCTATTTCCGATCCGATCCGTCCGGAAAACAACCCTACTCTTTAAGCTCATGGGATCAAACTTATTGCACTTCTCTCATATCCAAGTCTTCCATGCTTGAGTTAAAACTCTAGTCATCCTTAAGTAGAGTTTATTTGGTATGTGAGAACTTTAGATGCTTTAATCTCAATGCAAATGCTTGCATATGGTAATGTTGATCACTGATCTTTTGCTTTGTCCTTACATATTAGTTACCAAGGTTGCTAGCTATAGCCGCTACTTCAAGCTAGTGATTGTTCAAAATTGTTTCTTAGATTTTTAAACTCTCCGGATTAGAGTTTTAGAGAGTCTTGTTTGAGATCTTCAAATCCTTACAATAGGAGTGCATACTAAACTGTGCAGTTAAAACAACGTTATAACGCCGATATAACGCTTAACGAAGGTGAGCCGTTATGTTATGATATTATCACATTATGGTATCACAGCTCCGATATAACGGCGTTATATGGCTGTTATTGAAATAACTTTTTTAATAACGCCGTTTTAATATTTTGTTAAAAAAAAATCACCAATTTCATTCTCGATCAAACCGAAATCCTAGACAAGGAAAACCAGAGTTTGCTGTCGCCAATCGATAGAGAACCGAACCTTTGCATTTGATAAAGAATGGAAGAAGACGAAGAGTCGATCTCACTCTCATACGAAGGGAAGATGATTTTTATTAATATTTTTTTTTTTTTTGAATTTAATGTTATGAACATGATTTATTTTTTTGAATTTATAATACATTAATACTTTGTGGGGTCTTAAAAATATATTTAAAAGTTATTCCGATATATCCCGATACATTAAGCTTATATATCATTGTAGTCAGGGCACAAAGGCACAAGGCTAGGCGTGCGCCTAGAACACTTGAAAATAATGTAAATGATACCTTCACTTATAAAGTTTATATCTAGCATGCAAATTCATATAAGAGAAAGCAACAATTTTTCAAGATTAAAAACTAGTATTATCAACCTTAAACTTGCACCCAAGATTCCAAACGTGAATGTCAAATCGTCAATTATATCATTAAAAAAAAGTTAAAAATCAGTCCATACTCCATAGATAACAAATCTATAATATATGGAGTTCAAAATCAGTCCATAGCTATGTTTCCAAGCGCTAGGACTAGCCATATGAATAGACACTTTATTTCTACCAAAACTAAAAGAAAGCGTGTTGATACGTATCGTGTCGGATACTCGTGTTGCCACCCACGGAATTTTGGAAAGAAAAACCTCCATCTGTGTTTTCCTCTAGCCCACCATCTTCATATCCACAAAGAAGGCTGCTAGATTCCCCTCCCCCCCCCCCTCTCAAGTAGTTAATGCCTTCTAGAGCAACTTCTTTGGCCAATCACAAATTTCTCTAGCTCATTCAACCTATGCTATGCTAGCTGAGCTAATATTATCGGTAATAGGAGATCTCCATGGACCACTAGATGAGATCTAGTCTGGTGGCAGTACAATATTTGGTTTGTTTATCCTCCAAGGAAACGAAGGTGGATTTAAGAATGCTTAATAGAGCTCATGGGTAGGGAGGTTCAATGATGGAGGTAGGAGGACTTGTTTCGGCTAAAATCATGCTAGAGGAGTAAAGAAAGTTGTTGAAGAAGATTGGATGAGGGAGAAACCAAAATCCAAAAGGCAATTTCTTATTCTTAAAAAATGCAAGAGATATCTGGTTGTATGGTCAGAGCTTCTTATATAGAATTGTGGTTACCATCAAAAGAAGGAAAAAATCATCCTGATCAAATAACTCCAGATTCCTCATTCCCTCCGTCTTTTATTGTTCTACTTCTATGGTTAAATCTTACTACTCTGCTCGCCTTGGCAGTGTATGTATAGTTGGAACAAACCACCCGACATGCACAAGATGAACGAAGTTATACATATTGCATGAAGAGAGATAACTAGACTCCGTATTCCACATTAATATTTTTTATTGGTGATATTTTATCCAAGAAGTCAATATTATGATTCTACGAAAAGGAAAAGAAAGGTTAGACAACGCGATCGACCAAAAGATTCAGTTATTCAAGTAAATAGGAAATTTTTAGGGTCACGCATCAGGGAAATTGTGTTGGATTTGTCGCAGTACCGATGAAGCTACCATTAAGCTGTTTACACTTTCAGAATTCCTCTTCCATGCTCACATAGGTTATGGTTAGCAACCGTGAAAAGTGTGAGGGTGGTGTATTGATGAGTGACTACTCTAGGAAGTCGATAAATGGATTATGAAGTCAATTTTATCTTGAGGAGACTGTTTGGCGGGTTTGCTTGGATATTTGAGATAGTCAATATGTTTAGGGTTAGTAAGTTAATCTTTGAATTCCAGTTTCCTTTCAGAATTCATTTTTTATGTTTATAGAAGTTGGTGTTAGATCAAGTCTTAAATGCATATCTTATCCTATAGGAAGTTGAGATTGAAGTAGGCACTTGTTGACTCTGGGTAGAACCAGAATGGGTGACGCATGACGCATGGTCAATTACAACTTCTGAAGGTCTGTGTAGGGCAAGGATGCACGGACTCGGACACGGATACGACACGGCGACTCGGCAATTTTCAAAAAGATAGGACTCAGCGACTCGGCAACACGGTCAAACTTAATTTTTTTTAATATATTTTTTTTGTAACTCATAAGAACATAAAATCATAAATAAATTAATAATACTATTAAACAATCCAAACATAGCAATAAAACATTCAAATTCATTCATTCAAATTTACAAATGCATCATAAAGTCAAACTCAACTGCTCAAGTCATACTCATAAAGCATAAGCAGTATAATTTCATTAATAAAATGTAAATTGATAATTTCAAAAACTCACCAGGGAGGTGGCTACATCTCTTCTTCTTCATTAACTAGCGGATCAATTGTCACATTTTCTTCATTCAACAGTCCAACCTCTAGCTCAGGTTCATCAAGTGAAAGACTGGCAATCTCAAGCACTTCAGTAGCATCCAAATCCAACGAATCAATAGTATCTCCTGCGATATCTCACATCTTTGTCTCACCTTCTTTGTACTCTTGTTTTCTTCTTGACAAAAGACGAAGGTTGGAATGCACATACACTAAATCTTCAACTCGTTGTGGGGTCAATTTGTTCCTTTTTAATGAGTGGATGTTGTTATACGTGCTCCAATTCCTCTCACAACATGAGGAAGAACAAGGTTTCCCAAGTAACTTCAAAGCAATATTCAGGAGTAATGGTGCACAGGTACCATGAGAAACCCACCACACATCAGGTTCTAGGTATGCTCTATTCTGTAGAGCATCACCTTCTGCAAACTGTCCAGTACCCGTTGAAAACCTAGCATACTCTATAATAACCACTCTTCTGTCTTCAATATTAGGAAAGTATCTCTTGAAACACTTATCTCTTTCCTTTGTAATCTCAGGATCTCTGTGTGGCGAAATACGATTAGGATCCTCTTCAAGCCATTTTCTGCTATAATACCTATATATAAGCAATGTCAATCACAAATTAATATATAAACATTAAGTGCATAACTCATGAATTCTAGTCAAGACTCAAGAATAAGTAGAATAAAAAGTTAAAAACAATGTAATTATTTACCTTGGATTCAAGGAATGTGCTAAGCAATGCAGTGGTGTGTTGTTTTTTTCCCATCAATCTACCAATATCTGATGCACCACTGAAAAAAACTCTGACTCCTCACTAGTATTTTCCTTTCCTTCATGACGGTAAATAACTTGTTTCACCTTCTCAATCATAACATCCCACATCTCATACACCAAGTGAAGACAAGACTTATCTGTATCAGCCCTCCGCAACATTGAATAAATAGGCTCTGTGAAACGAAGCACATAGTCCACTTTGTCCCACCACAAGTCATCCAATAGTTTTCCTTTCACAATCCGTGCTTTCTCAACATCATCTTCCTTATAGGAATCCCACTGATCTCCAATCACCACACTTTGGATGCTACTTTTAATGTCTTTCAATCTCTTGAGCATAATTATGCTTGAAGCAAAGCGTGTCTCTGCTATGGAAAGCAACTTCAATCTCGAATGCTCATTAAACATATGCAACCTCATGGAATGGTTCATGATAAAGTTCTTGATCAGCACCCCATCCCCAACAACATCAATAATCCAACTACACAAACTGTAGGCCTTTTCATTTGCAGGCGTGTTCTTTGGAGCGCATATGTTCTTCAAGGCAAGGTTGAGAGTGTGGACTACACAAGGTGTCCAAAAAACCTCAGGATACTGGCTCTCAACAAGTAAACCTGCAGCCTTACAAACTGAAGCATTGTCGGTTATAACTTGAACCACATTACTTGGCCCAACCTCACGTACAACTTCCTTGATCAAATCAGCAATGAAGAACTTGTCTTTGTATTCCCCTTCACAGTTCACAGCCTTCAAGAACATTGGACCCCCCCTCATTAATCACTATGAAATTAATGAGAGGCCTCCTTTGAGAATCAGTCCACCCATCACAAACAATTGTTGCTCCTTTAGTAACCCATGTGAACTTTGTTGCCTCCAACAACCTCTGAATGTTGCCCCTTTCATTTTGAAGCAATGTCGTCCTCAATGCATTATACCCAGGGATCTTGTAACCACTAATGGACTTTGCTTTATTCGTTGCATAGGTGAAAGCCTCCTGAAAATACGGATTCCTTGCAAGGTTGAATGGCAATGCAGCTGAGTAGAATGCCCTTGCGATCAAAGCATCCAACTCTTGTCGCTCACTCATATTGAAAGCATTTGCAATAGGATTATTAGTGGCTCTTCTCTTCCTTTGTTCATTGTATGGAACTGAAGGACCAACCCCCCCCACTACTTGAACCCGGGTGCGGGTGACTATTTGATCCCACTGAAGGAGGTAAAGGAACACTTCGCACCCTTGAACTTTCTGCTCTCAATGCAGCTTCATCAACAAATTGTCGCACCTCTCTAAGTTGTATGGGGGAGATTTTGGCACAAATAGCTATCCCACGGCCTGTTATCTTCAGCAAGTGGTCCTTCAATCTAGTAAGAGATCTCGTATACTCTTTCTGACAAAAGTTACACCTCCATCTAAGGTTTCCCCCACCTTCACTTGGTCTTCTTAATATTGTCACATGCTTCCAAAGATCATCTCCAGTTACTTGGCCTAAAACCAGTTTTAGTTTCTTATTTAGTTTTCAGCCAATAGGTGCAAGCTCAATATGGGGTATTTGAAGTATATCAATTTCATGCATGCTTTCATATATATGCAGAGAAAGAAAAGAGAAAAAACAGCAAAAAATGGAATCGCAGGAAAAAAAAAAAGAAACGAAATACAAAATCGCAGGAAAAAAAAAAACAAAATCGCAAGATCGATCGATCGATCTCAGAAATCAATCTCAGGAAGATCGATGAAATCGCAGGAAAAAATAACAGAGAACATAGCAGGAAAAAAAACAAACGAAATCGATCGATCGAAGGTACCTGGTGTTGATGAGGATGCCATAGATCCTGTCGATCAATCTATCCCTCTCTGTCGAACCCGATTTCTCCTCAGTCCTCAGTCTTCTATGTCGAAATCGATCTCTTCGTGTCAGTCGAAATCGATCGATTGATTATCTGTTCTGACTTCTCTTCTCTCTACCTTCGTCTCTCGATCTCTCTACCTCCGTCTCTCGATCGATCGATCGATCTGATTTAGGGTTAGGGTTTTCGGTTTTCCTGTGCTGTGTGGGAGGAAGGATCGGGCGATATGATTTAATTGTAAATTTTAGAATCAACGAATTTTGACTATGTCTGGATCGTGTCTGACCGAGTCTGGATCGTGTCCGGGCCGTATCCAGGCCGTGTCCAAATCAGTCAACGAATTTTGACCGTTGACCCCGTGTCCAATAGTGTCCAGCGCGTGTCGGACGCGAATCTGTGTTCGACACGCATTTGACGCGTGATACAGAGGTTTTCCGGAGAGTCGGTGCATCCTTGGTGTAGGGGTGTTAATTGGTTTGGTCGGTTCAAAGTTGGACTAGAACCAAACCGAATCAAACCAAACCAAACCAAGAAATCGGTTTTCGGTTCGGTTTCCACATTTATCAAATAAATAACCAATCCCGAACCAAACCGATCGGTTCGGTTATTTTCCTTTTTATTCTTTTTATTTTATTTATTTTCTGCTGCTACATACAACTGAGTTGGCTCTAGCACAAAAGGAATAAGTCAAAGCTACAAAGAATAGAAAGAAGGAAATAAAGCTTAGTTTGCAAAGAAGGAAAAGAGAGTACAAATAAAATAAAAGAGAAAGAGAATGGGAAGCGGTAAATGGAAAACAAATGCCAGATGAACACAGAGAGTTTCAAGGCTCCGACTATTCATTTATAGAGAATTCTTTCAATTTTTTCTTGCCTATTTCTTTTGATAATTCTATAAGATTAAATTTTTTTTGCCATGTCTCTCATATACACAATACTATACCATCATACAAAAAATATAACCATAACTACATTGTTTGCATCTTAATCTATCTCCACCACACCGATGTGATGATCTGAACAAGACCGAAACTTTCTATGACGATTCCACAAGTCACGTAATTTCATCCTATAAGAAGGTTTTTTTTATCAAATCAGAAATGTCGAAGTTGTCGCCATTGATCATCTTTGCTGCAAGCAAGCAAGTGAAGTTTGGTTTTCTTCAACAAGATTGAGTCAAACTTGGTTTCTCCTCCTCAACTTGCAAGTGGTTGGATAGAGAGAGAGGGAGTTAAAAAAACAGAAAAAAAGAACATTAATAAAGAAAGAGAAGTTGGGTAGGTGGGGAGAGGTGGGTGGGGCTTAAATAAGATAGAGAATGTAGGTTTTTTCAACTATTTCTCTGAATGGGGCAAAATGGGAGTTAAGAGAGAGGGTGGGGACATGGGGTGAGAATTTAAATAAGAGTGGGTCGGTGGGGGATTAAATAAGAGAGAGAGGGTTAGGGATTAAAAATAAGATAAAGAGAAGGGTTCGGTTCGGTTCTTTCGGATGTGTGAAAAACAAAAACCAAAACCGAACCAAACCAAGTCAGTTCGGTTCGGTTTGGTTTTCTAATGTTCGGTTTCGGTTTTTCTCGGTTTGGGCTTTTTCGGTTATATTTCGGTTCGGTCGATTTTCAGTAACCAATTAACACCCCTAGGTCTGTGAATGGAAAACTACTTCAGTTGGAGTATTTACTAGATCATGAAGTAGGATTATATTACAAGTTCTAGGGGGATTTCAATCGATATTCGGTAAATGCATAGTTGTTAAAATCGTATGTACCACTGTACCGGTTACCAACCGTTACATACCGATTAAATTTTTCCTACTAGCTTCATTGCATTGCGGGAAAGGCACACCTGATTTATAGCTTGATTAGGATGCAATTGCAGTAAAGGCACGCCGCCCCTTGGAGAGGAGCAAATATTTTGGTGGAGGCACACATGTTGACACTCTTACCCAAGAGATCCAAAGTGTTCACCTCACATAATTCTATAGAAGTCAAAGAAGATTAAATTGACCAAATAAGTGCAGGGGAACAAGTTTGCTTAATCCAAGCTGAGTTGGGTTGATGATATCAGTAATTATATTTTGGGTGGGTTGATCCAACTATAGTTGTTCTAATCATGCTATAGATGATTTTGTCAACTGATCACATCAAACATATTGCAAATATTTCTGAAATGCCAGTTCGTGTCATAGTAAGGTTTCCTATTCGATTAAACACTTAAAGATTAATCCTTATAATGTACAGGATTTATCATGACATCATTAAGTGTCTATGCCATTGCGAAAAAGGGTGAGATACTCCATTTAGACTCGTAGAAATCATGTATTTCTTGGAGTTTCTTCTTGGTTGTTTCTTTAAATTTTCTCTTGGGGGATTTATCTGTTGTAATGAGGCTTTATTCTCGTTCATTCATCCTGCATAATGATGGACAATATTTATTTGCAGTAGCATTTCTATTCAGATTTAGGGTTTTGATATATTTGTTTTTGTTAGAGCTGAACAAAAAACTGATCAAACAAATTAAATTGACCGAATCGATCCGATTGGTTAAGTTTAAATTCAGTTCGGATTGGTTTCGGTTGTAAAAAATTCAAAACCGAAGTGGTCGGTTCAGTTTTCGATTTATATGTGATTTTAACCGACCAAACCGAACTGACCGAATATATATAATAAATAATATATATTTTATATATAAATAATATAATATGTTTAAAATAGTCGGTTGGTTCGGTTTTGATTTGATTTTAGTCGGTTCTGTTCAGTTACGGTTTGCATAAATTAGAATCGGTTCTATTTTGGATCGGTTTTGTTAATGTTCGGTTTGGTTTCGGTTTGAAAATTTTAAAACCGACCTAAATCGGTTTGGTTCACGGTTTAGGTGAAAAATCAAACCGACGATTCGATTTTCAACCCTAGTTTCCGTTGACTATTTCACTATTCTCTTGTACTCGTTTTTATTAGATTTTTTTTTCTAAACTCTTAAGGGTTTTTGTCATGAATATTAGTGCTGGGAACACTTTGCTAGCAATGTATTTTACTAAAACTACCATTATAGACCCGATATTCAGATCTGACAGTCAGTCAGATCCAAATTAAAATCTTTCCATCCCTCTATATATTTTGAGTAATTCTAGGGAGCCCGCTCATGTAGCCCGCCTGGCTGTCCGGACCCTCCCAGGCACGTGCCTGGGAGGGTGTTTGGCACGTGAACCCACAGGAACTAGAGAGGTGACGCAACAAGAAGAAGAAGAGCTACAGTTGTTCTTGCTGGGTCAAGAGCTGATGACTCCGCACCCTTCGATGAAATGTCTGTGGAGAACGCTTTGAATCTGCTTGGGGTGTCCGAAGGTGCATCCTTTGAGGATATATTGAGGGCCAAGAACTCGATTGTTGCTTCTTGCAAGGATGACCAACAAGCTGTTGCTCAGGTTTGCTGCACCATCAAGATTGCACCTTTTTGTGTTTTGTCTATTGGGTTGGGTTGATTGTTGATGATTCTTGTGGTTTTGTGTTAAGGGGTTGTTTTAATGGGTGTTTTAGAGTGATTCTGAGATGGGGTTTTTGTGAGAATTTGTGATTTTGGGGTGGGGGTGTTTGGGAGACCCAGATGTGTGTTTGAGGTTTGAAGCGAGTAGATAAGCTTGAATTGTAAGTGGGTATCTTTAATTTGGGAACTTGTTGCACTTACTTGGAAGCTTGAATTTGTGTTTTTTGAGATATGGAATGAGAAGGGGAAGTAGAGGTTTCATTGGGGTTGTCTAGGAGGCGCAAGAGAGGAGGAGGAGGAGGAGAGGGGGCGCAGGAGGGGAGGAGGAGGCGCAGGAGGAGTTAATCCCTCGTACTTTACAAGTGGGTTCACGTGCCAAACACCCTCGTGCTTTACTAAATAAATCCCTAAAAAGTAAAACCAAAAAGTCCCTCTATTTTATCTCTCTTTAATTTCACTCTCTCAAAAACCAAAATATCCTCATTTACAATGATGTTCATCTTCTTCGCAGATTTGCAAAATATCAGATAATTTGAGTGGAACCTCTTCCTTTCTGTCATTTAACCAATTGGGATTTGGAAGGAAGTTCTGGATTTCTGCTTTGGGGTTGGAGTTCTCAGAAACTTTTGATCGAGAAGCAAGTGGTTCTTTCACGGGTTTCATTTTCCGGTGTTCTTGAGTAAAAAATTGATCACAAGAAATTGAATTGAATTTGTCAAAGATGGTTTTTATTAATGTAAGAGGGTTTCGAGGCATGAAAGGTGGGTGGGTATTTGAAGAGCGAGAGTGAGTTGAGGAATGTCTGTTTTCTTGAAGAAACTACAAAAGGTGGTGGAAGTGGAGGAGGAAGATGACGAAGGTTTCACCATTGAATCCGTGTCCAAGTTCTCACTGGTGTGTAGCGGGAATGTAAGATGATTTGTTGCAAGGACCCCGAATGTGACTTTTCGAACTAGATGCCTTCGACAATGCTAAGAATCAGTTTCAGTAAGAACTTCAATGCTAGCCTTTAGATTGTTCCAAAGGGTGATGGGAGCTTGGTGGATAGTTTGTGCAGTGTGAGACGGTAAATGCAGAGATTCCTTAACCCACTTTCGTCAGAGACTATGGAGCCAAGATCTTCAGTGAATTGGATGCTTGTCTCTTGAAGGCATAGAATACAAACAAACCACTGTACGGTCTTGGTTTTAGTATTAGATTGGTGGTTGTCCACACGAAAACAGTCAAGAGTTGTGACAATAGTAGTGCCTGAACCATAAAATGCCTTTGGCAGAGTCCTAGACTTGGATACCTTCTCCCACAAATCTTACCAGCTAAGGTAACAATCATTGGAAACCCCACTATTTTCAATATGTCTACCTATAAAAAACGGTAAAGTTAGTTTTATGTATAATCTGTTTCCATCTACACTGTTTCTTTGATCAAAACACAGTCCTTTTATCCAAACCTACCGACGATGCTTTTGCATTTCAACTGGGTAATGCACACAGTCCATCGAACTATCCAGAGCTTTAGGTGTGAAATTCTTGTGGATAGTAAAAAACTTTAATTAATTTTCATGCTTCTAGCCATTAGTTAGCTTAAGAATTCCCTCAAGTATTCTACTAAAGTCTTAATGCCAGTTTCAAGGTTCAGTCTACAATATGAAAGAATACAATTTTCTGCTTGCTTATAAAAAAAGTTATAATTCTGCATGAGAAGTTTCTAAAAGTTGTTACTAATTGCGTTCATCTTGAATGACGTGGTTAGGAAGTAAGAAACTTTTTTTGGATATGTTCAATGTGATTGATATGGTGAAGCTCTAGAATAAGAAGGCAAACTAGCGATATGATAAGGAACAGTTGAGGCTTCCTAATCTCCAAGGATTATCTCCAAAATATCGTGGATTCCTTATCTCCAACTCCAAGTCTCTAGAAACCCATGATAAAATATCATGGGCTTCCAGTGATTGCTACTTATCATTGGATTCCCTATCTCCAAATCTCTAGAAAACATAGATACTTTGTCAGGTCCAAAATAATGTTGACATGATCAAAGTGCAAGAATCACATAGACTTGCTGCTTGAGATACTTTTTTCTGTGCAAATGTGCCTGGAGTCTGAATGCCACATCAAAAGAACAATAATGGAGCATAGAAATATGCAAGTGTTCTGATCATGCACATCACTAATGTTTGCTCCTGTGGTTCAGTTCGCTATTAGACAGCAAAAAGTAATGTGTAAAGCTACCACCAATTCGGGATGGACACTGCAGTCAGAAAGAAATGAAGCTAATAGTACTGTAAACAGCAGCAAGACGTCAGATTCTAGTCCAATCTAGGGAAATCAGTTCTTCGTTTTTTTTGTTTAATACCATGGTGGAACCGGATAGCTTAACAAGTTAACATCTATTGTAACCATGGTCCAAAATATCCTGATATATTCTGGATATATCCCGATATCTATCCATTTTTTAAGGTTAAAATATCAATGATATCTGGATATTTCCCAATATTAGAGGAATTATCTACAATATCTGCGATTTCTATCTGTTATTCAAGGCCTGATATATCCTATTGATGACGGTATTTCCAACCATGATTGTAACAAAACAATGAGAGTGTCTCAAACCAGCATTATTTGTCACTTGCAATTTCAAAAAATATTTGGAACGTGTTTATCAAATGTGAAATTGGCTTATGCAGGCTATATGAAAGTGCAGTATGTGGCTGAAAATAGTATCTTATCTGATTGAAACTTGCAGGAAGAAAGACTGCAGAGGCTAAAACATCGAATGAAAGTCTACTTTGATGCATCTAGACTAGATCACCAGGTGTGCTTTATTTCAAATGTAAATTTGATGAATTTGAATGTATCAATCTTCATTTGATTATTCACTACTTATGGGACTATCTAACAGTAATCTCTCCCCAAGTGTTAGAATATTTTTCTACTGGAATTGTTCCCAAATGGTACTAGTAATATAGAGTTTGGTTACTTTTATGACTTGACATATTTTCCTGGCAGGGAGCTCTGAGAGCTCTGTGGTATGCTACATTTCCTGGTCAGGAGCTGCAAGGTTTGATATCTGAACAATGGAAGGAAATGGGATGGCAGGGTAGAGACCCATCAACTGATTTCAGGTTTTTTTTATACACGCTTGTTTCCGCATACGCTTGTTTTGTGGTTTTGGATTGTGTATTTTGTTGACACTGCTATGTCTTTTATTGATAGAGGAGCTGGATTCATTTCGTTGGAGAACTTGCTTTTCTTTGCAAAGACTTTTTCAGTAAGTTTTCAACCTGGTTGCCCTCTGGTTTTGTTACTGTATTCATGAAGCAGTGCATTGTATTTCTTCTTGAATTGTTTATGTTATCATCTTTTAAAGGTTTAGTATGAGGAAAATTGCTCAAATTTTTTGCAATGAAAATGTATAGAGGATGGATGATTTATACATTTATAATACATTATTGCAGAAGTCCTTCCAACAACTATTGACTAAGCAAGGCGGCAAACGAGCTACTTGGGAGTATCCGTTTGCTGTAGCCGGCGTCAATGTTACTTTTATGATCATGCAAATGTTAGATTTAGATTCATGTAAGATTCAGATCACCAAACTCCATGTGTGCTTAAAGCTTGTTCGTTTCCAATTTATTTGTGTGATTCTTTGAAGTGGTTTCCTAATGCCATGTTTCCTCAACAATGAAAATTGACTCCAAAAGCATATATATGCATAACCTATTTAGCGTTGTGATGGAGTTTATTAAATAGGAAATGTGGTTTGTGTCCGAGTTGCCCTTATGTTGCACTTGCCGGAACAACCTTGTTCTTTGTGTTTGTACTTCAGGTCCCTTGGTTATATAATTAAGGGTGTGTTTGGTTGCATGGAATCCTATGCCATGAAAATCCATGAGGGGACCCCTACATTTTAGGCTAAATTGATATATCACTCCACATCTACCATTTGACCACCATTTGATTTTGTGATCAATGGTGGGAATGGAAGTCCCATGAACATGGAAATTCCACTCCTTGGTCCCCCAAGGCATGTGATTCCCATGTTCATGGGACTTCCATTCCCACCATTGATCACAAAACCAAATGGTGGATGTGAAGTGATACATCAATTTAGCCTAAAATGTAGAGGTCCCCTCATGGATTCCCATGGCATAGGATTCCATACAACCACACCCTAAGTAAATTACATGTCATATTTGGTTGGGCTCCTACTGTTTCGATAGAGCTGAAATTTGGAAGGAACGTGCAGATTCACTTATCGAATCTGATCAAATAGGATTTCGAATAAAATCCAGTTAATTAGCAACCCTAACCAAATTCGTGTTTTTCATTCTCTCCTCTTTCCTTCCTTTCCATTCCCTTGTCACTTTTGTGGTAAATTTTCTCGAGAAAAGTTTCCTTTGAACAAAAGACACCCTTAGATGGACTGAAGGAAAGCCCGTTTTTGTTTTGCACTTTGGGTACCCCAAGTCTGTCACATCCCCATTTCCTCCTTTCTAGTTGCTGAGAGTGTCACTTGACATTCAACAAACTCTCAAGTATAAAGTTTGTTCAAAACCAAAATAGCCATGTGAACCCAAGCCCACCACCTCGAAACATAATAGAGCTGAAATTTTGGCTTTGGATTCGGAATAGAACCAATAAAGCTGAAATTTTGAAGGAATGTGCAGATTCACGGTTTGGATTTCTTGTGTCCATATCATATTTGGATCCGGAGTTTAGACAATCTAGTCTGAATCCAATACGTTTGCACCTCTAATTTTGGTGATGATCTTTGTCCTCTTAGGTTCCTTTTTACAAATTGTGTATAATGTTTTACTGGGGGGGGGGGGGGGGGGGGGCAAAGTTTTTTTCCCCCCAAAATACATGGTCATCTTCAAGCTCAAGGTGGAAACTTCTTCGGTTTTTCCCACTCTCCCATCTCTCTCTTCTTTATTATTATTATTTTGACATTTTTCCATAAGTTAGAACCAAACACACCCTTTTAGGATCACGAAGCCCATTGCTTCATTTGCTTGTTTAAATCATGGCATAATGTACATGGGGTCATACTAATGTGTGATGTCTTAATTTTTTCAGCCAAACCACGGACATTTGTAAGAACAGTATTTATCCAGATGTTATCAGGTGAGATGCCACCAAGTGTCTCTATTGCTAATGCACTTGGTTTAAATATTTGAAAGAGACTGGCATCATTGTTTCAGAATTTTCTTAAAATGCAGAGAACGAGTGGGCGTTTGACTTACTCTATTGTGTGGCATTTGTGGTTATGGACAAACAATGGCTGGAGAAGAATGCCACGTACATGGAGTTCAATGTAAGATACATCATATATCAGTATCTACCATCTAACCTCTCATCCTAGGGAGGAGGTTGGCTTCAATATGAATACGAGTGATCCACCAAACTGCTAGTTACAAAAATGAACTCAGTTTGTGAGTTACAAAAATGAACTCAGCAATTGTTTACTTGATGCTGAGACTGACCTCTAATTGAGGTCATCCACCATACTGTTTACAAAAATGAACTCAGCAATTGTTCGCAAAAATGAACTCAATTTGTGAGTCATCCACCATACTGTGAGTTACAAAAATGAACTCAGCAACAAATACAATGGATGACAGGTGTTCTTGTTGGGCTTTAACTTGGTATGGTTTACCACTTCAATTGTTTACTTGATGCTGAATACAGTCGCATATTACTTTGATCTGTAGGACATCATGAAATGCACTCGTGCACAGCTGGAGAGGGAACTTCTACTGGATGATGTCTTACGAATTGAAGACATGCCATCGTATGCCTTGCTCTGTTAGTTACCTGTGGACTACCAATTTGATTGACCTACTGAAATTACATGTCATTGAGGTGTGTATGCTGCGGTTCAACTTTAACTCTCAAAGTCAGAGCTCGGACTGATCTGTAATTGAGTTTTGGCTCATCCTGATCCTATCCAACTTGTCTGGTTGCTTTTCTGCTAATAATAGTATAGGTCATAGTGTCAAGTTGTTTTACGATTTGGAAGTGAAAAGTGAGTTCTTTTGAGTGTAAATTTTCTTAACCCTGCTGTTCATGCTAATCAGGCAAAGGCTGGGTTTTCATGTATAAAGATTTTTCAAAACTTTTGTAGAATAGAGGCTTGATCGCAAGGCCACGTCCTCAGCTTCTATTTATTTTTAAGCTTCAACGTGTGTAGATGTTAGCTGAAAGTCAAGAAATAAAGTTAGCTCAAGTGATCACAGAAACAAATGGATTTTTGTTTGAAAGTTGCAGGGTAAGCATATCCAAAATGTTTGATATAAAAAAAATGGAGATTGAATTCAATTACTTGTATGTTTGGCAGTGCTACAACTGAGTTGATTTTCTATTGACCGAACAGATTAAACGCTTTAGCTACGGGTTCTTAGGAACTATCATAAAGATTGTATGAATGTCTAGATTCTTCGGCGTTCCGTGGAGCTTGTGGAATGCAACTTTAGGCTGGCTGGCTGGCTCCCAATTTTTTGGAAGAGTGCTGGGACGGAGAAACAGGAACTTCTCTCTCTCGTAAAAAAAGGGGTAATTAGAGCATATACTTCGATTAACTTGCATGTGAAGTATGTTTTTGTTAAATGTTGGAGTTGAAATTTTGAGACTTGCTGTTTGACTTAAATTTTGGCTAGGAATAGTGTTTGACTGGATCCTCATTAACAAAAAAAATCCAGATTTTGTTACCAGAAATTCTAAATGGCGAGGAAACCAGTGAGGGGGAGGGTGTGACCGCTCATCCCCTCGAGATGTGTAGCAACACGAATCTCGAATGGAATGAGTGGTAAAACCCCTTCCCTCAGCTGGTTTCCTCTACAATAAGAAAGGTTCGTTTGTTACATATGAACTGTGCTTTCTTTTGATTTGACATCCAACATAAATGTTTGACTTTCAACTTGATTCCTTAGGATTGTCCATATTGGGGACTTTCAAGTCTGTTGGGAGGAATTTTCTAGATTCCCTGGACTAGCTGAATTTGTCCAAGTAGTGTTTGGTTTGTCTAGTCTTCTTTGTTTTTGTTAGGGTGGAGATTGTAGGTCATGCCAACCGTCTCTTTGCACTTGGTTGGCACTCGAACAAGCAACGGATGAGCATACTACCGTGAAAGCCACTCCTAGTCAAACAGGGATGAGATGACTCACATGTTGCCCTGGAGCATCGATGACGAGAGCCGTGCAATTATTGTAATGAGTATGGTCTATGTAGGATAATCTCGTTGATTGGGTTGGTTTTTGTCACTATAGTTAGGGTGGTTTGGAGTCCATAGGGTTGGTTTTCGTCACTATAGTTGTTTGGTCCGACTATAACTTGTCCAAAGTTTGAATCTTAGTTGAATTTAGTTTGTCATATATGATTCCCACAGATGTAATCCATCCTAGCATGAATACATGTACTCACACGTGTACGGTGGTAATTAAATTTGAAGATTCATGTGGGAAATGTGTGGATGATCTTGATACGTGTGACTGAACTTAGGGATGCACACACTACCTTAGTCACCAGAGCATGAAGAGCAAGCGGGTACAGGAGCGAAAGCGCTTAATTTCAAACTTTGCTAATGTTCAAAGCGTCCGAGAGGATCTAATATGCATAATACTTTTTATAATTTTATTATTGTAGATTTTAAAACTTTAAGTTGAGTTTCACCAATTTTATTTTATTAATATGAAATCAATATAATTATTAATTAATTATTTAAGATTAATAACATGCTTAAGATAAAATGGCTAAATCTATGAATAATCATAATAGGTATACATATTATAATGGGTTGATTTTGACTTGACTCGTATGGAAATCGGGATATTGACTGACACGTGGCACAACATTGTTGAGAATGCAACATGAATAAGGAATGTTATGCAAAACAGACACAATAAGTGTAAAAAGGTGCATTGAACCTGGACAAAAAATCTCTCCGTAAAAGGAAGGAAGGTTAGTCATGCGGCTAGTAGAGGGAGGGGGAGATATTGATACATTCTTACATCTATAAAAGAGAATGGATGTAAATGGAGAAAGGTGGTTGAAAATAAATGGAAAAATTCGAGCATTGTTGAGCTATAGAGAGAGATATAGTGAGAAAAAAAAATACCGAGAAGAGATCGCGAGAAGACAAGTCGAACCTGCCACAATTTGCATCGTTCGTGGGGAATATCATATCGAATACAGAACCAGTCATCCTCTCAGCTCTTCCAGAGAAATCCAGAATGCCACCTCGAAAAACCCTAACCCTTCAGAAGCTCAGCCAACTAGAGTTTTCGCAGTAGCGTGGCATCCCGAGGTGTAGAGGCAGACATTGAGAGGGAAAAAAACCATAATGATCAGATGGGGAAGTGGAGGTAGGACAAATGCAGGAGAACTTAATTAGAATATAGGAAGAGGTGGAGATATGAGAAAGGCGCACATAGCGGAAATGTCAGCCCTGAAAGGGGTAGGGTAGGCGAATGTTGCAAACAAAGAGGAACAACACACACGCGCCCAGGGGAGAAGAAGGTCGGAAGACTGGCTTGCAGCAAAAAGAGATAGCACCCGTCGGGGGCTGATGTAGTCGAATCTTGTTCTCCTTAACATTGACCTTAACTTGCACAGGGAGCACACGTGAGCCAAAGACCACTGTTGTGGTGGTCGATGATATTCCGATGCTAAAGTCAAACAAGGTTTGAGAAAGGCATAAAGATGAAAATTGAGTTCTGCAGCGGCCAATGTACCTTTGTTCATCAACCTTGTGTCCTATTTATAATGTGAGAGTCCTTGTTCGGCTAGGTCTTTGGTGGCATAGTTTAGAAAAATATATCTTGTTGGAGATCTTTTCCCTGTTAGAAGTCATCCATGTAGGAGAATTTCCCTACACGACTTGTGTTCCTAGATCTATCGGAGATTCGTTCCTTGTGGAGTGTTGTCCATGTAGGGAAGTTTCCATACATGACTTGTACTCTGGTGTTTGTTTCATAATTGGAACCAATGTATTGTTGGTCTGTCTGTCCTAGGTTGATCCCTCAAATATTTGCCTCATTAGTTATTACGGGTATTGGGCTTGACCATGTGACATATGGGCTTAATAGGGTGCTTCAATTAGAGTCCAACCTCCTTGACCTTGCCAAAATGGCCTTAGTATTGTCTGGGCTTTTCCAAATTGAGTGGGCAATCAAGCCCGCTTTGCTCTGTTGACGAGATTCTCATGACATGTGTACGACATGGATTAAAGGACGGTTTGGTGTATCATCAGCTGCTCCCCCCAAGTTAGTGGGCCTTTTTGCCGGTCTACTGTGTCAATTCAATATGAACTATACAGTCGTGATGAATATTGAGACCGAAACGTCGTCTTGAGCGGTGCACATCATTAAATGAGTATGTGACTGCTCAAAAAAGGGGCTCGAATCCCCGGCTCTATATAAGTTGCCATCTTTGCACATGAGAGTTTCTTTACGTCTGTAGTCTTTCTAAAACTTCTTCTTTTCTTGCTTTTGCATTCTCGCTTCTAGTTTCACAAAAGTGTAAACTTTTTTCCATGGCGGACAATATTGAACTCACTTTCGAACAGGAGTTGTCTTACACTTGCCATGAGTTTTTCCGGGACAGGAAGGTCGGTGAATCTGATTTGGTTAACTCCGAGATCATATCGAATTCCTGTAGACTTGGAAATTACCCTCTTGGGCACTTGCTGAACCCCGTTAACGCCTCCACAAGGGTTCATCACTTTGCATAAATGCATATTTCAATCTGGGCTTCAATTTCTACTTCCAGAAGATATTTAGCGCTTCCTGGCGTATCTTCGCATTCCTACCACTCAGATGGTACCGAACGGGTTCAGGACCTTAATCGGTGTCTTTATCCGAGTGAAGAACGCTGGCCTTTAGTTGACCTCGCGGGTGGTTCATCTGTTGACTTCCCCTCGGCTGAATGCTCACGAGGCCTATCAGCTGAGCACGCCGGATTGTTTGGGTCCACTGTCAGATGACTTCAAGTCCTGACAGAAGTATTGTTTTCTGGCTTCTTCGGACTTTTCGTACTTTAAGTTGGAGGGGTGTCCGCTTGTCAAATACTTCAAATTTGATTGCAGTAAGCATAATGTTCCTCTTTATTTTTCTCGTTCGATCATTGTGGATGTTGTATTTAATTGTCGTTTCATTTCTTTGTAGATAAATTTGTGGCTCCAACTCTCACTAAGGATGAGTAGATAAATAAAAAGTTCGATGAACTTTCTTTTATGACCGTCGAAGAGGTCATGGTTTCTAGCAACATCGGGCGGAGTGGGTTGTTCGAGAACTTTCATGAAGCTCCCACTATGTTCAGAACGTCGACTAAGGATGCCGACAGTCGTTGTTCTAAAAATAAAAAGTTGACGATGCCTAGCCCAACGAGGCAGGCTAAGTTGTAGGTGGCCCTGCCACCCATTACCCAACCCAAGAGGAAGCGAGCCGGTTGCAGACTGTTTCCTCTTATCTTCCGTTGATTCCGCTGGAGAAGGAGGTGACCATCGCGGAGTCTAGACATACCCAGTCCACCCGAGAGATGGTTATGGGATATCAGGGTGTCATGTTTGAGTCTCATGCCCCCGTCCTTGACCTAGAGCGGGATCGTTCTGAGCTGGCGAGCCTTGGGGACGTCAAAACTTTGCATCTTGTCGGTTCCTTGGATATGGATCCTAGCATCGAATCTACTGATGCTCTTCGTCCTGTTGAAGTTGTCGCTCTAGGGAGTGGATTTTCTCCCTCTCTCCCACCCTTAGACCTAGATGTTGGGCATCAGGCTGAGTCTCCAGTTGAGAAGGTCTCGGCTACGGAGCATAAATTTTTTACGGGTCCCCTCGAGACAGTGACGATGCCCAGGGGCGAAGCTAGCATGTCATTGGATCGGAGTGAGCTGCATTCTGACGCCCGTAATAGAGTACATGCTTTGTATAAGAGTTTTGTTAAATTGTAGAAGCCATATTCTGATGATAGACTCCTTAAACAAGCAGCTGGAGGAGTCTGGTGCTGGGACGGACTCCGAATCAATGTTGGCCGCGCGGGCTAATCTTGAGGCCAAGCTGGAGGCCTCAAAGGCTGAGCTGAATTTGGCCAAGGCTGGCTTGGTATCCGCTGAAATGGAGTTGGGGCGCACTTGGGAGGAGTTGAAGCAAGTGGAAGAGGTGGCGGATAAGGTGCAGGCTGATTTGCAAGCCCGAGTTGCTGAAAGGGAGCGAGCTGAGTCTGAATGGATTGTCTTGCTTTAAAAGCTTGAGTCTGAAGTTGCTGACGGGTGTTGTCGTGTTCGCAAAGTGGAGAATCAAGTTGCTTCTGTGTTGGCTGAGTTAAATTCGCTAAAGCAGCAACTGGCAGAGGAGCAATCTTAGGTGGTCACGCTTGCAAACAGACTGAAGAAGGCAGAAAAGAGTCTAGCATAGTTTGAAGCTCGTGAACAAAAGCGACATGCAACTCTAGATTTTGCTGAGATTGTCTAGGGCAGGCTGGAACTGCTAGGGCTGATCGAAGAAGAGAACCCTGACCTTGAACTTGACTTTGAGCACTACAGAAAAGCTGCTTACTGGAAAATTGATGAAGAAAAAGCTTTTGATCCAGTGCCCTCGACTGGCAATTCAGGACATGCCTCTGACGATGCTGACTTATCACCTGTAATCCCTTCTGATGTAACTGGCCTTTCGGCCTCTGAAGCAGATTCTCCACAACAACTGTAATCCTTATGATATGACTTAAAAAAAAGCTTGTTAAGTAGTCTTTTATACTTGTACTTTCTAGAGATTAGCTGCATTGTCATGTCGTTGTGTCGATCTCTTAGACTTGTAACTCGTATAGTAGATTCTGAAATTGTTGCTCTTCAGATTTCTTAGGCCATCTTAATCCGTTTACTTGCGGACTAGGCTGTAGGCCGGACTAGAAGCCATCGTCATCAGTCGAAAATGACTAAGCTTTGGTCAGGTTCGGCTATTATTGTCTATGGTAGAACAATGATCCCTAGCAGACCATCAGGCTGCATGAGCTCTGACTAGACTCCCACTTTCTAACCCATCGTCATCCGCGCTCGACGGACTAGGCACTAGAGCGGACCAAAAGCCATCGTCATCAATTGAAACTAACTAAGCTTTGGTCAGATTCGGCCATCATTGTCTATGGTGGAACAATGATCCTTGGAAAGCCATCATCATCAGGCTGCAATAGTTCTTACTAGACTCCCACTTTCTAATCCATCGTCATCCGCGCTTGACGGACTAGGTGTTAGAGCGGACCAGAAGCCATCGTTATTAGTCGAAACTGACTAAGTTTTGGTCAGGTTTGACCATCATTGTCTATGGTGGAACAATGATCCCTAGCAAGCCATCATCATCAGGCTGCAATAGCTCTGACTAGACTCCCACTTTCTAACCCATCATCATCCGCGCTCGACAAACTAGGCGTTAGAGCGGACCAAAAGCCATCGTCATCAGTCGAAACTGACTAAGCTTTGGTTAGGTTCGACCGTCATTGTCTATGGTGGAACAATGATCTCTGGCAAGCCAACATCATCAGGCTGCAATAGCTATGACTAGACTCCCACTACTAGACTCCCACTTTCTAACCCATCGTCATCCACACTCGACAAATTAGGCGTTGGAGCATACCAGAAACCATCGTCATCAGTCGGAATCGACTAAGCTTTGGTTAGGTTCTGCCATCATTGTCTATTATGGAACAATGATCCCTAGCAAGCCATCGTCATCAGGCTGCAATAGCTCTGACTAGACTCCCACTTTTTAACCTATCGTCATCCACGCTCGACGGACAAGGCGTTAGAGCGGACCAAAAGCCATTGTCATTAGTCAAAACCAGTGTTCTAAAAATTGGTCTAGGCGGCGCCTAGGCGCTAGAAGGTAGAAAATCGCCCAAATTATGGCTGGGCGGGTTCTGGGTAGTCTGGGTAGTTTGGGCGGTCTAGGCGGCCTAGGCGGGTTCTGGGCGACTTAGGCGGGTTCTGGGCGGCCTAGGCGGTCTGGGTGATTTTTTTATTTTTTATTTTTTATTTTTATTATTATTTTTTTAATAAGGCTGATTGTGTTTTTATTTTATTTTTCTTTCCTCTTTTTTAGAAATAAACTATTTTATTGTTTTTTATTCAGTATATGTCTAATTGTAGCAAATGATGATTACTTAATAAAATTCTCAAATGATCTACCGGTACCAATTTTACTAATGTAGATTTTATCAAACATGACTGAGGTTATTCATGCAATTTGAAGAAAAATAAAACAGTAGATTTGGATATTTGTCCACAAATTCAATTTTATATAAAGTACCCATCATGACCAACTTCAGTCATTTGAGTTTTAATAAATTTTGTTCATGATTGTTAATTTTTCATGTTTTTAAATTTTGCATATGTATCTTGGCAATAAATTGGATGTAAATGATAATATATTATGCTTAACATTTGTAAATTATTAAAGTTATAATACAAAACCTAAGACCGCCAAGGCACCTGCTCGTCGCCCACCCAGCGCCTAGCGCTTTTTAGAACACTGGTCAAAACTGACTAAGTTTTAGTTAGGTTCGGCCATCATTATCTATGGTAGAACAATGATCCCTGGCAAGCCATTGTCATCAGGCTGCATGAGCTCTGACTAGATTCCCATTTTCTAACCCATCATCATCAATGCTCGACGGACTAGGCGTTGGAGCGGATCGAAAGCCATCATCATCAGTCGGAACTGACTAAGCTTTGGTCAGGTTCGATAACTCTGACTTGGGTGTTCTAACTTATGTAAATCCCTGAATGGTCTGACATGGGGATTGGTTCAACCGGTCCATGTGAAAATCAGACAGTAATAGATTGATTAGATATCTAACTAGATTGGACGAACAATGGTGAAAGTTTAGTAAAAACAAATACCTTTTATTGATAATATTTTTTAAGGTGCTCTACATTCCATGGCCGCTTAAGGCTTTCACCATTCATGTCTTCCAACCAATATGTCCATTGCCTGTTGACCTTGGTCACTTTGTAGGGCACTTCCCAATTCAGATTTAGCTTGCCTGCGCCTGATTATTTAGTTTTTTGCTGAAATTTTGTAAGTACCCAGTCTCCAACCTTGAACTCGCATGGCTTGATATTCTTGTTGTAATACTGAGTCATTCTTTGTTGGTAAGCGACTATCTTGGCGGAAGCCTGATATCTCCTTTCTTGAGAAGGTCTACCCCGACGCGCAAAGCTTCGTCGTTATCTTTTGGCCTGAACTCCTCCGTCCGGAAAGTCGACATTTTTAGCTCCACTGGGACCATCACTTCCAACCCGTAAGCTTGGGCAAAAGGTGTCTCCCCAGTTGGGGTTCTTTTGGTGGTTTGGTATTAGTAACACCGAAACCCATTTTCTCTTGGTCGCATCAAGTTTTCTTTTGAGTGCTTCCAAGATTGTCATGTTGGTAACTTTTGTGTGGCCGTTGGCTTGTGGATGCCCTGGTGAGGAGAAATGGTTGCTGATGCCAAGATTTTCGCATAGCTTTTCAACCTTTCTGTCTTCAAATTGGAATCCGTTGTCACTGACTAGTGTCCTTGGAATGCCAAACCTGTAGACGATGGAGGCCCATATGAATTTCTTGATTTGATTTTGACCTATTTTGGACAGGGGCTTGACCTCGACCCATTTGGTGAAGTAATCAACTGCTACAAGGAGGAACTTCTTGTTGGCTGAGGCGAGAAGTGGCATGACGATGTCCATTCCCCATTGCGCGAACAACCATGGGTTGGTCATTGGAGTCAAGGGCTGAGCGGGCATGTGTGTATATGGCGCAAACCTCTAACACTTGTCGCGTTTCGGACTGTCTTTGGCATCCTACTACATCTTCGGCCAATAGTACCCTAAGGTTAAGGCTTTGTGGGCCAGAGTTCCCCCACTTGGGTGGTTTCTACAGATGCCATCATGAATCTCTCCAAGAACATGGTTCACCTCTGAGGAGGTTAGGCATCTGAGTAGGGCCCCCGTGGCTGACCTTTTGTATAGCTTGTCATTTAGGAGAATGTACCGCGCACTCTATTTTTCAGCTTTCTGGCTTCTACCTTCTTAACTGGAAGGACTTCGTTCTTGACGTACCCAATGATGGGATTTATTTAGATTATCTTTATGTTTGTCACGTAAACGTCGTTGGGCTCCTATTCTTCCAGGCTAACCTGTTCTTGGAATTCTATGAGCCCATCTGAAATCTCATCTGTAGTTGAGGCCTTCTTGGCTAGTGTGTTAGCTCTTTCGTTGTCGTCTCGGGGACACAGTAGGAGTTCAAACCATTTGAATTTACTTATGGAACAAATTACCTTCTCGCAGTAAGCCATCATCCTGGGATCTTTGTTGTTGAACTCCCCTTTGACCTGGTTTACTACCAGGCGTGAGTCGTTGTACGCAGTTACTCATCTATCCCGATCCCCTTGGCAAGCTTCAGGCCAAACAAGAGTGCCTCATATTCTTCTTTGTTGTCTGAGGAGGGAATCCGAACTTGACAGGTTTTTTCAGGGTGATACCACCTGGAGAGTGGAGAGTGACTCCAGCTCCACTTCCGTTTACTGTGGATGACCCATCACAGTATAGGATCCATCCTTGATCGTCTGACCTTTGCTCTTGGTCGTTTGACTCTTGTTCCCCACCGCTAGTAAATTCGGCGATGAAGTCCGCCAACGCTTGAGCTTTGATGGTTATTCTTGGAGCATAGTTGACATCAAACTGCCCTAGTTCCACTGACCATTTCACCATCATGCCTGATAATTCTGGCTTGTGCAGCACTGTGCGAAGTGGATGTTTGGTCATGATCGTTATAAAGTCGGTCTGGAAGTAGGGGTGCAATTTCTTGGAGGAGACGACCAGCGCCAGAGCTAGTTTCTCTAGGTGCGGGTAGTTTGCCTCAGCTTCTACGAAGGTTTTATTGACATAGTACACTGGTCTGTGTGCTTCTTTATCGTTCCGCACAAGAGCTGAACTGATGACATGTTTTGAGACAAATAGATATAAGTAAAGTGTCTCTCCTGACTCCGGTTCAGAAAATAGCTATGTATTTCCCATCAATGCTTTCAAACTCTGGAAGGCTCGCTCGCATTCTTCATCTCATCTGAAGCCTTTGCTTCCTCTCAAAATTTTGAAAAAGGAGACACTTGTCGGACGATTTGGAAATAAACATGTTGAGTGCTGCCACCCATCTAGTTAGGCTCTGAACTTCCCTGATGGTGGTCGAGGACTTCATATCGAGAAGAGCCTAAATCTGTTTTGGATCAGCTTCTATCCCTCTTCGGTTCACTATGTAACTTAGCAATTTGTCTGACTCAACCCCAATTGTGCATTTTTGCAGGTTGAGCTTCATCCGATACTTGCGGAGCATACTGAATGGTTCGACAAGGTCGGCGATTTGATATGTATTGTGGAAGCTTTTGACCAGCATGTAATCTATGTAGACCTCCATGTTCCTGCAGATTTGTTCCTTGAACATACAGTTCACGAGTCGTTGATACATTGCTCTTGCATTCTTTAGGCCAAACGACATCACCCGATAACAGTATATCCCTATTTCAGTTAAGAAAGAGGTTTTCTCTTGGTCTGGGGGTGCATATGTGTCTGGTTATACCTGGAATAAGCCTCCATGAAACTCAGAAGGCTGTGTGTGTCCGGACGTGGCGTCCACGACTTGATCAGTTCGGGGAAGCGGAAAGGTGTCTTTCGGACACGCCTTGTTCAAGTATGTGTAATTTATGCAAACTCTCCACTTCCCGTTTTTCTTTTTCACCAGGACGGTATTCGCCAGCCAGTCTGGGTACCATGTCTTTTTTATCATGTCAGTGTTTAGTAACCTCAATACCTCTTCATTTATGATCTGGTTTCTTTCGGGGCCATAACCTTTTATTTTGCCTGACAATTTTCCACACGAGGTCAGCTTCCAGTCGATGAGTGATTACAGAGGGGTCAACTCCCATCATGTCCCACATCGTCAAGGCGAAGACGTCCTGATTCTATCGCAACAACTTTATCACCTGTGTTGCTAATTCTTTGTTTAGGCAGGAATCTATCTGGACAACTCTGTTGTTATTGGAGTTGTCGAGGTAGATCATGAAAGATTCCTCCTCTAGTTGACCGACGTTGGGTCTTCCTCTCGGACTGACTAGAGTCTCATCATCTCAGTGGGAAGACTTTATTCAATTTTCAGATCCGGCCTCTGAGATGTCTTTGCCGCGGGCCCAGACTATAATTGATAGCTACTTCAGTGCTGCATAGTGGCAGTCTCTGGCTGCTGGCTGGTTTTCTCGTATGGTGCCCACTGCCTGGTTGGTAGGGTACTTGATAACTTGGTGCAAAGTAGAAACTGTTGCCTTCATCTAGAGGAGCCATGGCCTTTCCAGGATGACAATGTAGGTGGATGGTGCATAAACCACCATGAACTTCTAGAACCCACCACTACAGTCAACTTGATCTTCTCGACAAGGAAGCATTTTTTCTCTGCTAAACCCGACCATGGGGTGATTCGGGCATTAGGTTATCTTCCTTTAGTTGCATGTTGTAGAACACATTGAGGAATAGAACATTCAAAGAACTCTAGGTGTCTACCAGGGATCTCTTCACCTCCCACTCTGCTATAAAGACCAAAATTACTAGGGCGTCATTATGCAGAAATTGGACGCCTTGGAGGTCTCTATCCATGAAAGTCACGGGCGAGATCGGGTTCTGGATATGAGCGTGCTGCACCTGTTGGTCCTCGTAGGTTGACCGGGTTTGCATCTCACGGAGCGTTTTCTTTCAGAACCTGTTGGATTGTTCAGCTTCCAAGCACACTCCGTACAGGACATATACAATGTCAGGCGCCTTGCCTTCAATTTCGTCGACGACCTGTTCTTCTTCCTTCCCCAGTCTTGTTTCTCATATGGGCTCTAGAATTTCTTGAATTTCCTCTTCTTGAACCAGTATTCAATTTCGTATCTGAGATTTTTGCAGCCTTTAGTATAGTGGTCGTTGTCCTTGGGAAAGGAGTATTATTTTCCATTATTCCATTGCGAGCCACTTCACTTCTCCCCAATCCTTAATGGTATTGAGGATATAGAACATGTTGGAGTTGAAGGGAGTGAAGGATTGGGAATCGATGTAGATGGAGGCTTTATCCCGCCTTGTGCGGCCAGGGTCTGGCCTACCGTCACTTTGCCAGAGGGCTTTTTTTTCAGACTTCGCCTCCTTTTCGATGGCCAACATCTCATCGAGAGTGATGTACTTTTGGGAACTCTTCAACAAGTCAGCCATGTCAGTTGGAGGCTCCAGAGTGAGGAAGTCGTAGAACTTGTCTCTCCTTAGACCGGAGGTGAAAGCTGTGACCGAGGTGTCGTCACTGCAGCCATCGATGAGGGTTAACTCATCATTGAAGTGTATGATGTACTCCCTCAATGTCTCGTTCAACTTTTGTTTGAGGGTGAGTAGGTAATGCGAGTCTTTCCTAATTCATTGGCTACTAACAAAGCGGGTGAGAAACGATTTTGCAAGAGTCCGGAATGAGTTAATGGACTTAGGAGCGAGGCTGTGGAACCATGTCAGCGCTGACTTCTTCAGGCTAGTGGGGAATGACCGACACATTACTGTTTCGGGTCCTTCTTTGAGCGTCATTACATGCTGGAAGTGGCGTAAGTGGTTGGACGGGTCTGTTGTATTGTCATAAAATTTCAACTTTGAGGGGCTAAATTTCTTCGTCGATGGATCGTTCATGATGTGATCCATGAACGGGGGGATGGTGAGGTTGAACAACACATCTGGATTGGTGGCCCCAAGCCATAGGGGTTCCACGAGGCAGTTTTGTCGGTCCTAGACGATGGGACTCCGTTGGCCACTCCTCCGCCCTTGGCCCACTGAGAGCCTGCAGGGGCAAATTGGCTCTCCTGGACGTGCTCTTTGGTGTCTTCTGGGGACGGGGCTCTTCGTGGCTCCCTGTTTCCTTCTGCAGGTGGAGGGTTCCACTGAGTGAGTATTTCCACCGCTCGTGCGATTTGCTACACTTGGGTTGACAATAGATACACCATAGGGTCCGTTGTGCCTGTCGGCATGGGGGTCTAATGTTGTTCCCCCTGCGGTGCCGCCAGAGCTAGCGGTGCTTCGCCAATTCGAGTGTTCGAGGGCTCAGTGATGCCTTCATTGTTGCGAGATCCCGTGGTCACTATCTTTCTGGACTGTAAGGAAGGGTGATATCATTGTTTTCAAAGGAACTTCTCGTTCCCCATGGACAATGCCAAACTGATGTAGTCGAATCCTATTCTCCTTGACCTTGATCTTGACCTGCACAAGGAACATACGTGAGCCAAAGACCATCATTGTGGCGGCCGGTGACACTCCGATGTTAAAGTCAGACAAGGCTTGAGAAAGACGTAAAGCTGTAAATTGGGTTTTGTACCATGCCTTTGTTCATCAACCGTATGTCCTATTTATAATCCAAGAGTCCTTGTTCGTCGAGGCCTTTGGTGACTTAGTTTAGGAAAATATATCTTGCTGGAGATCCCTTCCTTGTTAGGAGTCGTTCATGTAGGAGAGTTTCCATACATGACTTGTGCTCCTAGATCTGCGGGAGATTCTTTCCTTGTAGAGGATTGTCCATGCAGGAAAGTTTTCATGCACGACTTATACTCTGGCATTTGTTTTCTAGTCGAAACTCAGGTATTGTTGGCATGCTTGTCCTAAGCCGATCCCCCAGATACTTTCCTTATTAGGTCTTACGGGTATTGGGCTTGACTGTGTGACGTTTAGGCTTAATATGGCGCTTCAATTAAGGTCCAACCTTCTGGACCTTGCCAAAATGGGCTTAGTGTTGTCTGGGCTTTGCCAGATTGGGCGGGCAATCACGCCCGCTTTGCTATGTTGACGAGATTCTCATAATACGTGTACGACGCGGATTAAAGGACGATTTGTTGTATCATCAAGGGCGATACCCCCTAGAAGGGGAGACCAGCTGGGGGCGATGGAGGTCGGAGAGTGAATATGAAAAAAATGGCAGAGGGAATGATCAAGGAATTGTTGGCTGTGCAGGGGGAAAATAAGACGGGTACTGCTACGCAAGATGTCCTGAGGTGCCTGGTTCCAGATGCCAAAGTTCATGCAGTATGATGTCCGCTTGTTGCACTTCAAGCAAGAAACACTCATATGGGAGCACTCGAGACACGACAAATTGAGATGTAAGTTGTTTTCATCAAGTCTGATAGATACTAGCAGGCATTGGTTCCATGCACTCTTGGATGGTTCCTTAGATTCCTTCCGGGATATAAGAGACGTGTTCGTAGGTTTTATATCCATCACCAGATAAGGGCTTCGAGTGTGTCCCAGCTGTTGATGGTCAAGTAGAACGAAGGAGAAGCACTACAGGATTATGTAATCAAGTTCAAGGTGGAAGCCATGTAGGTAGCAGATTTGGATGAAAGGGTTGGATGTTTTTCCTTTGGGAATGGCGTGCTACCAGAACCCTTATGTGAGTATCACCAGATACATGATCATGAAACTAATGCTATGCTCTGCGAAAAATTTGTTAAAAAACTGATCAATCAGGGACGGTTGGAAGAATTTGTGACTAAGATAAGGGATCCAGACCGAACGACTGGCTTTACCCGAAACACCCTAACCACGATATGTAGTAAACATGATTTATCACTGGCAACCCGAAAACAGAGGTGGAAAAAAGTAAAAAAATAGAAGATCATGTACATTAGAAGAAGATGCAGAGAAGGTAGTCGGACTACATTAGGATCCCTTGGTGATCTCGATCTAGATTGGTGATTCTCTGCTCAGGAGGGTGTTGGTGGATTGTGGGAGTTAAGTTGAAACTCTGTTCAAATCTGTTAAACCGAATGAAATTGCTAGAAGGGTCTATGAAATCTACAAGGAATCCGATTTATGGCTTCAATAATGCAGAGACAATGCCACTGGGAGAAGTGTACCTTACTCGTCACAGCCGGGCCGGTTACCCAAGGTAAGAGGTTCGTAGTGGTAGACATACTGGACTCTAATATTGCTTTGTTGGGAAGAGGATAGATTCATTCCATGGAAGTAGTGTCGTCCATATATTATCAAGTCGTGAAATTCCCGACACACTACAGCCTGTTTGAAATCTAGCGAGGCCAAGAGGCGGGAAAGTCGTGTTTCAATGTACAAGCCAACATAAAATACATACAGGGAAATAGCAATAACAATTGCAGACTGGGACTAACCCCGACTGCATCAAAGGCCCACAGTCAAACCAGTGATCAGTGTTGACCTTGGGAGCGAATGAGAACCTATGAACACTTATATTGGGACATTACTGCCTCCCGAGATGAAGGCAAAAATAATGTCATTCTTGAAAGGTAATTCAAATGTATTTGCTTGGAATATGAATGAAATAATTGGAATACATTTGGAATTTGCATGCCATAGCTTGAAACTCAGATAAAATAACAAGCTGGTCGCCCAAAAGATCAGGAAAGTACCGCGGAAGTACTTGGATGCAGCAAAAAAGAGGTGGCCTGGCTGCTAGAAGCCGAGGTCATTAGGAAAACAGAGACACGCCTAAATGGATTGCAAATATAGTTATGGTACCAAAGAAGAATGGAAATGCCCGAGTATATATCGACTTCACTGACCTGAAGCAAGCATGTCCAAAGGACAATTTCCTAATGCCTAAGGTAGACAAGTTAGTGAACCAGACAGCATAATGCAAGCTCTTAACTTTCATAGATGGATATTCAAGCTACAACCAAATTCAGGTCGGTGAGCCAGATGTGGAAAAGACGACGTTCATGTCGAAAATGAAATTTATTGCTATGTAAGGATGTCGTTCGAGTTGAGGAATGCAAGGCCATCTAACCAAAGGCTGGTGGAGGAAATGTTCGGAGAGGATATCAGAAAAATGATGGAGGTTTATATCGATGACATTGTGGTCAAGAGTGAAAAATGAGAGCATCATTTGGAAGATCTGGAGCATACCTCCGGATACTCAAGCAATATAACATAAAGTTAAATTTAAAAAAATGTACATTTGAGGTGTCGTCTGGAAAGTTTCTCGAGTATTAAGTCACTTGTTGTTGGATCGAAGCTAACCCCAATCAGATTCGAACATTGGTGGAAATGTCATCACCGACGAGCCATAAGCAAGTACAATGGTTAGTCGAAATAGTGATGGCTCTCACATGTTTTATATTCAAATCTTCAGATGGATGTCAACCTCTGTTTCATTTGTTGAAGAAAGAATTGACTATCAGTTGAGTGACGAGTGTGAACAAGCATTAAGAAATTAAAACTGTAGTGGGGAAGCTTCCCATATTTTCCAAAGCCGTCACCAGGTGAAACACCAGTGGCTTATCTAGATACATCAAAATTTTCAGTTAGTTTTGTACTAATCAGGGCAAAAATGGTGTAGAGAAACTCGATTATTTGCTCAGTAAGATTTTGGCCGATGTCGAAATCCAATATGCCAGAATTGAGAAAGTTATACTGACTCTGGTCCATATGACTAAAGCCTTACTTTCATTATTGATGACACATAAAAACGATCACACCCCTGAGTCGTACACGTGTCGCATGATGATCTCGAGGAACCTCGAGTTTAAGCAACTGCCCAATACGGATTCAGCCCTAGCGTTTCTCAGCCTGCTTAGTTCCAGCCCACCAGGCGGGCCCAGACTCTCACAACATGCTAGACCCACACGTCTCACAGCTATCCACGATACCCGTAAGCCCTTTTTCAGGCAAGTATCTCGAGGATCTGCTTCGAACGGGCAACCACAGTTGCTCTTTGCTTCCAACTTTGAACCAAACACCAGAGTATCTTCCACATAGGGAAACTCCCTTCTATGAAATGCTCTCGGATTAGGAACCATCTCTCGTGTATCTAGGAGTACGGAGCTAACATGGAACTTCCATCCTACAACATGACTCCTAATTAGATAGGGATCTCCACAAAGATCTCCACCCTAATCTACGCCTACGATGACCTGATTAACCTAGGACTCCTTGCACTATAAATAAGACATGAGGTTGGTAAGCTAAGGTACGCTACAAATTCTATGTTTCAGCATTACACCATCCTCAGAACCTTGTATGACTTTAGCATCAGAGTGTTGTCGGCCACCCCACTGTGGTCTGTGGCTCACGTGTGCTACTTGTACAGGTCAGAGCAGGGAGCGAAAAACGACTGCATCAGTTTGGCGCCGTCCGTGGGGACGACATAATTCTTAACTTTACACTAAGCGTCGTCTCCTACCAAATCCCAGAGAGATGGTGACCACTAGGTCACACAACATTGAACCAGGGGACACATCCAACGCTTCGGCTGTCCCTATACCGGTTCATGCCATGCATGGGCATCCTACTCACGCCCTCGCACCAACATCATCAACGACAGACCCCAAAATTGAGGTGTTGGCATCCCAACTACAACAGATTATCAAGGCGGTGGGATACGCTCACAAAGCAGAATCCACCTGCTGCTGAACCTCCACCTCCAATGGATAATAGGGAGCAAGTGTAGGAGAGCCAGGCCTCTGCTAGTTCCTATTGGACTAAGGGAGGTTGTGCGGCTAACGCTGATCCAGCGGCCAAGATAGAGAGGCTCGGGCCCAGGAATCCCCTCTGCAGAGGAGCACATGATCCTGACGCTCTGTATCGCCTCTCTGTCCCGCCATTCATAGACTGGATAATGAATGAGGCGCTCCCAAGGAAGTTCACTCCCCCAAAGCTAGATTCTTACGATGGAACCACCGATCCCTTCGATCATCTATGCCATTACCAGCACGTGATGACTCTCAAGGAAGGATCTGATTCCGTCATGTGCAGAACCTTTCCTACCAGTCTCAAAGGCCCCGTATTGACGTGGTTCCAACGCCTTCCGTCGAAGTCAGTTGATTCTTTCAAAACACTTGCAAAGGAATTCCTGACCCGCTTCGTTGGAAGCCAGCATTTCAGAAAAGGCCCACATTACATACTCTCTCATAGGCAAAGATCTAGCGAGACGCTCCGTGAGTATGTCACGCGTTTCAACAACGAATTGACCCTCATTGACGGGTGCAGCGTCGATACAGCCGTGACGGCCTTCACTACGGGCCTCAGAAAAGGAAAACTCTTTGAGGACCTCACCTTGAAGCCCCCTCTGGACATGGCGGAGCTCCTCAAGAGCTTTCAGAGACACATCGCTCTGGAGGAATCAAGGACATCCAAGAGGGAAACCGAAGGCAACAAAAAGCTCTCTGCTTCGAGGGATAAGAAATAGACACGAGGAAGAGGAGCGGAGCAAGAGAAAGCGCACTTACAACATACTGGATCCTGATCGTCCTAGGCCAGATAAGTCATCCAACTACATTGGATCCAAAGTCATGACACCCCTAAATGCTAGTTTGTTGGATGTACTCAACTCCATGAAAAATTGGGAGGAATTGAAGTGGCCCCCGAAAACATGCAGAATAAGAGAATTTGGGAATGAAGTTTTGAGTTAAAAATTTAAAACCCTAGAAAAAAAATTAGGTTTTCAAAATACCCGAGCCGGGCCGGTTACCCGGCAGGTTCTGAAAAGTGAAACTTCGGTCCTGGCCAGTTTTATGGACCAAACATCAAAATACCATTTAAAAATTGGACTAAACCGGCCAGACCGATCCGGTTCCTAGTTCGGTTCGTGTTTTCGGTCTGGAATGCCTAACTCATGGCACAAACATTGTTGAGCACACAACATGGTAGAGGAATGTTATGCAAACAGACACGTGCATAATAAGTGTAAGAAGGTGCACTGAACCTAGACATAAAATATCTCCGTAAAAGGAAGGCTCGTCAGTCATGCAGTGTGATGAGGAGGATATTGATACCCTCTTATACCTATAAAAGAGAAGGGGTGGAAATGGAGAAAGGCAGTTTGAAAACAAATGTAAAAAAATAGGAGCATTGTTGAGCTATCCAGAGAGAGAGCGAGAAAAATACTGAAATCAAGTAAGCTAATCTAGCAGCTTGGGAAGCCCAAATTTTCATTGTTACTATCCCAATCTCCATCTAAACCTCTCGAATTTGATTCGATCAAAGCGAAACCAGCTCTTAAAGACGTAGATCTATTGAGCACTAAAATTAGAATGAGAACCAGACCCAGAGTAGCTATAAAGCAATTGATCAATGGGATTAGTCATTTTCGATTCAGACTAAAAGGGAAATGGGTTTTCTTCATAGATCTGTAAAGTTTCTAACTTTGAAGGCTCTGAAATTTGGAGTTTGGAGAAGAAAAATGGGTTAAAACCCTAGTTGAAGTTGTCACTTTGGTCCAATGGGATGGGTTTGGGGAGGGTGGTATTTTATAGAGAAGTTGAAGAAGGAAGAGAGAGAGAGAAGATGCGTAGATTTTGGTTTTTTTCCTATCAACCATATGATTACCTTATCTCTTTTCACAAACCATTTCTCACTATCTCTGTAATCTATATTCCTCTCTGATCGCAACCCATCACCGCCCGCCATCGAAACCTTTCACTCCCTTTCCCGTCCTCCGCCACCAGCGACCCCCTACCATTCCTATTCAACAATCATCACCGACTAGGGGTGGGCACGGTCTTGGTTGGTTGAGGATTGGGCTTGACCTGGTTCTGGTCCCAATCCAGTGAAATAGGATTGGAACGGTCCGGGGTAGCTAATTTACCTGGGCAGACCCGGTTGGTCCCAGATAGGACCATGCCATCCCGGTTAAAAAAAAAAACAGTTGAAACTGAGCCCAAGCCCAACCCATCATTTTCAAATATAAAAGCAAAAAAAAAAAAAATCTAAGAACTGCCCAAAAAGAAACAATTAACACTTCAGAAATTTATGAGTGTCTTATCTCCCTACATAAAGGACCCAAAACTGCTCCAAATCCATTTGTCTCTACTCACAGATAAAGTTTCCTCCTTGAAAATCCATTTGAATCTCTTACCACCTCTGGTTCCAGAAACTTGGATTCCACCTCCATTTCTTATTCTTTAGAGCCGAGCTCTAAAAACCGATATAAATAAATAAAAAAAACAAGCTAATCCCATTTCTCCTTTTTAGCTCAACCAAATGGTGGAGCAAAAATTCAACAAAACCACAACATTAGCTTCAAAAAAAAAAAAAAAAAACCAAACTTCTCTTAAAACCACTTAAATTAAGAAATGGGTATTCGATATTAAGCACTAAAAAGACTTCTAAACAAAAAATTCACCACTGAAACAACACCGGGAGTGAGATCAAAGGAGCAAGAGAGAAGAAAAGGGTGTTTGTGTGTTTGAACGAATGGGGTTTGTAGATCTAAAAAATGGATCCTTTTAAATTGATAAACTAAAAAAAACTAATGAAGAGTCGGAGAGAACCCTAAAAATAAGAAGAAGTTGAGAAAACAGAGAATGAAAAGAGCTTCAGCAAGTAAAAATACAGAGATGAAAAACAGTGAATAGCATAAACAGAGTCAGGAGCAAAAGCCCCAATTTAGGCCAACTAAGGATGATACAAAACCAGCTCTAAGTGATCCTGTAAGTCTTTTTTTTCCTTGTATTAATAAAAACACATACATATTTGGATTTTGTTTTGTTAGAAAGGAAGAAAAGGACTGTGACGACCCTCTCCCGCACTGTATCGATATTGTCCGCTTTGGGCTACCATCCGGCCCTCACGGCTTTAAAAGGCCTCTATACAATGGGGAGCTGACCCCGCACATATAAGGATCATTCTCCTCCCCTACCCAGGCGATATGGGACTATGATTCCTCTTGTAGCTTGTCCAACCTCTCCCGGCCTGTTGGGCTCCAACCCTCACCCTCACCCTCAGGTCCGCCCACTCCAGGGTCTCACAGTCCACCCCCGTTAGGGCCCAACGTCCTCGTTGGCCACACATGCCCAACGTCCACGTCGGCACACTTTCGGTTGGGTCAGGCTCTGATACAAAACTGTGACGACCCCCTCCCGCACTGTATCGATATTGTCCGCTTTGGACTACCATCCGGCCCTCACGGCTTTAAAAGGCCTCGATACAATGGGGAGCTGACCCCACACATATAAGGATCATCCTCCTCCCCTACCCAGGCGATATGGGACTATGATTCCCTTTGTAGCTCGTCCAACCTCTCCCGGCCTGTTGGGACTGTTGGGCTCCAACCCTCACCCTCACCCTCAGGTCCGCCCACTCCAGGGTCTCACAAGGACTTTCTCCAAATCTTGTTGATCTCTCTTTCCTTCGACTTTAGTGGCGGGCCGACAAACAACAGAAACATCGATGTTGGTTCATGAAGGACTTTATCTATGAGATAAAATGTTTCACCTTTTCCATATTGATTAGCAAAGAAGGTGAGATCCATCGCTACTAATTCATGGAGGAGAAGTGAGATGCATCGCTACTGGTGATGGACAAACAATAGATGTTCGAAACACTCGAAGAGAGAAGGAGAAGTGAGAAAGGCAAGAAGGAGAAGATACTCTGAGTAGTTGGAGGATTATGAGATTTTACAGTTGGAAAATTGGGCTTTGACTTGATAAAATCATTTGCGCCTGGGCTTAATACAGTAACCGGGACGAACCGAATAGTCCGGTACAGAATTTGTAAAAATCGGTTCCCTCTCGATTCGGGATCGAGATAAAAACAACATGAACCGGTTGATCCATGTTTGAATCGGTTCGGGACCATACCGGTCAGGGTTAGATCGGGTCGGGACCGGGATTCTTGCCCACCCCTATCGTCGAACCCTTCCCCCTTTTCTCTCTCCCCCTACCCCCAAATTCAAAATCAAACCCTATCTATCTTTGTGTTTATCTGTTTGAGCGATTGATGAAAGAAACCACAGAGAGAGAGAGTTGAAGAAACCCAAAATCAAATAAATTGCGATGAGCGTCGGGATGATGGACATGTCGTACTTCGTAGGGCGATCTAAGATCTTGGCCTGGATCAATTCCACTCTCCAACTCAGTGTCTCCAAAGTCGAAAAGGTAAGTTAGTATCGTTTCTTTATCTCTCATTCTAATTCTTTAGTACCCTTTTTTTTCACTGTCCTTCTTATTATTTACTTAGAGATAATTCGTGATTGGAGCCTATTTTCTATTAGTGTGATTTGAACTGAAAAGCAGAAGTGGGAGAGATAGAAAAAAGAAGAAGGAAAGGCTCATCAAGTTGGCGAACTGAGCTGAAAATGAGGGAGAATAAGGTGGCTGGCGTACCAAACAAAGCCTCCAATCTACAGAGCTTTTTCCTCAATAGACACAATTGTGAAGACCCCAAAATACTTATGATCTTTATTAAAAATTAGTAATATGACTTTTTCGTACGAAGAGTTATAAAGAACTATTAGGCTTAGTTAGTTGCTGAATTAGGCTTTTATAAAGCCCTTTAGTTGAATTTTGAATTTTTTTCTTTGCAAGTTTATCTACTTTGAAGCAAGGATTGTGATTTCGCGAAATAACATGAAATTTCGTCGAAATTTTCCTTTTTTGAAATTACGCAAAAGAAAAAGGCAAAAAAAAAAAATACTTTTTTTGAGGGTTTTTTTCTGAAAAATTTCGAGGTTTTTCATAAATTTTGGGGTTTTTTCGTAAAAATACAAAAATTACATTTTTCAAGGATTTTTTCGAAAAATTTCGTGGTTATTTCGTAAATTTTGAGTTTTTTTCTTCTTCTAATTATCATTTATTCTAATTACTTATTATTTTTTAAACCACCTCCTAATTTCCTAATTAACATTTCTTCTACTTATATATATATATATATATATATTGATTTTTGAAACTAAACCCTGATTTTCTAATTATTGGTATTTTGGTTTCATTTAATGTGTTTAATACATTTATTTACTTGCATCTGATTTTTCACATATTTAATAATATACCCTTGAAATTCATTATATATATATATATATATATATATATATATATATATATATATATTTCATGTATTCTCAAAATTTTTATGTTTTTTCTTTACACACCGAAATATTTTTCAAAATATTTCTTAAAATTGGGAGATCGAAATTAACTCTAAAAACGAAATCACAATCCTTGCTTTGAAGTACTGATAAATGTATAAACTATACATAGGCTCTTAAAATTATAAATAAATTTTTTTAATTTTAATAATAAATTTTATTTATTATAGAATTGTTGTAATAAAAAAAGGGGTTTTTTTTTTATAGTTTCGCCTCTATTAGTTTATGTTAAATAGAGTGTGGCCCCCATTTTAATTGTAATAGAGTTTAACCCTCATTATCTAACGAATGTATTAGGTCAATGACGTTGACTGAGCAAGATTAATTTGTCGACTAAAATAACCCCACTGTATAACCTCCTCTCTTCCCTTTCTTGCTGCTCCATCCAGATCCCGGTCTCCATTTAGAATGAGGCGGGCTGATCTCTGCAACCTAGCAATTTGTTCTTCACGACTTCACTCTCATTTCTTCTCTAAGAAACAAAGACACACAGAGAGAGAAAGGTATTTGTTAGTGTTGTTGGTGGTGAAACCATGTGGGGGCAGCTACGAAAAACCTCCGAAGGCGAAAAAGCCTTGAGGCATAAATAAATGTCACTGATGGAATTTTAGAAATCCATGTATATAAAAGTTTTGGTAGAAATTAGTGAATTTTCCTCCATTCTCTTTTCATATATTTTTGCTTGGAATATTTTTTGTAAGTGATATGGATTTTTTTTATACCTAATAAGCTTGAAAATTATATTTGGGATGAAGTAGAGTTTGAGAAATCTTGGTCGGTTGAAATGAGTAATTTTATTTTGATAGGGTTTTAGTTTGTTAGAACACGTCTCTTTGTGTAACCATCATGCATTGTTACTTGTTATTGTGTGTCTCTGTTTAAAGCTATTATGACCCATTATGACCAGGTGAGGAGGTTAATTGAGTTTCTCAATTTTCTCTCTGTTTGAAATTAGGTATTTTTGGATGTTTGTAAATATTATTTTAAGAAGAGATTTTCGGGATGACTTGGGTATTAGTATTATTTTGTAAAATTCTTATTTGCATTTTTTGTATTATAACTTGAAATGCATGTTTAGTATGTGATCATACTGTAAACTTGAATTTTAAGGTTATGCAAATTGACATGCTAATTCTTATACTAAATAAGTGTGAATCCATATGGTGTTATAGAAAATTTACTTATGAAAATGTTATTTGTTTCCCCAAAAGAAAGGGTGAATATTGTGGTCGATGTGTTTATGGTTGACAAAGTGTCAGCCTATAAGAGTCTTGAGAATTATCTGGTTTTTATGCTCTTTTCCACAACTTCGGAAAAAAATGAAAAATATGTTTTGTATACAGACTTACTTGTATACGTGTGATATAATTTTGGGTATGCAGACTTGCTTGCATATCAGTGCACCGTTCCATGTGAGTTCGGTAGTACGTGTAGTATTTAGGAAATGCTTGCCATGGATCGAACTTCGGGTGAGATGACATGTTCCTCGATGTGGCACCCCACTTGGAACATGTACGTTCCGAGTGGTTTCGAAGGCAAGGGATACACGTTTGGGTGAGGTGTGTTTGGCACAAGGAGGATAGTGCGATTGTGAAAAAGAAGCGAGATTTTTGTATATGTGCATAATTGCCTTAAAGGAAGAAACTAATTGCTTATTCGACCATTAAATGAGAATTATATGTCTTCCTAAAGGTAGAAAATGTGTTTTGTTGATATTTTAATAATAGTCTAATATGACTATGATTTGTATCGTTGTTTGAAAATAAATTGCATTTATGAGAATTAATAACTCAGAAATTTTATCCGTTTGTTTATAACCGTTTCGTGTAGGATGGTAAGTCTACTAACAATTTCTGCAGGTCGGACCCACCATGTTCAACCTTCACTTTGTAAGTATTGGTAAAATAAATTTATATTTTAAGCATGATAAAATTGATTAGTATGTAAAGTTTGCCTCGTTGAGGAACTACAAGACTTTGAGTGTTATTATCTTGTTTATGAAATTTTCATGTTAAAACATGTAAATTATTTTATTTTATAAGGATGGAGATTACTCATACTAGTTACCTCGCTGACCCAAATAAGTTTACGCTTCTTGGGTATGTTCTTATTGGTACGTAGCCATTTAGCCTTTCACAGGTTAGAAAGTCATTGAGGCAGCGATATGAGAGGTTTACTTGTGAGACAGAATCTCCAAAGAGTTAACCTGGTCAGAATTTTAATTTATATTAATTTTTATTTATTTAATGTTTCTGTTGTTAAATTTTCACGTCCTGAGTTTTGGAGAAGCGAATAATCCTAATCCTATATAAATATATGGATTTTTTTTTTGTTTTCTCGAAAATCAGGGCGTGACAAAGGCACTGTCTTCTCTTCATTAGGAGGGACTAGGTCTATGTCCACAGCTAGAGGGAGGAATATGAGAAGCAAAGTGGAGAGGTTGATGAGGAAAGATGTGGGGAAAACTTGGAAGAAGATTAGGAGAGCTAGGAACTTGAGGAAGAAGTAGTTGATGACTGATGAAGAGAGGCTCATTTGGAGCTTCAAAAGAGCAAAGAAGAAAGTTGCATTACTATCGCACAAGCTCAAGAAGTACGAGCTACCAGAGCTACCACCTCCTCGACATGATCCAGAGCTACTCACTCCTGAACAACTTCAGGCATAAAATAAGATTGGTTTCAGAAACAGAAATTATGTTCTTGTTGGATTCGAGGAGTCTTTGGAGGTGTTGACCAAAATATGCATCTTCAATGGAAGTTTCATGAAACTGTGCAAGCTTGTTGTGATAACTTCCCCAAGGAAAAAAATCAAAGAGATGGCAACAATGCTTGCAAGACTAAGCAGCGGTATCGTGGTTGGTTAATGTACACGATGTGAAAACAATCATCATATTTCATGGCAGAAACTACCGCCAGCCAAAGAATCTCATACCTATCAACACTTTTACTGAACGAAAGGCATTATTCAAGGCCAGATTCAAACATGCTCTAGAATAAAAAAAATTGAATATAAAAAAGGAGTGATTCTACGTGACGAGGAAACGGGCGAGGAAACCAGCGAGGAAAGGGAGGTGGCAGGGGGTGAATCGTTCACCCCCCTCGGGATGCGCGCGCCAAAAAAGTGGGCATGCATCCCGAGGGGGGTGAACGGTTCACCCCCTGCCACCTCCCTTTCCTCGCTAGTTTCCTTGCCCAGTTCCTCGACATTTAGAATTTCTGATAAAAAAAGATACAGCAAAAATTTGAGGCGTAAGGGGGTGGACCCCGAGGACTATGGGATTACCTCTAGATTGCAAATTAAAAACAATACCATTGGATGCATTGCATTTGGGGTGGGGTATTTTGGTCATGGATTTTAAATGATTTGATTTTGTAGATTTTATAAAGGTTTGTTATGGATTTCTATGAATTCTTATAAATATGTTATTAGTCATAGGAAGCAATGAAAGAACATCACCTATATTGTTATTCATGCCAACACAAATCATAAAACATCAATTAAACAATTGTTTGTATCCTACGAGAATTTTACTTCAAATTAAAAAAAATTCAAATACATTGAAGATGGTCTAAAAGTAATACAAATAACTATTTTCATTTTTTTCTTTCTGAAAAGAAAATCAATTCAAATGATTCTCCAATAAAAATAGATAGATAAACCAGAAAAAAAAATTATCTTCATTGTTCATTGTTGACTCCCGACACTTACAACATCTCCCCACATATTTGAAGTTACAGTTGCTCTCCATTCATTAGCTTTCTCTCGTTGTTGATATTGGGTTTGAAAAACTTATTCTTCTTCTTCTGACAGTGATGAAGGCTCGTCATCTTCTTCAATTGAAATTTCATCATAACGACACTCTTTACGAAGAAAGTTGTGTAAGGGTACACACGCTAGCACTAACTCCGCTTTTGTTTTATATGAAAATGAGTTCAATTGAGATTGAGATGGGGGAGTTTGTTGATTTTCATCAGAAAGAACAAGAACCCTAGAAGAAGAGAGAGAGAGATAGAGGAAGGGGAGAGAAAAAGAAGGGAATGAGAGAGAAACCAATACGACTATTGCTAAATAACACCACCAACCCCCTTACTTTCTGAAGGACACCACCACATTTCTGAAGGACACCCTTACCTGCTAAAGGATACTATCAATGTAAACAAAAAAACCCTAAACTCTATTATTTTCTATCCATTTCTTCTTCATCAATCACCACCACCACCTCTCCTCCTCCTCATACCCTTCACCAACACCACCTTGCCACCGCCACCTTTCATCCTCCTCCCTTATTCTTTTTTTTTTCTTCAATCACTACCACCTCTCATCCTCTTCCCCCCCCCCCCCCCCCCTTCTTCTTATTCTTCTCCATCAATCATGACCGCCACCTTTCATCCCACCTCCTGCCATCTTCATCTTCTTATTCTTCTTCTCCTCCTCCTCCTCCTCCCCACCTCTTCTTATTCTCTGTTTTCTTTTCTTTATTTTCTTATTCTCCTTCTCCTCCACTTTTTTCTTTCTATTTTTTTTTCTTTTTCTCCTCTCTTCTTATTTTTCTTCTTCTTTTTGCCCTTGCCAAGGTTCTGGCAAGTGGGGAACCTCCACTCGTAGGAACCTCCGCAAGGGCGAAGGAGAAAAAAATCAAGGGAAAAGAAAAAGAGAAGAGAAAAAATAGAAGAAGAAAAAAAAAACAGAGAGAAAAAGTAAGAAGAAGAAATAAGAAGGAAAAAAAATGATAAGAACAAAAAACAAAAATGAAGAGAAGAGAGGACAGTAAGAAGAGAAAATAAAAGGAAGATAATGAAAAGAATAATAACAAAAAAGAAGAACAAGAATAAAAGAGAAAATGAAGTGCGGGTGGTGGTGCAGCCAGCGGTGGTAGGGCGTGGTGGTGTGGCCGAAAGTTGTGGGGTGAAGTGGTGCTGCTCTTGTGAAGAGAGAAGAGAAGGGAAGGTGGTGGTGTCCTTCAACAAATCCCCCAAAAAGTGGGGTGGTGGTGTCCTTCAGCGAAAATGGTGGTGTTATTTAACAATGACCAATACAAATCCGTTGAATTATGAGGGAGAATGTTGGATTTGGATTGACGCTTGTTATATATACTTCTCACTCACTAATACTTCTTGAATACCCCTGATTTTAGTGGACTTTTGAAAAACATTAATTGAATACCCCTGATTTTGATGGATTTTAAAACAATCATTTAAAATCCGTATTTGAATACCCTTAGGGAGGTGTATTGTATCTGGATTTTGTGGGCAATTTAATAAATTCCATGGATTCTGAAAATTCAAGTGTATTCAATTTGGATTTTAAAAAGTCCACAAAAGTGTAGGGGTATTCAATCAGGATTTTAAAAAGTCTTTCTGAAATCCACAAAGTCTAGGGGTATTCAATATGGATTTCAGAAAGTCCACAAAAGTTTTAGGGTATTCAAAATATCATTCATATTTATGGATTTGAAAAATCATGGATTCTCATGGACTTTGTAGTGTTAGGTATAAATAACAAAGTTCAATAGTTTGTCAGCCTCCATATCAAAGATTTCAACGTGAAAAAAAGTCTCCCAAAGTTCTTCCTTGTGCCAGCCGCCTTGTTTTCTCAATTCTTTTTCTATCTTTGCATATGTGTTCATAGTTGCATCGTTGATGATTTTGGGTTAGGGTTTGGATTAAATTAGGGTGTTAGGATTTAACGTCTTCACACACAATTGCTTTGAGAAATAGTAAGAGACCCACAGGCAATGAAAACCCTTTCATTATAAAATAAAACAGTGCATTCACAAACTGAAACATGTTACAATGCTACGTTCAACAACCACTGGAAGTTTACAACCCTATTGAAAGATTCATTACAATTTGGTGGGGTTGAATAAATAATGAGATGGTGAAGACTGAAGATGATATGTGATTGCAGCTTGTGCTTTGCAGATACCCCAATGTTGACTTGGTTGCAAATGAACAATAACTAATAAAGGGCTTTTGCTCCAATTTTGTGCAGAGTCTGATATGCGGTTCACAAGGGTTACCAGGACCAAGCCTCGCCAATCTGTTGCAAAAAGAAAGAAAAAATACATTAGAACAAGTTGACAACCATCCAATGTCTTTGTGGCATATACCGTTTTTGTTTTCTGTTACTCACATTTTAGTCCATGATAATTAGAAATCCCATTTATATTGTGGCACACATTAACTCTTTGAAAGACGAGTCAACATCCTTTGCTACTTGTACATAATGTGCTATGGATGTCTTTGTTTGCAGAATAAGGGATTAAAAGGAGGGAGACTTGTTCTTATTAAGTGAGGTTCTGCGAAGCAAGCATCTTTGGCTTGTTTTGGGTAATGTCAGAATTCATGGAGGAATTGTTATCTTGGAAGACACTGAGTTGTCTTAGCACCAAACTGTAGCAACAGCTCAAGCATAACAAGATCGCCAACATGACATGCCAAATGCAGTAAGGAACAACCTTGCAGACAACTCGGTTGCTCGCCAGAATTCTATGAAGGAGAAGAAAGTGACCATGATCATGAAGGAGAAGAATGATCATAATACAATTTTATGGACGTTTACTTCTTATTTTAAAGATGCTAATTAACAACCTTTTCTTTTTCTAGTTTTTTTTAGCACATGTATCTCTCACTTTTGTTAATTATATGCGGACGTTTTTTTGTTTCATCACTATTTACCAACTTCTTTTTTATCTTGCAAATAATTAGAAATCTGTAAAAGTCGTTCATACAAAGTTCGTGGATTTTCATAAATCTCTAGAAAGTCTGTAGCAAAAGTCTATGGATTTAAGAAATCAGCAGAAGTCCGTGGACAATTTAAAGAGTCTGTGGACAATTTAAAGAGTCTGTGGACTTTTCAAATTATTTATCAATTCCATAAGAATCCATATACAATACACCCCTCTTAGATTAACATGTATTATTTTAAATCCTTAATTGAATACCTCTGGAATTGAATGGATTTTAAAAATCCTTCGCAATCCATAATTATGATAAGAGCAATGCTACATGGCGAGGAAACGAGCGAGGGGAGTGAGGTGGAGGGGGGTGGACCATTCACCCCCTTCGAAATGCGTGCTGTCAATTTTTACGCGCGCATCCCGAAGGGGGTGAACGGTCCACCCCCCTCCCCCTCACTTCCCTCGCTCGTTTCCTCGCTCATTTCCTCGCCATTTAGAATTTCTGTTACGATAATTAGTGGAGGATGTGTAAAGGGTAGTGTACAAAAAATGCAGCATGTACACGTATAAAACATTGTAGACTATAGAAGTATAAAAGTGGAATCCATTTGGTCTTCCTCATTCCTCTGTGGGCTGTGGTGTGTCGGATGTTTTGTTGTCAACCTAACTTATACTAGACTAGAAGTTTTCATTTAGCCGGCCGAACCCTTCTCCCTTCACCAATTTCAGTCAAATCTTATCGAAAACTCGGAAACGAAGACGAGTCTTCCTTCTTCACAATTTCAGCTCAATCAACCTGAACAAAGCGAGGGAGCTGATTATGGTGGAAACTACGCCCTAATAGAATAGACTAGACTTCCCCTCTTTTCATTCAAATCAAAGGCGAGGTAAGTTGGATTTCTGTTTATTTCCTTTCAATTATAAACGAAACCCTAATTTGTGCGAGCAATAGAGGGAGGGAGGGAGGGAAGAGGAGAAATGGCGGCAACAGTGGATGGAGACGAGAGAGTGATGGCGGCAGCTCAGCAGATAGTGAAGAGCTTAGGCACATCCAAAAACGTCACTGAAGACATGATCCTGATTCTGTCCAACTTCGATAATCGCCTCTCCACCATCACTGACTTGCTCTCCAATCAAGGCACTGGTGATGCGGCAGCGGCAGGGAGCGAGATCGAACAAGAGTTCGAGACAGCGGAGAGGATCGTCCTGAGATGGGACTCGTATTCCAATACTCCTCAGCACCATTCTCTACCCTGGGAGGAAGCTCCCGAGGAAGCTAAAGAGTATTTATGTGCAGTGGATGAAATCCTGAGATTGACCCAACATCTTTCGCTGCATGACGGAGAGATCATGGACCGTACCGAAACCGTGCTTCAGCTGGCTATGTCCAGGTTGGAAGATGAATTTCGTCAGATTCTTATTAGGAGTACGGTTCCTCTTGATGCAGGGAGGCTGTATGGTTCCATCCGGAGGGTATCTCTGTCCTTCGCCTCCAACGATGGCGAAATTATTGATGATTTTGAGACTTCTCTTGAGGATGATGATCAGGTGACTTGTTATCATGAGAGGGGAGCCAGTTTGGGGGATGATCTCTCTGTGGATTTGCTTCATCCAGATGCGGTTTCGGACCTTAAGGAGATTGCCGAGAGGATGATTAGGTCTGGGTATGAGAAGGAGTGCTGTCAGGTTTATAGTACTGTTCGCCGTGATGTTCTGGATGAGTGTTTGTCGATTCTTGGGATTGACAAGTTGAGTATTGAGGAAGTGCAGAAGATTGAGTGGAGGTGCCTGGATGAGAAGATGAAGAAGTGGATTCAGGCTGTGAAGATTGTGATTAGGGTTTTGTTGTCGGGGGAGAAGCATCTGTGTGACCAGATATTTGGTGGGTCTGAGCTGATTAAGAAGGTTTCTTTTGCTGAGACGGCTAAAGGTTGTGTGATACAGTTGTTAAATTTTGGGGAGGCAGTTGCGATAGGACGCAGGTCGTCGGAGAAGCTGTTTCGGATACTTGACATGTATGATGCTTTGGCTGATGTGTTGCCCGAATTGCAGGACATGTTTTCAGATGAATCGGGTGATTTTGTGTGTGGTGAGGCAAGAGGGATATTGGATGGATTGGGTGAGGCAGCTAAGGGGACGTTTGTGGAGTTTGAGAATGCAGTTCAGAGTGAGACTTCTCGGAAGCCAATCCAGGGTGGTGAGATTCACCCGTTGACGCGATACGTGATGAATTATGTTAAGTTGCTTGTGGATTACAGTGGCACGCTGAACGTACTTCTGGAAAGCACTACTGATAATTCGGATAGGCTGGAAGCCGAGGGAGATGGAGATGATTCTGCGTGGTTGGGAAGCATATCTCCTATAGGTTGCCGCTTGCTTTCATTGATCTCAACTCTGGAATCAAACCTTGAAGAGAAGTCGAAACTCTATGAGGATGTTGCAATGCAATACATTTTCCTTATGAATAACATCCTTTATATAGTACAGAAAGTAAAGGACTCAGAGCTTGGGAAACTTTTGGGAGATCACTGGGTCAGAAAGCGTCGGGGCCAGGTACGGCAATATGCTACAAGTTATCTGAGAGCCTCATGGACCAAAGTGTTGTCTTGTTTGAAGGATGAAGGAATAGGTGGTTCTGGGAGCTCAAGTAGTGTTTCCAAGGTTGCCCTCAAGGAAAGGTTTAAGAATTTCAACTTGGGGTTCGAGGAAATTTATAGGAACCAGACAGTATGGAAAGTTCCTGATCCTCAACTCCGAGAAGAGCTTCGGATATCTATTTCTGAAAAAGTCATTCCAGCATATCGTTCTTTTCTAGGAAGATTTGGGCCTCATCTAGAGAGTGGAAGACATGCTGGAAAATACATTAAGTACACAGCCGAAGATTTAGAGAACTATGTATTGGATTTATTTGAAGGAACACCTGGAGTTCTTCACAATCTAAAGCGGAGACCGAGTGCATAGCTGCTTTGATTCTTTGAATAGGTAATCCCTTTACTGCTCTTCTCAGGTACTTGTTGCTAAGTTAACCTGTTGAATTCTAGCAGTTGTGATTTGCTTTTCTTGTTGTTAATTATGTAGTTGGAGGACCTCACAGTTCTATGCTCACTCTTTCTTATACTGTAATAAGTATGTACATGTATTATATATCCTTGATGTGAATGTTTCAAAATTTTGCTCTTTCCTGTTGTGTATTGTAGTTAGAATTTGGGTGGTACTTGTGGCCATAACTTGCACTTGGAGAAACGGACTGCCATACTATAGTTATAATTGGAGTTTTTAAAGTGTTCAAGTTCATTTCGAGTATACTTTTTAATTGTACCTGTCTTTTCTGACAGACAACTTAGTTGTCTTGTCCTCCCTAGTTTAAAGCATTAGTGATTTAAAGTGCATGGAGAGGAGTTATGGGGTATAGCCGTATAGGCATACGATAAATACTCCAATGGAACTCAATTCTTTTCTTGTATGTTAATGACTGGAATCAACTACACTAATAGTATTAATAATGAAAGGTCTCTGTCTAGTATTGGAAGGAAGCCAGATGTTGATTGTCATGTAGACAGCATGTTTTTTAGCAGTAAGTAGCCTAATATTACTGAGATGCTAGATGCCGGGTTGCACAATACTGGTACGCGTGGGATACAACATTAAGATAATATATTTAAATTTATAATAAATTAAGAATATAGTAATATAGTCAATATCATAAACCATTAATTCATAAACATTATGTTAGTAAAATAAATAATACAAACACCAAGGGCATTCCATCATTCATCTGTTAAAGCATTATAGCTCATACACGTATACATCCCACATCATAGCTCATAACACTACAATAACTCTTAAAGGAACACATGTTATAAGTCTCCGTCCATGTTGTATCGTGTCCATTGACTTTTGGATTCCTCCATGATCATCTGTATCATTATCCAAACGAATCTGATGTTGGTATGATAGGTTGATTCTTAGCTGAGATGTCTAAATAAAATTTGCTATTATCTGCAAGATTTCAACAAGATGTATTATCCCATTTGTTGTTAAGGCCCACTTCTGAAGTGGGACAGGTGTCCGGAATTGATTGGTTTTGTGAGCAATGGCGGTGTCATTTGTTTGTCAGGAGAAGAGTATGGTCGCCTAACATGAGAGGGAGTGGACAATGAAAATATATATTGAGCTGCGACATGGTTAAAAGGAAATTTTAGGAAACATCCCTTTAATCTTTGAGAATGACAGTCGTAGTGTCATATTTTTAGGATTGTGATTTATTTTTATCATCGACTCTATTCGGTTCTAACCCTCCTGTAGCGTATTGCGTTTCTAGTTTAGATAACCCAGAAAAATGGGTTGTTACTCGTTCCTCTTTTCCAATAATGGCTGTTCAGTAAGACAATACTGCATACTTTCACCAACTGTGAGATGCTGGAGTATTTTAGATAGACCTGAAGATTCTAGAATCTTAGGAATATTGAAGAATCTCAAAGGAACTTGGAATGATCTAGAGAAAGCTAGTGGCTTCTCCACTCTCCAGTTTATTATTCAGGTGGGTTTTGATAATACATGAAAAACTTAGTAAAAAGGTGTGGATTCAACCACAACCGAAATTTTGGATTTAAATGGTAATATGTGCCTGATTTTGATTTGCACGATTTGCGATTTTTTGAATCTTAGATTCTGATCAGGTATGAGTTTTTAATCAATTTGACCACAGGGGGTTCTGTCCAATTTAAATCGCATCTTGAATCGTGTGATTCTAAGTGATTTTAACAACGCTAGGAATAGAAAACGTGTAGATCAAATAACTGTCTGATACAGAGAGGCCTTTTCAGCCATCAACTTTAATTTATTAGCCTATATTCTTTTACTTGTAGATCAATATTGGTAGGTATATACTTCATAACTTTACACATGTTGGGCTTCTAGGGAGAGTGACATCATTGTTTTAATCCACAACTTCAATGAGAATGGTTTCATGACTAAAGGCTAAAAGCCTGGGAGAGGGGGCGGTCTAGTGAGAACCATCTTTCACTCAGGGTATTTGTAAGTCTACCCTAAACACACCTGCAAAGTGATTAAGTTCATTCTGCTAATTCACTTTTGAGGAAAAAAAAGATGGTTCATGTTTTCACTTCTTGGGCGTTTTGTAAGACAATAATATTTGGATGCACAGGGCTTCCAGTAGCACTAATAGAGTTATCAATTGTCACAGTAGCGTATACAGTTGTCCTTCTGAACTCAAATCACCTTGATACCAGCGAAAATCAGAGGACCGGTGGGGGATCTCTGGCCAATCAGTTTATTGAGTCTCATGATTCATATATCGAAACTTTAAATTCTAGATTGAAAGCTTTAATGGAGTACAGCAATTCTCCCTTCCAAAGCTCGGTGGTACAGGGTCGTTGATGCATTTTTATTGCCTCTGGACTCCCTGATCAAAGGGAAGAAGATGGGGTTCCTAGGCAAGCTTGAATTTGCGAAGGCATTTGATTGCCTAAACAGAGATCTACTTGGCTTCTTATTTCAAAAGATCGGTTCTCCTCGTAAATGGAGATTTTGGATACACATGTTTATCAACAGCTAAACTTTCCATCAATATAAATGGGCTATCCCAAGGCTTTCCTCTTTTTTCTTGGTGACAGTTGAGGCTTTCACTCAAAGGATTTGGAGCTAATGAGTACTCAGTGAGGTGTTATTTTATGCAGATTACTCCGTTTTTTGAAGCTGGGATGAATCAAATAAAGGCATTGGAGAACATTGTCTTTATGGTAGAAAGTGAATTTTTGGCTTTCAATTGAACTTATTTTAGTGCCAATTTTTTGGGGTAGAAGTAGTTGTTGCTACTGATACTTCTATTGATACATTTGGGTGTAAAATCTACAAATTGCCGTGCAGATACCTTGGTTTGCCATTTCGATTAGGGGAGACAGGAGATACAAGCAGAGATAAGCATGGGGTAGAGAGGGTTGACGAAATCTGGCCACTTAGAAATGGAAATTTCTCTAAAGCAGGGAGGCTAGTACTCATGTAGTCAACAGCGTCGGGGATGCCTTTTTCTTATGTAATGAAATTACTCTCCTCATGTCTATTGCAAACAAAATTGAAAACTAGGGATTCCTTTGGGGGTCATTTACAGATTTCCATTTAAGGAAGTGAACCAACGCTTTGGTCATAAATGGTTGTGGTTGTGGAGATATGGTATAAAGCCTTGAGCATTAGGGAGGGAAATTATCAATGCAATATACAACAAGCCTGAAGGAGAGTTGTTCATTAAAGATGTGAAGATATCTCATTGCTGCAGTCTATGGAAATGGATCATGAATATCATAGAAAAAATACATCAAATATCAAATATAAAGCGGTCAATGGGAACAAAGTCAACTATTGGATAATAGTCACGATACATGAACTATAGAAAGGCTGCTAAAATCCAAAATTTCCCTTAGAGTATTAGTTCTTCAAAACAAATAATATGTTTGATAGCTTCACGATCTCATCTCTTCAGAGCAGACAAGAGTGAGTGAATGGGAAATGGATCAGACTGTGAATCACATGTTGGTGCTACAGTCCAAGAGTTTAGGAGAGTGCACTGATGTTTGGGTGTAGCAGAACAAAGGGTATCCATTTTCAGTACTCTTTTGATCAATTTCTCAATTATTCAGGTGTGCAGACATCCCTTTGTCCGTCAATAGTAGCAACTGTTTCTTCGCGTGGACGAACGTGTAAGGAAGAGTCCTTCACAGTGGACAAAGCTGAGAGGCTTTCAGATTGGGAACAGTTGTGTTTTGTGCTATGATGCACGGACTCGGATACGCGTGTCGTGTCGGATACGGATACGATACGGCGAGTCGGCAATTTTCAAAAAAATAGGACTCAGCGACACGGTCAAACTTATTTTTTAATATATTTTTAACATATACATGGCTTCGAATGCTTACATGCAAATAAAAGGAGCAAAAACTGCATAACTACCTGGTAGAGTTATTCCATGTGTCATGATTTTATTGGAGAGTGACACAAGGAGCAAAAGGCTCAATGGGCAAAATTTTTTTTTTCCAAAATCAGACTTTAGTTTGGATAATCTCTATGTCTCATTTATTTAATTATTCCACTTCCATATAGTTTATCTTCTTTCCTTCATTTTACAACAACAAGGTCTTCTCTTCCATGACTTTCTCAACAATAAAAATAATCTCTGGATCGCTCCAATCAACAAGATCGCTCCACCATTCAGCCACACACATCTCTGGATCGAACCAACCATTCTCGGCACCACAAAAGGAGAAATCACAGGAAAAAAAAACGAAAGAAGGTAAGATCTCTCCCTCTCTCTTTATCTCGATCGACCTCTCCCTCTCGACAGATCGATCTCTCCCTCTCGACAGATCAATCGATCGATCCCTGTCGACAGATCCCTCTCAACAGATCCCTCTCGACAGATCGATCTCTCCCTCTCGACAAATCGATCGATGTCCATTGATATGTCCATCGATCTCTCAACGTATCCGGACCGTGTTCAAGACGTGTTGGTGTCTGTCAACGAATTTTGACCGTTGACCATGTGTCAAATACATGTCGAGCGCGTGTCCATGTCCGACACGTGATACGGGGGTTTTTCGGCGAGTCGGTGTATTAGAGGTTTTGTGCAACTTGCATAAAAAAATTGAATACTTGTTCAATCATTGTCAGCTCTCTAAATAATTTGGCTGAACTTTTTGGCAGAGCTTGGAGTTCAGTGTTCTGAACATCATGTCCGTTAATCTAAAGCAGGTTTTCATGGATTGGGAAGTAGTATCCCTTTGGCTTTGGGAGTGTGGTCACCGGCAAGGGTGCCATATGCTATGATTGGGGAATTCTAATTGGCGAGGAAACGGGCGAGGGAGGGGGTGCAACCCTCCATCCCCCTCGAGATGTGTGCCTTCGCGCATCTCGAGGGAGATGGAGGGTTGCATCCCCCTCCCTCGCCCGTTTCCTCGCCAATTAGACAAGCCCGCTATGATTTGGTTCATTGGAAAGAGGAATAACAAAATATTTATTCAATGGGCCCATATGAAATCTCTAGATTATGTGCTCAAGGCAATCAAGTCAACACTATGGTGGTGGGCAGTTTTGGCGAAGGTCGCGGGTAACAGTTGGTTATGTGTTTGTTTGGTTGGGATTTCTTTGTATTTCATGTCTAGTATTTTATTGTATTTGCTGAAGTTCAGTGGATCTTTCTCACTTTCCTCTTTTTAATATAATAAAATCTTGTCCTCCCTCTTTCAAAGAAAAAACATTCGTAGAGCTTTCGAAAAACGAAGGCTGGCATAGCCTAAGAAACAGCAAATGAAAAAGAAGGAAAACAAGAAAAGAAAAAAGAAGTGAAGTCTCATCCAATTTGTAATATATTAAAAACCCACCAACATAGGATGTATAGATTTCCTTTATAAATTTTCTGTTAGGATTTTTCTAGTTTGATCAACATAGGATGTATAGATTTCCCTTTTAAAAGGTAAGGAAACTTCCGATGCAAATACGTTCATTTTCCCACGACTCCCAGAGTTTATACTGTGTTGAAAATGTTGCTGCCTTGATTGTTGAATGAAGCAACTCCCATGACAATAAAGAGTATGATCAATTTTGGGATATGGTGTAATAGCTTACGGTTTCTGGGAAAAGTTTGCTTGGGGGGGCAGTAGATGGATGCCATCCCTAGCTTCTTCAAGCAGAACCCATGCCACTACACAGATGTATGCAAGGTCTGCAAAGCTCAGAAGGCTGTTGATGGCTGTTCAAGTGAAATGGTTCACTTAGTTTGGTGAGTGGGAGGAGTTCAATTGGATCTCATGTGCTGTGACCAAAGAGGCACTGAGGTAGGTTCAGTTGGAAGATCTGAAGATCACGTTGAATCGTTAAGCGGTGCAGATGGGGTTTGGAGGAAATGATGACAGCTCATGTTTCCGAGGGACGCATTGATATGATCGGTCTATGGATTTGGCCAAAGTGTGTCAAGTAAGGATGATGGTGCAATCTTAGGGCCTTACAAGCAAGTCTGGATTGGTCTATGGATTTGGATTCAGTCTCTGATCCATTACTCAGGGAGATAAATGGATAGTTTGGATCTCTTTCAGAGGATGAGATTGGAATCCATGCTCTGGGCATCGGAGAGGAGATGGAGTGGGGACACTCTGTACTCCATGATGCAGATTAGGTATTAAAGCACATCACCTTCACCATCTAATGCACTTTGTACAGTTATGATGTAGATTATAAAGTAATACTCATTTCCAATTGTCATCTTTAATACCAATTCTGCCTTTATTCTGTTTACATATAAAAAGAGAGTAACTAGTCGAAAATGTAAGACTCCTTTTCTTCTGTACTATACTGATCATTTTTTTGGATTAGGTAGCACCCTCTTACCATCTCTGAGGATTAATATATTCTTCGACATGTTGAGGTAGTAGTTTACTGAATGAATGACAATGATTTTAGCATGAGTGATGTTCAAATGGTAGAATGTTCTAGACAGTGTTGGCAGACTTTTACTCAGGTTAGCCATTTCTTGGATGGTAGGAGGGGGAATGTTTTGCTTCTTCCAGAATTGTTTGGGAAGTACTTTCTTGCAGAGAACAACCTGGCTGATTGCCTATTGAGTATAGATCTGTTGATGGACACAATGTGTTGTTCAACTCAAGGAAATAAGATCATCATTGATGTGGTTATCAGAGATGGAGAAGTAGTTGTGGAAGATTGGATTACTTAAAAATTGCTGTTGAGAGAGAGGGAAACTACTATCCTGCCTGTTATGAAACTGACTTAAACATTAGGTGCTGAGTGTGACAAACTTTTCCTTGAATTTAGATTAATGTAAATAGACTCTTCAAATGCTTTCCCATCTTGCATATTTCCAAGAGTTCATAATTCCCATTCACTTCGCTACATACCTACCAGAGGAAAGGGAAAACATCACCTAAAAAATCATCTTAGAAATTGCTCCATAAACTTTGTCCAACAATTATACCTGATCTTTGCTTCAATTCTACCCAAAGGTTCAGTGTTATATAAAATGTTTTCAAATGAAAGCCTTGTGCTTATAGTCTACCAAATAATTTCAAGTCAAAATTAAATTCAGTAAAAAAAAAAATGAAAACTGTTTCACAAAAAAAGTGATACAATAAATTGGAGCACCATGAATAGTATCACTTGTAGTACCGTACTCTTCATGGTAATACAATTATTGCATCACTTTGTTTGTGAAAATGTGTAAAATTGTTTGATAGACTCTTACAGCTCAAAAGTGATACTGTTTTGGGGGTTATTATAAAAATGCCAATTTTGTATAATGTTCGTTTGCAAAAGCAGTTTCATTTGCAATGAGAATATTGTCGTTAGAAGTTCCATGCTGTCCAATAGGGATTTGGTAAGCACACAAAATGGTGGAGGTTCAGGTGCTAGACCTATCCATAACTATTGATGGTTTGTGGTTGAGCATGATGCATCTGGGCGATAACTGATGGAGCCCTTTCATAGAGTATACAATTTTACAATGTCTTCTTGGTGATGATAGATGCATAACTGTTCCTGACCCATGATAATGAGGAAAATTTTATACCATCTTTGGCCAAATAATTTTCAATTTTCCCAGCAATAGGAATCGATCTTTTGTAGGACTAGGGATTGTGTAAATAGCTTTTGAAGGCTTATGTAATTGCCAAATTTGTATTGATGCAGTCATTTTTCACTCTCTGCATTGACTTTGATTTGCAAACTTGGTGACCTGCACAAGGAACGCACGTGAGCCACGGACCACCACTGTGGTAGTCGATGACACTCCGTTGCTAAAGCCAGACAGAGATATGAGGAATGAGTAATGTTGTAAACATGAAATTTGTAGCGTACCTTAGTTTACCAACCTCGTGTCTTATTTAAAGTACAGGAGTCCTGGTTCAACCAGATCATAGATGACGTAGTTTAGGGAAAAAGACCTGCGTGTAGATCCTTATCTAATTAGGAGTCATGCTATGGATGGAAGTTTTCCTATTAGCCATGTGCTCCTAGATTTGCGGGAGATAGTTCTTGTTCCGAGAGTAGTCTATACGTGGAAGTCTCCATATGTGATACGTACTTCGAAATATGCTTCCTAGATGGAAGCAAAGAGCCGTTGTAATTGCTCGTCCGAAGCTGATCCTCGAGATACTTTCCTTAACATGGCTTATGGGTATTGAGGATAGTTGTGAGACACGTGGGCCCAACAGGCTGTAAGAATTAGGATCCACTTGGCGGACTGCATTGGACGAACTTAGAACTGCATGGGCCGGATCAGTGTTGGGCTTATGCTAGGGCCTATCTTTCCTCGAGATCATCATGACACATGGACGACACATAGTTGGGACTGTTTTGGTGTATTATCAGCTACTCCCTCGAGTTAGTGGGTCATCACATCGATTCGTTAAGTCATTTCTTGAAAAGATACGCCGCTCATGATGATTGAGTTTGAATCGTTGCTTGAGTCGCGCGCTTCATTAATTGAATGTGTCAGTTCAGTAGAGAAGAGGCGGGAACCTAATCCATATTTAGGTTATCCTTGTGCGGAGACTAACGCTTCTATTTTTCTGCTTTTAGAGATATTGCTCTGTTTATCTTCTGATTGAAAAAATTGTTCATCTTATTCATGGCTCAATAGAACTTTCTTGATGATGCAACTTTGGCCAAGGGCCTTGAGTTTTTCGAAAATAGGTTGCTTTCTGAATCGGGCCTTGCTAAAATTGGTACGAAGTTCAGGGTCCCTGATGACCTACCATTATACGCTCTGAAGGATGACAAGACACCAATGTTGCCACTGGCGGGGTTCATTTGCTTGCACCGCGGGATGCTCCAAACTAGAGTTTGTTTTCCTCTTCTGGATGTGATTTGGGACTTCTTGGACTTCCTTGGAATTCCTTCGGCCCAATTGGTGCCTAATGGGTACAATATCGTTCTTCTCATTTTGATTAGGGCGAAGGAAGCTGGCGTCCGCATGACTCCACGGGTGATTCAGCTGCTGACTTCTCCTCGGTTGAACAATCACGTTGTCTGTAAAATGACATCGCCGGCTTACTTTGAGAATTTGCCTGGTGATTTCAAGTCCTGACAGAAGTATTGCTTCTTGGCTCTTGCGGATGCAAAGTACTTCAAGTTCAAGGGTCGCCGCTCGAACGAGAGTTCAAATCACTTCGTAAGTATAGTTTTTTCTTTCGATTCCGTTGCGCTGGATTGTATGCTAATCGTTGCTCATGTTTCCTCGCATGACAGTTTTCCACTACTTTTCTTACCCCATAGGAGTGAAGCATTATGGAGACATTTCGCGAATTGCCAACGAAGATTGTGGTGGAGGTCATATGTGTTCCCAACTTTATTCGCAGTGGGTTGTGGGACAACTAACACGAGGCCCCCGCTCTTTACCGATCGTCGCGAGTTAAACCTGATGGTGGGGCCCCTTCTAGGAAAAGGAAAGTTGTCGGAGCCAAGGCTCCTGTCTTGTTTGACACGGAGGAGTCATCTGAGACGCTTGCCTTCTTTGTGAGTTTGAAGAAGTCACGCGTTATAACTGGGTTGTCTTCAAAACGATCCGCTCCAATGAGTGAAGAGCGTGAGCCTAATCGACCTGTCAGAGCGGAGGCCGATGTATCTAGCTGAGAGAGGGACCACCTGCGATTAGGAAAGGTTGAAGATGTATCGCATATTAGTGCCGCACAGGTGGAAGCTCTGAGCAAGCAGTTGATGCTAGCTGCAATGGCGGCTTCTACTGGTGTCTATCTGCCCGGGACCGTTCCTATAGAAGGTTCCTGTGAGGATCCACCCAAGGTTCTGGAATTCTATCGTCCCACTGGTAGCCTGTCTGCTAGTGGCCATGGTGACACGGGCCAAGTTTCTCATAATCCGCATTGTTCCTCGTCTCGCTCCAGGCGTATCTCAAGGTGTTGGAGGGTCCATTGGACAACTCGCTTCCTTATTTTCCTCTAGATCCTGCTAAGCCGTCTCACACTAAGGGGTCGGTTACTGGCGACAAAGGAAATGTTGCGAATAAGGGCCTAGGAGCAATGGTGACTACAAACGGTGGTGGTAGCGTAATTCCTCATTCGGGAGAGCTTCATCCAGATGCGAATAAGTATGTTTGCCCCAGACCTAGTAAAGATGAGTACTCATATCTGGCACCAGGAGGTTGATGTGGACTATGCTTTGAAGAAGCATATAAGCAGGCGTCATAGCTAGCTGATGGATCATGCTCCAAAACCCGAGAGGATACTCTAGAAGGGCGTATGGATAAGGGTTTAAAGTACCTTATGCTGGGAATGTCTTACTTGAGCCAGGTGATCGTTGCTGGGACGAAAGTCGAGGCGACCCGTGAGAGGATGTACATTATGGAGCGTGTTTTTTCGCATATGCAGATGTTGTATTCTGACAGGGTTTATGAGATTGAGCTGCTGAAGAAGCAGGCTGAGAAGAGGAGGATGGAACGGTCGGCTGTTGCTACTGTTGCTACTGAGACTCAGAGGGTTCATCTGGACACCCTTGAGTCTGATTTAGCAGAAAAAATGTCTGCAAGAGATAGATTCCAGCAGAAGTTGGATCTGTCCCGCCGTGATCTGGAGGTTGCGTAGGAAGCTGTGGCTGAGGCGCGTTCTGAGCTGCGGTCCCATGCTGAGTTAAATGCCTTGAAGGATGCTGATTAAGCTGTTTAAAAACAACAATTGGAGTTCGATTTGGAGTTCAATGCTCGGGAGGCGAGGAAGGCCGAGGACCAATTTGAATTGGAGAAACATGAGCTCAGTGTTGTAAAGAGCAGTTTGACTACAGAGCAATCTTAGGTTGATGCGCTGACCGGCAAGTTGGAGATGTTGGAGCGTGAACTTGTTGATGCGAAAGCGCGTGAGGAAGAGCTTCTTCGGGAATAAGGCAAGTGCGAATTCTGATGGGTTGTACATGGTAGATTGGAGCTGTTGGCGCTGATGAAGGAAGAGCATCCAGAATGGGACATTGATCGTTATAAGATGTCGTATGTAGAATTATCAATGGCCTTTGCGTCGTCAGACAAGAGGGTGATCCAAACCATGATGCTCAGATTGTGGTGCGTACGAAAACGACTCCTACTTGCACTTCTGTCAAGCTTAGATCTTCTGTTTTTGTACCCCCTCCTGATAAGGAGTAGACTTTATACACTTGTACCTTTTTTAATTTAACTGTTAATGAAAACAAATTTTCTTGAATATGATACGTCTCCATTTTATGTTTGTTTTCCCTACTGCGTGTTTTCTGTTTTGCCTTGTCGTTTTACTTTGGCATAGGCTGGTTGGATCAGTAGAAAGTTGAGTGATCTATCTGTTGTTGAGAGTTTGACCATTTTGCGTTGCAAGTGACTCAGAGTCACTGTTGCTTAGTCACGACCGGTAATGGGTGTTCCGCGAATTGTTGAAAAGCGAGTTATGCTTCCCAATTGTGGCCCATTCTCAAAGTAAGCCGCTGGGGGCTCATTTTGTCTATCTAACTGTCATTCGCAGTTATTGGCATGAGTGAACTGTAACAGTCGAGCACATGCATTGTAATTAGAGCGCTTGTTCCGAGTCAGGTTTCATAAACTCGGGCTGGCATTCCATGTAGCACTCGTTCACGCGTTGGCGGGACGATTTATGGGTTGGCATGAGCGTCCTTTGTTGGTGATAGAATGTCAGCCCGTGTAAGCGTGAAAACGGTACTTGAGTTGTGATTTATCTTTGGGTCGCTATTTCAAAAGAAAGCGGCGGTTTCGTGGCGAGCTGTCTAGAGCTCCCATCTTCCGTACCATATATGTCCGAGCATGGTGGACTACAAGTTCGAGGAGCGAGGATTCGGCGATCATGGTCTGTTGAAGAATGATGATCTCGTGGTGAGGCATCAACATCATTTCGGGACTGACTAGTCTCCCACCTTTCAAACCATCTACACCTGCGTGTGGCGGGCTGCAACCTTTCGACTACCAGTGGTGTCGTGGCAAGTTGTCGAAATCAGTTCGGGACTGACTATGCTCCCACCTTCCAAATCATCTACATCCGTGCGCATCGAGCTACAAATTTGGGAATATTCGGTGACCATGGTCTGTAAAAGAGCAGTGGTCCTGTGGCGAGCTGTCGAAATCAGCTCAGGATTGACTAGACTCCCACCTTCCAGACCATCTACACCCGTGCAGTGGGGGCTACAAGTCTGGGGTTGGTAATTTTGATGACCATAGTATGTAAAAGAGCAGTGGTCTCGTGGCGAGCCATCGAAATCAATTCGGGACTGACTAGTCTCTCACCTTCTAGATCATCTACACCCACGCAGTGGGGGCTACAAGTCTGGGATTGGTAATCGGTGACTGTAGTCTGTAAAAAAGCAGAGGTCCCGTGACGGGTCGTCAAAATCAGTTTGGGACTGACTAGGCTCCCACCTTCCAAACCATCTACACCCGTGCAGTGGGGGCTACAAGTCTGGGCTTTGGTCAAAAGCTGTCGTTGCCAGTCGTCACCAACTAGGCTTCGGCGACTGTTGTCCTCGAGGGGGGCAACAGTCCCTGGCGAGTCGTTGTCATCAGGCGTGATTGCGCTGATTGGACTCCCACTTCCTAAACCATCGACATCCGCACTGGGCGAACTAGGTGTCGGGGTGAACCAGAAGTCGTCGTTGTCAGCCAAGACTGACTAAGCTTGCCTGGCCAGGTAGGGGCTCCGCCAATTGCGGACAAGCGAGCTTGTATCCGCAAGCGGAGTGCATTGTGCAAATGACTTATGAAGAGACAGGAGCACCTTGGATCATCTGGCGGTATGTAGGTGTGATCAGTGTGTTAAGAATGACTAGGGTTTTTCATGCTTGTGTCAAGCACGTGGTAGAATATTGTTTGAATAGCGGGTCGAGCCCATGGACCCATAAAGTGAGGGTTAAGGTTCTCTGTACACAATATACTACGTGTACGTCGTAGATCGCATGGTAGCACATGTACGGTGTAGATTGCGAAACGGTTGAGTATCGGTTACTCCTCCTCAATTAATGGGGTTGGATGCAGCCTCGTTGATTGGACGAATGTGGACGTGCGCAGTATCCTTGAGAATCGTCTTCCCTCGTTTTTCATACGGTATTCAATATTGGCAGTTAATGCTGAATTCCCATTTGATGAACCATTATGTCTATATAATGGTGTTTTTCCATCGTTGTAGGTATTATCTTCTGTAGAGTGTATCTCATGTAATGTTATGTCTTGAAGAAAATGTTTTGGATTTTCAAAAGGCTGAATGGAGATCTCCATGGTCGGAGTCTTCAAATGTTCTGACATTTGCGTCGATGAGAATTGCTGTTATGTGTGGTCACCTGCTCTGGGTAAGCACCTAATTGTTCCGCTGAGATCTCGTAATTTCTTCTCAATTTGCGAAAAAGAAGTATTCACTCCCTTCCAAGGGGTGAGTGTCGTTTATTCGCTTGCGTTTCGGTGTTACCTTGTGCTGCTATGCCCACTTATATGTGGTTACTGCTGCTAGCTTATGGTTGATCGAAGTGTTGGCAGATGCGTCGAAACTTCTAGGGGTGGTATCTCTCAGTCACCCTGAGTATCGTACATGGGAAAAGTGTCCTTGCTTGGCAACAATGTGTAACCTTGAGCGCTCCATCTTTTGTGGCCATTTTCATCTACCTCCTTCAGGAGGCCGAAAGCTATTTGAGGAAGTCTGCAACTCATTGCAAGGTCTATTCTGCTGTTGTCGGGTCACTGTCTGGGGTGATTTAGAAGAGCAGGCAGCTGCTCTGTACTCTCAGTCCCTTCTCGCACCTTTGTCCTTGATCTTGGGAAGTAGTCGAACGAGGTTTACTTGGGGTTCCTTTGCTCTCTTTGGATCTTCTTACGTAGTCAGACTGTTTAAGCGTGTCGTTATTTTATGTCGCATCAAATTCAGATGCTCGTAGTATGTAGTTTTTTGCATCCACCTCAGGGGCGCTAGTTGTTACATCTTTCCAGTAATCAATATAGTGTGTTTGCATAATTATTTCTTTATTTCTTAAATGATGGAAAATCACATAAATTTCTAAGAACTAAAACTCTACGTTGACTATGGAAAGGAAAATAAACAGCTAAAATAAACTAATTGTTGGCGGAGAGAAGTTGACTCGGCCCTGAAATGAATTCGCATGGCCCTTGTTGGATCATTAATACTTTCAGCGAATTGTTGAACTTCGTTGATGTCACTGAGGCTACTGAAGAGTAAACCTTATGTGGGAGTTAATCTCCACACCGACGGAATGTCGGGGGGTTGTACTCTCATCTGCATTGACCTCTTCGTTCTGCTGGGTTGAAAAACGGATTGCTTATGTTCTGCTTGATTGTCCCCCGTCTCTGAAATTAGCCGTTGTTGTTGGAATCTCATGCGAGTGGAGTTGTGCATCCACAGTCGCTAGATCTGACTTCGTTTCAGGTTGCGCTGTAGGATCCGGTTGGATCTGGGAACATTCTATTTGCTTTAACACAGCATAATGGCGGCCTCGTGCCATAAGCTGGTCTCCATGTATCGTTCATTCAGAGTGGTTAGCATTGTACTTAACGCACTGGTGAAGGGTGGAGACTATTGTCGGCGCGTCTACTACCATGAAGTTCATAAACAGGACCTTTCTGAGTTGTGGCTCTCCTACCACTACTACTAACTTTATCTTCCCGATCAGAAAAAAAAATTCTCTGTTGAATCCGATTAGAAAGCGGTCTGAGGACGTCAGGCTCTCCTCCTTGAGGTCCATACTGCGAAACACGTTGTAGAATAAGACGTTGAGTAAGCTCCCTGTGTCTACCAGAACTCTTTTTACCTCCCACCTCGCAATGGAGACCAATATGACAAGAGTGTCATTGTGCGGTGCTCGGACTCTTTCGAGGTCCTCGTTTGTAGCGGTTAAGGTGGGAATTGGGCTTTGCACCCTCGAGTAGTAAACACATATCTTCTCATCTGCGGGTTGAGTCTGCATCTCTAGTAGAATCCATTTGCGGGATCTGTTTGACAGATCTTCATCCGGCCTGACTCCATGAAGAACATAGATTTTGCTCGGAGTCTCTTTCTCTATTTCCTTGACCGACTCCCTCGATCTCTGGGTTTTTTTGATCGCTTCTTGGGGCTCAGAAATTCCTTGAGCTTGCCCCTGCAGATCCAGTACTCGATCTCGTACCTTAGATTCTGGCAGTCGTTGGTGTCGTGACCACCCTTATTGTGGTATGAGCAGTACTTGCTATTGTCATGTTTGGAAGCGTCTCAGCGCTGCTTTGGAGGTCACTTTAGATCTTTCCAGTTTTTCATGGAATTTAGGATGTCTGATAGGCTAGATTTGAGGGGGGTTACGACCCTGGATCCAACGTAGTTGGATGCTTTATCTAGCCTGGCCCTGCTAGGATCTGACCTATTGTCATAGCACTATCGATTGCCTCTTTCTTCATCCTCACACCTCCTTCCCTCATTCATGTTTTTAGGAGCAAAATGTTTCTTATATCCTTTTGTTTCCCTCTTCACAGTTCCCAACTCTTCAAGGTGATGTACCTTTGGGCGTTCTTGAGGAGTTTCGCCATATCCAACGGGGGTTTCAAGGTGAGGCACTCATAAAGCTTTCCCTTCTTCAGGCCCGCGGTAAAAGTCATTACGACTATGTCATCGCTGCAACCATCAATGAGTGTCAGCTCGTCGTTAAAGCGCGTGACATACTCTTTGAGTTTCTCATTAGATCTTTGTTTGAGAGAGAGTACGTAGTGTGGGCATTTTCGGAGGCGCTGACTTCCTACGAAATGCGTCAGGAACTCCTTCGTCAGTGCCTTGAATGAGTCGATCGACTTCGACGGGAGGCTGTGGAACCATGTTAGTGTTGAATTTTTCAGGCTGGTGGGGAAGATTCTGCACATGACCGACTCGGATCCTTTTTTGAGTGTCATCACATTCTGGTAATGGTGTAGGTGGTCGAACGGGTCGGTGGTCCCATCGTAGAAGTCGAGTTTTGGAGGCGTGAACTTCTTTGGAAGAGCTTCGTTCATGATACGGTCCACAAATTGTGGAACAAAGAGACAATACAACACGTCTGGGTCGTGCGCCCTTCTGCGGAGGGGGTTCTGAGGGTCGAGCCTCTCTGCCTGGAGAGCCAATTTTGAGTAAGTTGTGTCGCCTCCTTTGGTCTAATGGGAACTAGCAGGGACTTGACTCTCATGTGATTACTTTCTATTGTCTTCCGGATATGGAGGCTTGTGTTGCTCTTGGTCTCCATTAGCGGGTGTAGGGTTTTGTTGTATGAAAGCCTCCACTGCTTTGGCGATCTGTTGTATCTGAGACGACAACAAATCCATCTTGGGGTCCATCATTTTCGTGGCTGGTGAGGGGGCGTGAGTCTATTGCCTGTGTGCCACCGGCATCACTAAGAGCGATGGTATAACACCAGTCTGGGCGTTTGACGTGTCCCCTTGTTCTCCATTGTTGCGTGATCAGGTGGTCACTATTTCTTAGTATTCCGAGGAGCGACGATGCTAGTAAAATGTTAGGACCTTTGTTGTCCTCACGGACAGTGCCAAACTGATGCAATCGTTTTTCGCTCTCTGCTTTGACCTTGACCTGCACAAGGAACGCACATGAGCCACAGACTACCGTTGTGGTGGCCGATGTCACTCCGATGCTAAAGTCAGACATGGATCTGAGGAAGGTGTAATGTTGTAAACAGGGAATTTGAGTGTACCTTACCTTACCAACCTCATGTCTTATTTATAGTGCATGAGTCATGTTTCAACTAGGCTATCGATGGCGTAGTTTAGGGAATAAGACCTGTGTGGACAACCTTATCTAATTAGGAGTCATGCTGTGGAGGGAAGTTTTCTTTTTAGCCATGTGCTCCTAGATATGCGAGAGATAATTCTCGTTCCGAAAGTAGTCTATAAGTAGAAGTCTCCATATGTGATACATACTTTAGAATATGCTTCCTAGTTGAAAGCAAAGAGCCACTGTAATTGCCCGTCCGAAGATGATCCTCGAGATACTTTCCTTAACAAGGCTTACGGGTATTGAGGATAGCTGTGAGACACGTGGGCCTAGCAGGCTGTAAGAATTAGGGTCCGCTTGGCAGACTGCATTGGGCGGGCTTATAATCGCATGGGCCGGGTCAATGTTGGGTTGACGCTAGGGCTTATCTTTCCTCGAGATCATCATGACACGTGTACGGTGCAGAGTTGTGACTGTTTTGGTGTATCATCATGTATTGATTTAATTTTGACATGAAACTCATAAATGTCATAGTAAAAAATAGTTAAGTTTCACATTGAGCTGATGATGGTGTATAAGTCAACATAACTACTTGCTTATCAACAATAGGACATATATTAATAAAATGTTTTCTCAAGTAAATTGAATATTGAAGGATAAACATTATTGGAGAAGTTTTTGTTTAGGTCTTTTTTAGGACGTGAATTAAACTGAAATTATATTGAGAAACCTCCAACCATATTTGGAAGATCTAAAGTTCATGGTGGAAATCTTGTGAGACCAAATATAATGGAATTTTTAATTTTGGGTTTTGAGAATTAACACCCAAAAGTCCATTCACACTTTTAGGGGTTAATACTTTGTGGAGTTATAATTTGTGGGGTTAAACATTGTGTTTTATGTATTATCAAACACTACAACGCTGAAACTCAATTTAATATTTTAAAGTATATAATCAATTTAATATATTAAAACATATGAGAATAAAACTATAAATATATTGCATATGTAAATGCTCTTAAACGCTCCGAACATGAACGGATTTTGAAGTTAGGCACTACCGCACTCCTACTCTCGCTCACGTACCTGTTTTCGCTTTACACTTTGGTGACTAAGATTAGGCTATAAGGTTGATTGGGATGCAAAGATAGAGATTCCATGGGAGTGCAAACAATATTATCTGAGAAGATGGATTTTACCATATTAAAACTCAAAATTATGGTTCGGTGAACAACTACAAACGAAATCAAGAAAGTTTCAATCTATTATGCAATACACAAAAGGGATATTTTATGAAGATGAGGGCTACGTCTAAATTGTATAAGTTTGAGAAGGGAATGTCAAATCTTACACTAATAAAAAAAAAAAAAAAAAAGGAAATGGGCATTTAATTTTTTTTTATGAAAATCGAGATCTAAAGTAAAGTTTGGACAAATTCGGGGTCTAAAAGTTAAATTGGTCATAATATTGGAAGACAAAAATTAAATAACTTTAAAAAGAATCTAGTCGTCTTTACATGTTTGTTGGGCTATCAAAGATGTTAGAGTTTGTGCAAATCGTGTTTATTTGGTTCAACTAAATCACCAAAGGAACTGTCAGTCCATTGAGAAAATTGCATACATTGTTATCATAAGAGTAGCTGATCAATGAAAAATGAATCGTTTAAATCTTATACAAACCATCACTTGATTCATTTACATCATTGGATAGATTGCACATATTCTCAATTCAATTATATCACCCAAGAAAACATTTGCGTGAAGTGAGAGTTGTGGATATTTTTGAGGGTCGATAAAGTAAGAAAGGAGACCGTGAAAGAGGAACAATCGATCACCCAAACGAAATTGAAGAAGTAAAGAATAATCAATTTGTTGGAAAAGAGAAAATAAATTGAAGAACTCTAAATGAAGAAGATGAATCGATTTGCGGCACCCACATCAAAGAAGAAAAACTTTGAATGAAGAAGGACATGTCAAAGGAAACTTCTAAGTGGAATAGAAATCCATTGGTGGCAGCAACCTAAACAAAAAAAAAGACAATTGGAATGTTCGTCAACACAAATAAAATAAGAACTTTGAACAAATAAGACTAATGGATTGCTTCAACTCAAATCGAATACCTCTTAGTGAAGAAGGAACGCAACCACATTAATCCGAATCAAATAAGAAAGCCATGAAAAATGAGAAGACCACCGTGTGTGAAGAAGACTACTCGATGGTATAATGAATAAAACCTTTGTTGAAATGACGCAATGAGATTCATGTTGCGTAAAAAAGATTTAAAATGAAGGTTTGGGTCTATGTTTTCATTTTTTTTTTAACCTTGATTGTGGAACTGATATTTAACATTTGAGACAAAGGATGTCTTTCTACTTATACTCCTTCAAGTGAACTAAATCTCGAATGTGGATTTTGACTCTTTTTTATAGTATAGACTAGCCTTCGATGCTAGATCCAATCATCTCACCTATAGCAGATTTAAATTCTACCTACCTGCAAGTGCACCGACTTTATCCCTTCTCATTTGCAATATTCACCACCTCTTATCTGCATGCCACCACTACTAGTACCCATAACCACCTCCATCAACGTTGCTTACTCTCTTATCTCATCAAAAGTCACCATTGCTCCATATTTGCCCCGATTACAAAAGAGAATAGTGAGGATTCATGTGAAGAAATTGTTTGCGAGGCACAAAGAATGAGGGATCTCACGATTCTCCTTAGAATAGAATTTTTTCTATTTTAGTTCACAAAGTCTAAAATACCATCATTAAATTGTCAAATTGAAAAGTGCTTTGCGAGCAAATACGCACACTCGGAGCATTGTTCATCCAGGTCGTCGGTCTTTACAATAGTAGAAATGAATATATATAGTGGAAATAGATGTAAGGGGAAAATAATAATTAAAATAAAATGATGGATCTGTTTATAGGTTTGGTCATCTTTTTATTTAACAATCAATAATGCTTATGAACTTCATAAAATGTGTAGACCATAATATAGTGCAACCAAACTCAATTTGATTTCAAAATTTTCAATTGGTATCAGAGGCTGTTTTGATGCAATTTCATATTCTTTATACTTGATAAATGGTATCTAATGTTAGAATTTAGAAATTAGGGAAAACGCTCAATATGAAAGAGCTCTAATTATATTAATACTAGTGTATTAACACACTTTACTTGTGTATATATTCAGTGGATTTTATTTTCAAGCCCCTAATTTCATGTAAATTTATTCAAAAAGTTAGTTGTAATTATTCATCTACAAACCCCACCCATGTCACCCTACTTATTGACAAATGAAAACTTCCAATTACTTGTTTTAAAAGACGCCTTGACTAGGGTTGTTCATCGGTTTGTTCTGGTCTGTTTTTAGGTACAATCGAGAATCAAACCAATTTTATCGATTTCTATTTTTCCACAATCGAGACCAAACAGACTAGCCTGGGAACTAGTCTGAACCGAATGCATCGTTAAAATGTTGTGTTTTTTTTTAAAATTTCAAATCAAGATCAAAATCATGGAGGTTTCTTTGAGGATTTGAGAAAGACTCTAGAAAAAAAGACGAACTTAGCATTTAAAGCTTCTATGTATCTTCATCGTCTAATATCAAAACCTCAACTTCTAGAATCATTTCAAACAATCTTTATTGTAACGACCCTACTTTAATATATAATAATTTTTTTATTAATTAATTAATTATTTATTTATTTTTAATTTTATTAAATGTGCGGTGGCATCAAGTAGAAAGATGGGGTGTCCCTAACCTCGAGCAAAGCCCTAATAGAAAATGATTTGTTCTTAGTAGGAATAAATAGGGTTAGGTTCTTCTATTTGTTCTCTCGCCGCTAACAAAAAAAAAAAAAAAGAGAAAGGAGACGAAGAGAGGGTGAAAGGAAGAAGAAGAAAAACAAAAGCAAAAAAAAAAGGTGAGTCTCTGGTATTTTTCTTTCCTCGTTTTTCGTTTTCTTTTGTGCCATGATGTGATTAAGCATGGATGTGTTGTAGCATAGGATGGGTTTTACTTTATGATAGGATGGGTTTTCCTTTATGATGGGTATGATGTGAATGATGGGAAAGGGAGGGGTTTGTGAGTCTCTTTTGTTAATGATGGGAAAGGTGAGTCTCGATTTGTTAAAAGTGAGTCTTCTTGTTTTTCTCTACAAGTAGTTGTATATTGATTTTTGCTTTCAAAATAAGATTTGAAAGCTACCTTTGGTGTCAGAAAATGCCAAACAGAGTTTCTTTTCTACATTTTTTTGTTATCATGATAGAACAATCCTATCCTCCTCTTATTTGTATACTTTTTGTTTTCTTTTCGGCCTTTTATGTACCCTCCCTCTATTTACATATTGATATAATATGTCATGATGTCATCAGTTTGACATTTGGATATAATAAAAACCTCAACAGTTATGCTTCTCACTTGTATCCTTATATAATGGTGTGGCACTACATTATGAAAAAACAGTGGTACACAGTGAATGGACTTTTGTTTTGAATGCTATGTTTCTTTAGCAGGACAAAAGATAGTTTACTAAATAATTCATTATAGCTATCTGAGGTGTAAAGCATTATTGACTAACTATGTTAGGATTCAAGTCCTCTTAATGATCACACTGATATATTAGATTTTGATTTCATTTTTTATATTATATTTTTATTTCTTTACAAAGGCTTTCACAAATCATTTTGGATCTAGTTTCTTTGACTTGTAATTTTGAGTCATATATTGGAACATGTGTATCTTTGTGCAGTAGTTTATTTAAAAGGTTTGGGTGGTGTCCAATTAAATTTAGATATTTGAATCAAGGAGTTACCTGATTGCCATGATGTTATGGAGCCTGATTAATGAATATGCTATGTTTTCCCCAAAAATGTGGGTGAATAGATTGTGAATCAATTCAGGTATGACAAAATGTCATTGTGAAAGAATTCTGAATTATGAAAAATAAATGATATTAGTAAACCTGAATTTTTGAAAATATAAAACACTTGGGCTTGTATCACTTAGAACTACCACATCTATTTTGTTTATTATTTCCCCTCTCTTACTAGAGAAACTAAATGACCAGAGAGTCGTCTTGCGGAGTTGGGGCACCCATTTCTTACTAGAGAAACTAAAATAACCTTCGGGTTAGTCTTGCGGAAATGTGGTGAATTGGTATGCCTAAAATAGGCTTTGATATTTATCCGTCAAAAATGTGACGTGAGTTTATGCGCATTGATAGCCCAAGGGTGGCTTTTGGTACTCATATAGTTAGGGGTATCCGCGATGCATGCCTGTATGTGATGTCCCCACTTAGGCATGGATGACGGAGTAGTCCTCCTTTATATGAGAGAGGCATACGGGCATGTATGTTCGGCATGGAGGTGGTGCGAATGTGGTATCGTCTAAGTGATCAATCCGTTAAAAAGATGAACCTAATTCAAATAAAAAGAATAAATGACGTTGCATTGTTTCTAATTCTTTTTATGCAGGATGACAAGTCCACTAATATTTCTGCAGGTCCGACTTGCCATAGTCAACTCCTATAGGGTAAGTACAGGTAAATGCATAATTACTTATTAGAATTAAGATACGAATGCCTCGTGGAGGAACTACCTGTGTGTTTTTTATTTCTTTATAGTACTATTTTTGGTCATATCTTGTAATTTCCTTTATTGATTTTTGGGGGAAATAAAGAGATTTCACACCAGCTTTATTGCTGACCCAAGTGGGCTTTGGCTTCTTGGGTACATTCCTTCGGAAATGTAGCCGACTAGCTTATTTTCAGGATACAGAAATCTCGGGCGGGCTTAGAGCATTTCGTACCATACGTGACGAGCATTGCTGGGAGTTGCGCGTGTTCGAAAGATTAGATCTTTCTATTTGTAGGTGTTAGTTTAATTCTTGTAGTTTGAACTCGGAGTTTTTCATTATTTTTCTTTGAGTGATACAATCGTAAATTGTTGAACTTGTTAGCGTTGGCACTACGAGTTTTAAAATTTTCTTCCTTTGATGGACTTATAGATCAGTTGTGTTTTTCCCTCTATTTGGTAAATTGTTCAAATTTATTATTTCTCGTGGATGCCAACTGTTATTTTTTTCGTGAATGAAAAATTCATGTCCCGATTTTTGGGAAAACGGATAATCCTACGTGGATTTTTGGGATTTTCGTTTTCTCGAAAATCGGGGCGTGACATTTATAGTTGATCAAGCCTTGAATATAAAGCTCTCTGATTTGCAAATGTTGAGATATTTATCCAAAAACAGATTCAGAAGAATATAAAAAAAGCCCAACATAAAGAAGCAGTGGTGTGTGAAAATCATCCAAAATAAACCCAAGAAGAAGATGATGAAGGGAGTCCAAAAAATCAAGGAAACCATACTAATAAGAAGAAAATCTTCTTTCGTTGGTATTCTCGATAAATGAGATGATCACATCATATAAAAGATAGTTGTAAATACTTAAAAGTAATACTTTATTATTTTGAAAGACTCAAAATTATTATTGAAAGTCTTATTTAGTTAATATTTTCGAGAAAGGAGGTAATTACATCATGTAAATGACAGTAAAGTAACTTAAAATAGTACTTTATTATTTTGAAAGACTAAAAACTATTATTGGGTTATTATTTTGACATAATAAAAGTTACGATTCTTAATGATAATCTAGGAGATGGTGTAATAAAATAACTTAAAATATATTTTAAACCAAAATAATGTACAATATGTAAACATAACACGTAAATACGTAAATAGTAGTCGGTTTCGGTTTTATCGATTAAAATTTTAGTAAAATTGTGAACCAAACCAAGAAATTCAGCTTTTGAAAATTCCAAACCGAATCGAAACCGTCAGCTTGACTCAGTTTGGTTCAGTCGGTTTGCTTAGTTTTTGTTTATCCCTAGCATTGACTGAATCAACTCATATGGGGTTTTATCTTCATTTTTTTAAATTCCTATATTGTCCATATTAAACCAGGTCTGCGCTAGTGGACCACCACCTCCGAGTGCAAATAAACAAGAAATTTATGGTCGTCTGGTAGAAAACCAATTGTTTGAGGGGTAAAGTGTTTGGTTGAAGGAGAACAACTATGTGTTTGGTTGAAAATTTGTTGAAATAAACAACAATGTGTTTGGTTGAAACAGATAACAAGATAGAGAAAAAAAAAAGGAGTGCGTGTCAATTTCATTGTAGGCAAACTTAGGGAGTTTGTAGTCAAAATTATTTAATGTAGTGGTTTGTTGATGGAAAATGAGTAATAAAGAATTTATGGGTCATATGAGAAAGTGAAAAATTCAAAGTGAAGTATAAAAATGGTTAATGGCTTCTCAAGTTTGTGTATAACGGTGGCTATTTGGAACCACAAATTTCTCTTACCCACATCACCCATCTAACTTTTTCTTTCCCACACCATTCACTTTTTGTCCCAAACAATAGTTCTCTTCCACACCACCCATTTAAACAACTATTTATCTCTCCTCTCTCACACTCTCTTCTCACCACCACCACCCTTCTTCTTCTTGTCTGATCTCCTTCTTATCTTTTCTTTTTCTTTTTATCTGCATCTTCTTCTCTCATTTTACTTCTTCTCTTCACTTCTCTCTTCCCTCCCCATCCAAGGAGCGCCCCAAGCACCCTTCACATATCCTCTCCATTCCCTCAAATCGAAATTGAAAACGAAGTCGAAGAAGAAGAGCTGGAGCCTTTACATTATCTCAACCTCGATTCTGCCATCGTCCCACTCTCTATTTTTTTTTCTCCTTCCCCTCACACTTTTTATTCCTCCACGACTGCAAGTCTTCCACTCGCATGTCCCTCCGCAAGGATCAAAATTTTCCCCTCACAATGGCTTCTGCGAATGGGGAACCCATCCTCGCACAGACCGCTGCGAGGGCGAGAAAAAAAACTAATGCGCGAGGAGAAGGAGAAGAATGAGAGGGAGAGGGGCGACAACCTGTGCGAGAAGAAGAGAGGGGAACTGAGAGAGAGTGAGAGAAGAAGAGATAGTAGGATAGCTGGGAGAGGGGGAGGAGAAGAAGGATAATGGGATAACTGGGAAAGGGGAAGGAGAAGAAGATGGAGAGGGGAAGGAGAAGAAAAAGAAAATGGAGAAGGGGTGACGGTGGCTGCTATGGTTATGGCTCCATCTCTTCTATCTTTTGCCTTCGCCAATCGTCTCTCACCACCCCTTGCAATTGATCGCACCCCTTCCTCACTATCGCCTTCCATGTTGTTGCCATTGTTCTTGATAAGAGAGGGTGAGAGAGGAAGAAAATGAATAGTGATTTAAATGGGTGGTGTGAATTAGTAGGTAAAAAAAATTGGATGGATGGTGTGAGTGAGGGAAATTTGTGGTGCCAAATAGTCATTGCCTTTGTATATACGTGGCAAATTTATAGAGGTGAGTATCATATTGATTTTTTTTGACAAAAGTACCCATTGATGTTGCTTCGTTTTATTTGAAATGAATAAGACAAAACAAGTTTAGAAATTAAAAAACGGTAAAATGAGAAATCAATAATGACACAACTTCAAAATCTCTATTCATCGGAATGGGCACAAGATCTAGTCAGTAGCAGTGCAAGATGAGGTAAATCCTTTTTTTTCCTTTCCTTTGGTAATTTATAAAATGTGTGTTTATGCAAGAAAAGAGAGTGAACTGTGAACTGCATTAAATATGTGGATCTTGGTCTATTTTCTTCTCAAACACTTTTCTCTATTCCTTAAATAAATGTTAATTATTTTCTTCCAGTATCATTGTTGCTCGCTGCAACCTGCCTCCACACTTATTATTTGGATGTACGCATTTTGTCACTTCCTACCCCATCACATATCATTTTTATTTGATTTTTATATATATTTAAAAAAAAATGATTGTGGATTGATGTGAGAGCATCCCACTCAACCACTCCTTTGAGCCTAAAAAACATACGAAATGTGCACATTGTTGTTAGTGGAGTGTCACATTGACACTTCGCTAGCAAAATGTGTATAGCGTATGTAAATATGACCCCACCAAATAGAAAAGAATGGGAAAGAAGATGATTGGCACGAAATTAACTATTGCACTTTCCAACGCTATCTGAGATATTGTGGGTAGATTTATTATTGTGGGTCAAAAAATTTTGCACACCCATTTGAGTGTGTAAAAATTTCTTTAAAATGCGAGAATACCCTTTCTCATTGTGAATAATTTGAACTATACATAAAAAGCTAAGAGATTAGTGAGCATTTTTCAATACTGACATAGCCGTTAACTAATATGACTACTTTATGTACAAAGAAGCAATCACTTATCTCATCTATATGTCATGTTATTTTGAAGCATTTGAACATCAACACAATATATTGTTGCTTCACTTTCTTCTTTTCTAAGGGGTAACAATATAATGTAATAATTTAAGGAAATATAAAATTACAATGTCCATAACCTATATATGGAACAAAAACAAGTCGATTATAGTAAAATCAATGCTCAAATCTCATTTTCCATTTAACTTCCTCTAAAAAGTAAATCCAATATGGTTGTATTATATTTTTTTCCCCAATTCTAGCTGGCCTGGGAAAGGGGCGAGGTTGCTGCTACACTTTTGCCCCCAACCCTTTAACCACTTTTTGGAAAAATTTGTTTAAAGAGGGGAGCAAAAGTGTATTTTCGCCCCCCAGGCAACAACCAGGCAGTGGGGCCAGGCCAGCAAGAATTACTCTTTTTTTTTATTGAGCGTCCTAGATCCTAATTAACCATTGTAATCCAATCAATTACAAATGTCTTTCAAACTTCTCTTTCCAGCTGCATAGTGTTCTTTCTAAGGTGTTTCTTGAAGGGTTGAGAGCGAGGGCTTCTTAAACTTCTTGAAGGCTCACAAAGAGGGTTTCTTGAAGGTTCACAGAGAGGTTTTCTTGAGAGAGGGTTTCTAACACAGAGAGAGGGTTCCAGATTGTTGATTGAACTATCATCATCTAAGCTTTACTCACAGAGAGGGTTTTTGGAGAGAGGGTTTCTCACAGAGAGAGAGAGAGAGGGTTTCATCCGTGTTGCTCTTGGATTTTTCCTTAAGAGAGGGTTTTTCACAGAGAGGATTCCATCAGTGTTGCTCTTGGAGAGAGGGTTTCTCACAGAGAGGGTTCCATCTGTGTTGCTCACAGCGAGGGTTCCGAGCGAGCGTTCTCAGAGAGGTCAGCGAGGGCTTTCTCTACGGACCGACGTGAGGGTTTTCTCAACGGTAGTGAGGGTTTTCTCAATGGACCGGCGTTTTTGGCAAGGGATAATACCATTCAGTTTTTTTATTATCTTATTTATTGCTGAGATGCTTGTATGTTTGTGCAATTGTGCTTAATCTTGTGAGAGATGGAGTTCAAAGATGAAAATCTTCGTTTGTTGAAAATTGATGGGAAATAATTTGGGATCCGAAGGTCAAGAGGAGGTTTTTTGTTGTTTGAATCGAGCTCGAGGGTTAGAATCAAAGTTTTTGTTGAATTGCAGATGGGAGACTGGATTGGGTTTCAGCTTAAGAAAGTTGTGGAATCAGGCTCTAACGCCTTTTCAGCCAGTTGGAAGATCAACAATAGATGGGTTATAGTGGTGAAAAATGTCAATAGAAAAGGAATCTTCCTTTCTATTATGGTGGGTTGGAGTTCAAAGTCTAAAACTCTAAGGGTGCCAACTGATGTGGAAGGGAAGGGCTGGAAACAGCTCGCCCAGGCTCTGGAGAAGATGGTTTTAAAGAAGGTGCCTCAGCCTTGTCCTAAGCAGCAAGTTAGAAGAGATGGGGATTCACCTTTGCAAGGGCCTAGTGTTGTCCCACCCTCGTGCAACAGAACTTTTGTCGAGGTAGTGAGCACTGATCTTTCAAGTGTTAGCTCTACTTCTGCTGCCAGTAAGGCCCCTTTTGCAGCAACCTCTATCCGCCGGGATTCCCCCATTGATTTCTTGTCTCGAGTATGGGGAAATCATCTTCGTCCAAATCCCGTTGCAAGAGAGAATGGTGCGAGATTGGTGATACAGTTGCCTGATTTGGTTATTCAATGGACACTTGTTGCTCTTCTGTTTGGACACACATCTTTCCTGGTCTTCGCTAACTCTCCACACATGACCTTATGCAAGGAACACGAGTCGTCTCCTAGGTTTCCGACACTGAGTGATCAGTCTCCCCAGCAATACCCAACGCCTCCCCATTCTATTGTTTCTCTTGCCGGCTCAGTGGGTAAAGTAGGTAACCCGATGTTCGAGTCAGCTCGCCCATCTCAGCAGGATAAAGGCAAGGGTATTGTTGGGCTTTTGCCTTGCCAGGGGCCCAAGTCCTATTTGAAGCATAATTTGGCCAAGTCTAATGGTCAATAGACTTCTGACAATTACTGGAAGGTCTTAGAAGCTGTGGAAGAAAATGTCTTCAACTTGGACCCCTTATTGACCAAGATGTCTATGCAGGCCAGCAAGGATCGCAAGCTAGCTAGAAAAACCCAGCGTATTAGGTCATATCGCAAGAAAATTAGGTCATATCGCAAGCTAGCTAGAAACTTCTGGGGGTGGTATCTCTCAGTCACCCTGAGTATCGTACATGGGAAAAGTGTCCTTGCTTGGCAACAATGTGTAACCTTGAGCGCTCCATCTTTTGTGGCCATTTTCATCTACCTCTTTCAGGAGGCCGAAAGCTATTTGAGGAAGTCTGCAACTCATCGCAAGGTCTATTCTGCTGTTGTCGGGTCACTGTCTGGGGTGATTTAGAAGAGCAGGCAGCTGCTCTGTACTCTCAGTCCCTTCTCGCACCTTTGTCCTTGATCTTGGGAAGTAGTCGAACGAGGTTTACTTGGGGTTCCTTTGCACTCTTTGGATCTTCTTACGTAGTCAGACTGTTTAAGCGTGTCGTTATTTTATGTCGCATCAAATTCAGATGCTCGTAGTATGTAGTTTTTTGCATCCACCTCAGGGGCGCTAGTTGTTACATCTTTCCAGTAATCAATAGAGTGTGTTTGCATAATTCTTTTTTTATTTCTTAAATGATGGAAAATCACATAAATTTCTAAGAACTAAAACTCTACGTTGACTATGGAAAGGAAAATAAACAGCTAAAATAAACTAATTGTTGGCGGAGAGAAGTTGACTCGGCCCTGAAATGAATTCGCATGGCCCTTGTTGGATCATTAATACTTTCAGCGAATTGTTGAACTTCGTTGATGTCACTGAGGCTACTGAAGAGTAAACCTTATGTGGGAGTTAATCTCCACACCGACGGAATGTCGGGGGGTTGTACTCTCATCTGCATTGACCTCTTCGTTCTGCTGGGTTGAAAAACGGATTGCTTATGTTCTGCTTGATTGTCCCCCGTCTCTGAAATTAGCCGTTGTTGTTGGAATCTCATGCGAGTGGAGTTGTGCATCCACAGTCGCTAGATCTGACTTCGTTTCAGGTTGCGCTGTAGGATCCGGTTGGATCTGGGAACATTCTATTTGCTTTAACACAGCATAATGGCGGCCTCGTGCCATAAGCTGGTCTCCATGTATCGTTCATTCAGAGTGGTTAGCATTGTACTTAACGCACTGGTGAAGGGTGGAGACTATTGTCGGCGCGTCTACTACCATGAAGTTCATAAACAGGACCTTTCTGAGTTGTGGCTCTCCTACCACTACTACTAACTTTATCTTCCCGATCAGAAAAAAAAATTCTCTGTTGAATCCGATTAGAAAGCGGTCTGAGGACGTCAGGCTCTCCTCCTTGAGGTCCATACTGCGAAACACGTTGTAGAATAAGACGTTGAGTAAGCTCCCTGTGTCTACCAGAACTCTTTTTACCTCCCACCTCGCAATGGAGACCAATATGACAAGAGTGTCATTGTGCGGTGCTCGGACTCTTTCGAGGTCCTCGTTTGTAGCGGTTAAGGTGGGAATTGGGCTTTGCACCCTCGAGTAGTAAACACATATCTTCTCATCTGCGGGTTGAGTCTGCATCTCTAGTAGAATCCATTTGCGGGATCTGTTTGACAGATCTTCATCCGGCCTGACTCCATGAAGAACATAGATTTTGCTCGGAGTCTCTTTCTCTATTTCCTTGACCGACTCCCTCGATCTCTGGGTTTTTTTGATCGCTTCTTGGGGCTCAGAAATTCCTTGAGCTTGCCCCTGCAGATCCAGTACTCGATCTCGTACCTTAGATTCTGGCAGTCGTTGGTGTCGTGACCACCCTTATTGTGGTATGAGCAGTACTTGCTATTGTCATGTTTGGAAGCGTCTCAGCGCTGCTTTGGAGGTCACTTTAGATCTTTCCAGTTTTTCATGGAATTTAGGATGTCTGATAGGCTAGATTTGAGGGGGGTTACGACCCTGGATCCAACGTAGTTGGATGCTTTATCTAGCCTGGCCCTGCTAGGATCTGACCTATTGTCATAGCACTATCGATTGCCTCTTTCTTCATCCTCACACCTCCTTCCCTCATTCATGTTTTTAGGAGCAAAATGTTTCTTATATCCTTTTGTTTCCCTCTTCACAGTTCCCAACTCTTCAAGGTGATGTACCTTTGGGCGTTCTTGAGGAGTTTCGCCATATCCAACGGGGGTTTCAAGGTGAGGCACTCATAAAGCTTTCCCTTCTTCAGGCCCGCGGTAAAAGTCATTACGACTATGTCATCGCTGCAACCATCAATGAGTGTCAGCTCGTCGTTAAAGCGCGTGACATACTCTTTGAGTTTCTCATTAGATCTTTGTTTGAGAGAGAGTACGTAGTGTGGGCATTTTCGGAGGCGCTGACTTCCTACGAAATGCGTCAGGAACTCCTTCGTCAGTGCCTTGAATGAGTCGATCGACTTCGACGGGAGGCTGTGGAACCATGTTAGTGTTGAATTTTTCAGGCTGGTGGGGAAGATTCTGCACATGACCGACTCGGATCCTTTTTTGAGTGTCATCACATTCTGGTAATGGTGTAGGTGGTCGAACGGGTCGGTGGTCCCATCGTAGAAGTCGAGTTTTGGAGGCGTGAACTTCTTTGGAAGAGCTTCGTTCATGATACGGTCCACAAATTGTGGAACAAAGAGACAATACAACACGTCTGGGTCGTGCGCCCTTCTGCGGAGGGGGTTCTGAGGGTCGAGCCTCTCTGCCTGGAGAGCCAATTTTGAGTAAGTTGTGTCGCCTCCTTTGGTCTAATGGGAACTAGCAGGGACTTGACTCTCATGTGATTACTTTCTATTGTCTTCCGGATATGGAGGCTTGTGTTGCTCTTGGTCTCCATTAGCGGGTGTAGGGTTTTGTTGTATGAAAGCCTCCACTGCTTTGGCGATCTGTTGTATCTGAGACGACAACAAATCCATCTTGGGGTCCATCATTTTCGTGGCTGGTGAGGGGGCGTGAGTCTATTGCCTGTGTGCCACCGGCATCACTAAGAGCGATGGTATAACACCAGTCTGGGCGTTTGACGTGTCCCCTTGTTCTCCATTGTTGCGTGATCAGGTGGTCACTATTTCTTAGTATTTCGAGGAGCGACGATGCTAGTAAAATGTTAGGACCTTTGTTGTCCTCACGGACAGTGCCAAACTGATGCAATCGTTTTTCGCTCTCTGCTTTGACCTTGACCTGCACAAGGAACGCACATGAGCCACAGACTACCGTTGTGGTGGCCGATGTCACTCCGATGCTAAAGTCAGACATGGATCTGAGGAAGGTGTAATGTTGTAAACAGGGAATTTGAGTGTACCTTACCTTACCAACCTCATGTCTTATTTATAGTGCATGAGTCATGTTTCAACTAGGCTATCGATGGCGTAGTTTAGGGAATAAGACCTGTGTGGACAACCTTATCTAATTAGGAGTCATGCTGTGGAGGGAAGTTTTCTTTTTAGCCATGTGCTCCTAGATATGCGAGAGATAATTCTCGTTCCGAAAGTAGTCTATAAGTAGAAGTCTCCATATGTGATACATACTTTAGAATATGCTTCCTAGTTGAAAGCAAAGAGCCACTGTAATTGCCCGTCCGAAGATGATCCTCGAGATACTTTCCTTAACAAGGCTTACGGGTATTGAGGATAGCTGTGAGACACGTGGGCCTAGCAGGCTGTAAGAATTAGGGTCCGCTTGGCAGACTGCATTGGGCGGGCTTATAATCGCATGGGCCGGGTCAATGTTGGGTTGACGCTAGGGCTTATCTTTCCTCGAGATCATCATGACACGTGTACGGTGCAGAGTTGTGACTGTTTTGGTGTATCATCATGTATTGATTTAATTTTGACATGAAACTCATAAATGTCATAGTAAAAAATAGTTAAGTTTCACATTGAGCTGATGATGGTGTATAAGTCAACATAACTACTTGCTTATCAACAATAGGACATATATTAATAAAATGTTTTCTCAAGTAAATTGAATATTGAAGGATAAACATTATTGGAGAAGTTTTTGTTTAGGTCTTTTTTAGGACGTGAATTAAACTGAAATTATATTGAGAAACCTCCAACCATATTTGGAAGATCTAAAGTTCATGGTGGAAATCTTGTGAGACCAAATATAATGGAATTTTTAATTTTGGGTTTTGAGAATTAACACCCAAAAGTCCATTCACACTTTTAGGGGTTAATACTTTGTGGAGTTATAATTTGTGGGGTTAAACATTGTGTTTTATGTATTATCAAACACTACAACGCTGAAACTCAATTTAATATTTTAAAGTATATAATCAATTTAATATATTAAAACATATGAGAATAAAACTATAAATATATTGCATATGTAAATGCTCTTAAACGCTCCGAACATGAACGGATTTTGAAGTTAGGCACTACCGCACTCCTACTCTCGCTCACGTACCTGTTTTCGCTTTACACTTTGGTGACTAAGATTAGGCTATAAGGTTGATTGGGATGCAAAGATAGAGATTCCATGGGAGTGCAAACAATATTATCTGAGAAGATGGATTTTACCATATTAAAACTCAAAATTATGGTTCGGTGAACAACTACAAACGAAATCAAGAAAGTTTCAGTCTATTATGCAATACACAAAAGGGATATTTTATGAAGATGAGGGCTACGTCTAAATTGTATAAGTTTGAGAAGGGAATGTCAAATCTTACACTAATAAAAAAAAAAAAAAAAAAGGAAATGGGCATTTAATTTTTTTTTATGAAAATCGAGATCTAAAGTAAAGTTTGGACAAATTCGGGGTCTAAAAGTTAAATTGGTCATAATATTGGAAGACAAAAATTAAATAACTTTAAAAAGAATCTAGTCGTCTTTACATGTTTGTTGGGCTATCAAAGATGTTAGAGTTTGTGCAAATCGTGTTTATTTGGTTCAACTAAATCACCAAAGGAACTGTCAGTCCATTGAGAAAATTGCATACATTGTTATCATAAGAGTAGCTGATCAATGAAAAATGAATCGTTTAAATCTTATACAAACCATCACTTGATTCATTTACATCATTGGATAGATTGCACATATTCTCAATTCAATTATATCACCCAAGAAAACATTTGCGTGAAGTGAGAGTTGTGGATATTTTTGAGGGTCGATAAAGTAAGAAAGGAGACCGTGAAAGAGGAACAATCGATCACCCAAACGAAATTGAAGAAGTAAAGAATAATCAATTTGTTGGAAAAGAGAAAATAAATTGAAGAACTCTAAATGAAGAAGATGAATCGATTTGCGGCACCCACATCAAAGAAGAAAAACTTTGAATGAAGAAGGACATGTCAAAGGAAACTTCTAAGTGGAATAGAAATCCATTGGTGGCAGCAACCTAAACAAAAAAAAAGACAATTGGAATGTTCGTCAACACAAATAAAATAAGAACTTTGAACAAATAAGACTAATGGATTGCTTCAACTCAAATCGAATACCTCTTAGTGAAGAAGGAACGCAACCACATTAATCCGAATCAAATAAGAAAGCCATGAAAAATGAGAAGACCACCGTGTGTGAAGAAGACTACTCGATGGTATAATGAATAAAACCTTTGTTGAAATGACGCAATGAGATTCATGTTGCGTAAAAAAGATTTAAAATGAAGGTTTGGGTCTATGTTTTCATTTTTTTTTTTAACCTTGATTGTGGAACTGATATTTAACATTTGAGACAAAGGATGTCTTTCTACTTATACTCCTTCAAGTGAACTAAATCTCGAATGTGGATTTTGACTCTTTTTTATAGTATAGACTAGCCTTCGATGCTAGATCCAATCATCTCACCTATAGCAGATTTAAATTCTACCTACCTGCAAGTGCACCGACTTTATCCCTTCTCATTTGCAATATTCACCACCTCTTATCTGCATGCCACCACTACTAGTACCCATAACCACCTCCATCAACGTTGCTTACTCTCTTATCTCATCAAAAGTCACCATTGCTCCATATTTGCCCCGATTACAAAAGAGAATAGTGAGGATTCATGTGAAGAAATTGTTTGCGAGGCACAAAGAATGAGGGATCTCACGATTCTCCTTAGAATAGAATTTTTTCTATTTTAGTTCACAAAGTCTAAAATACCATCATTAAATTGTCAAATTGAAAAGTGCTTTGCGAGCAAATACGCACACTCGGAGCATTGTTCATCCAGGTCGTCGGTCTTTACAATAGTAGAAATGAATATATATAGTGGAAATAGATGTAAGGGGAAAATAATAATTAAAATAAAATGATGGATCTGTTTATAGGTTTGGTCATCTTTTTATTTAACAATCAATAATGCTTATGAACTTCATAAAATGTGTAGACCATAATATAGTGCAACCAAACTCAATCTGATTTCAAAATTTTCAATTGGTATCAGAGGCTGTTTTGATGCAATTTCATATTCTTTATACTTGATAAATGGTATCTAATGTTAGAATTTAGAAATTAGGGAAAACGCTCAATATGAAAGAGCTCTAATTATATTAATACTAGTGTATTAACACACTTTACTTGTGTATATATTCAGTGGATTTTATTTTCAAGCCCCTAATTTCATGTAAATTTATTCAAAAAGTTAGTTGTAATTATTCATCTACAAACCCCACCCATGTCACCCTACTTATTGACAAATGAAAACTTCCAATTACTTGTTTTAAAAGACGCCTTGACTAGGGTTGTTCATCGGTTTGTTCTGGTCTGTTTTTAGGTACAATCGAGAATCAAACCAATTTTATCGATTTCTATTTTTCCACAATCGAGACCAAACAGACTAGCCTGGGAACTAGTCTGAACCGAATGCATCGTTAAAATGTTGTGTTTTTTTTTAAAATTTCAAATCAAGATCAAAATCATGGAGGTTTCTTTGAGGATTTGAGAAAGACTCTAGAAAAAAAGACGAACTTAGCATTTAAAGCTTCTATGTATCTTCATCGTCTAATATCAAAACCTCAACTTCTAGAATCATTTCAAACAATCTTTATTGTAACGACCCTACTTTAATATATAATAATTTTTTTATTAATTAATTAATTATTTATTTATTTTTAATTTTATTAAATGTGCGGTGGCATCAAGTAGAAAGATGGGGTGTCCCTAACCTCGAGCAAAGCCCTAATAGAAAATGATTTGTTCTTAGTAGGAATAAATAGGGTTAGGTTCTTCTATTTGTTCTCTCGCCGCTAACAAAAAAAAAAAAAAAGAGAAAGGAGACGAAGAGAGGGTGAAAGGAAGAAGAAGAAAAACAAAAGCAAAAAAAAAAGGTGAGTCTCTGGTATTTTTCTTTCCTCGTTTTTCGTTTTCTTTTGTGCCATGATGTGATTAAGCATGGATGTGTTGTAGCATAGGATGGGTTTTACTTTATGATAGGATGGGTTTTCCTTTATGATGGGTATGATGTGAATGATGGGAAAGGGAGGGGTTTGTGAGTCTCTTTTGTTAATGATGGGAAAGGTGAGTCTCGATTTGTTAAAAGTGAGTCTTCTTGTTTTTCTCTACAAGTAGTTGTATATTGATTTTTGCTTTCAAAATAAGATTTGAAAGCTACCTTTGGTGTCAGAAAATGCCAAACAGAGTTTCTTTTCTACATTTTTTTGTTATCATGATAGAACAATCCTATCCTCCTCTTATTTGTATACTTTTTGTTTTCTTTTCGGCCTTTTATGTACCCTCCCTCTATTTACATATTGATATAATATGTCATGATGTCATCAGTTTGACATTTGGATATAATAAAAACCTCAACAGTTATGCTTCTCACTTGTATCCTTATATAATGGTGTGGCACTACATTATGAAAAAACAGTGGTACACAGTGAATGGACTTTTGTTTTGAATGCTATGTTTCTTTAGCAGGACAAAAGATAGTTTACTAAATAATTCATTATAGCTATCTGAGGTGTAAAGCATTATTGACTAACTATGTTAGGATTCAAGTCCTCTTAATGATCACACTGATATATTAGATTTTGATTTCATTTTTTATATTATATTTTTATTTCTTTACAAAGGCTTTCACAAATCATTTTGGATCTAGTTTCTTTGACTTGTAATTTTGAGTCATATATTGGAACATGTGTATCTTTGTGCAGTAGTTTATTTAAAAGGTTTGGGTGGTGTCCAATTAAATTTAGATATTTGAATCAAGGAGTTACCTGATTGCCATGATGTTATGGAGCCTGATTAATGAATATGCTATGTTTTCCCCAAAAATGTGGGTGAATAGATTGTGAATCAATTCAGGTATGACAAAATGTCATTGTGAAAGAATTCTGAATTATGAAAAATAAATGATATTAGTAAACCTGAATTTTTGAAAATATAAAACACTTGGGCTTGTATCACTTAGAACTACCACATCTATTTTGTTTATTATTTCCCCTCTCTTACTAGAGAAACTAAATGACCAGAGAGTCGTCTTGCGGAGTTGGGGCACCCATTTCTTACTAGAGAAACTAAAATAACCTTCGGGTTAGTCTTGCGGAAATGTGGTGAATTGGTATGCCTAAAATAGGCTTTGATATTTATCCGTCAAAAATGTGACGTGAGTTTATGCGCATTGATAGCCCAAGGGTGGCTTTTGGTACTCATATAGTTAGGGGTATCCGCGATGCATGCCTGTATGTGATGTCCCCACTTAGGCATGGATGACGGAGTAGTCCTCCTTTATATGAGAGAGGCATACGGGCATGTATGTTCGGCATGGAGGTGGTGCGAATGTGGTATCGTCTAAGTGATCAATCCGTTAAAAAGATGAACCTAATTCAAATAAAAAGAATAAATGACGTTGCATTGTTTCTAATTCTTTTTATGCAGGATGACAAGTCCACTAATATTTCTGCAGGTCCGACTTGCCATAGTCAACTCCTATAGGGTAAGTACAGGTAAATGCATAATTACTTATTAGAATTAAGATACGAATGCCTCGTGGAGGAACTACCTGTGTGTTTTTTATTTCTTTATAGTACTATTTTTGGTCATATCTTGTAATTTCCTTTATTGATTTTTGGGGGAAATAAAGAGATTTCACACCAGCTTTATTGCTGACCCAAGTGGGCTTTGGCTTCTTGGGTACATTCCTTCGGAAATGTAGCCGACTAGCTTATTTTCAGGATACAGAAATCTCGGGCGGGCTTAGAGCATTTCGTACCATACGTGACGAGCATTGCTGGGAGTTGCGCGTGTTCGAAAGATTAGATCTTTCTATTTGTAGGTGTTAGTTTAATTCTTGTAGTTTGAACTCGGAGTTTTTCATTATTTTTCTTTGAGTGATACAATCGTAAATTGTTGAACTTGTTAGCGTTGGCACTACGAGTTTTAAAATTTTCTTCCTTTGATGGACTTATAGATCAGTTGTGTTTTTCCCTCTATTTGGTAAATTGTTCAAATTTATTATTTCTCGTGGATGCCAACTGTTATTTTTTTCGTGAATGAAAAATTCATGTCCCGATTTTTGGGAAAACGGATAATCCTACGTGGATTTTTGGGATTTTCGTTTTCTCGAAAATCGGGGCGTGACATTTATAGTTGATCAAGCCTTGAATATAAAGCTCTCTGATTTGCAAATGTTGAGATATTTATCCAAAAACAGATTCAGAAGAATATAAAAAAAGCCCAACATAAAGAAGCAGTGGTGTGTGAAAATCATCCAAAATAAACCCAAGAAGAAGATGATGAAGGGAGTCCAAAAAATCAAGGAAACCATACTAATAAGAAGAAAATCTTCTTTCGTTGGTATTCTCGATAAATGAGATGATCACATCATATAAAAGATAGTTGTAAATACTTAAAAGTAATACTTTATTATTTTGAAAGACTCAAAATTATTATTGAAAGTCTTATTTAGTTAATATTTTCGAGAAAGGAGGTAATTACATCATGTAAATGACAGTAAAGTAACTTAAAATAGTACTTTATTATTTTGAAAGACTAAAAACTATTATTGGGTTATTATTTTGACATAATAAAAGTTACGATTCTTAATGATAATCTAGGAGATGGTGTAATAAAATAACTTAAAATATATTTTAAACCAAAATAATGTACAATATGTAAACATAACACGTAAATACGTAAATAGTAGTCGGTTTCGGTTTTATCGATTAAAATTTTAGTAAAATTGTGAACCAAACCAAGAAATTCAGCTTTTGAAAATTCCAAACCGAATCGAAACCGTCAGCTTGACTCAGTTTGGTTCAGTCGGTTTGCTTAGTTTTTGTTTATCCCTAGCATTGACTGAATCAACTCATATGGGGTTTTATCTTCATTTTTTAAATTCCTATATTGTCCATATTAAACCAGGTCTGCGCTAGTGGACCACCACCTCCGAGTGCAAATAAACAAGAAATTTATGGTCGTCTGGTAGAAAACCAATTGTTTGAGGGGTAAAGTGTTTGGTTGAAGGAGAACAACTATGTGTTTGGTTGAAAATTTGTTGAAATAAACAACAATGTGTTTGGTTGAAACAGATAACAAGATAGAGAAAAAAAAAAGGAGTGCGTGTCAATTTCATTGTAGGCAAACTTAGGGAGTTTGTAGTCAAAATTATTTAATGTAGTGGTTTGTTGATGGAAAATGAGTAATAAAGAATTTATGGGTCATATGAGAAAGTGAAAAATTCAAAGTGAAGTATAAAAATGGTTAATGGCTTCTCAAGTTTGTGTATAACGGTGGCTATTTGGAACCACAAATTTCTCTTACCCACATCACCCATCTAACTTTTTCTTTCCCACACCATTCACTTTTTGTCCCAAACAATAGTTCTCTTCCACACCACCCATTTAAACAACTATTTATCTCTCCTCTCTCACACTCTCTTCTCACCACCACCACCCTTCTTCTTCTTGTCTGATCTCCTTCTTATCTTTTCTTTTTCTTTTTATCTGCATCTTCTTCTCTCATTTTACTTCTTCTCTTCACTTCTCTCTTCCCTCCCCATCCAAGGAGCGCCCCAAGCACCCTTCACATATCCTCTCCATTCCCTCAAATCGAAATTGAAAACGAAGTCGAAGAAGAAGAGCTGGAGCCTTTACATTATCTCAACCTCGATTCTGCCATCGTCCCACTCTCTATTTTTTTTTCTCCTTCCCCTCACACTTTTTATTCCTCCACGACTGCAAGTCTTCCACTCGCATGTCCCTCCGCAAGGATCAAAATTTTCCCCTCACAATGGCTTCTGCGAATGGGGAACCCATCCTCGCACAGACCGCTGCGAGGGCGAGAAAAAAAACTAATGCGCGAGGAGAAGGAGAAGAATGAGAGGGAGAGGGGCGACAACCTGTGCGAGAAGAAGAGAGGGGAACTGAGAGAGAGTGAGAGAAGAAGAGATAGTAGGATAGCTGGGAGAGGGGGAGGAGAAGAAGGATAATGGGATAACTGGGAAAGGGGAAGGAGAAGAAGATGGAGAGGGGAAGGAGAAGAAAAAGAAAATGGAGAAGGGGTGACGGTGGCTGCTATGGTTATGGCTCCATCTCTTCTATCTTTTGCCTTCGCCAATCGTCTCTCACCACCCCTTGCAATTGATCGCACCCCTTCCTCACTATCGCCTTCCATGTTGTTGCCATTGTTCTTGATAAGAGAGGGTGAGAGAGGAAGAAAATGAATAGTGGTTTAAATGGGTGGTGTGAATTAGTAGGTAAAAAAAATTGGATGAATGGTGTGAGTGAGGGAAATTTGTGGTGCCAAATAGTCATTTCCTTTGTATATACGTGGCAAATTTATAGATGTGAGTATCATATTGATTTTTTTTGACAAAAGTACCCATTGATGTTGCTTCGTTTTATTTGAAATGAATAAGACAAAACAAGTTTAGAAATTAAAAAACGGTAAAATGAGAAATCAATAACAGAAATTCTAAATGTCGAGGGTTTGGGCGAGGAAACCAGCGAGGGAAATGAGGTGGAGGGGGTGGAAACCGTCCACCCCCTCGAGATGCGTGCATTGACTTTTTGCGCGCGCATCCCGAGGGGGTGGACGGTTTCCACCCCCTCCACCTCATTTCCCTCGCTCGTATCCTCGACATTTAGAAAAGCTCAATCAATAATGACACAACTTCAAAATCTCTATTCATCGGAATGGGCACAAGATCTAGTCAGTAGCAGTGCAAGATGAGGTAAATCCTTTTTTTTCCTTTCCTTTGGTAATTTATAAAATGTGTGTTTATGCAAGAAAAGAGAGTGAACTGTGAACTGCATTAAATATGTGGATCTTGGTCTATTTTCTTCTCAAACACTTTTCTCTATTCCTTAAATAAATGTTAATTATTTTCTTCCAGTATCATTGTTGCTCGCTGCAACCTGCCTCCACACTTATTATTTGGATGTACGCATTTTGTCACTTCCTACCCCATCACATATCATTTTTATTTGATTTTTATATATATTTAAAAAAAAATGATTGTGGATTGATGTGAGAGCATCCCACTCAACCACTCCTTTGAGCCTAAAAAACATACGAAATGTGCACATTGTTGTTAGTGGAGTGTCACATTGACACTTCGCTAGCAAAATGTGTATAGCGTATGTAAATATGACCCCACCAAATAGAAAAGAATGGGAAAGAAGATGATTGGCACGAAATTAACTATTGCACTTTCCAACGCTATCTGAGATATTGTGGGTAGATTTATTATTGTGGGTCAAAAAATTTTGCACACCCATTTGAGTGTGTAAAAATTTCTTTAAAATGCGAGAATACCCTTTCTCATTGTGAATAATTTGAACTATACATAAAAAGCTAAGAGATTAGTGAGCATTTTTCAATACTGACATAGCCGTTAACTAATATGACTACTTTATGTACAAAGAAGCAATCACTTATCTCATCTATATGTCATGTTATTTTGAAACATTTGAACATCAACACAATATATTGTTGCTTCACTTTCTTCTTTTCTAAGGGGTAACAATATAATGTAATAATTTAAGGAAATATAAAATTACAATGTCCATAACCTATATATGGAACAAAAACAAGTCGATTATAGTAAAATCAATGCTCAAATCTCATTTTCCATTTAACTTCCTCTAAAAAGTAAATCCAATATGGTTGTATTATATTTTTTTCCCCAATTCTAGCTGGCCTGGGAAAGGGGCGAGGTTGCTGCTACACTTTTGCCCCCAACCCTTTAACCACTTTTTGGAAAAATTTGTTTAAAGAGGGGAGCAAAAGTGTATTTTCGCCCCCCAGGCAACAACCAGGCAGTGGGGCCAGGCCAGCAAGAATTACTCTTTTTTTTTATTGAGCGTCCTAGATCCTAATTAACCATTGTAATCCAATCAATTACAAATGTCTTTCAAACTTCTCTTTCCAGCTGCATAGTGTTCTTTCTAAGGTGTTTCTTGAAGGGTTGAGAGCGAGGGCTTCTTAAACTTCTTGAAGGCTCACAAAGAGGGTTTCTTGAAGGTTCACAGAGAGGTTTTCTTGAGAGAGGGTTTCTAACACAGAGAGAGGGTTCCAGATTGTTGATTGAACTATCATCATCTAAGCTTTACTCACAGAGAGGGTTTTTGGAGAGAGGGTTTCTCACAGAGAGAGAGAGAGAGGGTTTCATCCGTGTTGCTCTTGGATTTTTCCTTAAGAGAGGGTTTTTCACAGAGAGGATTCCATCAGTGTTGCTCTTGGAGAGAGGGTTTCTCACAGAGAGGGTTCCATCTGTGTTGCTCACAGCGAGGGTTCCGAGCGAGCGTTCTCAGAGAGGTCAGCGAGGGCTTTCTCTACGGACCGACATGAGGGTTTTCTCAACGGTAGTGAGGGTTTTCTCAATGGACCGGCGTTTTTGGCAAGGGATAATACCATTCAGTTTTTTTATTATCTTATTTATTGCTGAGATGCTTGTATGCTTGTGCAATTGTGCTTAATCTTGTGAGAGATGGAGTTCAAAGATGAAAATCTTCGTTTGTTGAAAATTGATGGGAAATAATTTGGGATCCGAAGGTCAAGAGGAGGTTTTTTGTTGTTTGAATCGAGCTCGAGGGTTAGAATCAAAGTTTTTGTTGAATTGCAGATGGGAGACTGGATTGGGTTTCAGCTTAAGAAAGTTGTGGAATCAGGCTCTAACGCCTTTTCAGCCAGTTGGAAGATCAACAATAGATGGGTTATAGTGGTGAAAAATGTCAATAGAAAAGGAATCTTCCTTTCTATTATGGTGGGTTGGAGTTCAAAGTCTAAAACTCTAAGGGTGCCAACTGATGTGGAAGGGAAGGGCTGGAAACAGCTCGCCCAGGCTCTGGAGAAGATGGTTTTAAAGAAGGTGCCTCAGCCTTGTCCTAAGCAGCAAGTTAGAAGAGATGGGGATTCACCTTTGCAAGGGCCTAGTGTTGTCCCACCCTCGTGCAACAGAACTTTTGTCGAGGTAGTGAGCACTGATCTTTCAAGTGTTAGCTCTACTTCTGCTGCCAGTAAGGCCCCTTTTGCAGCAACCTCTATCCGCCGGGATTCCCCCATTGATTTCTTGTCTCGAGTATGGGGAAATCATCTTCGTCCAAATCCCGTTGCAAGAGAGAATGGTGCGAGATTGGTGATACAGTTGCCTGATTTGGTTATTCAATGGACACTTGTTGCTCTTCTGTTTGGACACACATCTTTCCTGGTCTTCGCTAACTCTCCACACATGACCTTATGCAAGGAACACGAGTCGTCTCCTAGGTTTCCGACACTGAGTGATCAGTCTCCCCAGCAATACCCAACGCCTCCCCATTCTATTGTTTCTCTTGCCGGCTCAGTGGGTAAAGTAGGTAACCCGATGTTCGAGTCAGCTCGCCCATCTCAGCAGGATAAAGGCAAGGGTATTGTTGGGCTTTTGCCTTGCCAGGGGCCCAAGTCCTATTTGAAGCATAATTTGGCCAAGTCTAATGGTCAATAGACTTCTGACAATTACTGGAAGGTCTTAGAAGCTGTGGAAGAAAATGTCTTCAACTTGGACCCCTTATTGACCAAGATGTCTATGCAGGCCAGCAAGGATCGCAAGCTAGCTAGAAAAACCCAGCGTGATAGAGTCGCTGAATGGGCTAATTTTTTCGTTTTTCCAACCAGATCCAGGTTCATGCTCAAACAGAAATCCACCAAATCAGGCTCAACCAACAAAGCAAGGCGGGTAGAACTAAAGGGTTGTAGTACCCTTGCTGGGCTGACAAGGATAGAGTCTTCCAATCAAACCCAGGAGTGTTTGGTATCTCTCACTTACCCGCCAGGTTTCGAGCCACTAGCAGAAGAATGTATTGGAGTCCATGGTTTGTCCACAAAACTATGTGTCTCTCAGTTGGAGAGTTGCTCGTCTACACTAGACCACGTAGGTGCTCCCCTAGGCTTCGAGGTCCCGTGGACGAAAAATCTTGGGTTTGTTCTCCCTGGCAAACATGCTTCTGGGCAGTCTTCAGGGTTTATTTCTAGGGTCAATGACAGCGTGGAGCTCTCTGTATCCGACTGTCATTCGACTCGGGAAGAGGCATCAGATCGTTCGACTTTCAAAGAAATTGGCCTGGCAGTGGGAGTGGACCTCAGTCAGGATGAAGAAAGGGCTTTAGGTATGGTTCAAGCTGTGGCGCAGGGTTCAATATCAAACAAAGCAATGGACAAGTGCAGAAACCTCGGGGTCGAAGGTCCTTCATGAACCTCAAGATTTTTTCGTGGAACTGTAGGGGGCTCGGGAATACTGAGAGGCAAAGGGGTTGTCGTAGATTAATTTCAAAGAATCGTCCAGATCTTGTTTTCATTCAGGAATCGAAATTGGAAAGGTGCTCTAGAGAATTTATCAGAAAATCGTGGAGTGATAGCTCTTTTGATTGGGCTATGGTGGAATCCATTGGTAGCTCAGGAGGACTTTTAGCTATCTGGGATGTTGATCTTTTGCAGATGAGGGAAGTGTTGAAAGGAGATTTTTTCGCTTTCTATTTAATTTCAAATGATCTCGGACAACTCTTTTTTGTCAGGGACTAACATATATGGTCTGTGTGATCATTCGCTAAGAGAACACTTATGGGAAGAACTATATGACATTGTTGGTTGGGTGCAATCTCCATGGGTGTTAGCAGGAGACTTCAATGTTGTCCATCATATGAATGAAAAAAAAAGTTGCAGAAGGAGGTTCATGAGCATGCATCAATTCAATCAGTTCATTAATGAGGTGGAATTCACTGATTTCAGTCTAAAAGGGGGAAAGTTCACATGGTCGAATCGAAGAGATCGCCCTATCCTTTGTCGGCTTGATCGATTTCTGGCTTCGGTGGATTCGATTGACAAATTTAGTGATAAAGTCAAATGGCTCAAGGGTCCAGCAGGTTCTGACCATCACGCAATTTTGCTTGCGAACTTGTCTATTGGTGGTTGTACTCGCCTTTTTTTTTCCTTTGATAACGGTTGGTTTGATCACCCAACCCTAGTAGAGGAGATGAAATCTTGGTGGAGCAACTCGGTAGTCTCTGCCACCCTGGCTACTGTTTATGGTGGAAGCTCAAGGCACTCAGATGCAACCTTAAAAGTTGAAAGACTAAAGTTTGGGGTAAGACCAATTTATGTATTCAAAATATTTATGATTTAATTGCTAACATTGATGCTGAGGAAGATATCCGAGACCTGACTGTCGAGGAGATGTCTTGTAGAGTGCAGGTGCATCAGGAGTGGGCACATTAACCAAAATAGATGAGGAGTTTTGGAGGATCAGATCTGGGGTCAACTGAGCTTATCATATGGATCAGGGATCCAAATTATTTCATAACTTAGCTAACAAACACAGACTGTTTAACTCTATTGAAGCTCTTAGCATGGGTTAGGAGTTTGTAATGGATGAAGTCAGCATCAAATAACTGTTGATCTCTCATTTCAAGGAATTGTTCTATGAAAAGGAGGAGTGACGACCTTTCTGCTCGGGAATTACCTTTAAGTCTATCTCCCAGCCTATGGTTTCCTCCTTGGTAGAGAATTTTTCAGAGATGGAAATTAGAGCGGCAATGAAAGTGCTCAAATCTAAAGTTTCTCCAGGTCTTGATGGTTTCTCAATGGTGTTCTATTTGAAAATCTAGGAGGTAATCAAATTTGATTTTCTGAAAGTTATTTAAGATTTTAACTCTAGTAATTTTTTGGATTGGCGGTTGAATACCACTATCGTCTAGCTTATTCCTAAATGTGCGGGAATGCAGACAGTCAAGGATTTCAGACCTATCAGTATTTTGAGATTGACGAGATGCTGGATCATTTGATGTTTCACTGCAGATTGTCCAAATTCATTTGGAGCAGTTTCTTGTCAAAATTTGGTTTGAGTTTGATGTTTCAAGATTCCATTTTAGATTGGCTAAGTTGGCGGTCCCAAGCCAATCCTTCCCGGCGGGCGGAGTGGTTATGACCTAGGGTTCCCTCACGTATTCATGTGTGTGTGTGGAAAGAGAGAAATATGAGGGTTTTTGAAGGACTCAATAGATCAAAGCACTCTATCTTTATCGAGATTAGGAAATTGTTGTGGATGATGGGTTTGGCTTGTAATTTGTTTAGGGATTTGGTTTTTGACACATTCATAGTGTGTTGGCATTCCTTGATATAGGAATGATTATTTTTGTATTTTGTTTCCTTTCATTTCTTTAATAAATATCTTCGTGTTTGGCCAAAAAAGAAAAAAAATAGTAAATGTGTTTTATCAATTGAAATATAAGAATAAAAAAATATTGCACACATATAAAGCAATATACCTAGTACTATACATGTCAGCAGTAACTTTCGAGAAAGGGGAATTCTAATTGTCAAGGAAACCAACGAGGAAAACAGTTAGCCAAGCTCTTCGAGAAAACATAAAAGAGTGAGGCTAGAGAGCGAGGAAACGGGCGAGGAAACGAGCGAGGGGAGGGAGGTGGCGGGGTGGGAGCCATCCACCCCGCTCGGGATGCGTGCCACAATTTTTTGTGCGCGCATCCCGAGCGGGGTGGACGGCTCCCACCCCGCCACCTCCCTCTCCTCGCTCGTTTCCTCGCCATTTAGAATTTCCCAACATAAAATATACCTCGCTGTTTTCCTCGCTGATTTCCTCGATAGTTAGCCAAGCTCTTTGAGAAAACATAGAATCATGAAGAAAAATCTGATGCTCTCGATTTCATCTTCCGTCGTGCCACGTCAATAATCCAGCCCTCTTAATCCAACCAATCAACTACACCCCCACACATGCGTCGACAATAACACACAAATCAACGATCTCGATTCACGAAGAAAAACCCGATGATTTCGATTCCATCTTCCGATATGTGGATGCCACATCATCCATTACCTCCAATGAGATCCAAACAGCTGTCCGTTTGACTCTCCCTGGAGAGCTGGCCAAGCATGCAGTCTCTGAAGGAACAAAGGCTGTTACCAAATTCACCAGTTCTCGAGTGCGTGGTTTTTTGGTTGGTTGGTGGATTTTGTTATTTGTGGAATGTGAGTTGATTTGATCCTCATGCATGGTTGTGATAGTTTTTTTTTTTTTTTAGAGAATAATGTTCAGTTTTGTACATGCTGGGATTTTAGAGATGTTTTGGTTTTCTAGTTTTTGTTTCAAATGGTTTAAATAATGTGCAGATCATGGATTTCTGAAGATTGACAACCTTGATTGATTGATTGTTTGGTGTGTCAAATGTTTGTTGTTGACAAATCCGAAATAAAACATTGGTTTTGAATGTTGAGCCCAGATGGAAGCTTTTGAATCCAAATGGATTAAGCAGTCCAGAAATTCTAGGGGGTGAGGGATGGGTGTAACCACATTCGGTCCCCCGACACCCATGTACTTGTGGTGGTTGAAATAACATAATAATGGACACAAATTTTGTACTGTATGATGGCTGCCTCAACGACCATGTACTTGTGGTGGGTCAAATAACATAATTATGGACGACAAAATTGTGTTTTACTAGCATGTTATTTAGGGGTGGGCATCCCATCCCGCGATCCCGTTCCCGTCCCGTCCCGTCCCGATTTTTTCGAGTTTTAATGGGATTGAATAATTTCATCCCGATCCCGTCCCGTCCCGATCTAGAATGGGATGGGATGGGATGGAGATTTTCAATCCCGCCAATCTCGTCCCGTCCCGAACTAATTTATTAATATTAATTATTAATATTTTTATTTAATTATTTACTAACACAAATATGTTTTTACATTATGATATTGACTGTTTTGAATACCATTAATCATTTTGGGCTCCATATCCAACAATCACTTCCCTGCAATGTTTCAAATTATATAGATAAATGTCCAAATTGGGAAAGTAATTAAGCTAACTCAAAAGATGGCTAAAACTGATTTTTATACACAACGTTGGTAATTTAAGTAGCGTAACTTTTAAAACTCCTCTAGAGTTGAATGTGGTCAAGGTTTAGAATTGTTCAGTCAGATAGAGACTTTGGGCTGAGAGCTTCCCTTAGTAGGTTCCATTCAATAGTTGACAACTTGATGTGCTTGCTGTGTAGCTGAACAGATACTGAAGGATGGTATAAATTCCTAGTTGATTGAATAACTGAAAGCATCTTTTTCTTTGTTACAATGTTCATAAAGATTACTAAGAAATGATAGTTAAATTCTGACTGTAGTCCAGAAGTCATTTTTTGGATGAGTAAAAAAAGGTATCATATAAAAGTTATACCTTTTTTGATAGTTGTATGCATATATGTGCACTGCAGTTAAATGATAGTTAAATTTTTTGGATGCCGCTGATCCCGTCCCGTCCCGATCCCGTTTGGGATGGGACGAGGTCGGGATGGGGTTTTTCCCATCCCGTCCCGTCCCGTCCCGTATGAACGGGATGGGATAGGGATGGGTATATCTCGTCCCATCCCATCTCGTGCCCACCCCTAATGTTATTGCAGACAAACAAGTAAGAACAGATGCATGGGTACATATGAATTGATCATCACACTCAAGTTGCATACTCCATCAATTACATCTATTCTTCTTTAGGCGCAAAAAGCTTAGATGTATGTTGTGTAATTTACAGTTACTGGTAACAAGTCCAAGGTCTCATTTACTTAGAATTGCTGCATAATGTTTTGTATTGGGTTATACATGGGTATGGGGCTAGGGCTAGGCAAGATTTCTGGTCCATCATGTTTCGTTTCGAACCGATATGGTTCTGAACCGTTTCAAGCCATAGCAAAACAGTTTCTGAACTTTTCATCCCAGTCCCGGATCGGTTGAAATCGGGACGGAAATGGTTCTATAAATGTTGTCCTGTTTCATCCCAAACCGCTCCGATTACTGCATTGGGTCTGCTTCAAGCCCAAGTTCTAGCCCAAGCCCAACTCTGAACAACAATCCTAACCCTAAACTCCCTAGACTGTGTCTAGCTCAGTCTTCAGGTCAATCTTCAGTCTTCACCTCGCCTCCACCTCCAGCTTTCCAGCTCCACTACCAAGCACCGCTGACAACGTCCAGTCGACTCCACTTCCAGCTCCAGTGTCCCCCACCGTCAGTCGTCAGGTAATATTTTTCTTCTTCGTTTCTTCAAGTAAGATGATTTTTCTTTTTCTCCATCCACTATTGCAAATCGAACGATGACCACGACCTGTCGGCCGATGATTTCTCCCCTTATCTCTCTGATCAAATTGCTCGATGACCACTATCGGCCAGCTAACCCTTCCCCTTCTTCCTTATTCCCCTTCACCTTCTTCTTCTTCTTCTTCTTCTTCTTCTTCTCAGCCCCTTCTTCTTCTCACACAAGCTCAAGAAACTGGAAGAAAATAAGAAGAAAAGATGATCAAATTATAGAGAGATTCATCAACAGATCTGAACACCTAGTTGATCAACCCCTGAAGATCTGATCGAATCCATCTGCGCAAATCGATCAACCCCTTCCCCTTCTTCTTTCATCTCTTCAGTTCTTCTTCTTAGTTCATTTCTCGAGGGGGATGAGAGGTAAAACCCCACCCCCTCACCTGTTTCCTCGCTCCTTTCCTCGACAGTAAGAAAAGCTCATAATGTTACAGAAATTTTAAATGGCGAGGGGGTGGGTGTCACCGCTTATACATGGCGACAGTAAGATGCGTGCCTACACCCTCGAGATACGCAACTGCTCGAATCTCGAGGGGGATGAGTGGTAAAACCCCACCCCTCGCCCGTTTCCTCGTTCCTTTCCTTGACAGTAAGAAAAGCTCATAATGTTACAGAAATTCTAAATGGCGAGGAAACGGGCAAGGCGGTGGGTGTGACCTCTCATCCCCCTCAAGATGCGCGCCTACACCCTCGAGATATGCAGCTGCTCGAATCTCGAGGGGGATGAGTGGTAAAACCCCACCCCCTCGCCCATTTCCTCGCTCCTTTCCTCGACAGTAAGAAAAGCTCATAATGTTACAGAAATTCTAAATGGTGAGGAAACGGGCGAGGGGGTGGGTGTGACCGCTCATCCCCCTCGAGATGCTCGCCTACACCCTTCGAGATACACAGCTGCTTGAAGCTCGAGGGGGATGAGTGGTAAAACCCCACCCCCTCGCCCGTTTCCTCTCTCCCTTCCTCGACAATAAGAAAAGCTCTGTATGTTATGCAGCTATGGATTGTTGTATAGTAACATGTTATGCAACAATGGCAGATAAAACAGGGCAAAATATGGCCATGGGCCTTAGTTAATTTTATAATTTTAATGGGCCAAAAAAATCAAATTCGGGATGGTATGGTCCTGATCTGGTTCAAACCGGTTTGGGACCAAACGGTTCTATAAAAAAAAAAAAAAAATTTGGTATCCCAGACCGTTCTGTTTCATTGGACCAGGACTGAGATCGGGATAGGCCAAATCCCGGACCGTGCCCACCCCATAATGGGGTTGTAGTCAAATCTATTTTCTTCGTTGTTTTTCACCTGCTGCAAGATTTTAGTTTGACCCAGTCAGTCTCCGTCCCTGTAGTAAAATTCTCACGTTCAATCTGGGATGGCTCGAACTGTCAACGGCTTACATTAAAGCCCATTAGAAGGGCCCATTTGTTCAAGAGCAAAGTTCTTCCTCGAAGCGCACACAGTTTCTGGAGTCATTAGCTTATGAGATTAGGTAATTCCAGCACCTGATTAATCATTTCATTTCAATGCATCACGGGTTGTTAGAGAATAGAAGTCTACCTATGTTACAACATAGGAAAGTGTCACAGAATAGAAGTCTACCTATGTTACAGAATAGAAAAGTGTTACAGAATGGGTTAGGAAGACTTTCCTATTGTACTTTGGTTTCCTAAGTTTGGTTAGATTTCCTATTGTATTTTGGTTTCCTAAGTTTGCTAGGTTTCCTATTTCTATTAGGTTATGTCAAAGTCTTCCTAACCCATTCTGTAACACTTTTCTATTCTGTAACATAGGTAGACTTCTATTCTGTGACACTTTCCTATGTTGTAACATAGGTAGACTTCTATTCTCTAACACGGGTCCATTGGTGGTGGCCGTAGTCTGATCCAACTCTGCAGTATTTGGTAATTTGATATGGAATATGTAAACCCAACTTATAGTGGTATTTTGGCAAGATAGAAATGGCTGTATCAATTGCTTTTGATTTGCCTTGGAGCACAGAAGAATCGATGGGACTCTGTGTTTCCACTCCACTTTAAGAATTTTCAAATAATTAGGCTTTTATTTTTATTTATTGGGAGGTTTATTTTTATATTTTTGTTGGTTAGCTTGGATGAAATTGCATCCAAGGATGTAGATATATTGGAGTAAAAAATTTTAGTGTCCAAAAGATAGATTCAAGACTAGGACTGGCTTGTTATTCACGGTCACGGGCACTAAAGTTTTAATAAATTACAATTGTGAACTCCTCGATCTTTCCCTTAATACGATAGTATTGGCTGCAAGAACTCAGGGCGTACGGACAGTACACACATTTCAGTGAGTTCCTGTACCAGGGTACGGAGCAGCAGCTCTGACTCTGACAGTGAAATACCTAGCAATCTATACTCATAAGAATCATAAATCTTTTAGTTTAGGATCATTCGTAACATTGAATCAGCTAAAGCTAGAGTTTGCTTGATCATTGATTTGGCAATACAATTTACATAGCAGCAACAAGCTGGTAGTCTAACTGAATGCTTTCTGGTTGGTAGGTTAAATTATATAAGCTCATTAGGTTGATTTTCTACAGCTTCATTCATCCTAACAAGTTATTAGTAGAAATGTCTATTTGCTCAAACATGCTGATGTTGTTATCATCCATTTTATTGAAAGTACTAATCAGCGTTCAGCAAAAAAAAACTAAGAAATCAGAACCATCGCTTTGACTACAAAAAATATAAAATATATCTCAATAACATTCTTGTATAAAGGCTAATCATGGATTAAACAAACTAAGTGAAGCAAAGAGAACATGTAAACCTAAATCTAACACGGAGATGGGGCTGATTAACATTTGAGTATTTTCCAAAAGAGAAGATATAAACCTAAATCTTTATATAACACGGAGATGGGCTAGTTAACTTTTGAGTCTTTTGCCATGTTGACGATCGTCTTTCTTATCACCTCTCTCTAGAAAAATCATGACAAAACACAACTTATCTTTTTTATCTCTGAAAGACCATAGTTCGAGGCTGTGCCGATCTGATCTTAAACTATTTTTCTGGACGACATCCTTCCACCTGTTGATAAAAACATATCTACTCATGGTATCCCGAAACTTGAAATCGAGTACCCAAATCGTGTGCCCTGGATCAATCGCACATACATCACATTTTCCCCCATTCTTCAAGTATGCTTTCTCGCTTTCAGTCAACACTTTGTCTACATGTTTTTCTGACATAAGAAGACGGTTTTGATCCTTCTTGATATCAGATTCAGAGATATCCTTGTACAATACAAACCTAATATCTTTGCCTTCCAGCTCCGAGTTGATCTTTTCCAGCATTGCACTTGGAAGCGATCTAGGTTCATAATCATCTTCAGAATCGCTTTTCTTGTTCTTCTTCTTTGCTGCAGTTGGTGCCGCTGAAGATGGCCTTAATGACAACTCTAAGGATGAAGAAGGAAAAGATGGTGATGATGGTTCTTGTGAAAGTACATGACTGCTACCCTTATTCGGTTGACTACTGCCTTTATTTCGTAGATGACGAGTCCCCTTACTCCATTGAAGTTCTCGTTCATATTGAGCTTTCTGTTCTCTCAAAAAAATCATGGTTTGATGTAGCTTTTTCTGATATTGAGCTTCCAGTGCTTTCAAAGAAACCATGATTTGACTTCGAAGCTTAAGCTCTTTCTGATATTGAGCTTCTTATGCTTTCAAAGAAACCATTAATCGTTCATAATGGGAATAATTGTGATATATATTTAGAGAGAACTTATTGTCCTTTGTCTAGAAATTAGTGTTTGGAAAGAAATTGAGGGTTGAGAAATAATGAACTCTCTGAAGAAGATAGTTAGAAAGTCTCCTAATTAATGTCAAATTGTAGAAAGTCTCCTAATTTTTTGTATCAGAATATTCTGTGGCACCCTAAACTAATTATTAATGGAATTGAGTTCCCTTAGTGTGGGAATCCTGTGCTCTCCTCTGTAGGCCACAAGTCCAGATTTGGTTAAATTAGCATGTTAAAAAGTATTTTATTTTATGGGCAATTCAACCAAACCACCCGCATGTATAAAGATGTTTCAGCACCTAGGAACACCAATTTCAGCAGAACATCAAGTAAACCAAGCTTGAAGTTCTCTGTAATTCCATTTCACTGTTGTAGTGATGTTAGAATTAGAAATCTTGGCTATTCCATTTCACAATCCAAGATTTCTTTGTTGAACAGAAATTTATATCAAAAAAAATATAATCCCAAGTTTCTGAATAGAAGCTTGTGCCACAGAATGCGTTAATTCCATTTTGCTATCAATATCAGTTTTATGTGATGCTTCAGTCTGTTCATTGCTCAATTGAATGTGTTGAATAGCAGGATAGGTGATCTTAACGGTGCACACAAAATAAAAAAAAAACGAACATCTAAAGTATATATCATGAATAAAACTGATATAACCTGAATCTATAGTCAATTAAAACTATATTGTGAATTGAAACAATGCAAAGAGTGAATGCAGAAACTAAAATATTTATAGACTCTGTTCCTAAACTAATTCCTCATTTCAAATTAGGAAAGTTTACAACTCAAATTAGAAAATAAGTGATGATACACCGAAACAACACAACACTATAAAGCCTCTGTCTAACAGTTCCCATTAGTTGCCCACCTTCATCATGACCGATGTATCCAAGTGGAGCACCAATCAATCGTGAATCCGAATGCTGCTCCATGAACTCAGACATATCAATCCGCACCCCAAGATTTTCATCGTCAGACAGTTGTTCTGTTAGGGCCTTTGAGAGCTCAATTTTGCCTACACCTGTTGGACCTAAAAAGAGAAAAGGTCCAGTCAGCTGTTGTGGTCGTCCAAGTCCAGCCCTTGACCTCAAGACAGCTTCAACAACCGACACAACAGCCTGGTACTGCCCCACCACTCTTTTGTGTAATCTATCATTTAGACCAATCAACGTTTCCTTCTCGTTCTGGCCAAACTTTGTGCCTGTTAATCCTGTCCAACGGTTCACCATTTCTGTTATTTGATCAGGTCCAAAAGTTTCAGTAGGGATTATGTTTTCAGCAGCCCTGACCAAGTCCATTCTTTTTTCAGTCTCTAGTAAACTGATCAGCAGCTCTTCATGCTTCTGCTTCAGTCTACAAATTTCATCAATTCGTTCTTTCTCCTTCTTGTACTTCATCATCAGAGGCTGTAATTTATCTCTAAGATCATCTAACTCCTTCTGGACTTCAACTAATCGAGCTTTGCTCGCTTTGTCCTTCTCTTTCTCAAGGGCAGGGAGTTCAATTTCTAATTGAGTGCTCTTCCTTTCAAGATTCCCTATTTCTTCTGGCTGGCCGTCAGGTTGAACTCTCCCATTTGCACATGCTTCATCAACTAGATCAGTAGCTTTATCCGAGAGTTGATGTCCAGTAATGTAGCGACTAGATAGCTGTGCAACCACCACTAAAGCTTCATCTTGAATCCTCACACCATGATGACCTATCTCTTATTCAACCCTCTTAAAGTACTAATTGTATCGGCAACACTTGGCTCAGAAACATAAACTTGCTGGAAGATTCACTCGAATGTGGCATCCTTATCCACATACTTCCTATACTCTTCGAGATTAGTAGCACCAATGCACCTCAATTGCCCTATAGCCAGCATTGGCTTAAACAAATTTGCAGTATCCATGAAGCCTTTTGTCCTTCCAGCTCCTAAAACAAGATGAATCTCATTAATAAACAATATGAACTTTCCTTGAGCCTCTTTGACTTCTTTCAAAACAGCTTTCCATCTCTCCTCTAATTCTCCTCTATATTTAGCTCCAGCCACCAATGCTCCCATATCCAATGCGACAAGTCTAACATTATTAAGATTACGGGGCACATCTCTTCTCACTATTCTTTGAGCAAGTTTTCCAATAGCAGCAGCAGAGACTTACTTCCATCAAGTAAAGTGTCAATATAATGAACAACTTCTAGAACTAGAGGAGCTATAACATGTAGATGAATTCCTGCCATAGCACAGAGTGCCCATGAATGAATCAATGATTTGTTTGGACTTTTTCAACGTAAAGTAGCCAGTACAAGTAAACGAACTTCTTAAATTCCTCTGATTGAGTTGCCACATTCTTGACAACATGAGCTTTCATCTTAATATTTATCCGAGAAGAATAAGTGACCCCTTGAAGCCTCACATGTCTAGGTAATAAATCTAAACTCCGATCCTTGGTTTCAAATGTGGGCTTCTCCATATACATCCTTACTCTCTTTGTATAGTTAATTCTATTATCTTTGACATAAAAAACATGGTTCAAAGGTTCCAACTCAAACAAATAATGTGCAATTTGTTCTCCTATTTGGCCTGAATGAACACCAACTCCAACTGACAGCAACCCAACAAATGTCACGTGATTAGGCTTTACTTCTTGTATATGTTCAAATATTTCAACAGCCTCTTTTACAAGCCCATGAAGATCAAATACCGAAATTATAACAATCCGAGTGAACACATCCTTATTGCTTATAGCCTCAAAGACCTTCACCGCTTTTTCTACACACCCAAATTTCTCAAACATATCAACTAGTACTCCACACCTTACATACCTTGTAAGCATTGAGTTCCAAGAAACATCATCTCTTGTATACATTTCATCAAATAACTTTGGTGTGAATTCTAAATCTTCACCCATGGAATACGTAACACGTGGCTCAACTTCCACATAGTCATCTAAGGTAGCACCCTCAAATTCCTCACACAGATCATGGACAAATGGTTTCCGATGGAGGCTCTCCTTATCAACTAGGTAGTCCGAAAACCATGAATCCGCTCTACCACTTAAGTGAATTGAACCAAGAGCTACCTTATTCTTTTCCAACACATCATAGAATGCAAAATGCCTTTCACACTCTCTAATCCATGACACAGAGTTCAAACCATCAAATTGAGAAATCTCTAGTTTAGGGATTTTGTAATACGTACCAGAGGTCTCCCAGGGATTATGGAAGACTGATCTATTGAGTGGCACAGTTGGATTTGCAATTTGAAAGGTGGGAGAAGCACTCGATCCAGAAACCCCAGGTGAGGGTTGCAACAGTTTGATCAGTTGCTAAAACTTGGAGTCTGTCCTCTTCTCCTGAGCTTTCAATCTGTTTGTGAGGGTTTCGATCTCTTTCCATGTGGTCTCCATGGTTGCACAGATTGGTGGATCTTAAAGTGGCTCTGATACCAAATGTCACAGCCATGACGATTTAAGCGCAAAGAATTAAGGGGGAAAACAAAAATGGATTCAATTAAGATCAAAGATACAGATAACATCTTAAGTTCCTTGAACAAGAGCCTATAATTTCTATTTCAAATCAGACATACCTTCTCTGTTGTTCTACTCCTCTATTTAACTACAGAAGAAATAACAAACTCATGGACGAGCCTCCCGATGGACACAACGTGTGCGGTCCTGGTAAGCTTAACTAAGGCGAAATCGGGAATTCTAAATGGCGAATTCTAAATGGCGAGGAAACCAGCGAGGGGGAGGGGTGTTACCCTTCATCCCCCTCGAGATGCACGCCTTCGTGAATCTGGAGGGGGATGAATGGTAATACCCCTCCCCCTCGCTGGTTTCCTCGCCCCTTTCTTCGACAGTTAGACAGGTAATATAAAATTGCCCTTCTTTTGAATATTTGATTTTGGCGCCCTTTTTTCGTGCCAAGTTTCTGAATTCTGAAATTCGATTCCTGCCAATCGTGACAATCTCAAAGGAAGGAGGATCGGCTTCGATCGAAAAGAAAAAGAAGAGATCAAAGAAAGTTGTGGAAACATACAAGATCTATATCTTCAAGGTTCTCAAGCAAGTCCACCCTGACATCGGAATCTCTAGTAAGGCAATGGGGATCATGAACAACTTTGTCAATGATATATTCGAAAAGCTGGCTCAGGAAGCCTCAAGGCTGGCGAGGTATAACAAGATGACTCTCCCTGGAGAGCTGGCCAAGCATGCAATCTCAGAAGGAACCAAGGCTGTGACCAAATTCACCAGTTCTTGAGAGGGTGGTGTTTGGGTTGGTTGGTGGATTATGTTATTATTAGTGGAATGTGAGTTGATTTGATCCTCATGGTTGTGATAGTTTTTTTTTTCCAGAGAATAATGTTTCGTTTTGTACATGTTGGGATTTTAGAGATGTTTTGGTTTTCTAGTTTTTTGTTTTAGATGGTTTAAATAATGTGCAGATCATGGATTTTTGAACATTGACAACCTTGATTGGTTGATTTTTATGGTGTGTCAGATGTTTGTTGTTGACAAATCCGAAATAAAACATTGGTTTTGAATGTTGAGCCCAGATGGAAGCTTTTGAATCCAAATGGATTAAGTAGTCACAGGGTAGGGATCAAGCTGTGAACAAGTCGAACACCAAATCCTGATTGGTCCTTGACTCAAACACCGGGCTAAGATCATGTGCTCCACATTGGGTCCCCCGACGCCCATGAAATTGTGGTGGCTGAAATAACATAATTATGGACACAAATTTTGTACTGCATGATGGATGCCTCATCGACCATGTACTTGTGGTGACTCAAATAACATAATTATGGACGACAAGTTTAAAATGTTTGTGTTTTACGAGCATGTTATTGCAGACAAACAAGTGAACAGATGCATGGGATCAACACATTCAAGTTGCATACTCCAACAATTACATTTACTCTTCTTTAGGGGCATAAAACTTAGATGTATGCTGTGTAATTTACAGTTACTATTAACAAGTCCAAGGTCTCATTTACTCAGAATTGCTGCATAAAGTTTTGTATTGGGTTATACATGGGTATGGGGCTGTAGTCAAATCTATTTTCTTCATTGTTTTTCACCTTGCTGCAAGATTTGAGTTTGACCCTGTCAGTCTCCATTCCCTGTAGTCCAATTCTCACGTTCAATCTGGGATGGCTCGAGCTGTCAACGGCTTACATTAAAGCCCATTAGAAGGGCCCATTTGTTCAAGAGCAAAGTTCTTCCTAGGTAATTCCAGCACCTGATTAATTATTTCAATGCATCACGGGTCCATTGGTGCTGCTCGTAGTCTGATCCGACTCTGCAGTATTTGGTAATTTGATATGGAATATGTAAACCAGATCTAGGGGTGATTGTAAGAGTTCGTTGCTCTTCACTTTGATTTCGTCATCGATTTCGTGTTTGATTTCGTCTTCGAAAGGGTTTCCAAACCAAGGTTTTCCAGATCTGTCCCAACTCTTTCAAGTAACACCCTACTTCTCCATGTTGCTCATCAAGCAGTATGGCGCTTCATGTCTTCCCAATTTTTGGATTGTTTACCTTTCACAGAAAGCAAAATCACTTTATGTACGAACCGTACTAAATCAATGGAGGGATCCTATCAGCTTGAATCGGTGAAATTATTTAGTTTCTGATTTGATTCTTCTTCTTCTCTGTTTTTAGATCCTTAATGGTATCGTTTGTGATAATTAATAAGAAGTTCTCTTCTTGGAAAGCTAAGGTGCTCTTCCAAGCATGTAGATTGGTAATGATTAAAGCGATCATTAATTTTATCGCGGTTTATACTATGCAAACTTTTTTAATACCATGTTTCATTACCACAACCATTGATTCCCTGGTTAGGAATTTTTGGTGGAACGAAGCTGATAATAGTAAGGCTAAGCACCTGTGCACTTGGGGCCGAATTGGTTTACCTAGACATTTGGGGTGACTAAACATCCCTAAATCCATAATTAAAAACCTTGCCCTTATGGCAAAGCATGTGTGGATGATCATTTCTCAACCTACCAATCCTTATACCCTGCAACTCAAGGTAATTTATTTCAGACACAAGAACATTTTCTAACTTTGCAAATCCCCAAGCATTGTCTCTTTTGCTTGGAGAGGCAACCTTCATGCACTGACAAAATGAAACGCCATCTCCTTTGGCAAATTACGTATGGTAATGAGATTGATCTCTGGACAGACTATTGGGTAAAACCTGGTATTTTCTTAATAGATTGCTTTCTGAGGTCGACCCCCTTTGGCTCCATTCACAAAATCCTGAACCTTTGGATTCTTTCCACAAGACATCAACCTCGATGAAATTCTGACCTCATTTTCTCCATCTTGCCATCCCTTGTGGCTCAAGACATTCTTGACATTGTCCTAAGACATTCTCTAGCCCCGGACGCTCTTATATGAAAACATGATATAAAGCGCTGTCAAAAGTGCCACAAAGGCTTTTGTTGTGAAAGCACTAGATGCCTTTACATCTTCACCATCTACTATCTTACCACCTACTCACCCTATAATTGCAAGAGCGAATTAAAGCCCCTATGAGTGCAAATTTTTTTTTTTTGGAAGGTATCCCAAAACATTATCCCAACCATGTCTAATCTGACCAAGTTACACATGCCCATTAAAGACTGATGCGTTTTTTGTAAAAGCCACAAGGAAGACGATACCCACCTGTTCTTCCTTTGCCCAATCATTGCCAGACTTTGGAAAGTTTCCCCGATTCTGATTGATTAGCCGACAGTAAAATTTTCATCCCTAGCTATCCCTCATTTCCTTACCTTCATGTGGGAAACTGCTTCTGCCCATCCCCCCAATTAAGGAGGAATTGTTGTCTCAATTTATAGCTGTCCTAGATATCGATGATACATAAAAACGATTACATCCCTGAGCCATACACGTGTCATGTAGATCTCGAGGAAATACGGGCCTCAGCGTTAGCCCAACACTGATCTGGCCCAAGCGGTTCTAAACCCGCTTAACTCAGTTCGCCAGACGGACTCGAACTCTTAAAGCATGCTAGGCCCACACGTCTCACAACTATCCTCAATATCCATAAGTCTTACTAAGGCAAGTATCTCGAGGGTCAGCTTCGGACGGGTAACTATAGCAGTTATTTGCTTCCAACTAGGAAGAAAATATCAGAGTACATTCCACACAGAGAATCTTTCTTCTACGGAGCTCTTGTATTGGGAACTATCTCCCGCATATCTAAGAGCATGGGGTTAACATGGAACTTTCCTCCTACAACACGACTCCTAATTAGAGAAGGATCTCCACGAAGATCTCCTTCCTAAAACTACGCCTTCGATGGCCTAGTAGAACCAAGATTCCTGCACTATAAATAAAACATGAGGTTGGTAAGCTAAGGTACACTAAAAATTCCCTATTTAGAACAGTATGCCTTCCTCAGATCCATGTCTGACTTTAGCATTGGAGTGTCATCGTCCACCACAACGGTGGTTCGTGGCTCACGTGCGTTACTTGTGCAATTCAGCGGGACTAGGTCAAAGCAGGGAGCGAAAAATGACTGCATCAGTTTGGCGCCGTCCGTGGGGACGACAAAGTTCCTAACTTTTCACTAGCATCATCTCCCTTCAAAACAGATAGATGGTGACTAGTCCATGCAAGAAGGGAAAGTGAGGGGAATCGTCGAGTGCTCAGCCTGGTGCTACATTACCACCCTCGATAACGCAAGTGACACGTAAACATCAAGTTGGCTCTTCTGGAATAGCAGCATCACTAATGAACCCCGAGTTGGATGTACGATATCGTTTCGTACAATAGGCTTTGTCGATGATTAAGACGCTCACATCAATGAAGCAAATGCCTAACAAGACACTAAAGGTGTATTTAATCCGTTTTAACAATGAGTTAACCATCGTCCATGTGTGCAGCGACACAATGGTCATCTCAGCTTTCATTAACGGACTGCAAAAAGGAAATTTCTACAATTTTCTGACACTAGACCCTCCGACAAGCATGGCAGACTTGACGAAGGAAGCATTAAGCTTCATCGCCCTAGGAGAAGAATGACCAGCCCAAAGAGAAATCGAATCCAGGGAGCAATCGATCAACATAATATGCGTGCTACATGAAGCTCATTTCGAGTCCGAACTATCCAACGGATCCAGGAAAAGGGCTCTTCGAGGTATGAGGATCCAAGCGATACGCGATGAACAACGGGTGCCGCATGATCGGAAGCAAGGCCCCTCCACGCCGCTACTATTTACTAAAAAAAACTTCCAAGGCATACAACTCTCGTACAATAAAGCCCTGGTGGTAACAATTTCTCTGGCATGTTAGGAGGTAAGGAGGTCCTTCGTAGACATAGGAGCTCAATGAACGTCTTGTTTCTCCGTATTCGAGCACAACTTACTCAACTTCTTGGATGCCTATTCAAGCTACAATCAAATATTGATGCACCCCCAAGATCAAGAGAAAACCTTTTTGGAAAGGGGAATATACTGCTATAGGGTGATGCCATTTGGCTTAAAAAATGCAGGCACTACGTACCAACGATTGGTCAACCAAATGTTCAAAAAACAAACCAGTAAAAACATGGAAGTATACATAGATGACATGCTGGTCAAAAGCCTCCTCAACCCCGACCACATACAAGATCTTGCCGAAGCATTCAACCAACTCAGGAAATACTGGATGAAGCTCAACCCACAAAAAGTTGAATCGTTGCCGACCCAAAACAGATTCAGGCCCTTCTTGACATGAAAGCCCCAGCTAATATCAAAGACGTTCAGAGCCTGTCTGGGAGAGTAGTAGCACTCAACAGATTTATATCAAAGTCGTCCGATAAATGCCTCCCATTCTTTAAGATACTAAGAGTGAGCAAAGGATTTTCGTGGAACGAAGAGTGCGATCAAGCATTTCAGAGACTGAAAGCATACATGGGGAGTCCAAAGCTACTCTCAAAGCCTGCGACAGGATAAACACTCTATTTGTACTTGTCTGTTTCCAAGCACACTGTCATTTCAGCCCTCATACGAGACGATTAAGGAAGCCATAGACCAGTATATTACACCAGCAAAACCTTCATAGAAGCAGAAGCACACCATCTGGACTTGGAAAATTTGGCACTGGCATTGGTCGTATCCTCTAGGAAATTGACGCCCTATTTTCAAACCCACTCCATGATGGTCCTGACAAAACATCCACTCTGTTCGGTATTGCATAAACCCGAGCTATCAGGTAGGATGGTGAAGTGGTCAGTGGAGCTCGGACAATTTTACATAAACTACGCTCCAAAAACTGCCATCAAAGTCCAAGCGCTAGCAGATTTCATTACTGAGTTCACCGGCGGACAAGAGCCGAAGGTAGACCACCAACCCTCAAATTCAGATGTCCAAGCATGGATCCTGCATTGCGACGGGTCCTCGACTAGAAATGCGAGCGGAGCAGGGATCACACTCCGCTCCACCAGCGGCTTCACCCTTGAAAAGGCAGTCATGTTTGGCTTCCCCGCTTCAAACGACGAGGCCGAATACGAAGTCCTCTTGTCCGACCTAAAGCTAGCATTAGGGATCGGTATAGATAGCCTAATGTCATACAGCGACTCGAGACTGGTAGTCAACTAGGTCAAAGGAGATTTCAACAACAAGGATCCCCGCATGATAGCCTAACTCGACAAGGTACTTGGCATAATGGGCAGGTTCAAGAGCTGTGAACTCACGCAGTGCCCCTGAGATGACAACAAAAGAGCCGATGTGCTAGCCAAAGAAGCCTCAGCCTCCGATGAAGTCTTCAACGACCTCATTGAATATCAAGAGCAATCAAGCCTCGATAAAGAAGAACATAGAGATATTTGCGCTGCGAAAACACAACCAAATTAGATGACTCCGATACTGAAATATATAACAACCATAGCCCTACCAATCGAGAAGGTCAAAGTGAGAAGACTAAATAATAGAACAGCGAGGTACACTCTCATAAATGACAAGTTATACAGAAGATCAGTGACAGGGCCCATGCTCCGATGTTTATCACCTTCAGAGGCAAGCCAGGTCCTGGGTGGAATCCACAGTGGTATATGCAAGAATCACTTGGGCGGGAGAACCCTCGGCCATAAAGCCCTAACTCACGAGTATTATTGACCGACCATGCAGCGAGACGCCAAAGACACTGTCCGCAAATGCGACAAATGTCAGAGATTCACGCCATACCCACATATGCCGGCCCAGCCATTAACTCCGATGACTAGTCCATGGTCATTCGTGCAATGGGGAGTGGACATCGTCGGACCACTCCCAGCATTAGCTGATAAAAAGTTCCTTCTTGTGGCCGTTGACTACTTCACCAAGTGGGTCGAGGCCGAGACCCTATCCAAAATAGGGCAGATCCTGATCAAAAAATTCATATGGGCCACCATCGTCTGTAGATTTGGCATCCCCAGAATATTGGTCAGCGACAACAAAACCCAGTTCAAAGGGAGCAAGGTCAAGAAACCGCGCAAAAGTTTAAATATCGACCACCATTTCTCTTCACCAGAACACCCTAGGCTAACGCCCAAGCCGAAGTTACCAATCGAATGATCCTAGAGGCCATCAAAAGGAAATTCAACACAACCAAAGGGAAATGGGTTCCAGAGCTACCAGAAATACTCTAAGCATATCGGACAACCAAAAAAGTCCCTACTGGAGAAACATCTTTCGCCCTAGCATACGGGTCAGAAACTATGGTTCCGATAGAACTCAAGGTGCCAACCTTCTGAACGAAGGAGTTCAAACCAGACGATAATGACGAAGCCTTACGCATAGGTCTAGAGCTCCTCGATGAGAAGCGGGATCTAGCCTCCGCCAAGATAGCCGCCTACCAACAGTGAATGGTGCAATATTACAACAAGAAGGTCAAACCATGCGAGTTCAAGGTGGGAGATTGGGTGCTCAAGAAGACCCAACAAAACACAAAAGAAGCCGACGTGGAAAACTAAACCCAAACTGGGAAGGACCTTACATAATAAAGCATGGAAGATACATACGACGACGGATTTAAACGACTATAGAATGTAAAGCATCTTAAAAAATATTATCAATAAAATATTTGCTTTTACCAAAACTTCCACTGCAGCAAGTTACAACCCTTAATAAGTCCGACTATAGCCAGACTCGAATATTATCCCAAAGCCTAGTCCGCTGCACGCGGACCATGACGCCCGAGGAAGTGGGAATCTAGTCAGCACTACTTCGCTGATGATGATGACTCGCCAATGGATCATTGCTCTCCAATAGACAATGATCGCTGAACTTACTAGGTAAGCTTTGTCAGTTCACGAATGATGACGACAGCTTCTTGTACCCAAAGCCTCGTCTACAACGCGCGGACCACGACGATCGATGAAGTGGGAGTCTAGTCAGCGTTATTCTGCTGACGAAGACGACTCGCCAAGGGATCATTGCTCTCCGACAAACAATGATCACCGAACTTACCAGGTAAGCTTAGTCAGTTCACGATTGATGACGGTGGCTTTTGGTGCCCAAAGCCTAGTCCACTGCGCGTGGACCACGACGGCCGAGGAAGTGGGAGTCTAGTCAGCGCTAGTCCGCTGATGACAAGATCGCCAAACTTACCAGGTAAGCTTAGTCAGTTCACAATTGATGACGATGGCTTCTGGTGCCCAAAGCCTAGTCCCCTGTGCGTGGAAGTCTAGTCAGTGCTAGTCCGCTGATGACGACGACTCACCAAGGGATCATTGCTCTCCAACAGACAATGATCTCCGAACTTACCAGGTAAGCTTAGTTAATTGGCGACTAATGACGATGACTTCTTGTGCTCAAAGCCTAGTCCGCTCCGTGCGGACCACGATGGTTGAAGAAGTGGGAGCCTACTCAGAGCTAGTCCGCTGATGAGGATGGCTCACCAAGGGATCATTGCTTTCCAACAGACGATGATCGCCGAACCTACCAAGTAAGCTTAATCAACTTATGACTGATGAAGACAGCTTCTGGTGCTCAACGCCTAGTCTGCTATGTGCAAATCACGACAGTCGTGAGAATAGGAGCTAAATCAACACTTGTCCGCTAACGACTCACCAAGAAGTCATTACAGACAATGACCGAGGGAGCCTGGTCAACCCTCGACCAACGATGATTTCTATCACAAGGTCAATGCAGCGATTCAAAACAAAAATATAATTTGACTAACAAAGATAGGCACTCCGCATAGTAATACAAACTCTATGATCTACGAAGCATCTAAACCAAACACAAACAATACGAACAAAACAACACTTTCATTAAAAAATAAATATATTTATCTGTCCAGGAAAGGACGTTACAACCACTTTTAAGTAGAAGCATCCTCCTCAACAGCTAGTCCGGTGGAGCCAGATCACTCCCCTCAATGAATTGGTCTGAAAGCAGCCCACCGGTAGCAAGCAAAATCATGGTCGACGCCAGGGTGCTTTCCTCTAATTAGGTCTAGAAGCTCCAACCTACCCCGAATAACCTTAGATGAGATTAACGGCCTCCTGACCGACATGTCAAAATCCACCGCACCAACTAGGGTTGCGTAGTGCAAACGCTCCTCTGCCAACAGTTGATTCGCCTCACCAACACGGCGAAGCCCCTCATCGATTGCGAATTCCAAATGTTGTCATTCATCGACCCATTCTTCCTGCACCCGCCTCCTCTCGGCTTCCTGTGCCTCCATATCAAAAGTTCGCTCCATGGCCATATCCAGGCTCTCTAATTCGGCCTTGTCTGCCTCAGTTCAGCACGAGTTGGCACCAAATCAGACTTAGCCACCTTCAATTGAGACCTCATACCGGCAAACTTTGTTTCGGTGACAGAGTCGTGACCCCCACGGCCCCAAGGTTTGCGGCAACATCGAAATTCTGCAACTGGTCATTCAGGGAATCTACCTGATAGAGAGCATCCGAATATGACATCCGCAGGTCCGCGAATGCCTTTTCCCAAACAAAAACCATAGTGCGGGCCTCGGGGTGCAGCGAAACGGGACTGTACGATTAAAGGGCATGAACGCTCACTTTGGGACCACGATAACGTGAAGCACCAACACGCAACCCAACTTCCTCCCCCTCTAGGTCAACAAGGGAAATAAAAGCATCTGGAGGGAAACCACGACCCCCCAGGGTGGAACAACAACGGAAGGCACATTCGCCTCCAAGTCAACAAGCCTGGACGGACTAGGCAGAGCCACACTTCTCTTCCTCGTTCGACGAGCGACCAACTCCTCAGTCGGTGAACCTGGCACGGGGCGAGCACTATGAGAACATCGTAGCAACCCATTGCGCACAACATTGCCTGGCATTATAACATCCTCAATGGATGTCAAAAAGAGCTTGAGAAACTCACTCTCTATCCGCCTCTCTTCCTCGCTAAGAGACATAATAACAAACTTCCTTGAAATGAAGGAATAATGTCAGAACCAACACCGCATAAGGGATATACAAAAATATGCATACGCTGACAACCAAGAAACTCACCAAGATCGAACTGAAAGTATCGGGACACTCTACGACTCCCAAGCTTGAAGTACCCAAAATCCACCGAATCCATGAACTAATGTTTTTCCCAAGATTTCGCGCGGTCGACCGCCAAGCGCAGACAAGAAGGACAGTTCAATATGCAGAGACCCCTGGGATCCAATCGAGCAACGGTCATGTGATGGATTACCGGCGAAGTCAAATGAAGGCCAACATCATGAGCCCTCAGGAGGATTGCGAGTAAAATCTTGAACCTGCTCGGAACCATTATAGCGGGAGGCATACGAAAATGGACAAAAAAATGCCAGACGTCATCTGGCACTGGAAACCGAAGCCCAGACTCAAACATGCCTCAGTGCAAATTTATGTATCCCTAAGGAGGTATAGTGGGGACAAACCACCAAACGCGAGAACAATGTCCAAATCTCTCGGGATACAGTACAAACTACGAAGCCTGATCAACTCAGTTTCATCAACCAAGCTATCTTCGAAGAACTCAATGCAAGTGAGGGATAACAGGTCCTTGGGAGAAAGTTCAACATTGTCAGCCATCGATAGAGAACAAATCAAATTTTACAGCAATACTATGGCTCGAAAGAACAGTGCAGATAAGAATAAGAAAATCTGCATCAAAGTGGCAAATATTTATAGGGAAGACAAATCACAATTTCTCTCCTTGAGCAGTCGCGTACCCTTTAATGCTATGCATCACTCGAGGCAAACACTTCGAGTCCAATCATCATGATGGTATGGTCTCCTTTTCGAAAAGTCAGTGGACCAACTTAACACCCTACTAACTCAGGAGGAGTAGTTGATGATACATAAAAACGGTTACATTCCTAAGCCATACACGTGTCATGAGGATCTCGAGGAAAAACGAGCCCCAACGTCAGCCCAACACTGATCCGGCCCAAGTGGTTCTAAGCTCGCCTAACTCAATCTACCAGACGAACCTGAACTCTTACAACATGCTAGGCCCACACATCTCATAGCTATTCTCAATACTCGTAAGTCCTGCTAAGGCAAGTATCTCGAGGATCATCTTCGGACGGGCAACTACAACAACAACTTTCTGCTTCCAACTAGGAAGCAAATACCAGAGTACATTCCACACAGATAATCTTCCTTCTACTAATTGCTTTCGTATTAGGAAATATCCCCCACATATCTAGGAACACAGGGCTAACAAAGAACTTCCCTCCTACAACATGACTCCTAATTAGAGAAGGATTTCCACGAAGATCTCCTTCCTAAAATTACGCCTTTGATGACCTGGTAGAATCCGGACTCCTGCACTATAAATAATACATGAGGTTGGTAAGCTAAGGTATGCTACAAATTCCCTGTTTACACGCCTTCCTCATATCCATGTCTGACTTTAGCATCAAAGTGTCATCAGCCACCACAACGGTGGTCCGTGGCTCACGTGTGTTACTTGTGCAGGTCAACGGAACTAGGTCAAAGCAGGGAACAGAAAACGTCTGGCAATTGCGTAACAAGGTCATCTTCCAAAATATAAAATTCTCAATTCATCACTTTCTTCGAGCTATTCATCATACATGGTCTAACTGGCAAAAATAATGGTTCATAACACCCTCATCTAGCATAGAGACTACTGAAACTGTTTCCCTCTATAAAGTTCTAAATAAACCAATTGCAAATCACACTTCTCATTGCCACTCCACCACCTCCGCACAATATCAAGGATCCCCTTACAATTCCCATGACAGATGACTAGTTAACCAAACTTCAAGTGATTACTCTTCAACTTCAGACAACCCGGCAGCGAACAGGTGCCTAGCGCCTACCCGCCTAGGCGGTTTTAGGTTTTGTATTATAACTTTAATAATTTACAAAAGTTAAGCATAATACCTTATCAATTACATTCAATTTAATGCCAATGTACATATGCAAAATTTATAAACATGAAAAATTAACAGTCATGAACAAAATTTATTAAAACTCAAATGACTGAAGTTGGTCATGATGGGTACTTTATACAAAGTTGAATTTGTGGACAAATATCCAAACCTACCCTTTTATTTTTCTTCAAATTGCATGAATGACCTCAGTCATGTTTGATAAAATCTACATTACAAAAATTGGTACCGGCAGATCCTTTAAGAATTTCATTAAGTAATCATCCTTTGCTACATTCAGACATATACTGAATAAAAAATAATTAAATTGTTTCTTTCCAAAAAAGGGGAAAGAAAAATAAAATAAGAACACAATCAGCCTTATTAAAAAAAAAAAAAAAAAAAAAAAAACCCGCTCAGACCGCCTAGACCCCACCCAGACCGCCCAGAACACGTCTAGACAGCCCAGACCCCGCCAAACCATTAATCTGGGCGTTTCTCTATCGCCTAGGCGCCGCCTAGACCGTTTTTTAGAACACTGGGTGTTTTGCTCTTCTAGGGAGAAAAGTAGTGGAAAACTGCTCTATCAAGAAACACATGCATCAGCAAGCACACAATCAGCGTAACGGAGTCAGAGGAAAAAGCTACACTTACGAAGTCGCTTGAACTCCTGTTCAAGCGGACGACCCTTAAACTGGAATTATTTTTAATCTGCAGGAGCCAAGAAGCAATACTTCTACCAAGACTTGAAGTCATCAGGCAAATTCTCAAAACAAGCTGGCGACGTCATTTTACAGACAGTGTTATTGTTCAATCAAGGAGAAGTCAATAACTAGATCACCCACGGGTCACGCAGATGCCAGCTTCCTTTGCCCTAATCAAGATGAGAAGAATGGTCCTATACCCATTAGGCCCCAACTGGGCCGGAGGTCCCAAGGAAGTCCAAAAAGTACCATATATTCTCAGACTATAGTTTCAACCTATTTGTTGTATTTTCTTTCCTGCTGTTTTGTACAATATATTCTCAGACATGAGAAGACAAAAATGTCATCTATTACGCTGTAATAAATTTATTTCTTATGAAATTTATTCTTAATTTAAGATACTAATGACCTTATGAGGTTGGTGTTTCTTTCAACGTGCACATCAGTGATGAAGGCTTTTGTGAGGTGGAAATGCAGTAAGACTTCAAGTTGAGAATCTGAAGGGACACAATACTGAAACAACATTTACCTAATTTCAAGTGGTACTTGGTTAATTGATTGTGATATGCATCCCATATGATGTGGATTTCATCTTGGAGATCAAAAGTTGTATCGTTAGTTGATGTAGAGTTTTTCTTTTGGTGTTCCAGGGGATTCGTTGTTGGAGATTTCAGCCACTTACAGGTTATAGGAGTTTCATGAGTGTATTCTACGTAATTGGTCCACTCGCTAAAAGATCTTCCCTCAGAGTTGAGATGCTCTATGCAACTGAATATTCAAAGCGGCCATCATTACACCATGCTGCCAGCATAGCTTTTCTGAGAAATGTATGTTTCTTTAACACATATAAGAATTTCGATCATTCTACTGAACATAGGTTATCTGAGAAATGTATGTTTCTTTAACACATAAGAATTTCAATCATTCTACTGATTCAAATGGCGAATGTTTGATACTTATTGATCCTCAAGATCATTGGCAAAAGCATTAGATGAACTTTTCATACAGAATTTAAGTAAACATATTTGCAAGCTTTGAGTATATTTGCATCTCTCGACTGTGGAGGGTCTTGCTTCAGGTAATTCATACGGTGTTGACTGAGAAGGCAAGGTATCCCAAGTGTTTATCTATTCTACCAGATGCATTGTAGGAGATTTGCTGCCAAATGCTTTTCTTATGCTGGCAACATTTTCTCAGACACGGAAGCTAATTAGTGGTTCAGACAAGGTTAATCCCAAATATGCCCAAGGTAAAGAATAACTATTAGTTCCTTAATAATCCTCCTCAGCAAAAGAGGTTTCTTGTGTAGTGCCTATTCGTCAAAAGGAAATCGTATTGCCGCATTGTCTTTCTCGAAAAGGGAATGGATACAACCAAGCGGGGCAGAATATGTGCATGAGCAGTAATGAGAAAGATCGAGTAGTTGTTGTTAAATCTGTGAAATCAGTTCCTTTACCACCAAAGAATAAAACAGATGCAATTGGTTGCGTAAATTACAGATATGTACCAGAAGGTCTAGATTGCTGAATGAAGGGAAACTCAAGCGAAATAGCAACTAAGACATGAGAGACTAAACCAACTTGGCAAAATGAATCAAAAGTTTAGGCCAAGAAGGGAATGCAAATTAGAAAACTCGATTATACACAGCTTCTAATTAAGACCTTACTAGAATAGCCAATTTTCCTGACTATAAACTCTCATAAACAAGGCAAGAGTAATTTAGTGAGAGAGTTTGGACTAAAATGTGAAACGTAACAGTTGAGGTCCTACAGGTCCATCAAATCAACAACACCCTGTGATGTGCTTGTTTCGTGAGAGCCTCCTTGATATGCTTGTTGGTTGTTGAATGGTTTCCCCAATATGAAACACCATTCTCGAATTTTTAATAATGGTTTGGTTGATGTAAAAACTTTTAACATCATCCAACAACTGCGGATGATTTTTAGAGAAGACTGATACTTGTTGTGGTTCAAGAGGATCACCCATAATTTATGGTGGCTGCATACAGGCGGGAAAGTGTAGTGTTCTACACTGGTAAGAATACTGGCTGCATACAGTCTTCTCTTGTTGCATAAGTAGGGTGATGTGATGCCACGACATTTTATCCCAAGCATTAGATTACATGAATTTGTAGAGTGTCATTCAATCTCGGTTGCTGCCCACCAAACCGAAACCCGTATTTCGCTAGCTAGTCGCAGTCGTTTTCATAATCAAATATCATGCCTCCGACTTGATGAAGTTAAGGGTTGTTTTAAATGTTGATGATTCTTTTCTCAAAGAACAGTACTAGAGGAGGGGGTGACAAGGAATGACTGAGGAAGATGCATTTGTGCCAAACAAAGTGTTGTGAATGAGGGATTGAGCAACTGAGCTGAACCTGTGGCTCTTCTTGAGGGCATTAGATTTTGTGTTAATCTGAATTTTGAAAAAGTAATAATCCAAATTCCAAATAGACTCGAAAGTAGTGAGAGAGTGGTTTACGAAACTTACAAAATTCCATGGTATTTAGCGCAAGCCTGGGAGGAGTTTAACACAAGTTCTCAGCATCTTTGATGTATTTGTTTCATGTGTTCCCTGAAGTTAATGCAGCTGTATATGCATTGGCGAGTCTTGTGAAATTGGAGAAGATTAATTGAACTTATGACATGTATACTCTCCCTAGAAGACCCAAAGCTCTACTGTTGCTTGACAAAAATTGCAAACATCCTATAATAGGAATTTTATTTGGTGATAGAGGCGATCGGCGAGCTTATTTATTGTTCAGTGTTATCATGTGCCAGGTAAAGCCATAGTGTACCCCCTGATTCTTTTGTATGCATGTCATTTAACTTTTAAGTCAGGTGTGAGTCAAGCCGAAGCCATAGGCTAGGAACTTCAGCCTTGATGACTGATTTTTATTTTAACAGAACATCTTCTGTTTCTTGGACACCATTTGTGAACTTTTTTATTTATCAAAAGTTAATGCCTCATTATGATACAGTGATTTCAGAACATTCATGTAAAACCAAAGTACAGTGTGGTATGCACTCTGATTTGACTCTGCAAGTAGAATACCTAGCAACATTTTTCAGCTTAAGAGTCCTTTGGTATTTCATTGAGTTAAAGGTTCATTGGGTTTTTTTTCCTTGCATCTCATGGCGAAAACCTTGACTTTACACTCTCATTCATTTACTATGTGCACAGATTATAGTCCAAACTCCAAAACAAGTTATGCTTGAAGCATCCATTTTGGTCTCATTCATTCTATTTGAAAGCACTAATCCATCGTTTTTGGGGAAAAAATAAGTAATAGAAAATTGGAAATATCTTTCACATCTCATTGTTATGATGAAGCGGCAGAGAATTTATATATCATAAAGAATATTTTGACGCCAAGCACTGACTTGGAAGGACTCAGAGACTCCAGATCTTTCCACCTGGAAAATGCATGGTTACATGCTTGTATGTTCAAAATGGAAGATGGTTTCTGTTGGCCTTCTCCATTGCTTTGAGTTTCTAAGTTAATTTTGCAGTTTTTTTTTCTGTAATAAAACAAGAAATATAGTGCGCCTTTACTCTTTCACGTAAGTTTATTTGGTAGTTTTTCAATCTGAACAGAAGCACAGAAAATATCAATCAATGCATATATGTATTTCTGCACAAAAAAAATATGTTGATAGAATTCAATTGGTCTAAAGAGCAGCAATCAGTATTTTTCAGAATTTTAAGGATCATGCAATCCTTTAATTTCTCCAGCCTTCCCAACTTATTTTTTCCAATTATTTCTCACTGAGAATGTAACTAGCAAGAAGGAAGAAGTGTCAGAGACTAAAACAAATTGCACACAACCAAAATCTATAGAATCTCTCTTTCATTCTTAGCTAAAAATGTGTAATTTGTACAGGTAGTTTTCATAGGGGTTCCAAGTGCCACCCTTATGCATATGAATGAATAACTAACCCAAAAGGTCTTCTTCTACACTCAATGTAGCGTGGCAGTCAGAACAAGAAGACAGTACCAGTACAGGCTCCTCGTCCTTGATGCCAATGCACCTTGTGTGTTTCCATGCCTTACAGACGTCACATGCTGCAATTCTCTCTCCATTACGATAGTTTTCTCCACAGCTACAAGTGACTTGTCCCATGAAAAACTCCGCCTTGATATTTCAACTTGCTGCTTTCGTCCATACTACTGCCGTGCACTAAAAGTTTTTGGCCCGAATTTCAAATTTCCCAGTAGAAGTTGGTCGAGCTTTTGGTCAAGCTCTGGGTTTTCATTCTCTACTGTGAATCCACTTACTGTGTAATTTCTCATTACACAGTATGTGTCCCTAAAAGCATTCTGTACCACATTTATCAGGTCTTTAATGTCAGGCGGTTGTCGGAGAACCACAATCTGATCAGGATCAGTTTCTAACGAAGTTGGACTTGGTAGAACTTGACATATGAACCTCAACCAGTGATCGTCCTTATCGTTGAACTGCCACTCCTTCACAAATGTTTACTGTCCCTAATTAACTGAATGTTGTTCACCATTTCCGTGTCAGGGTAGTCCTCCAGGACTTCCTCGTACAAATCACGGATGTCATGGTCCACATCCACCTCAGTTGGAATAGTCTCGAGATTGTCCTTGAGTCTGAACATTAAGCTCATAAGATCTCTGATTGTATTGAAAGCAGTTGTAGCGATTTCTTGATATTTGAGAACAGTGGCCCTGATAGATTCGTAATTACGTCCAGAGATATTGAAGTCTTTGACAATCTGATCAATAGCAAGCGAGCTGAGTGACTCAATTGCAGTTTGATGTTCATCCAACCTTCCAGGGAAAGGCTTGAAACTCCATCTCTCAAACCATGAAAACTGCTTGAAAACAACACCGTAAAGTAGTCTCAAATCCATTGATCCTTTCTTCGATTTATCCTCTACTGTGATTTTCCTATAAAAACATGACATAACACTTGAATTTTCAGATGCGACAGTTGGAGGTCTAGTTTTCCATTAATCAAGAGTCTTTCTTGAAAGAAAAGATAACAAGTATTTTGGGAAGAAGCCGGACAGTTTCGATGATTGGACATAACGCACAAAAAACAGAACAATATGGTAAGCATGGCAGATCAAATACAATGACCCTTTTGTTCAATTTGTAATAGAGTCCTAAATACTGATGAAATTCATGAGCTTTCGATAGAGTTTAATCTGGTTTCTTGCAATTTGGATCTAAATTACAGAATCGAAAACACCATTTTAGACCCACAATAGAAAACTAACCAAATGTCAAAAGCCATTCTTACACATAATAAAAAAAAAGCCAATGATCCACTAAATAAGTCTTACAACCTACCTGGTTCGAAGAGCAGTGCATAATTGATTCCAGAGATCCATGATCTCCATTCCACGGATCTTTGATCCTCTTTCAAGACCATTGACAGATATGAGATGTCCAAATCCATTGCAGTGAATCAAACAGTACAAGACATAATTTTCATGGTCATCGTCATAAGCACCATCTGCTGTCTCCATGGGGACAATCAAACTATATCTTCTTTGTGTCATCAAATGGTGACTCCAACCTATGAAAATTGTAAACCTACTAAATCAAGATACGGATCGACCCCACCCATCTAAAATTTGTAAAACCAAATCCGATATTGAAAAGAAGAAATGGGTGAAGAATAGAGAAAACAACGTCTGGGTTGTTTCCGTCAAAAAGACAAGCTTTCCAACGGCACCTTCCTGGAATGTTGCAATCTTCAGGTTCTCCATATTGATGAATGAAGGTTCGAATGTTGTCTCGAAAGTATTCGGATGAGAAAGCAAGTTGTTGGGAAAATGTTGGGAAGTCGTACATTTCGGGGCGCCCCTCATATTCAGATGAGGGAGGTGGTGGTGGTGGTGGTGGCGGCGGTAATGGCTGCTCGGGGTTGTCAATTTGGGTGTTGTCTAAAGATACCTGAACTTTGGTGCCATTGTCGAATGAAAGGAAACATGTCAAGCCCAACAATGAATTGATGTGAGCGAGAGAGAAAGAAATAGAAGAGAGGAGGAGAGAAAGAAGAGAGAGTATATAAACGAAGAAATAAAAAAATCTTTCAGACCGGTCTTTCAAATCACATGTTGGTTGCGGACCTCTCCCGCCAACAATTAGTTAGTTTTAATAACGAAAATCTCTCGAATTGTGAGACCGATCTTTCAATTCAAAAGTTTGTTGCAGCGAAAATTCTAAAATGCACCGGAGATTAGCCTGGATGGTGCCAAGCACGTGCACCCCCTGCGCATGCCCGTCACTTGGGCATCAAATGGGCAAAAAACTTGGAATTCTCTTGGGGTAGGGTTCAGTACACAAGTAAATGATTGATTTGAGATTGAGAGTTTCAATAAATGAGTAATTAATGGGATTTGGATGAGCAGATCTGTAAATCCCTTTCTCAACCAGGGAAAAATTTGTTGGTGGTACCAATTGCTTATGCTGCTGCTCTGGCTGTTGTTCTTCTGTCTTCTTGATCATTAAAGCTCCCATCTTTGAAACAAAGAAACCAAAGAAATAAAACCCAAAGAAGAGAAAGAAAAAAAGATGGAAACTTGTGAAGTTATTAAAGAAGTGAAGAAGCCATAGAAGAGAAAGGAGGGTTGCTGTTGTTGTTAATGGAGGTAACAAATTGGGATTTTGGGTTCATGGGGAAGAAGAGAAAGGAGGAAACTTTATGGGTTTTTAAGGATTGAATAATAAGAAGAAGAGATTGAGATTCTGTTGAATGATTCATCTTTTACTTTATGGGTTCAACTTCTTCTTCCTCGTCTTGTAAAAGTTGATTGAATTGAATTTGAATCGACTGGGATATTTGGATTTTTTTTTTTTTTTGTGGATAAAATTGGTGGAGCAAAAAAAAAATGCAAATTTAAAGTGCACGTGCTTGGCACCATCCAGGTAAACTTCCAGGCGAAACTCCAGTGCTCTCTAGCATTGCTCTTCAGATATCTCCCGCCCCATAACAGTTTGTTACTTAGAATACCAAGAATATCCTTTGCTTCATTGCCAAATTACCGAAACACCATCTTGTTCTAGAACAAACAAGAGGTGGGCCACCCTATGTGTACTCAAATTAAAAAAAAAAAATGTATACTAAACCCTCATCAGTGTCATTTAAATTGGAAAACTAGAACAAAAGAAAAAAAAAAAAAAGGAAAATTCTAAATGGCAAGGAAACGGCCGGGGGGGGGGGGGGGGGGGGAGTGTGACCGTTCATCCCCCTCGAGATGTGTGCATGTGTCCTTGAGATGCACAACCTCGCGAATCTCGAGGGGGATGAGTGGTAATACCCCCCCCCCTCGCCTATTTCCTCGACAGCTAGAAGGGCTCGAAAAAAAAACATAAATCTTGATACCCAACATGATGATCGAGGAAGAGATCTACACGCTGAGTTCAGTATCTCAGTTGTAAAGCAACATGAATTGATCACAATTTATGGATTTGTTTTAATATGTATTATCACCACCTAAGTGTTTTTGTTTTAATATGTATAAGCACCACCTTTTAGTTTATTAATATATGTTCTTATTATCACAAAAAAAATTATCACCAAAACAACGCAAAATATTTTGAAGATTACTCACCCATAAATATCACTTTTCTTAACTACATGTTGAGCAAAGGGCTTAATTTCAGTTTTGGGTGTGCTTCCAAACCTACAAAAGTGATGTTTAAAGTTGCTTTGTTAAAAATGTGATGTTTTACAACAAAACAAAAACAAAAAATTCAAATCTATACATACTAATAAAAATTTTAGAAAAGAAAAACTAATATTTTCAAATTCTATTTTATTCTTATACATCTTTCCAATAAACAAACCAACAAATTTCTCTTTCTAAAATTCAACAAACAACAACCTCTCTACTGTGTTTCTGAAGCAAAGAGATGAGCATGTGGCAGTGGGTCATGGTGGTGGTAAAGATCTGGTATAGCAAGCGATAGTAGGTCGTGGTGGTGCTCGAGATCTGACGAGATTCACCGAACCTCTCTCTAATGGTTTAGTTTTGTTCTCTATTTTTCTACAATAGTATGTTTTTGTTGGTGGAGGAGGTGGTGGTAGTGGTAGTGGTAGTGGTTGATGGTGAAGGAGGTGATGGTAGTGGTAGTGGTTGATGGTGGAGGAAGGTGGTCGGTGTTGATGTGGTGGTCTTTTTTGTTGGTGGAAGAGGAGGTCGTGTACAGTGGTTGTAAGGTATGTTATCTAGTCTGATCGAAGGTAGATAAGTGATGGAGAGGGTAGTAGGTGGTGGTACCAATTTCAAAATTGCAGTGGGTGGTGGTTTGCAATTTTAAGTTTGCAGTGGGCGGAAGTGGTGGTGCTTCGATCTGTACAAAGGTGGTGCCCAGCTGGTGCGAACCCAACTTCATAAGGAAACTAGGATGGTGGTGGTGGTGGTGGCGGCAGCGGTAGTTAAATGATGGTGATGGTGTAGAAATCCTAAATCAAAATTTCTCAAATTTGAATTAGGGTAAAAATTGGTGGTGTGGATGTTGGCATTGATTTTATGCATCTCATAGGGCGTATATGTAGGAAACAATAATTGTATGTGTGTTTCATTGTACTGTAACTCAAAGTACATCCATTGCTTGCCCACCATACTGACAGTGTTCAAAATTCATCAAAACCAAATATTAGTTACGAACATATCTCACACTATAAAAAAAAGCTTCGATAGCTACAGATACTAGCGACGGTTTTTTGATACCGTCGCTAATTAAAAGATTTGTGACGGCAAAAACCCGTCGCTAATGCTTTTGATAGCTGACTCAACCCATAATCATAAAAACCGTCGCTAATTATTTTGCGACGGCACAAAACTGTCGCTAATTATTTTATTAGCTACGGTTTCGTAGCCGTCGCTAAGTTTTACAAAGAAAAGTTGGCAGCTACGGTCTTTGTCGTCCCTAAAAGATTTTTATTAGCGACGGCAAAAAACCGTCCCTAATTGATTTTCTACGGCAAAAAACCGTCGCTAAGTTTTTACATTATTTTTTTATTAGTGACGGCAAAAAACCGTGCCTAATTGATTTTTTTGAAAAAAAAAATTATACACAAAAAAATTTAGCTACGGCAAAAAACCGTCGCTAAGTTTTTACATTATTTTTTTATTAGCGACGACAAAAAACCGTCGCTAATTGATTTTTTGAAAAAAAAAATTATACACAAAAACATTTAGCTACGGCAAAAAACCGCCGCTAAGTTTTATATTATTCTTTTATTAGCGACGGCAAAAAACCGTCGCTAATTGATTTTTTGAAAAAAAAAAATTTATACACAAAAACATTTAGCTACGACAAAAAACCGTCACTAAGTTTTACATTATTTTTTTATTAGCGACGGCACAAAACCGTCGCTAATTGATTTTTTGAAAAAAAAATTATACACAAAAACATTTAGCTACGGTAAAAAATCGTCGCTAAGTTTTACAAAGATTTTTTTATTAGCAACGGCACAAAACCGTCGCTAATTGATTTTTTGAAAAAAAAAATTATACACAAAAACATTTAGCTACGGCACAAAACCGTCGCTAATATTTTTTTGAAAAAAAAACCACGTCACCGATCCGCGTGAAACCTCATCTCAACCGTCAATAACACCTAAAAACTTTAGCTCAATCCAACGCACCAAACCAAACCACGTCACCGATCCGTGTGAAACTAACTCAACCAATCCCCTTCAATTACCTCTCTCTATATAAATTTAAATTTTCTCTACCAACCAACTTAAACAAAAAATTTCTCTCAACCCGCAGAGAAGAAACTCACAGAGGAGAAGTCTGTCGCCTCCCTCGACACCGATCCCGACCGCCTCCCTCTCCCCTCCCTTCCCCGCCTTTCCCTAGCTGCAAGAGATCTTTGATCTCCGAGATCAGAGATTTGAAATCTCAGATCTGAGATCTCAGAGATCTGAAATCTCAGATATTCTATAGATCGATTTTTTTTTTGGTGGTTTTTTGTCATTTTTATATGGATGCTTTGTAATTTTTGTATGATATTCTAGAGATTCTGTGTAATTTTTGTTATAATTTTGATCAATTAAGTCTCCTGTCATCTTTTTGATCAATTAAGTTTAGTTCTGGTAGTTTCTATTAATTTTCATAATGGACAATCATTAAGAGCTAATTTCATTATAAAAAATGAATTATCATTTGTAATTTGTAATTTGTAATTTGTAATTTGTAATTTGTAATTTGTAATTTGTAAATTTCATTTGTCAATATGATTTGCAACAAAGTTGTCCCTAAATAGCCACGACAAATACCGTGACTGTTTTGTCAATTAGATTTGCAATTTAGCGACAGCAAAAACCGTCGCTATTTTTCAATTTGCGACAGCCTTGGCCGAAATTTTCAACAGCTTTAGCGACGGAATTTTTTGAGTTAGCGACGGTTTTTAGCCGTTGCGAATTAGCTGCGGGATAGTTTACCATTGCTGATTCAAATAACGACGATTAAAATAGCCACGGTATTGCAACGGTTGTTGAGCCGTTGCTAATTCATTTTAGCAACGGTTTTTTGACAATTAGCAACGGTTTTTAGCCGTTGCTGAATTGTCTTTTTTTGTAGTGTCACCCAAGAACATCAATTAGTTAGTCGCTAACGTGTGTGTGCGCGAACTACATGCGCCAGTATTCATCTTGGTTAATGGACTTTTTATAAATTTATACGTTATAGTAAATTAATAAGAAATTTTGAAATCATAAACAATATATAAAAGTATGGTTTTCTTTTGCTTGTGACAATTGTTGATTTACATAAATAAAAAGGAGAAATTGATTGTTATTTCAAAAAGATGATGTTGAGGGGATGTGAGAAACATAAATGAACCATACAAAATTGTAGCGAACATTAAACCGTGCCTCTACATATTAAATTTTCGGACATACAGAGTATAAAGGGGATGAAAAAGAGTGATCCTTCACCCATTGTTATTCCCAGAAACAAATGGAACAAGCAAACAAACAAAAAATTAGTTTACAATTATATATACTCCTGAAAGCAAGTATTGGGCCACACATCTTTCTCGAATCAAAGTTAATGTAAAATTATTTATTGATATGGGACAAAAAATGTAACGACCCGATTCATATGGTATTAGAGTTGGACCTAGTCGAAAATGTGCCAACAAGGATTTTGGGATCCCTAAGAGGTGGATTGTAATATCTTAAATAGGCAGACTGTAAAGCTAGCAAACTAACTAGGTGTTTTAGTTCCACATCGTCTGGGAAGGGAAAGGGGATGAGCAATATATATTATATGTGGGAGCTTGTATCACATTGGTATTACGCATTTTAAAGCCATGAGAGTGGTTAGGCCTAAAACGAACAATATCATACCATGTGGATTGGATCATTACAAAATAGTCCATAACAACTTTAGTCCTCCATAGTAAGTTGACAGAACTCCAACTTAAGTTAGTCAAATTTGGTTGACTAAAATAAATAAAAGATTCCACTCCTGAACCCTATCTTCTTTCACACTCCATATTTTTTCTCCATTAAACATTTCTCAATTTCTTTTTTCTTCTCCAACTCTCTCTTTCCCTCTCATCTTTTTTCTTCCCCAACTCTTATTTCTCCATACTTATTTCCTTCATTAAATCTTCTTCATGCTTTCTCAAAGCTCTCTTCATCTTTTTTCTCAACTCTCATCTTCACCCCACTCCATTTCCACTATTAAACCTTTGCTCAATCTCTTCTCCCAACTCTCTCTCAAAGGTTTTGTGGTGATGGAGCTTGTTGGACTAATTGATGTGGATACAATATCTTCCCGAGTTCCTTAAGAGTGTTTAATGACAACCATGAATGAAATCCAAATCAAAGGTTGTTGTCAGTTCCTACAGTTGGATCATACCGTGATTTTCAACGTTACATAACTAGGATTAATGTAGTTTGAGCTAACCGCATGAAGTGCAACAACCTTTCAAAAATTGTGTTCTTTTGAAAAAACTTCGTGCAGCCATACATTTGACTCAAACCATGGTTTTTCAGTGTCACAGAGTTGGCTTAATTGTGAATCTGTAAATTTTACGTTTGGCCTAATCGTGAAACTTGAATTCTCATGGTTTGATCCAACCATGAGAACTGGCAACAATTTTTCCTAGAACTTGCTCTCTGAAAAATTTATTGCAGTCACCCAAACCGTGATTTTCAAGGTAATCTGATGGACATAATCGTGAAATTTTAATTCTCACGATTTGAGCCAACCATGTGAACTAGCAACAGCTTTTCAAAAAATGTGTTCTTGGTTTGGGTAAGCTAGGAAGATAAACAAACTCAAATAGAGATCCCCTTTTAAGGAATCGATTTGTTGAGAGATGAGAACAGATGAGGGGTTAGGGAGAGAGGGGTAGGGTTTTTATGGAGAAAATGAATAAAATGATAAGAAGATGGGAAAGGGATTTGAGATAATATGGAGGGTTTAATGGAGGAAATGAAAATAGTGGGGAGACAAAGAAGAAGAAGAAGAAGATAGAGAGAGAGAGAAAGAGAAAGAGAAATTTGAGAGATAGAAAGGTGGCGACGGTTGAATGGAAAAAATTGAGACAGTGGAGAAAATTGAGATAGTGGAGAAAATATGAGAGTTGAGGGAGACGAAGAAAAATAAAAATATGAATTTGAGGTTTAATGAAGGTAATGAAATAGTGGAGAAAAGAATAGAGTTGGTGAAGAAAGGTTGTAAAAGGGTAAATAGAGAAATACAAATTCATATTAGGTCACTAAGGGTGCCTTAAACCAAACAAGAGGAATATTTTTAAAATGATTTTTATTTTAAAAAGCACATGTCTCGTTATTGGGTTGCTTAGAGTGCCTTAATCATCCCCCAATGTTTGTTGTTTCGTTTCCAAATATACCCCTCACAACTTTGACTTCTAGATTGGGGCTTAGTTACTTATTGCAGATAAAATAGTCATTTAGTAATGTTGATAGGGACAATTTCATCCATGAAGAAATTAAATTTGCCAATTTGAGATAGAATCATTATAGGGTTTAGATAATGACAAGAAACTCCTTCATTTCATATCGAAATTATCAAAATGCCATGTTGTTCACTACTATGTGCACCCAAATAAAAATATGTAGACCCCCACGAATGTCAAATTTGAAGCTAGAAAAAAATCGTAGATTTTACAACTCGAAAAAACCAATATGATAATCCAGCAAGTATATTTCTTTGGTACTCAACCAAATCGTTATGACTATTTTGAAAGATACTCACCTAGAAATATCAGTTTTTCTAACTAATGATACACCAAACCGTCCTATAATTCACGTCGTACGCGTGTCATGATGATCTCGTCAGCAGAGTAAAACGAGCCCGATTGCCTACCAAATCTGGCAAGGCCCACACAACATTAAGCCTAATTCAGCAGAATCCATAAGGTTGGATCCAAATTATGACGCCCTACTAAGCCCACGCGTCACATGGTAAAGCTCAATAACCGTAAGGCTTAATCAGGCAAGTATCTTGGGGATCACCTAAGACGGGCAGGCTAGCAATACATTGGTTCCGACTAGGAAACATATACCGGAGTATAAGTCATGCATGGAAACATTTTTGCATGGACAACACTCCAAAAGGTAAACCTCTTCCACAGATCTAGGAACACAAGTTGTGTAGGAAAACTCTCCTACATGGACGACTTCCAACTAGGAAATGATCTCCAACAAGATCTTTTCCCCCAAACTACGCCACCAATAGCCAAACAAGGACTCTCGCATTATAAATGAGACACGGAGTTGATGAAGAAAGGTACGCTACGGTGGTCATTGGCTCACATGCGTTCCCTTTGCAGGTCCAGGTCAAGGAGAGCAGATTTTGACTACATCAGTTTGGCGCCGTCTATGGGGAGCAACAAAGTTCCTTGAAAAAAAATTTGATATCACCCTGCCCCACAGTAAAGAGATATAGTGACCACAATATCTCGCACCAATGGAGACATCCCTAAGCCCTCAAACGCTCGTACTGCGAAAGCGTTGCCAGTTTTGATGGATCTGGCACCACGAGGGGAATAAAATCAGAACCCCCGTGACATCCTCGGTGGATCCAAGGGTGGATCTACTATCAACCCAGTGCAGCAAACTGCACGAGCGGTGGATGTAATACTCGCCGAATTCACTTACCAATATACTTTTATTATTTTAGAAGTTAATAATGTTTATTTAGTGGTGGAAATTATTAATTGGTAATAGTTATAAGTAATTATATTTTATAATTTTAATTTAAGATCTAGGTTTAGGCTGGTAGTGGGTGAGAGATAAGAGATGGGTGTGTTTAACTAATGAAACCCTAATAATAATAATAATAATAAAATCATTTAAAAAGAAACCCTAGTCCTTTTTCTTCTCTTTGCATACACACAAAAGAGGAAAAAAAGGTGGGAGGCACGAACGACTTTGGGATCTTGCAAGGCAAACAACATCTGTGAGTAAAACTTTATTATCCCTTTTCAATGTTTTTGGGTTTTTGTTTTGTTTTTTCGTTTTGTATATATGATGTGATGTAAGATGATATAGACATCTTGGGGAGTTTTTTTTGTTTTTGTGTTTTTTTGTTTTGTATGTGATGTGATGTCACTGTAAGGAAAAAAAAAAAGGAGGCTACTTTTGCTCTTTGTAAAATAGGAACCACATGATGGTGATTCTTGTGGTGTCACTGTTAGAAAAAAAAAACATAATAAATAAAATGGTATTTGAAAGTAGTGTTGCAAATCCACTAAATTTGTGATGTCACTGTCAAAAAGAAAAAAAAAATTCACTTAAAACAATTTTTGAAAGTAGTGTTGCAAATTCACTTAAAGTCTGGCAAGTATTCTTGTGATGTCACTGTAACATGAAGGTAATTCTTGTGACTCACTTTCCCCATTAATCAGGTATCCAATAAAACGGTTTATCCAATCCTATACTAATGCCTAAATGGTTTACTTTACCACTTTATTATCTACATTCCAGATGATAAGCTATTAATCACTAACATGTACAAGGAAGATCAGATGGCGACTATTTTCTCACTTTTCTTAGTTGCAATGTTTTTCATGTGTTATTATCCACCTCGTCATAGTTATTATATTAACAAACACCAACACTTGGTAAATGTTCTTTTTCCACAACTCCGAAAAAAAAATATTTTGTATACAGACTTGCTTGTATACGTGTGATAGAATTATGGGTATGCAGACTTGCTTGCATATCGGTGCACCGTTCCATGTGAGTTCGGGTGTACGTGTAGATTTAGGAAGAATACTTGTCAGTTATCGAACTTCGGGTGAGATGACATGACACTCGAGGTGGCACCCCACTTTAGTCATGTACGCTCCGAGTGGCTTCGATGGCAAGGGAGGCACACTTGGGTGAAGTGTGTTCGACACAGAAGGAGAGTCCAATTGTGAAAAAGAAGCCAAGAATTAGAAAAATAATAATAATAATAATAAACCATTGAATTGGGCATGACATGGAATTGTGTATAGATTATTTTAGCTGGTACTAGGTTAGCCTTGAGGGAAGAAACTAACAGCTCATTCGAATCTCGAATGAGAACTACCTGTCTTCCTTAAGGTAAATTTGCACTTTTCTTTTATATTTAATTGTCTTGAATGGTAAGTTTGCTCACACCAGTATTAATATACTGACCCAGAACCCCATCCTGCTAGGGGCCACCAATCCTGACGTGATATTCAACCTCATTATCCCTCTGTTCGTGGATCATATCATGAACGAGCCTTTGTTCAAGAAATTCACTCTGTCGAAGATGGAGTTCTATGACGAGACAACAGACCCGTCTGATCACTTGGGCCACTTCTAGCATGTAATGGTGCTCAAAGAAGGATCTGAAGCAATAATGTGTCGGTCATTCCTTACTAGCCTGAAAAAGTAAGCGCTGACCTGGTTCCACAGCCTCCCTCCGAGATCCATCAACTCATTTCGGACACTGGCAACAATGTTCCTTACACGCTTTGTCGGCAGCCAACCAATCAGGAAGAGCCCGCATTATCTGCTCACCCTCAGACAAAAGCCAAGTGAGATGTTAAGGGAATACTCACACGCTTTAACAATGAGTTTACTCTCATCAACAGCTGCAATAGCGACACCGCGGTCATAGCCTTCTCGTCAGGTCTAAGGAGAGGCAAGTTTTATAATTTTCTCACTCTGGACCCTCCAACCGATATGGCGGACTTACTGAATTGTGCCCAAAGATACATCGCTCTTAATGAGATGTTGGTGTCAAGAAGGAGGCAAAGTTCAAAAAGAAACACTCTGGGTCTAGATATTAGAAGGAGGAGAAGAAACAGGATGACGGTGACAGAAGGAGGAAACACAACGACAGCAAGCCTGACTATGGCCATGCAAGACAAGATAAGGCCTCCAACTACGTCGGGCCTAAATTTGTCACTCCCCTCAACTCCAGTTTGTCCGATTTCCTCAACTCTATCAATAATTGGGAAGAGCTAAAGTGGTCTGCCAAACAGCGAGAATACCCATTCCGGCCGATAACAGCAAATACTGATCCTTTCACAAGGAGGGCAGTCATGGCACTAAGAACTGCAAAAGCCTCGGGAGTGAGATAGAGTATTGGATCCAAAAGGGGAAGCTCAAAGAGTTCTTGAGCCCAGACAAAAAGGCAAGACCGGGTAAAGGAAAGGGAATAATCTGTTGAGGAGGTAGAAAAAGAATCTCTAGGCATCATATATGTGCTTCATGGAGTCGGCTCCGAAAGGCGAGCAATCTAATAGGTCTCGCAAGAGGACGCTTCTTGATATGCATATGAATCCCACCGGCAAAGACAGAAAAGTGCAATATGCACATATTCAGAGCCCCATCCCACCGCTGACATTCGCAGACCAGGACATTCAAGGTATTCTTTCTCCTCACAATGATGCCCTGGTCATCTCAGTCCTCATTTCAAAGTGGGAAGTAAAAAGGGCCTGTGTAAACATGGGAAGTTCCTTAAACATCATGTTTCTCAATGCTTTCTACAATATGAAACTCAAGGAGGCAGACTTAACGCCCGCCAACAATCCAATGGTCGAGTTCAGCAGAGAGAGATGTTTCCAATTGGAAGGATTAGCTTAATGGTAGTGGCATGAGAGCCACCAATTATGGAAGTACCTTGTCCAGAAATTCATGGTGATCGATGCTCTGTTTGCCTAAAACATCATCCTAGGGAGGCATTGGCTTCACCATATGGAAGCAGTGGTTTCTACCCTGCACCAATGCATCAAGAACACAGCCAACCAGGCCCAAGGAACTATTCGCAGAGATCAACGCGAGAAACCGCCACCACGCAGCGTTGAAACAGCTAGATTGCTAGCAATTACAGCTCGAGCCTTCTTTTTTTAGCCTTTGGAGAACTCAAAGCATGTTATTTGAAGGGATGCATTTCAGGAACATTCTTTTGAGCATTCATGGAAATGCTTGAAATGGTGAATTCCATCCTATATATAAGCACGATGGTTCACGAAATGAAATCAATGAACAGTTATGTCAGCATTAAATGTCGTACGGGAAATAGGGAACAACGGTTCCAATCGAAACTGCATGAGTCCATATTCATCGAATTAATGGCAATGCATGCATCCCCATTAATTGGGGGGAGTAATCAGCACTAAACCATCTCGCGATCTACGCCGTACACCTGGCACACTGATCTTTACAACATGGACCGCCAACTAATGGGCCCAAGCGAGTACCCTGCCAGATCTGGCCTAGTACAATATGAAGGCCTTAAGCGCCCATGCAGCATGGAACACGCCTACAACGATATTATCAATAAGTCCAAGGTGTTCGCTCTATTATCTGTCGTACATTGAACTTGGATAAACTCGGTCCGATCAATTTTTATGGCAATCCGACTCCAGAATCAAATTTATTGGTCAGACCTTCATATTGGACTACAGGGAAAATTAAGTAAGTCAGACTTACACGCCCAAGGCCAAGCGGAGGCCTAACCCGATCAAAGCTTAGTCAATTCCGACTTATGGTGATGGCTTCTGATCTGCTCTAACCCTAGTCTGCCAAAAACAGATGACAATGGCTTAGAAAGTGGGAGCTTAGTCAGCACTCTAACGCCTGACCACGATGGGTTGCCAGGGACATTGTCCAACCACAAATAATGGTCGTCGAACCTAACCAAAGCTTAGTTGGTTTCGACCAATGATGATAGCATATAGTTCGCTCTAACGCCTAGATCGCCAAAAGTGGATGACGACGGCTTATAGAGTGGGGGCTTAGTCAGTGCTCTAATGCTTGATCAAGACGGCTTGCCAGGGAATTTTTTCCAATTACGGATAATTGTCACCTTACCTGACCAAAACTTAGTCAGTAACAACTAATTATGATAGCTTTTGGTCCGATGTAAGCCTAGTCCACTAATAGTGGATGACGACAGCTTAGAAAGTGGGAGTCTAATCAGCGCTTTCAACATCTGATGGCTTGTCAGGGATCACTGTCCTTCCATAGACGATGATCGCCGAACTCGATAAAAGTTTAGTCAGTAGGCCACTGATGACGATAGCTTCTAATCTGCTCTAAGCCCGATCCATCGAGCGTGGATTACGATGGCTTAGAAAGTGGGGAGTCTAGTCAGTGCTCTCGACTCCTGATCATGATGACTTGCTAGGGATCATCGTCCAAATGCTGATAATGATCACCAAACCCTATCACTCTAACACCTAGTCAACCGAGCACGGATGACGATGGGTTAGAAAGTGGGAGTCTAATGACGATGTCTTGCCAAGGATCATTGTCCAACTATAGACAATGATCGCCAAACCCAACCAAATTTTAGTCAGTTATAACTGATGACAACAACTTCTGGTCTCCTTTACAGCCTAGTCTACCAGCAGCAGGCAGAAATGGTTTGAAAGCCCAGACAAAGCCTAGGAAGCTTAACTCGGGCAACTCACAAGGACCATCATTCAATTATTTGCAGCAATACACATGTATGCCACAGTCTAAACCAGTTCGCTTATAGTAGCAACGACAATTGCGGGTTTTATCCATAGCCTGGCCCGCATATGAGAGATTACAATGGCGGATCTCAAAGATGGGTAACGACATGGTTCGAATTATCTATCACTAGAAAGTTTATTTCCTTGAATGAAGTTTAACCGACTTACAAAATCAAGCCGATACGACTCCCTGATATCTAAAGAGTGTTGCAATAGAACTGTTTTCAGCGGATCAATTATATGACTTCTTGACTTAGCACAACCTCTTGTCTGAAAGCTAGTAGCGCGGTTAGACAAAGCAAGGAAAGTCAAAGAATACATAAGTACATAATGATGTTTAACATGTTACCTCTTATTGATAAGTAAAAAGTACAAAGTTTAGTCCTCATTATGAGTAGGCTCAGATACAACAGAACTAGATTTGGCAGCAGAGAAAGTAGGGTATGCATCTGCACATGTTGATCGAACGCCCTAGTCTTCATCACCTTCTTTTTCTTCTTCTGATTAGTCGGAGGCTTCCCCAAACTTCATCAGCTGCAACAGCTCCAATCACCCACGCACAACTCTACTGAACTCAAACGTGCCCTGGGTCTTCAAAAGTTTTTCCTCGTGCACCCTCGACTCATCAAGCTCTCCTCCAACTGCTCCAGCTTTCTCGACAGCATGTCAGTCCTGGATTGCTCGGCAATTAAGTTGTCCTTTGTAGCACTTAGTTCATTCTGCACTGGAAGGAATTGTTTTTCTACTGTCCGCATACTTTTGGCATTGGAGTCAACATCGGCCTCTAGCTGCCGACGTCGGACAACCCACTCAGACTCCTTTTCACCCTTATCAGTATTTAGAGCTTGCACCCTGGCTGCAACCTTCCTAGCAAAATGTAAGTCACGATGGACAAGGTTCAGTTCTTCCTTGAATGTGTCCCTCACGAACATTGACTCTTCCAATTCAGACTCAAGCATTCCCAAGAGAATCCTCTGAGCCTCTGATCTTGTTTTCCAGACATCCTGATCAACAATCGATTAGGCGGGTTTCCCTTCCTTTAGCTATTTCTTCAGCGATTCAAACGGAGAGCATCAAAGTACAACTTTTGCAAGTTCGCAAAGACTCGCTCCATGATATACACCCTCTCACATGCAGCCTCAACCTTCGTCGCAGCAACGACGACTTGATTCAGATATGACATCACAAAGATGAGATATTTCTGCCCTTGTCCATACACTCTCCCAGCGTATCGCCTGTTGGCATCGGAGCACAATTCGCCAGCCAATCATTCCACCTACTGGTATGCTTCCTTGAGGCATAAGAAATATCAACCTTCTGGTATCAGACTTGGTTGCTCATCTTCAACACATCCGGAGCAAACAAACTGATCCGTGCATCCAGATGGAGGTCTTTAGGGACCAAAATCACTCCACTACCGCCTTTTACTGTCTTCACCGCATCAGGGCCATCGTCCACCACCTTTTCCTTTCTTACGATGATCGACTCTCTCTCACAAGCCGACTCGGAAATAGTTGACAGTAAAGAAGGAAGTGAGTTATCTCTCGGACCTGTCACCTCAATATGGGATCGAGATTGGAATGGATGACAATACGATCAATGCAGAGGAGACTTCATGTCATAGGAGTGATAGTCAGGCGACTCTTCACCAATCTAGGAGACACCCTGTCCAAGGAGGGGTTGTACTTAAAATCCTTCAATGAGAAAGGACCGGTCAAACCCTCCTCAGACGAAGCTGCCATGCCCGCCTCTAGCAACAAGTTACTTGGTGCTCAACTTTGTTACATCTTCGACTCCCACCATCTACATATATTCCTTCTCCAAGTTAGGAAGAGAAATAGGGGCCCTTGCCCGAGCATCCTGCCCCTCGGACACCACAATTTCCGCTCCAGTAGATGAATCAATAACTTGCCCCACAGCTTGATGTCCCTCTGAAAGGGCCAAATGCTCACTAGCGGGCTTGGTGGCAGCATGAGGCTTCTTGGAACGCGTATTGAAATAAAGCACTTCATTCAGTTCCACCCTCCTTGACAAGCTCGGAATCTTACCTCTAGGGAACTTCCTTTTCTTCGAAGAGGGCTTGACTTCGGCTTTGAAACTCTGAAAAGAGTGGGAGCCTCATGCCAATGGGCCATAGTCCACTAACTTGATGTTAGAAGACTTTACAACATCATCCACCTGCATTCGGAGCAAGTCAAAAAAATTATCTAAAGCTGCTTCATCCACAGAAGAAAGGGGCGTAGTCAGGAACCTCCCTATAGAAAGCACAAATAGCATTTCAATATGTAATTGACACTGGCAGAATCAATAACAGAATTAAACTTACTTAGTTGCCGAAACTCTCACTCGATCGGATGACCGGCAAGCTCAAAATACTTTGAGTCTGCAAAGGCCATGAAACAATATTTCTGTCGAAACTTGAAGTCATCAGGCATATTGCCAAAATAGTCCGGCAATGTCAACACACACACACATCGTGCTTGTTTATCAGAGGAGAAGTAAGAAGTTGAATCATCCTCGTAGACACTCGAACACCACCGTCCTTCGCCATAATCAGAATGGCGATCAAAGTCCTATACCCGTTCGACACCAGTTGAGCGGGCACCAAGCCAAGAAGGTCCAAATTTCCTTGATGAAAGGAAAATGGACACCCGATTGGATCATACCTAGATGCAAATAGATAAATCCTTCTGGATGAGATAGCGGCGTCTAATCGGCGCCCAACGTGAAAAACACCATATCATCAAGGATCCCAAATGTCTCACGAAGGCTTTCCAGATTCAACTCAGAGAACTTATGGCCCTTATCGAACAGTTCATTAGAAAGCTAATTCTGGTCCACCATTGAAGAATGTACAAACTTTCAATCACGGAAGTCAGGTAAAATCAAAAGCACGAAAAGCGAAATGACAGGGCAAAATCTCTGAGATCGAAGGGTAAAGAAAATAAACTCTGCAGATAAATGGATCTATATTGATAACAGAATTCCCGCCTTTTTTTTAGCAGATGCATGCCCATTTAATGAAGTGTGTCGCTCGAGGAAACGATTCAGACTCAAACCAATCATGACCACTCAAGTTCTCTACAACATGACTAGATGGACCGATGAACTGGCCCACAAACTCAGAGGGAGTAGTGATGATACACTAAACCGTCATTTAATCCACGCCGTATGCATATCATGATGATCTCATCAGCAAGCAAAGTGTGCCCGATTGCCCACCAAATTTGGCAAGGCCCAGACAACATTAAGCCGAATTCGACAGAATCCATAAGGTTGGATCCGAATTCGGCAGAATCCCCTTACTAAGCCCACACGTCACACGGTAAAGCTCAACACATGTAAGGCCTAATCAAACAAGTATCAAGGGATCACCTAAGATAGGCAAGCCAACAATACATTGATTCTGACTAGGAAATATATACCGAAGTATAAGTCGTGCATGGAAACTTTGTTGCATCGACAACACTCCAAAAGGGAGACCTCTCCCACCGATCTAGGAGCATAAGTCGTGTAGGGAAACTCTCTTGCAAAGATGACTCCAAACTAGGAAAATGATCTCCACCAAAATCTTTTTCCCCAAACTATGCCACCAAAAGCATAACAAAACAAGGACTCTCACATTATAAATAAGACATAGAATTGATGAAGAAATGTACGTTACATAACCCAATTTGAAGTTTTAAGCATTTCTCAAGCCTTGTCTGACTTTAGCATCGGAGTGTCATCGTCCACCATAATGGTGGTCAATGGCTCACGTACATTCCCTATGCAGGTCCAGGTCAAGTCAAGGATAGCAGGATTCGACTACATCACTAACTAAATCCCATTTTTATATAACTCGTAATAATCATACATAAGTCCTTCATGGTGTTCAAATACAACTTCTTGAATATCATAAAGCTAGGATACTTTCCTAAAAGTTAAATATTTTCACCTTAATATAACAAAAGTTTATTTATCTTTGAGGCAGATACCCTTCCTGATACTCGAACAAAACCTCTCAAGTATTATGAATGCTACTCGTCATAAACTGATTTTTCAATTTTGTTTAAATCCAATTTGGTTTATTCATTTTTTTACTTGGGTTTTTGTGAAATGGGATGGTCAAGAGGAGATAAGCGTGGAGGAGGTAGGCCTACACTAGTAAAGATATGCGATATAGGTCATGTCTTCATATTACCAAACGCCTCCTGCTAACTAAGGCGCAAAGGGAAGATACTCTAAAAAAAATTTGAAAATGAAAGAAAGCAATCAACTGTTTCTAAGCAAGATGCGGTTTCATTAAAATAAACAAACCTTCGATCAAGGATCTTTGAAGTTGAAAAAAAATAAGACAATGAAAAAAAAAAAAAAAAAGTTCATGAGTTTTAAGAGAAAAAAAATAGATGAAGAAGAGTGTCTTAAACAAGTTGAAGTGCATGAAGAAAATGGTGAACATGAAAAACTAGTAAAAAAAAAATTTATCAAAATGGTGATCAAGGCATGTGCTTGGCACATTTTCTTATACAAATTTGTCCCCGCTATGGTGCTTATGATTTCTATACTGTCAATTTCACAAGATACAATAACTATGTCACACAGGTGTAATACTAAAAATTTATGACTGACAAACTGTATTGTGCTTGTATTTAAAGAAGTCATTCATCTCAAGTAGGGGTGGGTGGGATGGACCTCACCCCTATCCCATCCTGTTCATTTGGGATCTGGACAAGGTAGACCTCGTCCCATCCCAAACAAGTTAGGGATAGGATTAGCAGGAAACATAAAGACGTATGCAGGAAATATACTACTTCCATACTGCTAAACTTCCAGCACTAGACAATTTCCACATTGAGATGTTTCCTACTTCTTACCAATGACAACACACAACACATGTTGTGAATAGATATATTTTTGTGCAAAATTTTTATTCATGCAACGCAATTGTTGCGAATAGATATATTTATGCCATCTTATATATATTTCTTGCTGATCCAATAAAGAAGGCAGAGTATCTGTTGTGTTGGATTTGATTCATGCAAATGCTAGTTGTTGTTGGTTGCTTAAGTATCAAGAGTCCCCTCTCTTAATCTTGTGGTTCTATTAGGTTTGTCACCAAAAGTTGATATTGATATGTTAAGCAAGAAGAATTAAGTACATAGCATACTTATTACCAATGACACACTCAAAGGAAAAGTTTAGTAAAGTTTGACATGCCTGGAGTTGTTTGGTGGCAATTAGAATGGCTAGCTACATGGAGTTCTGCTTGCAACCCAAGGCTGAAAATGAGATAAGACTGGCATTAATCCATGATTTTATATCGAATCGATCATGTCAACATTATTGAGATATCTATTCACAACATATCCAGCACCAGACAAATGTTTCCTACTTCTTATTATAGAGATGTTTCCTACTACTTACGAATTACAACAGATGCCTGCAAAAAATATACTTCTTCCATTATTGGATCAGCAGGAAACACAAGTTGACCGTATATGAGAAGAAACATCTAATTTCCATGTTGCAGTAGATATATTTTCTATACTTCCAGTAGGTTGTGACATCCAACATTTAGAGCATTCACTTGTATTTAACATTCCTAATCAAAATATTAATAAAAAATATAAATTAATTAATTAATTAAAAAATTCAATTTGGGATGGGCAGGATTGAAAATCTCCATCCCGATCCCATCCCACTCTAGATCGGGATGGGATTGAGCAATCCCAATAAAACCCAGAAAAAATCAACACGGGATGGGATTGGAACTGGATCGGGATCGGGATTGGGATCTCAAGTGCAATCCAACTACTTTTTCTTGAAAACAAGAATGGAAAGAGTTTCATTAGGGGGTTGCAAAACACAAAGTGGTTGATTCTCCACAGTTTTGATTAGAGAAGAAAATGAAGTGGGGTTTTGGGTTGTTTTGCCCTTGTCATCTTTCTTGATATACGTTTTAAGATCTCGATCTGGACTCAAAATAGATGGGCTTTTGTCTTATTTTTAGATAACAGGCTTATTGTAGGTGGATCCGTCTAAATTTTGCATGAGTATGACTATGGGTTATGATTAAGTTTAGGGTTTTAAACAAGTTTGTTGAATCAAAAACATATACAGTAAAAATCGACAAAGGAAAGGCAAGAGTTCAATGGGGAAGAGACGTAGATCAAACATGAAGACAACGATAAGTAGTAGACAAAAACTATTAACACCATATCTTCATGATGAAATAGTCTTCTCTGAAATACTCACCAAACTTCCTGTTAAATCTCTCCACAGATTCAGTTTGGTCTCCAAGCTTTGGTACAACACCATTCACCATGACAAAAACTTTATTGCCTCGCATTCACTCCATGCTAAATCCAACCCATCTATCCTTTTTCTCTTCCAATACGGGGACAAGAAAATATGTGACAGCAGTGACTTCAATAAACACCTCATCTCTTTCAATTACAATGACAACAACCAAAAACCTTCAATGGCTCAATACAATAGCTCATGTTTTACAAGCAAGATGGTGGGTAGCTGCAACGGTTTAATTTGCTTTTCTGTACTGATCAGGGGATATGAGATTTGCAATCCAAGCACACAAGAGGTATTATCCATTCCTATCCCTTTAGATTTCAGAATTCGGTTTTCTGCATTTGGTTATGATCCTTTGAAGGATGAATATAAAGTTTTGCGTGTTATTTCAAAAAAGCGCACGATGATTTACACTCTGGGAACTAAAGATTGGAGGGAAATTACATCTACATGCGGTGAATGCCCTGATTGTGGTATATATTATAACACTGAAGGAAATATTTGTTTGAATGGAACTATTCACTGGTTAAGCTATAGTCCGCATGATAAGATTTTGTTGTTCGATGTCCACCAAGAAAAGTTTCAAGTGATTTCAACCCCCGTACAATTTACTTTGCTATCTTGTAAAGATAATCAACTTTATGAAGAATTCTGTGGTTGTCTAATTGATATGGGAGGATCATTGTGCCTGGCTCATTTTAGTTGTAAATCCAAAAACGGGTTTGAGATTTATTTCTACATGTTTGACCACAACAATTTTTGGAAAACGATGGGGAAAAGTGTTCTACTTCCCCTTTCAGATGGGAAATGTCTATTTGCAATGGGTCCCCTCATTGCTTACCAGCAGCAAGTTTTATTTTATAAAGTAGTAGAAAATCGAAAACTTAGAATTTATAATGCACACACTAGGAGTTGTAAGGAATTGGAATTGCCTCCTAAAGCTAAAGATCTTCCATATCGTGTAATTTATCACGTAGAAAATTTACTGTCTCTGAAAAGAATGGTGCCACCCAATGCTAATGAAGAAGATTCCATGTCTCCAAAAATGGTTCCAGTTGAAGAACATTTCATGTATATGAGGTCAATCAGAGTGAGGGAGTCCAATTTAACACCTAGGTTTGTCGATATTACATCCAAGGGTGAAGAAGATTACTGCATTAATGAGAAAAAAGGAGGTGAAGATGACATCAATAAAGAAGTTTTAGACTCAATTTCATCAAGATCGCATTTGGAAGTTTGGAAGGAAGAACGATCAATTAAAGAGTGTATTCCAAAATCAAATATTCGTAGGTCAAACCGGTGGAAGAAGCCCAACCCCAAATACATACAGCATGGGACCTATGCATCCAAACCAAAAGAAAAAGGTAACTTTTAAGCACAAAGAAGATGATTAATATTGAAATGCGGGATGCCTTCATACTCTTCTATATACTAGCATAGAACTAGCATTCAATAGATTCGCTTTTCTGTTTCATTGGTATTTGAATCTAAATTGATTTCTCTTAGGTCGTAAGCACCTCGCTAAGGTTCATATCCTAAGAATGGTTACACAAATAGATTCTTATGAGGAAGCTAAATTAAAGATATGTACCAACCATGGTAGAAAATCACTTTACGAGTTATTCCCCAATTTAGAGTTCTTTGAGATAGCTATTATTTTATTTGTTGAGGATTTTTTTTTTTCTTTCATTTCTGCATATGATGTACCTAGGAATGAAGGAGTGAATGAGCAAATGTATCTAATTTTTCTTCATTTGGTCTTACTTTATTAACATAAATGTTTGATGACCATTTAAATCTCACTCGCTTTCCCCAAAAAATAAAGTAAGTCACGCAATCCAAACATCTACAAAGAAGATTTGAGCAGACTCGCTTTTGAATAACTGTTTAAATTGATGCAGTTCCTAATGCTCTGTTAGCTCTTGGTACTTGGTATTACTCACACCATTTGTCATTCTAAAGTTTGATCCCAAAACTTGGTTCTGTTATTGTCTCATTTTGTTTTGTTTCTACTGTGATCTGTTTTGCCTATATGCGAATGGAAAACGCAAAAGGTAACTTGGTTAATACTTCATTAGTAGTAAATTGATTTGATAAGAAGCAGGCCTTTCTTGGTATATGCAAGCATATGCTTGATGGTAGCGTGTTCAGTTCCTTGCATGGACCTTCTTGTATTACTAGTATAGACATGAAAAAATCTCATTGAAAATTATCCTTCTGTCCCAGTAATTGTTTTATCCCATCTTAGATCCTACCATTCATTAAAGGCAGTTTTATTCACATATGCAAGTGAAAAGGTGAGTCGAAAGAAATTTCTTCTACGTCCTTCTGTTTTCTTGGTTTAAAAGTCAGACTCTGTTCTTCTGCATCTCTGTTGTTTCTTGTGGGTTCATTTGTTTCTCCGACATCTTTAGCTGTTAGAAAGAGGAATCATGGTTAACTTAGAACTGAAAGGTATGATTTTAATTTTATTTATTTCATTATTTTGGTGTGTGGCCATTCTTGTGTTTTACTTTCCCTCAATGGACTTTAAACTTCACAGGGTTTCTTCATTTTTCTCCGTTGTAATTGGACTACTGCTTCTAAAGCTGGGACATTGACTTCTACTTTACATTTCTAATGTAATTTCGTCGATAGGGTGTTATTTGTTTTATATATTTCATTGGAGTTCTAAATCAAAACCGGTTTTCACCTTTCTAAAGTTTCAACCTTCTTGATGTAGTTTCTTTCCTGCTGGGTAATTCAATACTATTCTCAGACATGAGAAGACAAAAATATTATCTTTTGCAATGGAAAATAAGTTTATTTTCTTAGGAATTTATTGTTAGTTTAAGATAATTATGCGGTTGCTGAAGGCTTTTGGAGTTGATCGGAACAACGAAGAATATGCTACTAGAGTGATTGAAAACAAGTATTCTGATTTAACAGTGGTTGTGATCAAGAAAATGTGATTGTCATCTGTATGTATGTATCTTTCGGACAGGTTTGGTGTTGGCTGATGGCAATTCCTGATGGTAGTGGCTGCTGACTAGTAGTAACATTCTTTTTTTGGGAGGTTATCACTGAAATTTCATGCCAAGAACTTCCATTAGATAATAACGAACGAATTCTAGAAACCTAGCGACCAAGCCCCATCAACAATCAGTAGAACCATCATTCATGAGGCTTACCATAATATGAGGTTTACCATAACCTGAGAGTCGGTGGATTAATATAGAGCCTGACCACATATCCTGCTCCAACAACGAAAACGAGAGTTGCTTCAATGGAAACTCACCTAATCCCATGCTTTTATGCCAATCAACCACATTCTGATAAGTTTCAAAACTGCGATTCCCACTATAGAGAGGGGAGAGCTGCAATTGGTGGACTTTAAGTTATGCTTTGAACTTTAGGCTGAAGCCAAACTGCGGATTGACACTAACTCAAATCAACAATCTTTAGTCAATGAACTAGGATTTCAAACCCAAAACCTAAAACAGTATTTTTATTCTTTAACTGTTACAATGGCCTTGGCCTTATTTGAAGGATTACTTCTCTTACAGCCTAACCTATTTCTGATAAGAATCTTGTACTAATTAGATGAACTAAAAGGAAACTAGATAAATGAACATAAAATAGGATATTGGAGCACATTCCCTGGCCCTTTTCGGTCGTCTAGGTCCAAGTACGTACCTGTTAGGTATGTGACTCCTCATCAACATATTTAAAACCATGATGTGCAAGAGCTCCATCTAGCTAGTTAAGACAACTTCACTTTTGGTCAACAAATTATTGACAATGTCTGACAATTTGACTAGCAAGTGATTCATCTGGGATTTCTGCAGGACTGGATACAGGTGATCAGGATTTAGGAACTCTTTCCAATTATTTACTCACTTTTCAACAAGTGATCAAAGTTATAGAAGATGATTGAGAATGGACTTTTTGGCCTATAAAGCATCCTCAGTAGAGGTTTTTGGCAGATCATTTCTTCCTCGACAGCTCAGTTCAATTGGATGCAAAATTTTGAGTTCATTAATTTGAATTTCATTGCATTTATTCATAAGGATGTAGATTTGAGTAATATTTTTAGTCACAAGGATTCAACACTAGGACTGGCTTCTATGTTATGTACACCACATTTGAACTTTTCTATTTATCAAAAGATAATGGATGGATTTAAACAAGAAACTCTTGGATCTTTCAATATATAAGTCAATTCCAAAAATTCCAGTAAAGACATTTCAGGATGTTCATGTAAAACCAGAGAACAGTGTGGCGTTCAACTCTGACTCTGAAAATAGAATACCTGGCAAAATAGCCAAAAGGATCACTTACAACCATCACTGGATGCATGATCTGCTCTTATACCACTAGCATCGACAATGTCCTTCCACTTGTTGATGAAAACACTAAACAAGTCTATCAATGCTAAGACGGAACTTGAATTTGAGTTTCCAGATGTTATTCTGTTGATCAATCAAGTTTACATCCATTTCTTTCTTCAAGTCTGCTTTCACTCTTTCAGTCTACAGTCCACTTCATCTTCAGAATCACTTTTCTTATTCTTCTGCCTTCTTATTTTCTGCAGGTTCAGCTGGTGCTGGGGAAGATGGCAAGGATAAAGAGGAAAAAGATGGTGACGATGGTTGTTGCAAAAGTACATGACTACCAACCTTACTCAGTCAAAGCTCTAGTTGATATTGAGGTTGCTCTCTCTCAAAGAAACCATTGTTTCACAAGAAAAAAAAAATTGATAATCGAGAAAAATGTGGGAGTTAATTGTCATAGGGAGAGAGCTTGCTTGTTCTACTCTGTCTAGAAATGAGAGTTGGAAGTTACTGAGCTCTCTGAAGAAGATAGTTAGAAAGTTTCTTAATACTTAAGATTTTTAAATATATGGGCAATTCTGCTAACTAATCACATGTATATAGATGATTCAGCTGCTAATTGACCTTATGAGGAAGCTAACGCTCCATGAAAAACATAATTAACGCTCATTTGTCAACGGAAAATTCTAAAGTGCACTGGTGGTGTGCCTGGTGGCCACCAAGCACCGTCCATCTGCCTCGAGATGTGAATTATTTCATATCTCTAGGCATATGGACGGTGCCTGGTGGCCACCAGGCACTGTAGTAGTGCTCTTTGTCAACATATGCATTCAGGAACAATAATGCCAGCAAAAATTCAAGCAAACCCAGTTCAGAGTTCTTTTTTGGCAAAGTGAGAGGGATTTTAAGGACGCATAAATGTTAATAATAAAATATAGAAGACGATTCAAACTTGCTCAAAATTAAGCCCCTTTTGTACAACTCAAAAGAAAAAACCAGAGAAGTAAGCATAGCAAAAGTGAGTACCCTAAAATGGATATAATAAAGAGATTTAGTTTGGAGAATCATGTTCCAGATGTGAACCCTTCTTGTAATAAATCTCGTATTGAGTAGATTATCACTCCCCAGCGCGATATAATCTATGAACCTGGGGTCTACATCGTATGCCAAGTCCTTGTACCCTTGGCATCACTTGTAGTGATGTTAATTAAAGATATCCGGGCACCTATAAAACCCATCTCAATGGTGTTATTGTAGTATAGTCATGACTTGGTATTTCCTCCGTCAATACTGTATTAATAGAACCAAGATGCTGGTCAGGGAAGGGACTATTCAGACGTCTTTAATTCAATTTCAATAAAATTTTCATCATGTTAGAATTAATAGTCTTTGAAATTCCATTTTACAGTCAAGTTTTTTGTTAACAAAAGTTTATATCAAAAAAGCAATCCGCAAAATTCTGAATACTACAAGCTTGGGCCATAGATTTGCTACCGTATGAATTATTTGACGTGCTTCAGTTTTGCTTATTCCTAAATTGAATGTAGTGAATCTCACAACAGGAGATCATAGGTGAAATAGGAAGTCCCTATCAGTGCATACAAAATTAAAACGATCATCCAGCAGGTTTGACACAAAAACACTGTAATATATACACAAAATGAATCCAAACTTAATTACAAAATATTTTGAATTGAAACAACTTAATAAAGAAAGAATACAAAAATCTAAACCTTATCTTACTGATTAGCTTATTAGAGCTATCCTTTTGACATGTTCGAGATCAGTCACTGTCTTTCTATCGATCTTTCAAGAATATTCAAGGCGAAACACAAAGTGTCTTGTTCCCCTCTGAAAAACCACAATTGGACTCTATCCAAGCCTGGTCTCATAACATTAGCATCAACAACATCATTCCATCCGCCATTGAGGGCATATCTTTTAATGGCAGGCCAGAACTTGAAACTGAGTCGCCAAGTATTGTTATGTGGATCTATCAAAAAAGCATCCAAAGGTTGTTTGTCTCCCTTTCTCTTAGTTCGAGTGAGCACCCTATCTCCATAAGCTTTGGTCATAGTTAGACGGCTCTGATTCTTCTTGATGTCAGATGCCGTGATATCCTTCTCGAAAACAATCTCCTCATCGATACCTGTGCCTTTCATTTCTCTCGTGATCTTTTCAAACATTGCAGCAGGCAGTGGCACTAGCACCATTTCTTTGGGGTTGGATGCTTTTCGCAACCTCCTATCATTATGATCATCAATAACATTAACAGCAACAGAATCATTGTTCTTGGGTCTGGGTGCCCTTCGAATTTGTGGCCTCCAATCATCATCATCAACAAGAACAGCAACGGCATTGAGTTTCTTGGGTTTAGGTGCCCTTCTTGACCTCCCATCATTATGATCGTCAACCATGCCGGAAGTATGGGTTTTCTTGCCGGTGTTCTTCTTGTTCTTGTTTTGTGCAGGTCGTTCTTGTAGTGCTGATGAAATGAACGAGTCTGCTATAGAAGAATCAGAATGAAGAAGAGAAGGTGATGGATGGGGTTGCTTTCTTCTGTGCTTGCTCTTGAAAACAAATACATCTACATGATTCTCCTTCAGTTTCCTCAGTAAATCCTCCTTCGCCAGTCGTTTCAAAGAAACCATTCTTCCTTCCTTTCTTTCTTTCTGAACTTCTTTTCTTTCAGAATCGTTTGGTGAGTTGAAGCGAAATTTGATTGTGATGAGAAAATACAGAAAACAGAGCTCGCTTCGCTTCGCTTCTTGTTGTTTGGAAAGGGGAAACCGTGTAGAGTTCAAATTATAGCTGAAAAAATGGATAGGAAACTAAATTTATTTACTTCAGACTCAAAGAGGATACAGAAATAGAAAGTTTCTAAAAATCAAATTAAACTTCTAAAACCTAATTAGGAACCTACCTCATGTCCGAATTTGGTAGCATTGTCCACCCAACCTAGGTGGGCAAGGCTTTAAACGGGCTCACCTGCTTAACAAAAACCTTATTTAGCATGGGGATTAATTAACAAGAAAGATGTTTTATGGGTTTTGTGTGCAACACCAAGCAATCATAATAATTACTTCTTGCATGCACTAAACCTGGTACATGTTTGAAAATTGATTAGAAGGACCATGGCCGACACGGTGTGTTGCAGTGATGTTGTGGATTCAGTCTCTTCCTCATAGTTTGGGCATCGATGTCTCATCTCCTATGGTGTGTATTTGGATGATAACGAATGTGAATGTCGGATCAGTTTTGCATGAATGACTTTAGGAATTTGGGATTTGGCTTGGAAGCCTGCCAAGGTTATCAAAGCAAGGATAATTTTTCTGTATTATCATTCAAGTAACATAAATGGAAGTCATACGCACTCACCCTCACAATGCGCAATAATCTTTCACTAATGTGACTCATGACACGTTTCATCTCTAGTTGAGATCCTATTACGGTCACACTAACCATTACTGAAATTGGAATTATTTTAGCCTTTCTAAAAAATTGAGCCTGCTCATCAGCACCTGATAAGCTGGTATGGAAAATCTCTAACACCATTCCCACCACCATCTCAATTTACCACACTATTCATGTTCATTTCAAACAAGAAGATAAATCTCAATTGACCCGTTCTCTCCCTTCATATCTTGCTAAAACCTACTTACCACCATGATACAAACTTTTTACATACATGACTATTATTCAGACATGGTCTTCCCATGAGCTTCAACATATTTGCCTCACCATTGGTGCTGGATTGCTCAACATTGGTGCAGGTAGTGTTTTTTTTTTTTTTTTTTTTTAAGAAATTGCTCAGCATTGGTGTTGAATTGCTCAACATAGGTGATTTTTTTTTTGTGATCTCTCATTGCGTTTGTTGATTGGCAACAAGATTGGGGATTTGGCTGCGTGAAGTTGCTATTGTTTGAACTTGAGCTAACTAATTGGGTTTTGTTTGAGGGAAATCACAATTGAAACATGGAAGGTGTGGTTGAGAATTGTTTCTTGTTCTTGAGGATATTCCTGTTGCTGTTGAGGATCAGAAACACCACTAAGTTTTTGTTGTTGTTGATTGATTGATTGAGGTAGGTTATTGCTGATGTCCTTCCTTCTCCGCCTCTTGTGTCTATGGTCAAAGTGTGTAGTCGTCGGAGGCGGGGAAGTGCTTGAACCTCTGGAGTCTTAGGTCACCAAAGAAAGTTGCTTTGATACCATGTAAAGAAAATATTTTGAGAATTGTATTATTGTTTTTGTTCTTTGACTGAATGCAAGCCCTACATATTCTAGCAGAACCCACCCTTACCCTGCTAAGACAAGTAGCCAAGAAAAGTCACTTGCTATGCCTGAGTTGCTAAAGAAAATTATGTGAATCATAGAGAAAAGTTAGGTGAACATACCACATTGTCTAGGTGGTGTTTGTTTTTCCCTTCTTAATCTAAGTATGGTCAGAAAATTACGAAATATAAAACCAAAAAAAAATGACATACCAGCAACTCACGCGCTAAATTCAAATATGGCCAGAGTAGTTGTACAATGACAAAAATCTATCTAAATTTTATTTATGTTGATAAAATGTTGATTAGCATTGATGCAGACTTGCACAAGTAACGCACATGAGCCACAGACCACCGTGGGGCGGCCAATGGCACTCCGATGCTAAAGTAGAACAGAGATCTGAGGAAGGTGTAATGTTGTAATAGGGATTTTGTAGCGTACCTTAGCTTACCAACCTCATGTCTTATTTATAGTGTAAGGAGTCTTGGTTCAACCATGCCTTTGTAGGCGTAGTTTAGGGAGGAGATCTCTCTCTAATTAAGAGTCGTGCTGTAGGAGAGAAGTTTCATGTTAGCTCTGCAATCCTACATACGCGGGAGATAGTTCCCAATCCAAGAGCAATTCGTAGAAGGGAGTTTCCCTGTGTGGAAGATATTCTGGTGTTTGCTTTCTAATTGGAAGCAAAAAGCAGTTTTAATTGCCCGTCCGAAGCTGATCCTCGAGATACTTGCATGAAGATGACTTATGGGTATTGTGGATAGTTGTGAGACGTGTGGGCCTAGCATGTTGTGAGAGTCTGGGTCCGCTTGGCGAACTAAAGTTGAGCGGGCTTAGATCCGCTTGGGCTGGATCTGTGTTGGGCCGATGCTTGAGCCCGTAGTTCCTCGAGATCATCATGACACGTGTTCGGCTCAGGAGTGTGGCCGTTTTTATTTATCACCAGCTACTCCCCCGAGTTAGTGGGTCATCACATCAGTTCGCTAAGTCATCTCTTGAAGGGATGTGGCGCTCATGATGATTGAGTTTGAATTGTTGCTTGAGCCACACGCTGCATTAATTGGGCATGCGTTGGTTAGGAGGAAAAGAGGCGGGAACATGTTCTCTATATAATTCATCCGCAGTGTTGAGGCTGACCTTTATGTTTCACTTGCCTTTGAAGATATTGTTATGAAAGGTTTTTTCGTCTTCTTCATGGCTCGAGAAAACCTTCTTGATGTTGTTGTTCTGGCTAAGGGCCTAGAGTTTTTTGAAGACAGGCTGCTGTCCGAGCCTGGTCTCGCTAAAATCCGTGCAAGGTATAGAGTTCCTGAAGACTTTCCATTGTACCTTCTGACAAGCGACCAGACGCCAATGTCGCCTCTGGCCGGTTTAATCTATTTGCATCAAGGGATGCTTCAAACTGGAGTGTGTTTCCTGGTTATGGACGTGATTTGGGAGTTCTTGGATTTTTTGGGATCCCTCCGGCTCAGTTGGGACCCAATGGATACAAGATCATTCTCATGATTATGCTTTGTGCTAAGGAGGTCGGCGTTAGTGTGACTCCACGGGTGATTCAGTTGTTGATCGGTCCTCGACTGCAAAGCAATGATGTTTGCATGATGAAGTCGTCGAGTTGCTTCAGTAAATTGCCTGATGATTTCAAGTTCTAGTAGAAGTACTGTTTTTTTGCTCTTGCGGATTCGAAGTATTTCCAGTACAAGGGTCGTTCGCTTGAGCGACAGTTCAAACTGCTTCGTAAGTTCAATTCCTTTCCAGTGACTTTGATGTGCTTGATAGCGGTCTGAGTGATCATTGCTTGTATTCTTTTGCAATAAGGTTTCCCACTGATATTCTTACCTTAGAGTAGAAAACCACCATGGAGGCATTTCGCGTCATGGCAAAAAGGGAGGCGGTTGATATCATAAGAGTTTCCAATTTTGTTCGTAATGGGCTGTGGGACAACTGGCATGTCGCCCCTAATCTGTATCGAAAGTCGCGCATTAAGCTGAAAGAAGGTGCCCTTTTAAGGAAAAGGAAGGTTGCTAGGGCCAAGACTCTCGTTCTGTCTTATGCGGAGGAACCTTCTGAGACGCTTGCTTGCTTTGTAAGGAAGAAGCCTCGTGTTAGGGCTGGGTCATCTTCGGAACGACCCGCTCCGTTGAGAGAGGAGCACGAGTCTGTTAAGCCTGTTGAGGTGGCGACTAATGTTCTTGGCTTGGAGAAAGATTATATGCGGTTGGCCGAAGTTGTTGATGGGTCGAATCTTAGTGACGCGCGGGTTAAGGCTCTGAATAATCGTCTGGTGCGAGTCGCAATGGCGGCTTTTGTTGGCGTTGAATCGCGTGGGGCCACTCTGGTAGAGGGTTTTGTATCAGATTTGCCTGAGGTAGTGGAATCTGATCACCCCACCGTTGACTCGCCTGAAAGTGGTCGTGGTACCGGTCGTGTCTCCTGTAGTCTGCATTGCTCACCATCTCGTTCTAGGCCATAGCTAGAACTATTGGAAGGTCCTTTGGATACTTCGGTCCCTCTTCTGCCTTTGGATTCTGTTGGATCGTCTCACAATAAAAGGTCTGACGCTCTTGACAAGGGAAAAGCCACGGAAGAGAGTCTGAGGACAGTGGCGACCGTAAAGAGCAGCGCTGGAATAGTTCTTGATCAAGGAAAGCTTCATCCTGATGCACGGATAAGTCTGTTCGCACCGAACTTGGTGAAGATGAGTTCACATGTCTGGCACCAAGGGGTGGATGTTGAGTATGCTTCGAGAAAGCATATAAGCAAGCGTCACAGTTGGCTGATGGACCGCGCTCCAAAACCGAAAGAGGATACACTGGAAGAACGTGTGGACAAGGGTTTGAAATATCTTATGCTTGGTATGTCTCATATGATCCACGCGGTCGTTGCTGGGATGGAAGTAGAGGCGGCTCGCGAGAAGGTATATACCTTGGAACGTGTCTTCTCGCACGTGCAACGTTGTATTCTGACGCGCTCCATGAAATTGAGCTGTTTAGAAGTAAGCCGAAAAGATGCAGTTGAATCAATCAACCGTGGTCGGTGAGGCTCAGAGGACTCGTCTGGAGGACCTTGAGCGTAATCTAACCGAGGCGGTGCCCAAGAGGGACGGACTTAAGCAGGAGTTGAACCAGTTCCGCCTAGAAGTCGAGGTTGCGCAGGAATCTGCGGCTAAGGCGCATTCTGAGTTGCAGTCTTTTGCTGATGAGAGTGCTTCGATGGGAGCTGACTGGGCTGCTGAGAAGCAATAGTTGAAATCTGGTGTGAAGTTCTATGCTCGAGAAGCGAATAAGGCCGAGGACCAACTCAAACTGGGATGGCATGAACTCAGTGTTGTGAAGAGCAGTTTGGCCATAGAGCAGTCTCAGGTCGATGCGCTAACTGGCAAGTTGGAGCTACTGGAGCGTGACCTTATTGATACAAATGTGCGAGAAGAATAGCTTCTCCAGGAACAAGGCAAATGTGAGTTTCGTTGGGTTGTTCATGGCCGGCTGGAGCTGTTGGCGCTGATGAAGGAGGAGCATCCGGAGTGGGATCTCATCCGTTACAATAAGATGTCATATGTGGACTTGTCTGTTACCTCTGAGTCGTCAGGCAAGGAGGACAGTTTGATCCCTAACGTTCAGGTTGAAGCGCGTACAGACGTAACTTCTGCCCTTGTTCCTCCTAGGCTTAGCTCTTATGTTTTTGTACCTTCTCCTTATTAGGAGCAAACTGTGTGTGTTTGTACATTCTTTGTCTTGGCCATTAATGAAAACAGTATTTTTCGTTTCATACTTGGCGTCTCTATTGTATGTTTTTCGTTTTCCCTTGTCATCTTACTTTGGCATAGGCTAGTTGAATCAATAGGACATTGTTTGGTCTGTCTGCGGCAAAAAGTTTGACCGCTTTGTATTGTGAATGACTCGAGGTCATTGCTGTGTAGTTATGTCCGATAGTGAGCATGTTGTGAACAGTTTAACTGGGGTTGAGTCACCCGAGTTGTGTCATGTCCCATAAGTAAACTGCTCGAGCTTTTTCTTATTTGTCTTACTGGTCGGTTGTAATTATTGTCGTGGGCAAGTTGTGGTGGCCAAAAATATGTGTCAGAGTGTTCACACCGATCAAGTGCCGTAAGCTCGGGTTGGCGTCCTAATTAGCTTTCATCTGGGCACCGGTTGTATTATCCTTGTATCAGCACGAACGGCATTTTTCTAATGTTGAATGTCAATTCGTTTTAGCGTGAAGGCGCTAACTCAGCTAAGCTCATTTTTTGCATCCGTTGTCCTGAGGGAGAGCGGAGGTCGTGTGGAGAGTTGTTTCAGATTCCCACATTCTGAATCGTTTATAACTTAGTAGAGCCATCGATAGATTCGGGGAGTAAAGGTTTGGCAACCAGGCTGAAGAGCAGTGGTCTCGTGGCAAGTCGTCGGAATCAGTTCGGGACTGACTAGGCTTCCACCTTCTGAATTATTTATGACCGAGCAAAGCGGTCAACAAATTTGGGGAGTAAAGGTTTGGCAACCAGGCTGAAGAGCAGTGGTCCCGATGTAAGCCGTCGAAATCAGTTCGGGACTAACTAGGCTTCCACCTTTTGAACCGTCGACACCCTCCCCCCGCGGTGGGGGCTACGTGTTCGAGAGGGGTTTAGCGGTCCACGCTAAAGAGCAGTGGTCTCGCGGCGAGCCATCGAAATCAGTTCGGGACTGACTAGGCTCCCACCATCCAAATTATCTACACCTGAGTACACCAAGCTACAAATTTGAGAGGGTTCGGCGGTCATGCTGAAAAGCAGTGGTCCCTTGGCAAACCGTCGGAATCAGGTCGTGACTGACTGGGTTTCCACCTTCTAGACTATCACCCTCGCAGCGCGGGCTACAAGTCTAGGTTTGGTGATTTGGCGCCACACTGAAAAGCAGCGGTCCCGTGGCGAGCCATCGAAATCAGTCTAAGACTGACTAGGCTCCCACATTCCGAACTATCTATACCCTCGCAATGTAGGCTACAAGTTCAGGTTTTTATCAGAAGCTTTCGTTGTTGGGAGTCACCAGGTAGGCTTACCTGATTAGGTTCGGCGAACACTGACCGCGAATGGGGCAGTGATCCCTAGCAAGTCGTCGTCACCAAGCGTGGCAACGCTGATTAGACTTCCACTTCCTAAACCGTCGATGCGTCGCTGCTGGTGGCCATCCTCATCTTCCTTCTTCTAATCCCTTTGAGAAGGGTTGATAGATGGTGGGACGTCTCATGAGGAAATCAGCAGCTTGTTGTGGGGTCTTCGATGTTATAAAGAGAGAGTTTTCCTTGAGTGATTTGACGAATTAGTCTAGCTCAGTCCTTTCAATCCCCTCTTACACTTTGTCTTTATCTTGGAAAGGGGTCAAGCATCTCCCATTCTCTTAACTCTGTTGTAGTCTTCGAAAGGGGTCAAACAACTTTTATCTTTGCTCTGAATTGCAGATTACTCGTATCAGAGGGTTTGCAGGTTTTCGTCAGACTTCGTCCGTTGCAAAATTGTTTGAGCGAGTCTTTTATTTCAATTTGCCTTGTATTCAGATGTTTGTAGTGCTCAGTCTTTTGTATCCGCCTCAAGGTGTTTGTTGATACATCTTTCCAATAATCAATAGAGTTTGTGTGATACCCTTGTGTGGGCGGACCTGAGGGGGAAGGTGAGGGACAGGCCCATGATGGCGAAGTTCAACAGGCCCGTAGATCCCAATAGGGGTTGGGCGAGCTACCAAGGGGAGATTATAATCTCACATCGCCTAGGTGAGGGAAGGGGATGTGCTATATATGTACGAGTTTGGATCTACAAAGTACTACGAGTTTTAAAGCCGTGCGAGCCTTGTGCCCAAAGCGAACAATATAGTACTCTGTGGATCGGGTCGTTACAGAATGGTATCAGAGCCGGGCCTAGCCGGAAGTATGCCAACTAGGACGTTGGGCTCCCTTAGGGGGGTGGATTGTGATACCCTTGTGTGGGCGGACCTGAGGGGGAGGGTGAGGGACAGGCCTGTGATGGCGAGGCCCAACAGGCATGTGGATCCCAATAGGGGTTGGGCGAGCTACCAAGGGGAAATTATAGTCCCACATCGCCTAGGTGAGGGAAGGGGATGTGCTATATATGTAGGAGTTTGGATCTACAAAGTACTACGCGTTTTAAAGCCGTGCGGGCCTTGGACCCAAAGCGCGACAATATAGTACTCACATAAGTCTCTTAAGAACTCCAAACTCAATATTGACTACAGAAAGGGAAACAAACAACTTTAAGCAAACTAACTGTTGATGGAGATAAAATGATCTTGACCTCGAAGCGAATTCGGATAGCTTTCGCAAATCATTTAGCAGACTATCGAGGCGTTACATAGGTCATTGAATAGCAAACCTTGCAGAAGGGCGGATCTTCGCGCCGAATGAATGTCGGGGGTATGTGTTCCGGCTTGCCATTGCCATTACGACTTGCTGGGTGGGAGAGTTGACTGCTCTTGTACCGCTAGAAAATGGTGTCCCTTCCGTCTTTAGGCCTTGCACTGGGTCAGGCTGCTCTGCATGATGTAGCTGAATCTGGGAACACTCTATCTATTTCGGTGCGGTGTAGTGGCAACCTCGTGTCATAGGTTGGTCTACACGTATTGTCCCTTCTGAGTTGTTACAAGTATACTTAACACATTGGTGAAAGGTGGAGACCACTACTTCCATTTGGAGTAGCCACGGTATTTTTAGGATGAGGTTGTATCACGATGGTGCGTCTACCACCATGAAGTTCCGAAATAGGACATTCTTTAGTCGCGGTTCTCCAACTACCATGGCTAATCTTATCTTTCCAATGGGAAAACATTTCTCCCCGCTGAATCCGATCAGCGGGTGCTCTATGCGACTGGTCTTCATTCGGTCCAACTCCATGAAGGACGTATATTATCTCAGGAGTCTCATTTTCTATCTCTTTGATCGACTCCCCCTATCTCTGGTCTATTCTGGCTGCTTCTCAGACTTCAGGAAGTCTTTCAATTTTCCCTTGCGGATCCAGTGCTCTACTTCGTACCTCAGACTTTTGCAGTCTTTGGTGTTGTGGACGCCTTCCTTGTGGTACACACAGTACTGTCCCTTCTGGCAGGGTCTTCGCGTGTCTTCGGGGGCCACTTCAATTCCTCCCAATTTTTCATGGAATTGAGTACATCTGACAAACTAGCATTTAGAGGTGTCACGGCTCTGGATCTAAGACTTATCTAGCCTGGGACGATTAGGATCCAATCTGTTGTAAGTGCACTTCCTCTTGCTCCATTCCTCATCCTCGTGTCTCTTTCCCTCTTTGTCCTTAGAAGCTGAGGGCTTCCTATTGCCATCGGTCTCCCTCTTAGCAGTCTTTGACTCCTCTAGAGTGATGTGTCTTTGGACGCTCTTGAGGAGTTCTGCCATGTCTAGAAGGGGCTCCCAGGTGAGGTCCTCGAAGAGTTTTCCCTCTTTGAGGCCCGCAGTGAATGTCGTCACAACTGTATCGTCGTTGTACCCATCGATGAGGGTCATCTCGTTGTTGAAGCATGTGACGTACTCTCGGAGTGTCTCACCGGACCTCTGCCTTAGAGAGAGTATGTGTAGTGTGGGCCTTTTTTTAAACGATGGCTTCCGACGAAACGTGACAAGAATTCTTTTGCCAATGTTTTGAAGGAGTCGATTGACTTTGGTGGAAGGTTGTGAAACCATGTCAATGCAAGGCCTTTAAGACTGGTGGGAAAGGTTCTGCACATGACGGATTCAAATCCTTCCTTGAGCGTCATTATGTGTTGGTAATGGCGTAGATGATCGAAATGATCAGTGATTCCGTCATAGGAATCGAGCTTCAGGGGTGTAAACTTTCTCGAAAGTGCTTCACTCATGATCCGGTCCACAAAGGGTGGGACGGAGAGGCAATATAGTACGTTCGGATCATGCGCTTCTCTGCGAAGAAGGTTCCCGGGACCGAGCCTCTATGTCTTGGGGGTTGGATCAGCGTTAGCCGCACAGCCTCCCTTAGTCCAATAGGAACTGGCAAGGGCATGGCTCTCCTGCGCTAGCTTCCTTTCATATACTGAAAGTGGAGGTCTGTGTTGTTCCTGATCTCCATCAGCAGCGGGTGGATTCTGTCGTGTGAGTATCTCCACCGCCTTGATAACCTGCTGTATTTGGGATGCCAACACCTCGATTCTGGGGTCTATCGTTGGTGCAGGGTGTGAGTAGGTGACCCGTGCATGGCAGGAACCGGTATAGGGACAGCTGGAGCGTTGGACGTGTCCCCTGGTTCGTTGTCGCGTTACCTAGTGGTCACCATCTCTCTGAGATTTGGTAGGAGACGACGCTTAGTGTAAAGTTAAAAACTATGTTGTCCCCACGGACGGCGCCAAACTGATGCAGTCGATTTTCGCTCCCTGTTTTGACCTTGTTCCTGCTGACCTGCACAAGTAACGCACGTGAGCTAAAGACCACCGTGGGGTGGCCGATGGCACTACAATGCTAAAGTCAGGCATGGATCTGAGGAAGGTGTAATGCTGTAACAGGATTTTGTAGCGTACCTTAACTTATCAACCTCATGTCTTATTTATATAGTGTAAGGAGTCTTGGTTCAACCAGGCCATCGTAGGCGTAGTTTATGGAGGAAATCTTCGTGGAGATCCCTCTCTAATTAAGAGTCGTGCTGTAGGAGGGAAGTTTTTTGTTAGCTCTGCACTCCTAGATACGCGGGAGATAGTTCTCAATCCAAGAGCAATCCGTCGAAGGGAGTTTTACTGTGTGGAAGATATTTTGGTGTTTGTTTACTAGTTGGAAGCAAAGAGCAGTTGTAGTTGCCCGTCCAAAGCTGATCCTCGAGATACTTGCCTAAAGATGACTTATGTGTATCGTGGATAGTTGTGAGACGTGTGGGTCTAGCATGTTGTGAGAGTCCGGATTCGCTTGGCGGACTGAAGTTGAGCGTGCTTAGATCCGCTTGGGCTGGATCTGTGTTGGGTCGATGCTTGAGCCCGTAGTTACTCGAGATCATCATAACACGTATTCAACTCAAGAGTGTGACCGTTTTTTATTTTCATCAAACATAATTTGCAATTAAAAAAAACAATAAACAAAAAGAAGTTTTAATGAATCCCATGGGTGCTATCAGATGAAAAATCAGAACTAGTTTTAAATTTCAAAATAAATGCAAACTAGGTTCTTTTAAATAAAAAATAAAGTAGAAACATTCGAACCTACTAAACAAAAAGATAAAAACAAAAAAGAACATTTACCCTCATTCCATTTTAAATCCATCCTTCATAAGAGTTTTCATGAGTAATTTGGTCTTTTGCAATGTATCAATCTTTCCACATGAATACCGACTATTAGATCGCGTTATAATTTCAATCTATGAATAAAAGTATTAAAAAAGGCATAGAAAGATGGTGGTTGATGGAGAGAATGATATTTAGGAAGATGAGCCAATCCTTGAGATTCATGTTGAATCCTGCCCCTTACAGGATTTCTTCCCCAAATCCCATTGATTTCAAGGAACCCATTTTCTTGGAAGTATTTCCCTGTTCAAATGGATAGAAGAAGAGGCTACTTTGAAGAACTCGGAAGTATTTCCCTGTTCAAATGGATAGAAGAAGAGGCTAATTTGAAGAACCATGTATCAGGCAGTGTCTGTTTCAAAGAATTGAGCCCTCTAACTAGATTAAGAGGCAAAAACACAAACATCGTAATTGATATATCAACCCAAAGACCAATTTCAAATGTGGCCAGAGCAGTTGTATGATTATAAAAATCTAAAATGTAATTTTGTTGATGAATCGCTGATTAGGTTAGTTTGCATTAAAGAAAACTTATAAACAAAGGAAGTATTGATGAATTCCATGGGTGTTACCAGATGAAAACACAAAACCAGTTTTAAACTTCAGCATATATATATATGAACTAGGTTCTTCTTTAAACAACAACCGATAAAATAAAATAAAAACATCTAAACCTACATTTGACCATAATAATAACTAACAACTAGGTTTAACTTCAGATTGAAGTATAATACTCAATATGACCAGCAGCACATTGAAAGATAACACAGGGCCTCTCATTAGGTATTGAGTTCTCAAATTCACAAGGATATAATATATGCCTATTGCCAATGCAGTGGAAGATGATTTGCAACCATACTTCACTTGTATCAATAACCACATTCTGAAATCTGATAATGATCTAAGCCTTGATTTGCAGAAACATCCTGTGGACTACTCTTAAATGTGGGACATAACTTAAGCCCATCTTGATTACATTCCTTAATCCCCATTTATTCCAGGATGGTGAAACCGACACATCAAGTTGTTTACTGCTGACTTGGTATAAGGTTTCTGAGGTGGTCCTCCAATTCTGTAAAACTGAACCATTTTTTCAGGCATTGTCACGTTAGCTTTTTGAGTGAGCAAATAAATATCAACTAAGAAGCGAGCAAAATAAAGAACAAAGAGATCTACTATTCACTCACAGCTGATATCTACGAATTGCATCATCTCGCTTAACTAACGATACGTCTTTTTCCTTTAACTGAGAGGAATGATTAGTCTGGGAATAGCCTGCAAAAGAGTAATATTCCTTCCAGTAAACCGAGAGTTTATAGCTTTCATATTGATAACAAAACAAAATATGTTGTATAAAAATAGAACAAAAAATTTCATCTCTCATTGCAAAGCTAGATAGAAATGGGCTGTGTGCTACTTTAAAATGCCCAACATCTTCCTTGATGTATTTAACATGGTCTATATCATTGGAAATGCGGTTCAGCGAATAAGTGCAAATAATCAAGAACTTTGCATAATTGCATCCCAATAACAAAAGCAAGTGAAGTGAAGATGAAAGCCGGAGAAATAACAACTCAAAGAGAAGGCATCACGAATTAAAATCCATACGAAACTTATTGATGACAAATAAACTGACGGTAACTTATTAACACCAATAATAAAGCAGTAAAGATAATAGAAACAAACAATAGCTGAAAGAGGACCTGCTGCAGTTGAACCTCCATTGTCAAGAACCTTCACTGGGACTGTAGTGATAACAGGTTGCACAACCTGTTCAGTTATGAAGTTAATTTTGTCATAAACCTCTGATGATGACCAAAAAACACAGAAACACTACAAAGACATCAGCTACTGAGATGCCAATTGGTTGAGTTAATAAACTTAATGATGCTAATGCCTTATACCTGGGTCTGAAACCTGTTGCTACTCACTGGCTTGCTTACCTACCAAAAACAGAAAATATCATTATTTAAGTCGGAAGTGCAAATAGACTAGTTATCAGCAAATTATTAATCCTGTCAATTGGATAATATGAATACATAGGAAAATTTCATAAAACCAAACTAAGAATAGTTGAAACCAACAAAAGTTGGAAGTTACCCGCTTGTGACTTAAAAAGTGTGGTGTGATCTATTTTACTAGAACAAGTGTAGTGGATCCACAAAATCCTCAGCGACAGTGTGTTGTTGAATTGAGGGAGAAGAGTACCCAGCAACTAGTTCAGATACGAGATCCCCATTTTGAACTTTGTTGACCGTAGAACTAAGTCCACGCATCAACTGCCTTTTGACCCTTTTCAGTTGCACTTCAGCCCAAGTGGGCTTGGTTGCAACTGGAGTGCTGGACCAATTTTTCTCTTCTCTCTCTCTTTTTTTATTTTTAATCAGTCAGATCTTAAGTATATGTATCCCAGAGGATTTCCCCCAATCAAACATACAAGAGGAGAAGTGGGAGTCCCTAAAAACACCCCAAGTATGACCCCATACCCACTGATTGACCTTTCATATCTACCCATCCCAAATAATATTTACATCTTTGGACACACCTTAAAAATCCTATTGTTTCTTCTCTTTCAAATTACTCAGGCAAATTCATGAAGCAACCTCGGCCACACCCATTTCCCTATAATAGATAAGTTGAAGCTTGACGCATTTGTAGAAGACCAACACTTTGCCATCTGCTGAAAGGAGGTGGGCATTGTTGTTTGCAGCCTAAACTCACTGAGGCGTGTCTCCCACACCGTTTGAGTGAAGGTGCAGGAGTGTCCATGCTATACAAAGAACATCAATTGGGAACAATCAAACCCCTCCTGTTGATATTATCAATGGTCAGGAGTCTGCCTTGTAGAATAGTCCACAGGAGGAAGCTAGCTCTTGGAGAAGTCTCTTTTAGCCAAATGAGCTGATGAAGTTGCTGAGTCCTGATTTCATCATGACTTTTGGGATTGGGCATGTTGTCTTTTAATTTGTATTCTGTCAGGAGGCCCAGTTTTGGGATTTTGGATACATACTGGGAGTTATATTAGTGGTGCAGTTTGTTCCAACAATCTTGCAAACTGATTCCAGTATCGATCTGATGTGGAAGTCCTTCCCGTTGTCCCCGTTTGATATTATACCCAACTGGAACAGCTGATTTTATTTTATTTTCTTCTAAGAGGTTCCCCTCACATAAATGAATTTCACTTTGTTATCCATCAACCACTGCCTGATGACGTGTTAGAAACCCCTGCTATCTTCCCTTTATTGACGGCTACCTGCAAACCAAGATACTACGTCTGAATGCGCTGGATCTATCGACACACTAAAGAACTCTCTAGACGAGACGCTTGACCATCTGGGGACCCAACAAAATCATTCCGTGCGCCAATGAGTTGGCTCTTTGCTTTCCCAATTTCAGTTTCGTGTTACCCACTCTGACCCCTGACGCAGTTGATCAAGATTGACTCGCCTTGAGTCAATCCCGACTCCGGACGAGTGACAGCCACTCAATTGGGAGAAGGGCATGATTAGATTGATCTGACTAGGCACATTTCCATGATGTGTGTTAGGCTTTCCAAAGACTCACTCAATTCAGTAAATGCCCTGTTATCTTCCCATGATCTTTGTTGTTTTTGTTCGAGGGAGATTACTTGCAGCCTGCAAGTAAGACGCATTGGGAGATGCAAGCAGGAATTGTTGTTGTTGGGTAACTTAATGGGTAGGAACTGTGTTCTAAAAATCGGCCTAGCCGCTAGTCAGCTAGGAAATGCCCGGACTAATGGGTAATCGGATAAAATAATCGACCAGGGGCCTAGGCAACGATTGCGCGGGTCTGGGCGGGAGTAGGTGGGCTAGGCGAGCTGGGAGGACTGGGCGGCTACTGAGCCTAGGCGGGTTTTTGAAAAAAAAAATTCAAAAAAATAAATTAATTAAGACTCTAGGTAGACAGACAAACTAGCACAACACATACTATCTCTTCCTCAACCTTTCGCTCTCAAGCTCCTCTCAAACTCGCGATTCTCTCCATCGTTCTCAACTCTCAGTCGATGGGCCTTGAGTTTGTGTTACTCGTTCATTTATATGCTATTATGCTTAATTTTTCATGTTTATATATTTTGTATATTTATCTTGAAATTGAATTAGAAGTAATTTATAAGTTATTATGCTTAACTTTTATAATTTATAAATTATAAATTATAATAAATAAATAAATAACCGCATAGGCCTCTGGGCGCTAGTCTCCTGCTCACTGCTCGCCTACCGCCTAGTGATTTTTAGAACCTTGGGTAGGAAATGGTCAATGGTGATTTTTGGGTTTGGGGTTCACCTTTTTTAGGGCACTAAGAGAGTTCCCACTGCATACCATCCCTTTTTGCTATCTCCTGCTGGAAAGATGATCAACTTGTAGTTAGAACCCCAATAGAACCAAGTTCAGCGCGCAGCCCCACTTTGTTATTTACAATCTCCATATAAGACCATGCAAGGACATATTTAGAGTTGAATTAATTGAGATTTTTTTAGTAGTAGAAATTTGTCGCATTTTGTTGTGAGAGTTTGAATAAATAGATAAATAATGCTTCAATAATCAATACCAAGTGAAAGGAAACATATATATAACTAAATAAGAAGTGGGTGAAGAAAAAGGGAGATTTAAACTTGTCGGGATCAACCTTCATGCTCTTACAGATATTAATAAACCATTTGCAATATGGAACTAAACTATAAATAATCAGAAATAGAAACAATATTATGTAAATATAAAAACAGTAAAAAAAAAAAACTACCCATAATATTTCAACATTGTGGTCCCAATTTATATTTCACTACATACTTGCAGCTTTGCATGATAATGAGTAGTCAAATAGAAGCATGAAGAAAATTGAATTTATACGATATAAGTATATAGATATACCTTCTGCAGCTTGCCACGTTTTTTCAATATTTTCATGTGCAACTTCTGGACATAGTGCATCAAATGATATCGTGAATGTCTGGAATACAACTTTTCCTTGACCTTAGGATTCTCAGCTAACCAATCAGCAATTTCTTTAGATTTTATAACCTCATCTTTATCTAATGATTCTAACCATGAATAGATAGGTTTCCATTGATCAGTTCGCTGAAAACGAACTGGTGGAGGCTCCATTTCACTACTTTCATTCACCTGAAAAAAATAAAATAAATGAATAAATTAGAGCACAGTTACTCTGTTTTGTTGTTGTTATACTTACAGGGAAACAAGTAACATTCATCGAAAAAATGTTGTTAAAGATAGAACTTCTCATCCAATGAAAGACTTCGCTACTTTCAATATGACAGTTTTGATAAGTAATGCTGAAGCCATGATTTGATACCTTCAGTTTGCATAATAAGACAAAATCATTACAAAGCAACAGTATAATTGCTGCATTAGAAAGTAACGGCAAGAAAAGACGAAAACGAACCACTTTGAGATCTAGACTTGTTGTTTGAAATAATACTGTTTTTAGTGGAGGAAGTGACAGAACATAAAAATCATTGTTTACCAACTTCACGGCAAGTTTTGGAATTCCAGTCTCTTTAAGCACTATTTTTTCCCTTCAAATGTGATTACAAAAGGGGTTAACCAGAATATTGACTTCAGGTAAAACAAAGCTGCACTAATCCTGTATGCTTTAATCACATCGAAACAGATTATAGAAATGTTTCTCATGATGCCGTATGAAATGACAAGAACATAAAAACATATTTATTTTTCATATTTTTGGGGGAAAGGTGAAATTTGATGATACAGTGAGTCAGTGAAATAAATAAGTTTGACAAGCTGAACCTTGATAATCCCCAAAAGAAATTGAGATCAAGAAAGGCAACAATAGGTTTTTACGTAGTTATTTGTAATGTGAAATAAAACAGAGAAAAAAGACATCAAAAGGGGGGCCGAACTTCGACGATCCCAAGAATGGATTGAAAACATCAAGGAGGGAAGAAAGAACAAAACAACATACTACCTACTTCATACTACAAGTGCCAACCCAAAGGCTAAAGAAACCAAAAACTGACTCAACTAACCTTTTGCTCCTTATCTTCATATCCTTATCCATTCTATGACTTTAAGGTGGAAAGGGGATGAGGACAGGGGGTGTTCACTACTTCTTCTTTCTATGCAATGTTATTTATCCTTATCATGCCACTTTCATGTCCCATAGTCTCTTTTTGAAGGTAGTATGAGATGTCCCTTCAAAGACTAACTTTTGTGTGGAGTTTGAGGTGAATCGAGACACTGCGTAGGATATTTGTTATGATGTAAGCAGGTTAGTTTAGTAATACTATCATTAATATTATTGTAATTGGGCCCTATTTAGTAACAACCCATAATAGTTAGGGCATTAGTTTTCAAATAGGTTTAGGGTTTGTTTCTTGTCGTAGAAGTTAGGTCAATTATAAATAAGGCATATATTGTTCTTTGTAAGACAGTTGATTGAAGAAAAGAGTTTCTATTTCATTTATCTATTTTCATTAGATTTATTTCTTTCAATTCTTGCATTGTCAATTCTTATTATTTGGCTCAATTTAGAAGATAAGATATTGTCATCATCACTACCATACTCAAAATTAGAGCAATCACCGAATAACAGCCACTGTTGTTTCAAACCAGATCTCACCGCTACGTTCACAAATGCAACAAATCATAACATCTGTCGCACCTGTCACCGTTGCACCCACGCAGTTTGTTGCAAGGCACAGGGACAGTCAATTGATGCGATCCAACATTCCATCGATCGACCCACCCACCAGGTCAATTGACCCCCCTCCGGTGTCTCCCCCACAGCCATGTCGATCGACTTGCCACAGTCGATCGTCCCAGCCATCAACAGTCACAAGCTCGAACCTTTCCCCCTCTCATCCTCTCCTCTGTCACCACCACTGTCCAGCACCACCAACCCCCTCCCCCTCCCCCCCCCCCCCAAAAAAAAAAAAAAATCAGTTCATCGTAGCCTTCCCCCTGGTTTGTTGGGTTGAGGAAGAAAAAAGGATATATTTTCTTTCAACCCCTGTTCCAAATTTACACTTCAGTCCCTGGCCCTTTCTTTTCACTTAGGACCTTCGCCCTTTTTTATTAGTTGGTCCCTGACTCAGTAGATTATTTACACCCTGGAATCAATAATAGCACCCATCCACTAAAAAATGGGTGACCCATATAATAACTTGTATCCATCACCCTATGGTTCCTACCAGTACCCATCTTATTCCTCGTCCCCATACCAATACCAATATAGTCCAATATCCCACGGTGTCTTATAGCGATTATTTCTAATTTGTTATTTCCCACCATAAATCACCTATGTACCCTCTTACAACCAACCTGAACCCGTTTCTCTTATACCACCCTCTCCTCCAGCGACCAATGACATCAAACCACTTCCACCTAAACTAGTTTGTCCTTCACCCCCATCCCATCTGCTAGTGATATACACCACATGTTGAGAAGGACAGAGAATTAGCAGCTCAGATTGCACATTTTTCAATAGCTGTAGAGAATGAAAATAGGCAAGGGTGGAGGAGAGGCACCAACGAAATATTCGAGAGCGTCAAGCACAATTGAAAGCAAATGAACTTTCCCAGAAGTGCAACAAAGATTTAAGAAAAAGAATAGAACAAGCAGAAGCATGGTATCAAAAAATTGACGATGGGATTAGAACCCTTTGCGTCAAGAAAAGAAAATATGGGAAGATGATGAACTTGAACAGATGCGCACATAAACGGATGAACCATATTATTTATCAGAGTCCATCCAAGCTTTTGAGGAAATTAAGGGCGTCACACGCACTCGATTTCCAACATGTGAGCCACTTGACTTGTGCGACTTCGTTCCCATTTTTTAGCAAACAGGGAATATACTCACAGCTGCAGATATAGTAAGTGACGATGATTATGGGGATCCGTAATGGAACTTTCTTTGGCACAAGTTTATGCGCAGGCGTCTTATCAGGTTTCTTGCAACTTATGGTTCTTTAAGTCACCTTGCTCCATTTCTGAGTTGGTTCCTCTATTTTTTGCAAGTGTCAATCGTGACAAGGTTAGAGATTGACTTTTGTTTGTGCACTTCATGTTCAATGATCGGTTGCTTTGTTCGTCTGACTTCAACTTAAGAGCTTCAACCCGAGGAGGTTGATGTAAGCGGGTTACTTTAGTAATAGTATTATTGTAATTGAGCATATTTAGTAACAGCCCATAATAGTTAGGGCATTGACTTGTAATTAAGTTTAGGTTCTTGTCGTATAAGCTAGGTCAATTATAAATAAGGCATAGGTTGTTCTTTGTAAGACAGTTGATTGAAGAAAAGAGTTTTTATTTCTTTTATCTATTTTATCATAGATTTATTTTCTTTCAATTCCACCACTACCATATTCAATTGTTTGGGTTACTTGAAATGCTCAAATTTTAATCATTACTTTATGCTAACAACCGTCTCCAAACAAGTCACGTCCTTCTCCATCTGAATCTTCCTCATCCATGTTGGCACCTTGCTCATCAATAAATGAAATATGAGTTATGAAACAAGGGCAAACAAGTAGTAAGCAAAAGTACAAAGGAGAATTAGAAGAAAAAATAATAAATAAAAGCAAATTAACTTGTGAGTCCGGGAGCACAACACAGCCAGATGAGGAGGTTAGGCAGTCAAAGCATTAAGCGTTGGTTAGACGAGATGGTTGAGGCTATAGCCTAGGCCCAAGATTGCCTTACTAGTGCATCATTGTGCTACATGAGCTGACCAAGTTGCACATCACGCCTAGCCACACCCTATGCAGTTAAAACGAATAACGGTCCAAGAGCGTTATAGGTTATAACGAGATATATCAGGATATAACGGAATAGTTTTTTAAATATATTTTTAATATCCCCACAAAGTATTAATATACTAAAGGGTCAAAAAAGTAAATCATGTTCATAACATTAAATTCAAACACAAAAAAATTAATAAAAAACATCTTCCCTTTGTATGAGAGTGAGATTGCAACAGAGAGTGTGATCGACTCTTCGTCTTCTTCCCTTTTTCTTTCGTTCTTTGTCAAACGGGAGATTTGGTTCTCTATCGATTGGCGAGCACTGATCCTTTCCTATGAGTATAAAATTATGGTTCGATCGAGAATGAAATTGGTGAATTTTTTTTATGTATTCTAGCAAAATGTTAAAACGGTGTTATTGAAAAAAAAACCGTTATCACAATAACGGTCATATAACGCCGTTATATCGGAGCTGATATACCATAACGTGATAATGTCATAACGTAACGGCTCACCCCCGTTAAGCATTATATCGGTGTTATAACGTCGTTTTAACTGCACAAGCCGCACCTTTGATAGCTTGGAGTTAAGACTCGTTTAGCATAGCTTAGAAGGGGTCGATGATAAATATCTTGAATGTGTTGGCTCTCTAACCCTTTCTAAAAAAAACACGCCCTTCCATACTAGAATTCTAATGGAATCTAACTCATATTGAATCATCAAAGTTGTTGAATGAGCTAGAACAGAGGAATTATTATTGCCAAACAAAATATTTCCATTTATAAAAAAATAGAAAAAATAACTAACAATTTTAATTAATAAAATGTACATGTTCTAATATGAAAATCGTTGATAATAAGCCGTTGTTCCCCTCTTCTTTTGTTTACCCACCTGAACTCCACACCTTGCAAACAAGTCCCTTTCAACTCTATAGATACTCCTCCGAAGGCTCACCCTGATATATTGTTGATAGGAAACCAATCCATGCGATCAAAATTGTACTTAACTACCACAATTTTTGGCAATGAACTATCTTTCTCTATGTCGAATCTCCTTATTCGTTTGCACGAGTGCTTCGTTCAATGCTTTGAAAATCCTAAGGCCAAGCTACCATCCCATATGTCTTGGGTAGACACACGAATGCTTTGTTCAATGTGCTTGATCCATTCAAGTCAATCTATAAGACCTTCTTTGCAGCTTATTAACCAGTAACCCTGGGCGATGATACTAACCTATGGTAGCTGGGTATGTCTTGAAGACCACTCTTGTAAAGACTTGGTAAAAAAAAAAAAAAAAGCTTTTTTATCAAAGCTTTGATTTGCCACTGTGCCAAACGTTTTCAAAAGTTTCAACTGGATTCTAATTTTTATTTTTAATATGCAAGTTAACAAGTAATCCCAAACACTTCATAAGAAAATAATAGATCTGAAGCTTCACGACGATCTTGAGATTTTCAGCTATTCCATATTTTGGCCAACAAAGAAATTACCGTAATATGCAAATTGAGCACATCCCCAAAATCATCACTCACTTATGTACCCAAACAACAATGTAGCTCCCTAATCCTTTGAATCTTGCAACTAAAAGCCTCTTCCACGAGTAAAAAGGAATAGAGAGAATCACCCTTGCCCAATCCCATTCGACTCTTGAAGAAACCAAAGGGAGTTCCTCCAACCATAGAGACATGTACTGTAGATACGCACATCTTCTTCCATCCCTCCATATGTCACGGAAGCTCTGCCACCTCATTCAATATGTTGGGAAATCTAACACTCATAATATAAGCTTTTTCATAATCTATTCTACACATCAGCCCCGGTTGTTTTTCTCTTGAATCAATCAACTCATTAGCTACCGGTACATCATAAAAACCCCCGCACCCCTTCCTTCTCTTACGCAAAAAGGTTACATAATTTATAGAACTTGTACTATCCTGAAATTGCTTGTACCATAAAGGGTTTAAGATGTTCATTTATTTTAATTTCACATTATCCCCCAATCCCAACCCACCCCCAGTATTATGTCATGAACCAACCAATTCTCCCAAAAGCCCGAGTTGTCTAAGAGGGGAAGGTTCGTGACTAGGATCGTGACATTGTCCACGCTTCCAAAGTCGACATCATCGTCGGCATATTCTATCGACACTGGCTCGATGTAGTTTCGCTCACCCATCAATATTCAACAACTTAGTACTATGCCCATACATAATGCTAAATTATTTTAATTCAGCCTATAGGTTGCTTCTGGAATCGAACCTTAGATGTGGGATTGTCTCTGATACCAATTGTGATGAACCAATAAATTCTCCCAAAAGCCCAAGTTGTCCAAGAGGGGAACGTTCATTACTAGGATCGTGACATACTAATTCCTGGCTCTGCTGCCCAAAACTTGCAGCCCCAATCAAAATTAGGATAATGTGAGGAACCTCAATGCTTAAAAATCAAAAATTTTAACTTGATAACCTCACCAAACAGAAATTAAAGCATAGAACGCAGACATAACATGTGAAGTAGAGATACAATTGAATTGGGAAAAGACGGTACCTGTTGTTGAGATTGAGATTGGGGAGAAGGAGAAAGCATGAGCTTGTGAATGGAGAGAACCTTGTCGTAAAGCTGCGGCAAAGAGAGAGACTTGAATTGGTCTGGCAGATGTATCTGGTTGGAATTGATCCAAGCTTCCATGTCGTTGATGGTTACAGGGCTTTGGTGATTTGGTAATGTAGAAAGCAAAGCTCGAGTTTGTATCTCCCATTCTTCAAGAATTTGATCTTTGGGATCGTTAGGGTTTGGTTGGAGGGGGTCATTTTGTAGGGTTTGTGTTTGGGTTTGAGCAGGGAGAGGGAGTGAGTCTGGCATGGACATCGTGTCTTCTTTTCTCTAATCTTCTTCGACGGAAGGGAAGGAAGTTCGTTTGTTGGTGCGGTGCGTTTAGGGGCTTTTGATGGAAGAGTTGGAAGAGACAGAGTTGCAGATTTATCCTGGTTTTTGGTGATCAAGAGTAGAAGAAAATCAAGTTCCCCTCCCTTCCTTTGTTTTATTTTAGGAAAATAAAAAATTTGGCTATTTTAAATTTGTCAAAGACGCCTAGTATTCATATTTTTGCGCGAGTGAATTTTTGTTGATCATATTTAGGGATGGCAGTGTGGCGGATTTTCACGGGTATCCGCCCCACTCGTCCGTTTGGGACGAATTTGGTTAAGGGTGGATGGAAGTTGGGGCGGATACGGATATCCAAACTGTATCCGTTTATTATTCAGGCCGAATACGGATTTGGCCATATCCGCCCCACGGATATCCGTTTAACCGATTAAACTACTATAATGTCCTTGGACTATAAATAAGAAATAAACCCTCTCACATCCTCATTCACTCATTCACTGTCTCACAATTTCATTTCGCAATTCGCCTCTCACATAGCGAAAGCTCTCTGTGTGCTCGAAGCCTCACTGGTGGTCGATCGAAGCCTCTCTGTGGTCGAGCGTTGTCGTCGATCGAAGTCTGCCTCTCTGGTGGTCGATCGAAGGCTTGAAGGGTGGTCGAAGCCGAAGCCTTCCTCTCCTTTTTCTCCCCTACTGTGAGAAAGATCGAGATCTCTGATCTGAGATCTCTGAGATCAAAGATCTGAGATCTGTGGTGGTCGATCGAAGGCTCGAAGGTGGTTGAAGGGTTGTCGAAGTCGAAGCCTTCCTCTCATTTTTCTCCCCTACTGTAAGATCGAGATCTCTGATCTGAGATCAAAGATCAAAGATCTGAGATCCAGATTCTTTTGATCGTTTTTTAATTTTTTGTTATAATTTTGTATCTTGATTCTTTAATTCGATTTTTTTTTGTTATAATTTTTGTATCTTTTATAATGTTAGAGAATTTTTGTATATTTAGTGATAATCCTGTGATTCTGTTTCTGTGATTCTGTTTATGAGATCTGTGATTTTTGAGATCTCAGATCTGTGATTTTGTTTCTGTAGATCGAATTTTTTTTTTTTTTTGTAATTTTTTGTATGTATTCTTAGAGATATTATCAATTGTATGTATTTTTTTAGAATTATCAGTTGTATGTATTCTTAGAGATATTATCAGTTGTATGTATTCTTAGAGATATTCTTTTGAGAATTTTTGTGTAAATTTTTTTTGTAATGTTAGAGAATTTTTGTATGTATCTTATGTATTCTCACAACTGATGATGTTAGATATAATTTTTTTTAACGGATATTTGGGCGGGGCGGATTTGGGGATCCATTATTCCTGACGGATCGGGGATGGATTTGCTCAAATCCGCCCCAATCCGCCCCGTTGCCATCCCTAATCATATTTGCCCAACCATTAAGTGTTGGCACGGCTATACACTTTTCCACATAATGCATTGGCACGGAAACAGTGATCTTTGGGTCATGCCTTCGACACTCCCCGAATAGGTTAGTAAGTTACCAAATATAAAAACAAATTATCTAACCTTGACATTGAAAATTTACTTGTTTCTGTTATAAAGTAGATAGTGTTTAAAATAAAAGAAAGGTGGATGCTACAAAGAAATGTAGGGTGTAAATGGGATGATGGGGTTTGCTAAAATCTAATGAGTTTGATCATATGGTAAGGGGTTATTGAGATCGGTGGGCTAAGTGGAGTAGTTGGACTAAATAACTTGATATTATTAGCTTTAAAAGGGATGAGGAAGGGCATTTTCAGAATTTGAAAAATGAGGAAGGGATTTTCGTAATTTGGCGAATAGAGGGTGTTTTTGTAATTTGATGAATGAAAGGAGCATGTTCATAATTTAGTGAATAATGAGGGGCATTTTTGGGATTTGGTAAATCGAGAGGGACAGTGTCATAATTTGGTGAGATATGGGCATTTTTGTAATTTGGAGAAGGCTGGTGAAAGGGGTTGTTTCGGGATTTATCAAATGGTGTGGGCATTTTCAAGATTTTATGACTTGATCTTGATGACTATGAAAAAAATAAAAAGAGATGAAATTTGACGTATTATAAAGCTAACCTATAGAGTTAGGTGTAACGAAAGGAAAAAATGAGATGTTAGCTTGAGGGTGACGAAAAGGTAACCCACTGACTTTCACTTCATGTCACTCATCATGCATCATGCATCCGTAGTCAACTATGTGTTGTGTGACTGGCAATTGTGGAATCTTGCACACAAAAGCAGGGGTAATTTCGTAATTTGCAACACACGAACATACTTACACCCCACCGACGCCAATTCTCGTTGATTTGGTACACTGTAAAATAATGCATTTTGCAAACTGATGCAAATAAATTATTTGACATATGTATTACTTCATGGGCAGTTGGTAGTAACTAAAAAAAAATTGATGAAAGGTAACCAATTGATTTCTCCACATGGTGTTGGCGATGATGGTAATAGTTGTAATTATGACATGGTGGCGGAGGTTGTGAATGCAAGCGCCTAGGGTGATTATGCTATGGTGTGTAGTGGAGGCAATGTTTATAATGGCGTTGATGGTGGTGGTGTTGGATGTGGTAGTCATAGTAGCGGTTATGGCATCGTGATGCCGGTGGCTACTAAGTATAATGGTGTCGGTGGTGTTGGTGGTGGTGCTATTGTGATTATGGTGGCAACAACGGTTTTGTTGATTATAGTCGTTATGCTATGGAAGTTGTAGTGGTGGTGGTCGCAGTGATAATGTTGGCAGCGCACAGTCATAGTGGTTCTGATGGTGATAGTAGTGAAGGTGGTGGTTTTGTTGATTAAACTATGATAGTTTGGTGGTGGTTATGCTATGATAGTTGTTGGTGGTGATGGTGTAACAGTGGTTGTGCTATGGTGGTGGTGGTTGGGGTTAGGGGTGGGCATTTCATCCTACGATCCCGATCCCGTCCCGGTCCCATCCTGTGTCCATTTTTGGGGATCCTTTTGGGATTGATCAAACTCATCACGATCATATCTTGTCCCGATCTAGAATAGAATGGGATCAGGATGGAGATTTTTCAATCCCCCCAATTCAGTCTCGTCTTGGATTTATTTATTTAATATTTATTATTATTAATTTTAATTTTATTACTCTTTTAATTAAAAGTTTAGGTTGTATTGAAATTAAATCAAAACATCTATTGTTTGAAAACTTGTTTGATTTGGAACTCTTTGTTTAAATAAAAACTTTGGTTTGAATATTTTAGGTCAAATAAAATCATGAAAATTTATGTTTTTTCACATTTTACATTGGTTATAGCTAGGACAATTATCCTTGTAGAAAATAAAGGCAAAATGATGGTTTTGTTTAGTTTTGCATTATGAGTTATATAGTTGGGAATTTGGTCAATGAGAATATTTTTCATTTTAACTTATATTAAGACAACTTAAGAACTTATATCATTCACACAAGATACAATTAGGAACAATGTGAAATGAAATTTATATGTCATTTTATATTGTTATGATAAAATTTATATGTACATACTTTAAGCATTACTGGTGTATGAGCAATGTGAGATGAATTTTTTTATTCTTAGTTAAAAGACTACTTAGTACATGCTCATCCCGTCCCGAACCTGTTTGGGATGGGACGTGGTCGAGATGAAGTTTATCTCGTCCTGATCCCATTTCGGCCTCGAACAAACGGAATGGGATATGGATTTGGTCCATCTCGTCCCATGCCCACCCCTAGTTGGGGTGTTTATGGAGTCAAAAGTAGAATTCGGAAAAGAAAAGATAAAATAATGTGGGGGATTTTGACTCGTAAAGTTTTGCAAGACTTTACAACTAGGAGATAGGAAGGGGTCCAAATTTAATTCCAATAATCGTTTTCAGTAAAGTCTACCAAGCACCTCAATTTATGTAATTGTCGTAAAGTTTTGCATATTCATTTTTTACCATCTACCAAATGCAAAGCAAGTGTATTATATAGGAATGGCAGTGGGGTGGATTTTCACGGATATCCGCCCCACTCACCCCGTTTAGGGCGGATTTGGTTAAGGTTGTATGGAGGTCGAGGCGGATACGGATATCCAAACTGTATTCGTTTCTTATTTGGGGCGAATACGGATTTGACCATATCCACCCCACAGATATCTGTTTAGCCGGAAAAATTACTAAAGTATCCTTAGACTATATAAATGGAAATAAACTCTAGATAGATCTCTCATCTCACATTCTCAGTCGACACTCAACGCTTGGCTGCTCCCTCCCTGCAGCTCTCAGCCTCTCACAATCTCACTCGACACTCAACGCTCAACCAAGTCTGACGGAAGGCTTCTTGGAGCTTGAAGGCCGATCTGCAAGAAAACATAGAAGTCTGACTGTGATGGTGAGCCCGCTGGAACTGTGATGATACAAATTGCAAACCTGAGATGTTTCAGATCTGTGATGGTGAGCCTGCTGGAACTGATTTGTACAAATTGCAAATTTGAGATGGTACAAATCCTTGAAATGGAGGCACAATAGGTTTTATTGCTTCATCCTTGAAATGGAGGCACAATAGATACAACATGCAAATCAAGATCCATCTCTCCCTGATGAAGATACCCACAATGCCTTGAGATTTCTTGGATAAAGCCATGGGATTTCACCCTTGAAATGGAGGCACAATAGAATCTCTTCCAGAATTGCAAACTTTAGATCTCATTTTCTCTTTTCATCTTTGAAAATTGTAGATTCATCCTATTTTCCAACTTTTTGATACATCAATAGAATGAGGGATCTGGGGATGGGATGGGGAGAACTTTTTGATACATCAATAGTATGAGGGAATTTTTTGATCCATCAACAGTTTGCAATTCGGGATGGTGTCTCTTAATTAGGGATCTGGGGATGGGGAGAATGAGGGTGTTAGTGGAAATGAAAAGGGGGATGGGGCTAATCGGGGCGGGGAACAAACAAATTTGAATATCTGTAAATGGATTGGCGGGGCGGATATTCGCCAATCCGTGCGGGGTGGTGATGGTTTTTAAATAAAATTATAAACGGATTAGCGGGGCGGATTTGGGGATCCACGATCTCTAACGGGGCGGGGACGGATTTGCTCAAATTCGCCCTAATCCGCCCTGGTTTTTAAATAAAATTATAAACGGATTAGCGGGGCAGATTTGGGGATCTGCGATCTCTGACGGGGCAGGGACGAATTTGCTCAAATCGGCCCCAATCCGCCTCATTGCCATCCCTAATATTATATGTGCAGCACGTGAAAAGCTTTATGACAAATATCTTTCATTCTCTTACAAAAACTTATGTTTTCACATTTTTTATTGTAATGTTGTTGTTGGTAGTGATGAAAATGGTAATGCCGGCAGTGGTTGTGATTGAGAAATGGTGGTGATAATGATGGTGCCGGTGCTAGTTGTGGTGTTGTTGGAGAAGACAAACTATTACATTAATGGTGATTATGTTGCGATTATGGCAGTGGTGTGGTAATGATGGTGATCATGACATCATTGTGACGGTGGTGGATGTGATTGTGACCATGGCTATTATGGTTTTCACGAGACTTAAATATTGTCACCAAACAAGTCTTATAAATCACTTTGCATAGAAAATGTATCTATAAATTTTCATTAGAAACTTACTTGTATTTGTAGTAAATTTTCCATGAACCAAACAAACTGGTTTGATACATGCTCTATACAAATTAAAGCCAACAGTATTTGCTTGTATTGTGTACATCTCATACTAGTTGTCAACAACGACATCATCCTTAGTATCATAGATACCCATTGAATTGCTAAAGTTAAGTTTCTTGCAAGCTCTTGAACCGCACAAACCCTAAATTTCATAGAGGCTCAAATTTATCTATTCATAAGTAAATTTTTTACTAACAATGTTTAATATATTTACAACTAAGTCTGACGGGCCTTGTGTGATACCATTGCTTACCATAAATACCTATTACGAAGTGAGGAATTTGCAATGCAATAGGGTCTATGAGTGATGTTGCAAGTTTGCAATGGCCAAGAAGCTTCAAAATTCTTATTTGTTGTGTTTATAGACTAGAAATACAAGTGGCTAGTTTCTATATAAATAGGTGAGAAAATTAAGCAAGTTGAAGGTGGTAAGTGTGTACAGGGACCTTGTAACATATTGTTAGGATTGTTAAGTAGTTTCAAACTTTCAATTTCCTTATGATACTTTTAGAGACTAGGACTCTCCTCAATTATAAGTTTTTTCTAACTCCACCACCACTATCCACAGTATTTTTTCAAAACGTTCGTTTGGAAAACAAAACAGACTATTAAATTGGCTCTGCACGGGCTTGTTCTAGATTGGCGCTTCCATCACCATCAGTAAAGAAAAGGGACAGGTTCTTGCCGTGATGGGGCTAGGTTTGTTATTGAATGAGGCAGATGATAAGTCATAGTTAATTAAAAATAATATAATAATTAGTTACTTTAACATAATTTTTTTAAACTTGAACAACAAGCTACCAGCTCAATCATTTACATTGCATCTAGAAGCATCACAACACTTTACCAACGGTAGCCTGACGAACTAGCATTTGGGCTAGAACTTTTTGGTCGGCCATTCTTATGGGTCGTAAGAATGGATTGCACTGGTCAGTTGACTGCTAAATTACTAGATGGATTTCAAGACAGAGTAGCTCACGTTGGAAAGATTACGGGTGGGCAAAAACCGATTTAAATTCGATTAACCGACCGAACCAATTTTCAAATTCGGTTCGGTAACCGAACCGAAATATGAGTAGAAAGAAAATAATTTAAACCGAACCGATTATAAACGGTTCGAAATCGGTTTACGGTTTTGAACCGACCGATTTATAACCGAACCGACAGATTAATTAGATATATATAAATAACTAAATAACAAGTAGGTGTCAATACTTGATTAGTGCAACAAGTGCACTGCAATACACCCTGTTGCACTAAATCACCCCATTCTCTCAAAGTTTTCAATTTTGGGCTAAAAATTGGGTCTATAAAAAAATTGGACCTGTAAAAAAATTGGACATGTTTTAATGAAAGTCTTTCAAATGCTTGAGCCTGAAATTTCGGCCCAACCGAACCGAACCGATTCGAAATTCGGTTCAACCGAATTCATCGATTTACAAATACAAAATTCGGTTTTGGTTTGGGTTTTGGACAAACCGAATGAAATCGATTTGGGGCTCAAAACCGAACCGAACCGACATTGCCCACCCCTAGGAAAGATGGTAAGTTGGGCACCCCAATAAAGAGTGTTGGCTCGTCCTTCTATTACATGTTTTATATCTCATTGTGGGTGGAACTCAACGATGGATGGAGTGAGCATGGGTGCTCCGTTTATCTCATGGCCATATTCCCCGATCAATTCTCTAATGGAATCTACATCACTGATGTTTGGAAAGTTGGTTTGGGTGTAAACACAAATGAAGAGGAAATTGTTGTAAGAAATGAGATAAAAATGAAAGTTGTTCAACTTCTAGGAGATCTTCGAAATACGAGAAAACTCTCTAAAGCTTAAAGAAATCATTAGAACAAGTACCGATAAAGGTGGGTCTTCCTATAAGCCTCTCCAACAATTTGTTGAAGAACTGAAGCATTGAAGACAACTATCACACAATAAATTCATATGTCACATCCGAATTTGAGCTTTGATAAGATAAATTGACTCTTCCATCAAAATCTTTGAATGAATAAGCATATGTAATATGTTGGACATTTGAAGCCGGATAGACAGACAAGTGTTTGTAGATGCCTTAATTTCATTTCCTCATGGAAACCAATCAGTAACAAAGTATTTTCTTATGACACAACAACAAGATAATCTGTTGTTCATGCATTCTTCCTCACAAACTAAGCCCAATTTCACATCTATAAATGACATGAAAAAAAGTTTGTACTTTCAAACTTTTAATTTTAAATGTTTTTTTTTCCAAAAAAGTAAATGGGGGCAAGATCCCCTACTTGCCCCTATGTGGCTCCTTGCCTGGGTTCTTGCATCTAGTACCCAAAACTAGGTTCGATGTGGATGAATTCTTCACCTGCTGCAGAAAGAGCAGGAACTCAAACTCCTGGGGGATGAAACACTTCGTGCTAAGAAATACTCTGAAGCTATTGACTTCTACACCCAAGCCACTGAACTAGACAATGAGAATGTAGTTTGTATATTGGTCAAATTAAATTGCGCACATGCTTTTATGAGTGCTTCTAGGGAGCCTGGGTCTGCTGCCTGAGTGGCATTTTTACACTTTTGCCCCTGCCTTTTTAACCACTCTTTAAATATAACAACAACAAAGGAGGGGCAAAAGGATAATTCGCCCCCCCCCCCCCCCCAGGCAATAAACCCAGGCTTCCTAGAATTATACCTCAAGAAATATGAAATTGTTGTAATGGTTCCTAAAATGGCTCCAACTTAATCCTGAATATTCAAAGGGCTATTATTGGCGAGCTAAAGTGATTGTAAGATCAACAAGTTAAAGTTAAAGGGGCATTCAAAATTTTAAGAAGATTATGAAAAAAAACATATTTCCTAGATATAGGAATGATTTCCTTTGCATTTGTTTTCCCCTTCTTTCTTTAATAAACATCTTCGTGTTTGAACCAAAAAATAAAAAAACTTTTCTAGGGCCAGCGCCAGGCTAGGCCCAACACCATCCATCATCCTCGAGAAGCGCATCTCCAGGATGATGGATGGTGTTGGGCCTGGCCTGGCTCCCTAGAAAAACTCGATGTAAATATTCCAAATGGTACGATCACTATTTGTGGTGATTTGCACGGCGGATTCAAACAACTGTTGAACATACTTCAGTGTAATGGATTTCCGTCTCCAACAAAGATGGATGTCTTTAATGGTGATTTTGTGGACAGAGGACTGATGTGTCCAAATTCCTCCCTGTCAATTTATAACCTGCGAAATGAAAAACAATGAGTCAATGACCTCCTTTGTTGTGGCCGAATGTACTTCGATGTTAAAGTCAAGTGACTGAGTAAGGATGGATGTAGACTGTAAATTGAATTGTAAGTGTGTACCTTTATCATTTCATCTGTTCGCCTTATCTAGCGAGTATTTCACTCCTTTATTGACTCTATCGTTGAGGCGTGATGGAGATAGGAGATCTCGTTGAAGATCTCTCCCATACATGAATGAGTTCTATTCAACACTTGGCACTATTTGGGACCCAATACATGATTGAATCAAGAATTGTGCAAAATACATCTTGAGCTTATGACAACCCAGAAATCTGAGTTCGAGCCTTATTTCCTGGCCAAGCTCCAAGATTTGTGGACGTTGGACTCGCACGATCTGGGCTTGGGCGCCTGACTCACGGGTTGAACAGTGACCTGGATTAGTCTGGGCTAGACCGTGCTTGGGCCTGTTCGAGGCCGCACTGAGGCCTTTATGTATTAGGGTTGGCCTATGCCACGCGTACGGCTATGACTAGGTGACTGTTTGATATCTCATCAGTTACTCCGCCTAGTTAGTGGGGTTGTGTATAGGGACACTAACTGATTGTGCATGGGGGGATGTGAGATGTTATAATGGCGTATTTCGGCACCTTTTTTACTCAATGTGTTGTAGTTAATGCTTTTGCAGCGGTTAAGTAATCACTTCTCATATACATCAAGCCTATATAAGCTTTCCTTGGGAGAGTTTTATTTTTTTACCTTCCAGAGCTTCCTTTTGTTCTTCGTTTTTAAGTTTTCCAATTTGACCAAGCTCGGACTTTCATACAATCATGTTTGCACGATCTTATTTTTTGCGTGAGCGCCATGCGGCTTGCTTTGACTTTTTTAGGGGGGCGCCAGCATTAGAGGATGACCTAGCGGACCTCCATCGACGGTATGAAGTTCCTGATGATCTGGAATTGTTGTTCTTTGTAAATGGTGAGTCTCAAACAGTTCCTAGGGAGGGATTCATTTGCATGTACAAGGCCATGTTCGAGGCTGGCTTGCACTTCCTTGTTCCTGACGCCAATTGGTGTTTCCTGTCTTATCAAAGTATTACCCCAGCCTAGATAGCACTGAGTAGGTGGAGTGTACTGATTGCCACTTTGAGTAAGGCGAGGAATGTGGGGTTACGTTTGTCAACAAACTGCTTCATTATCTGACCTCGATCAAGATGAATAAGCTTGGCGTTTGTTGGTTGGTCAAGCCCTCTTGTCTGGATGGCAAGTTGGGTGACACGAAAGATTGGCAGCGATATTGTTTTTATGCTTCTGTGAAGTCTACGTACTTCACCTATGACGGCCAGATGATCTTCCGTAGCTTCAGGGATTTTAATAAGTTTTGTGTATTCTCCTCGCTTTTTGTTTTTAATACAGCATTTGTTGTTGTTTGACTTTCTGTTGTTTCCAACTGAGAAGGGCATGACCCTATTGTTCTCTCTCCTGGTAAGGAAAAAATGAAGGTCAATTTTCTTGTTCTGACACCAATGCCTATTTCAGATGTTCTCCAACCGAGGATATCTGACGGAGTGGTTTGTTTTCCCGTGAAGTTGGCAATGTGGGCAGACTCTGGTCACTCCCATTGGTTCTTTCCTGGTGCTAACGTACAAGCGTTTGAATCTCAGAAGAAGAAAGTGTCGAGGGTGCCTAGTCTGTCAAAAAGGAATGTTCTTGAAGGACTGTCCCCCCCCCCCCCCCCCCGGTTGGTCAAAGAGGATCAAGGTGGAAACTACTCCAGCTACTCTTGTTGTCACTCTGGATGCTCTGGGGATATACTGTGGACCTGACTACTAGCAAGAAGGAGTCCCTGAAGGCCTCTGCCATTGCCAATTCAGGTGTGGAGCAGCTCATTTTGGAAAGTATTGCCTTTGAATCATCAGCGGGTTTGGCTATCAATTGCAACAACCGGTTCTGAAAGTCATTGCTTGTGGTTAATCTGTGGACCCGGAGGTACACGAGGAGGGGAGGGGCCGTTATCTCTGACACGTAGTACCGATCTGCAGATTGTACTATCATTCAAACTCCCACCCTCTACTGCTGACAAGGACAAGCAGGTTGTCAAGTCTCCTCCTTCAAAAGTCACAGGAGGGGAACGGGATTGGTTTCTGATCTCGAGGCTCTTCATACAAACATCGGAGCCAACTCTGGTGGGCAACACGTGTGGTACCAGGAAGTGGACCATAGGAACGATTATTCAGCTTTTGAAGAAATGGTTTTCTTGGATGGTTGACCAAATATCGCTGTAGGAGGCGAACATGGGGGATCATCTCAATCAGGGTCAAAATCATCTGATGTTGGTACGTTAGCAATTATCTAATTTTCGCTAGACCTTCTGTCACACTTTTTTGCTCATAACTTTGTGTATGTTTTCTGATCAAGGGATGGCTCACTTGGCCCACACTAACATGGCGGGCACTGAAGTGGAGTCTATGCGGGATAGGCTATGTGCCTTAGAGAAGACGTATGCTGAGTAGGAAGAACAACTCTCAGACACTCGTAGTAGGGCAAGATCGTTGGAAGAGCAGTTAGCTACTCGGCTCGATCTGAAAATTAAGCTAGGTGAGGCCCAGAAGGACCTGAAAAGTGCGTTGGCTGCTCGATCGGCCTTGGAGTCTAGTTGAAAAGACTTAAGAGAGTCTAGACAAGGCCCATGTTGCCCATGCTAATCTATCAGTGGATCTGAAAAATGCCCAGGATAATAGGGACAAGGCGACAGCTGAGCAGATAGTGTTTGTTGACCAATTGGTGCATGCCATGAGATCTGCTACTGAGACTCAGAGTGTTTTAGCCACTAAACGCACTGAGGCGGTCCGTCAGTGAGATCTTCATGAAGCCCTTTGAGCGTGGCCCTCCAAGCCCAATCAAGAGTTGGATTCTGAGCATACAAGCCGAACTAAGGTTGGTCGCAAGCTAGCCGATTCTGAAGGTAGTCTGGCCAGATAAACCAAGGAGTTATCCGTCATGAAACTCGGTGGGAGGCTAGGAAGAATGAGCTAATCGAAGCCGCCAACTTTGCTAAGCTCAGTAACATTGATGCTGGTAGGCTAAAGCTGTTGGACTTTATTGATTAGGATCACGGGGACTGGGACCTTTTCACTTACATGCGATTGGCCTATGCTTATTTTGAGGAGGCGGACAACTCTTCTATTTTTTTCGATGGGTGGCCCTAACACCGACCCAAATGCCATGAAAACAGCCGCCGCCCTCAATGTTCCAGAACCTGCCTCTGACTTGTCGTTTAGGAAGTTGATCCTGACTCTACTTTGCCTGATCCTGCCACTTGAGCGGCGTTTTGTATAAGAAAAGTTTACTAGTACAAAGTTTTTTTACTGTCTTTCTTTTTCGCTTGTGCTATAATTGTTGTACTCGCCACTTTTAATTTGTGATTAGATTATGTTGAACAGACTAATGTGCCACCAATACTTTAGGACTGAATTTAGGTAATCAAGCCCCCTTTCGTCTATAGTAATGCTTAAACTGGACCAGAACCTCTTTTTAGCTTGAATGGGTCGACACTTGATAATAACGCTAACTTAATCTTTAAGAAGGCTTAAGTTGCGGAGTAGTCATCTTTACTCGAACGGATCAGGTTCTTGTGGTGTCAAACTTGGGTAGACGTCTATCTGGGTATGGCGACTAGACCTTTTTTTAAAGGCAAGCGTGCCACCGGTGGGTATAAAACCTAAGACGTGGGGGATAAACCACCACAGCCTTAACCATCCAACCAGGCTACCATTGGCATGGCGACTAGACTTTCATAACAATTCTCAACCCTATGCAGAAATGTAAAAGTTAGGGCATTTGAGGAATCATATCTTGTCCGAATGGACTAGATTTCCCTGGTGTACTAGCTCACTCCGAAGAGGGGGTGAGTTATAGAGAGGTCGTGTCCGCTATGACAAACCTTGATCCTGAACATGAGTTAGGTTATAGAGAAGTCATCTTTGTCCGAACCGACTAGACTTTTGTAGTACATGGGCTCAATCCTGAAAAGGAGTTGAGCTGTTGAGAAGTCGTCTATGTCTGAATGGACTAGACTTCTATGAACCCTAATCCTGATCAGGAGTTAGGTTATGGAGAAATTATCTTTGTCCGAACGGACATACTTCTGTAGTATATGGGCTCAATCTTGAAGAGGAGTTGAACTGTCAGGAAGTCGTCTCTACCCGAATGGGCTAGATTTCTATGATGAGCCCTAATCCTGAACCTGAGTTAGGTTACGGAGAAATCATTTTTGTCCGAGTGAACTAAACTTTTGTAATATATGGGCTCAATCTTGAAGAAGGGTTGAGTTTTCGGGAAGTCCTCTCTGCATGAATGGACTAGACTTTTATGATGAACCCTAATCCTAAATAGAAGTTAGGTTATGGAGAAGTCATATTTGTCCAAACAGACTAAACTTCTGTAGTATATGGGATCAATCCTGAAGAGGAGTTGAGTTGTTGGGAAGTCATATCTGCCTGAATGGGCTAGACTTCTATGATAAACCCTAATCCTGAACAGGAGTTAGATTATGGAGAAGTCATCTTTGTTTGAACGGACTAGAGTTCTATAATATACGGGCTCAATCCTGAAAAGGAGTTGAGTTGTAGAGAAGTCATTTCTGCCCGAATGGGCTAGACTCCTATGATGAACCTTAATCCTAAATAGTAGTTAGGTTATAGAGAAGTTATCTTTGTACGAACGGATTAGACTCCTGTAATATATGGGCTCAATCCCGAAGAGGATTTGCGCTATTGAGAAGTCATTTTTGCCTGAATGGACTAGACTTTTGTTAAGCGAACTGAGCCACTTATGTGCGGTGAGCCGTCGCGAGACTGGACCGGTTTGCTTTGTGGTGTCGTGGTTCCTTAAGCGAACTTTGATACTTAGACGCGACAAGTTGTTGACAATATTCTTAATAGGAATAAACTCGGTCGTTGTGTGCCATCGAGATCCCCTTGGTCAGACTAGGTTATTTATGCTCGGTGAGCTGACACGAGATTGGGCTCGGTCCATGGTTCTTTAGGCGGACTAGGTCACTTACAAGCGGCAAGTTGTCGACATCCTTAATAGGATTAGACTTGGCCATTGTGCGCCATCGTGGTTGTAATGACCCCCAATTTTGACAAATGATAATGTTTTAAGGCATATTTATTTTGAGATTGGGTGTATAATAAATAAATAAATAAAAGGTGTCAATATAATGTTGTGCAAACCCTAATCTTATAGGGTTTTGCCTTTGGGTTGGTTAAATAGGGATTTGATTCTTCCCGGTCGCATAGAAAGTCTGTAGAAAGCAAGCAGGTGAGTTCTTACGTTTAATTTTCTTTACTTAATCTTTCACGTGATTGTATAAACCCATTTTCTCTAAAGTATACCAATTGAAAATTTGCAAAGTATGCTCTTTTCATGATGCTTAGATCTGACAACTTATGATGGGTAGGTCCTAGACACCTTGTTTTAGTTTTCATGATCTAGGTAGATAAAAATTGGTAGTTGAAAAAAAAAACACACATGTGATGTGAGGGTGTCTTTTTGGGTGTGATATTAATTTGGCAGGAAGATAGATTGGTATGTTAGGCGATGATTTGTCCATATGTGAGAGCCTAGCCGAGTAGCACCAACTGCCATGCAAAATAGTTGACTAAAGATTTACATATATACATATATCTCGAGCTACTTAATTTTGTATTGTAGAGGTTATGGACTCAAGTATTGCTAGAACCTGAGACTTACACAAAATCATGCATTGGTTGGTTAACCCAAGCACAACCCATCACACAGGGAATTGAGCTCAGGCCACCCCAAGTGTATTGAGAATTGGTTGCTAAAATAGGGCCCGCCCAAGTTGCAGCCTTAGGCAAAGTCTTTTACAGAGATTGGAAGTTTTAAAACCGTAGATAATTTTAGCTGGTCTGTACCAACATCCCTAATCTTGGTCAAACATATTTTAATGAAAATGGAATTGCTTATTTTAATGAAACAATGGATACTTATTTTAATGATATAGTGGTCATGTAAGTTGCTTCGTGGATACTCATTTTAATGAAACAATGGTCATGTAAGAGTGATAGTGATAGTGAATACTTATTTTAATGAAGTAGTTGTCATGTAAGAGTGATTTCCTTATAATTACAAGGATAATGTATAGCATGAATGTATTCTAGATCTAGTTTGACATGTCCATATGATTGATGAATTGTGAGTATGTGGTGTTCCCTAAAAGAATGGGTGAACTTGTTGATTGATAATATGTAAGAACGATGAGATATCACAATAAGTCGTACGAAAATTCTTGAGTTCATAAATTTTAATTATTTGGAATTGTATCACTTAGAACTACCATACCTTTTTTTTGTTTATTATTTTCCATTTCTTATAGAGAAACTAAATAACTTGCGGGTTGTCTTGCGGATGAGGGGCACCCCTTTCTTATAGAGAAACTAAAATAACTTTCGGGTTAGTCTTGCAGAAAGGTGGTGGTTTTGGAATGCCTAAAATAGGCTTGATTCTTTATCCGTAAAAAAAATGTGACATGATTTATGCGCATTGTTAGCCCAATAGTGGTTTTTATCGTACTCGTATAGTTAGGGGTATCTGGTGATGCATGCTTGTATGTGATGTGTCCCCACTTGGGCATGGATGACAGAAAAGTTCTTCTTTATATGAGCGAAGCATACGAGCATGTATGTTCGGCACAGAGGTGGTGCGAATGCGGTATAGTCTAAGTGATCAATTCATTATAAACGGATAAATAGGTTTAAATAAATAATTTATTGGTTGATAAATTCTGAGTAAATAGAATAATACAATTATTGTCATATAATCACTTAGTGCAGGATGGCAGGTCTACTAACATTCTCTGCAGGTCTGACTTATCATGGTTAGTTTCCACAGGGCAGATGTATTTAAGGTAAATAGTTACGAAAATATGTTAGAAACTGTAATTAGCTTTATACATTCGTCTCGTGGAGGAACTACCTGTTTTGTTTTGGTTATTTTGTCGTACTTTATTTCCTATCATGTCATGCTATTTCTCTTATTGATTTTGGGAACGAAGAATTTCGCACCAGCTTAATTGTTGACCCAAGTGGGCTTTGGATTCTTGGGTACATTCCTTTGGAAATGTAGCCGACTAGCTTGTTTCAGGATTTAGTAGTTTTGGGCGAGCTTAGAGAAGTTCATTTCATACGTGACGAACATTGCTGGAGAGTTGCACGTTGTTCGAGAGTCTAAGTCATTTTGTTTGTTAGGTGACAATTTATTCTTTTGTAGTAGAACTTGGAGTTGCATTTTTGTTGGGAGAGTTATGCCTATGTTTAGTTGAATTTGTTAGAGTTTTCTCTACGAGATTTAAATGTTATTTTTCCTTCTTTTCATTTGGCTTTCTAGAACAATTGTTTTATTTCCCTCTAATCTGGTAAATTGTGCATTTGATTATTTCTCGTGGATGCCAACTGTTACTTTTAGTGAATGAAATTCATGTCCCGAATTTTGGAAAAATGGATAATCCTATGCAGATATTAGGATTTCCTTTTTTGGGGCGTGATAGTGGTCCCCTTGGTCGGACCAAGTTATTCATGCGCGGTGAGTCATCACGAGACTGGGCTCGATTTCACTTTACGGTGCCATGGTTCCTTAGGCAGACTAGGTTACTTAGACGCACGAGTTGTCGACATCCTTAATATGATTAGACTCGGTCGTTGTGTGCCATCGTGGTCTCTTTGGTCGGACCAGTTTTGCCCCTGTATACAGAGTTCAGTGTGAAATGGCATCATTTTCAAAGAGAGTACCTTTATTGATGATTCTTCTTTAAACTTTCTACATGATATTCTCTCCACTCAGGTTCATGGTCCATTGGCTTTCTTCAAAGGGTTTTTAGGACGAAACGGCTATTTGCCTGATTGCTTCATCGCCATGTAGTGGCACTCTCTTGCGATTAACTAATCTCCCATGATAGTCCATGCCTTATTATCGGCGAGGGACTTGAAGGCATTGATGCCGAGTAGAGATCACCACTCCCATCTGGTGGAGATAAGGTATGTCCAGAATCACGTTGTATGCAGAGAAGGCGTCTACGACAATCAATTTCGTCATTAGAATCCTTATTAGATCCTACTCCCATGCTACCACGGACAGCCTGATGTTTTTGACTGGGTAACTCCACTCCCCACTGAAGCCGATCATGGCCTGTTTGTGCGGCTCCAGCTCTTCTTCCCTCAGCCGCATCCTGCGGAATGCCTCCAAGAACAAGACGTTGGTCGAGCTCCCCGTATCTACCAATGACATCTTCACACCCCACTTTGTTATCCCAATCGTGATGACTAGGACATCATTGTGTGGCAAGTGGACCCCGCACATGTCTTGCTCTTTGAACGCCATTTTCGGGGTCAGATGCTCTATTCGGGAATGTTGGATAGGGCGATCTCCATAGTGGAAACTTGTCTGTAGTTCTCGGACTATTGTTTTCTCATCTGCCTCTGATGCAGGCTCTTCATTTTCCTTTTCTCGATGTTACTTTTTGTCAGGAAATATGAATTCCTGGAGCCTCCCCTTTTTTACCAAGTACTCAATTTCATTCTTGAAACTTTGGCAGTCCTGACTAATGTGACCGTGGTCCATTTTAGGTCCTCACAGCTCTTATCACGCCTTGACAGGTTACTCTTGAGCTTCGAGGGCCATTTTAGGTCCTCACAACTCTTCATGGCGGAGAGGATCTTGGACAGACTTGCATTGAACGGGGTGTAGTTGGGGTACTTTGTATTGGCGTAATTGGTGACCTTATCAAGTTTCACCTTGTCAAATCCGGCCCTACTGTTGTTTCGCCCCCTTTTGGGTCTATCCTCCTCCTCACGCCTTTTTTCTTCTCCCATTTTATGGGTCTTGAGGGCTTGTTTGGCCTCATTTTTGCATGTTTTCTTGGCCGCTAGCATCTCCTCAAGAGTGATGTACTTTTGGACATTCTTCAGTAAGTCTATCATGTCCTTTGGAGACTCCAAAATGAGGATGTTGTAAAACCGACCTCCCCGGAGGCCGGAACTGAAGGCGGTAACAGACGTGTCATCGTTACAACCGTCAATAAGATTCATCTCGTCGTTGAAGTGAGTGACATACTCCCTGAGGGTCTCATCGTGCTTCTGTTTGAGGCTGAGCAGGTAGTGAGGCCTTTTTTTTTTTGCTTGCTCCCTGCGAATCGAGTGATGAATGCCTTTGCTAAGACCTAAAATGAATCGATGGATCTTGGTTGAAGGCTGTGGAATCAAGTTAGTGCAGCCTTCTTCAGACTAGTAGGGAAAGTTCTGCACAAAATGGCTTATGAACTCTCCTTCAGTGCCATCACATGGTGATAATGGCGCAACTGGTTTGATGGATCGGATGTCTTGTCATAGAACTCGAGCTTTGGGAGGACGAACTTCTTTGGCAAGGGCACGTCCATGATCTCCTCCTAGAATTGAGGGATGGTAAGATCATACAGGACGTCTGGATTGGTTGCTCCCAACCGAAGTGGGTTCTCGACTATGGTCCTATCTGCCTTTGAGGTGTGGTTCCGCTACATTTTTGTTCCTCGAGTTCCCTCCTGGCCAGCCCTTTGGTCCTCGCTCGGGAAGTTGTCACTTTCATGGACATGCTCCCTAGCATCTTCTTGGGTCGGGACCTCCCCAGCTTTCTGCCATTCTCTGATGGTGGTTGTTGATCTTGGGTAAGCCTTTTCACCACCCACGTTAGATGATTCATATGGAACAGAATTTGATCTATGCGGGGGTCAGCCATGACTGTTATGCTTCCACGATTGGATTGACCCGGCCTGGCGACAGGGCTTCTGTCACGCCCTGACCCGCCACGGGAATCGCAGCGTGCCGATGCGTGAACTAACACGTATACAGGCGGATCGTAACCGGTCACAACATCATAATATAACACATTCTTGATACGAGAATCAAACCGAAATAAAACTACGCTAAAGTTTGAACAAAATAACTATATTTGATTCGCCCCGCCAGAGTCATAGCGACAAAACCAGTATACAAACATCTAGTATAGCAATATAGTACATCTGAAACACAGAGAAAGCAAAACATACCCGTACAGGGTGGACACAACCAAAAAGCACAAAACGCGCCTACAACGGAAACCGGGGCCTACGCGCCACGATCAGCAGGAACTCCAACACTGCCTGCACTCCAATAGAAGCACACTCTTTGCGGGGTCAGCAAAGCACAAAGCTAGCTGGTGCGAGCGAACTAAATACAAATAACGGAATACTATACTAAAAAAATTCATGTCAGACAATAAATGATAAGTAACAAGCAACAACACAAGCATTTCAGATTCAACAATAACTACAAGTCTACGATATATGTCGATCAGTACACGTGATTCAAACATGGTAAATATCAAACGATGGAAATAAAGACAATCTCATAATTATTCCTAGTCTCCTAGGTATAGCAATCAGGTTGAAACCAAAAATCCTGTAAAATTCTGTATAAGTGTCTCATATCGTAGGTATCCGCATACCCTACGAATGTGTCTCACCCAGACACATCCCACAACGTGCACCAGTACCACTTCGGATTTGTTTGTATCCTAATGGGGTGTCATCTGCCAGGATATAAACTCAAACATCCCGAACGACTGGCCTAACATGGCCAACCTAACATAATCAAAATCAAGCGCGCTGGGAGGGAAAGCGAGTAATATCCAAAGCACGTCCTCCGGGACCCGTCCTATTGCACTCTATAGTGGCAAGTGCGTGCGGGAGCTCACCGCACCTCAGCAAGCTTGCCACATGCAATAGCGTCCACAATGTCAGGTGCGAGTCATCTCAAGCACCATCCAACTCACGATGCGAGCAAGCTCCCAAGCATCGGCACAACAGGCATTATAGCGGGGTAAAGACACTTATACTACTATCCACATGCACAAATGACAAGTCTGCACATCACCAAAGGTAACAGACGTGCAATCATAAACAATTCTGCAATTTTTTTTTATAAAACCACGACTATGCCAGGGTCCCAACATGACCTAATTCACCACAATAAATTTATTCGAGTAGATTATCATACATGCTCCAGACTCGAAAATCCACGGTAAAACATGACATACTATGCAAACTCGAAAACAAAGCATACAAGTCTCATGTCATTACACCAAAGCCTAATCACACCAAAATTTCTTCACTATTCGATTTCATTCAAGTATATCATGCTTTCCGAAAATTCAATGCATAATTCATTCACAAATAACCAACACAATAATCGAAATATCTGAAAACCCCAAATTTTGGATTTGGATTTAATTATACACAATCGACGGTATAATGTAAAAATTAAATTCAGGATTTCAAATAATTATTTATCAAAATAAATATTATAATTCCACTCACCTGGGCGGAATGGATTTTCAAAACTCAATTCCTACAGGTCGAAGCTCCTAACACGCAAAACCACGAATGCGGGACCACAAAAATTTTTTAAACTGCAAAGCGGACTCGAAAATGAGTAAACTAGCCGAAAATTGAAAAAAAAATTACAAGCGGCACATGACGGAAAGAAAACTTACCGGCAATAAAAATTCGGCAATCACCCCGCCGAAACCTAAAGTTTGGCAAAAACGCGTCGAAACCCTCCCTACTCCGGTCTGATCGCTTCCAAACTGCACAACAGCCAGCAAATGAGTCTAAGGACACTCGGAGTCACGAATGTGAGGCTCACCCACGCACCCAAAGCCCGGATTCACGCCGAGGAACTCTCCAAACAAACATGCACCCTGATTTTTGAAAAAAAATCGGCCAACCCCAAAACAACCTTGCATGTCGGTTCTAAGGGCTCCCAAGGACGCCACCAAGGCCCCTCCACGGCTGATCGGAGCTATGGACACCAATAAAACAACCCAAATGAAAACTGATTCTTTTTTTATTTTATTTTCCGAAAAAACAACAGAGAAATGAAGAGGGAATGCATAGAGGAAGAAATGAGGTGGAGGAGGTGAGCTGTGGGGGAGAAATCACCCAAAATCGTCGAGAAATTGCTGGAGGCGACGAAGACTCAGCGTCGCTCACTGGAACGAAAAGAAAACGAAAAAGAAAAGAGAGAGAAGAAGAAAGGGAGGGGGTCGTTTTGTCTCTTAAAGGGTGGGGTGGCTATGTGCCCCCACCACTTCTACTGAGTACACCCCGCCCAAAATCTCCTTTTTTTTTCTTTTTTTTTTTTAAACGCAGATATCACAGCTTCCATGGCCGAAGCATTTTTTGGCTTGGCATTGTTATTGTTAGCTCGGGATTTGGTGTTGGTGACCATGTCTCGAGACTCTGCCGGTTCAGAAGAGTTTGTGTCTTTGTTCTAAGGAAAACATGTCATTGTTCCCACATATGACGCTAAACTAATGCATCCAAATCCATCCCTGTCAATTCCTAACTTGCAAAATGAATAGCAGTGAGCCAAGGATCACGGTTGTGGTGATCGAAGACACTCTAATGCTAAAGTTGAGTGACTGAGTAAGGATGGATGTAGATTATAAATTGGATTGTAAATTAGTACCTTTCTCATCCCCTTTGTTCGCCTTATATAGCGAGTATTTCACTCCTTTATTGACTCTATTGTCGAGGCATGATGGGGGAGGAGATCTCCCTGAAGATCTTTCCCATTCATGACTGAGCTCCATTTGGCAATTGGCTCTGTTTGGGATTCAATACTTGATTGGATTAATAGATGTGCAAAATAAATTTTGGGCTTGTGACAACCTAGAGATTTGCGTTCGGGCCTTTTTGTCCTGGGCCAAGCTCCAAGATTTGCGCCACATTGGGCTTGCACGATCTGGGCTTGGGCGCCTGACTTACGGGCTGAACAGTGATTTGGCTGAGTCTGAGCTGGACCATGCTTGGGTCTGCTCGATACCGCGCTGAGGCCTTTTTGTATTAGGGTTTAGCAAATGCCACGTGTACGATTGTGACTGGGTAACTGTTTGATACCTCATCAGGGACCATATTCTGTTGAGGTTGTACTCAAATTGTTTGCATTGAAATACTTGCATCCTTCAGCAGTCTTTCTAAATAGGGGAAACCATGAAAGCAGGAGTATGAATAAGTTATTTGGTTTTGAGAATGAACACAATTATCCTCGTCAAGCTTTGGGTTTTTAGATGCTTTTTGTTTCATACGCAATTCTAATATAAAAGTTGTATTTGTGCAGGTTATTCACGCACAGATAACTGTAGGGTTATCGTGTATATGTCTTGGAAATTCATAGTCAGCAAGCATAGTGTTTACTGTGTCGTACCAAGTCATTGCAATGCTGGATGAAAGTTTGGAAATTGGGTTTCTCAAATTTCCATCAAGCAATCCCAGTTTTTTCTTTGCTTGAAATTCATTTGAAACAGATGAAAATAATCTTCAGAGATCATGAAGACCCATTTTGCATGTCTTCCTTCTAGTGAGGAGACATTGGTATTCATAGATCAACAGTACAAACAATCCATCCGAATAGACCTTCTCTATGCTACAAACTAAACCACATGTGAAAATAAGTACATCTAGTATAATATCTCGATCCTATGGAAGCATGAAGCAAAAATCCGCAGATGTTATGTTCCACTGTCTGCACAGTGGTACAAGATATGCATTGCCAGATTATGCAAGAAACTCATCTCAGTATTATGAGTGGCTAGAGAAAGAAGATTCAGTAGTCTAGCAATATGTTGTCTGACTGTATGTATCAGAACTCAACAAGAGTTGGATGTTGATCTTCCTAGCTGCTCAATTTGACAGCGAAAACAATGTCAAGGTGATCATGAGATTCCACGTGAATGCTAGTGTATGTGGTATTGATCAGGCTTCCTTATTGGTATATTGATAATAAAATGCAAACTCTGCTAACTGGCTAGATAGCCTAACAAAATCTTTAGTGTATAATTGACAGAATGAACCTTGGAAGTTCCAAAACGTCAATCCAGGATGTCGCCAACCAAGTCCAGACAAACTAGAGACACTAACGTTGATCAAGATAGCATGCATTAGATAGTAACATCGGCTTAATTGGCCTCATACATACTATTAAAGAAGAGGCAGTCTTGGAGAATTATGTTCAAAGAACCTTGCCTTTGTGCAGAGAAGTAGGATTCACTGTCTGGCTGTCTAGCTCATGTCAAACGAGACTGAGAACAAGATCATCAACTCTTTCTTGTACAATCTCAAAAAATGCACCCATGTTCTACCTCTCAATATTTTTCAGTTTTTATCGTTTACAACTTAATAAGTTAATATATATACTGAAAAAAAAATTATTAAAAATATTGGATGCTCAAGTAATTATTAGCAAATGAGAAACGAAAGGGCACAGAATTAAACATAGAACGAGATCCCATGTAGGTGGGAGTTGCCTACACTGCAAAATCTGACCTGAACACTTGATAAGTATTGAACCCACACATTGTATTATTAACATACAATGTACAATTCCAGGAGTCGGTACCAACTTTCAATCCATTCAAGTATATATACTACGTAGTTTTATAACTAAATGATGATTTTTCAATGGCAAGGCCAGTCTCACTCTTCCATGGCAGAAAAAAGCATCAATCCTTTCCGGTGGGGGAAAAAACATTTATTAATTTTCTTCCATCTTATTTTTCATTTTGTGCTGCAGCATAGGTGGAGCACAGTCTAAAGGTGTTTCACCTGCACAAAAGAGCAAGAAAGAGAAAGCAGGTGTCAGTTGTTACTAACAAAAGAACCACACAACTTATTATTAGCATCATCATAATGGAGGACCAGTATCAAATTCAAATAACATATGATTTTCTCTGGATAAGATACCAAGTTGGCGCACATAACCAATTTCAACTGATCCACTTTGTTCATATTTCAAAATGATTAAAAGTTTAAAACAAACCCCAATTACTTAAGCCTAGCAAGCTTTGTGGATCACATCTCATCCATTCTAATTATGTATCGTAAACATTAAGTTCGCACTTCTAACGAAAAAGCCACCCCCCATGGCATTCCACCACTTTGAGGCATCAATGGCCCTTGCTGTAGGGATTAGACCCCTGGCTTGAATCCACACCAAGTACATGCTTGTTTGCATGGAACCCAACTCCATGGAAAGTGGAGGAATGAAAGGGGAGTGGTTAGGATCAGATAGTAAAGAAAGAGAGAACTGAGGTTGAAGATGACATTCTAATTTCCATTTATGGGGAATCACACTTCTTGCACCTCCTAAAGAATACAATTATGAGATACCAGAGAATGTGATTCCTATATTGTGAAATTGGTTACATTCCAAAGAATTGAAATATAGCAATCAAACATACCATTAGTGGTTGGAAATGGAATAAAAGGAAAAATGATTATTTGGAATACAAATTTCGGATAAGGTGTACTTCGAGATGAAACGGGTTGGGATTGGGTCTAGTATGCCATACCCAGACCCATCCACGGTAAAACAATTAACCTACCAGAGCTGGACAGATTACTAAACCCAATCACCAGCAAGTGGGTCTGTCCAGGCCTGACCTGTTAGACTGGATTACATTAAATCTGTGAACTTCTTTACAATAAAATAAGAGCTACACTACAAGATTGAGGAGAAATTCTTTCGAAAGGTCACTGAAGGCTCATTTTCGGAGTCTTTAGCAACCTTTGGTAGTTTGAGACTGTTGAATTCATTGATATTCCATGCTTAATTGATTTTTTTTTTTTTTAAATGAAATTAGGGTTTGGGGAAGTAAAGGGGTTTTGAAAGTTGGGCCCTTATCATTAAACGATGGATTTGGAGTGCATAGAGAGAAGTTCAACACCTCTTCCTCGACAGAAAGCCCAACACCTATTCCTCGAGGGATGTGATAACTATACTTCTTCAATCAAACCCTCCCACAATTCAGCCAAGCCCCTCATCTTTTCTTGTACCGACTCCATCTGTATTTCTGAAAAAGGCTTACGACTGATAAATTCTTCACTCTGTTCAACACTAAAAACAAAGTGACAACTGACTCGCGTGTGTACAGTCAATCTATCAATAAAATTATAGTTAAATATAGGTCGCCCATTCCACAGCTAGAGGACATGCTCGACTCACTTTATCAATCTAACAAGTAACATCTGTTCACTGGATAACGCAGTGGGTATCATGACCTGAGACCTTACAACGACAATAAACAATGTTGAAGATCAAGAATGATCTTTACAATTGGGCCATTTTCCTGTCCCCTCAAATGCTCCTACATGAAGCTGTAAATTAGGCTGATGATGCGCATCACCCTATTTGGACGAGTCTATGGTCTTTTTTTTTATTATACATTGATAAAGAGTCACATTACAACATGTAGAGACCACTTGGAATTACTGCCAGAAGCCAAATTGTTCTTGCCATTGAAGATGGTTTTAGGATGTGTCAAATCAGGTTTAAAGAGTACAGATGACCCTTAGGGTGTGTTTTGTTGGATGGAATCCATGGGGACCACTTACCTTTAATCTAATTGAGGTTGCAATCATCATCCACCGGACATTCTCTATCTAAGTTTGTCCAAGGATTTACCCCTTCTGCTCCATTTGATTTGACAGGTTTGCATTTATTCATGAGGATGTCAGACACAAACTGTAGATGTCTTATGGTTCTTATGAAGCAATATTGGATCTCCCCAAGTGCTACTTTACTTTTAGGTTTTGAGACATTGGTGATGGTTTATTTCAGGAAAGAGAGATCTAGCCCTTCTCATTAACTACAGAAGTGATTGTATTGTATAGACCATCACCAGTCACTCATTGTGTGACAATAACTTTCTCTTATTTTTTTTAATTGTTCTAAATGGGTTGTCGACCAATTATTTATTTATTTATTCTATGCCCGACGGGCAGAGGCTACATCGAAAGGTAATCAAAACAATGCTTGAAGCCTACATCATTGTCCCCATAGGATAACCAAACCATACTTGAAGCCTAGTTAAGAGTTGTTGCCACCTAGCATCCGCGTCACCTCCATGTCACATAAAGACTTACTCGATGCAGTCTATCTAAGCAACTACATTTGATCCCCAAATGGTAATCAATGACAATGTACATATGATTCTAATAATCGGGTGAGAACTCCCAAAATCCCATTGGTGAGATTCATGTTCTACCAACTGAGCTACAATTGGTGGATGGACGTGTGATGACACCTATGAATTTGATTTACCTTCCGAGACAAGATTATGTACACCTTCAGATGGCTGATCTTTCACTTTTTCTTTAACCATATCCCTACCATTCCGTTGGCTATGGACACTTACAAATCAGAAGATTTAGCTAAAGATCATGTTGCATGCGAGGTGGATACAACCTATATTCTTGTAAGGGTATGCATGAGCATTTTCTCATGAAATGGGTTAACCACTACTTTGCTGAGAAGGGCTTTTAGCCCTCTACATGCAAATTGGTCCAGCTTACCTTTCTACCAGCAGTAGCAGGACTTTATATCAAAATGAAACATCCCGACCTCGGGAGAATGATACATCCCGACCTCGGGAGAATGATACCTGAAGCACATGACATAACATGCTCATGTGCCCCACATACTCCTAGTTTGAAAGACCTACTTTATTTAAGTTATTTTCATTTTCGCCCTAATATTTTTATTATTCAGTTGATATTTTATGTTTTAGACATCAAATTTATTTCTTGATAAGATACGATTGTTTCTCTCTTTCAACATCACCCAAAAGACAACTCGCAGCAACCTTTCCCTTATCCATTTACCCCTCGGAGGAAGACTTTTGTTATTCCATTGACTAATCCACTTCCCTCAATGATAGAGCCATCTTGAGTCGTTGGCAATAGTTATCCATACTCTCCTAGTGAATCGCATTGAACAGATGATTGTTGATTGATGATCTTAGTGTCCATTTAAGAAAGGGCCCGATTGTTCAAAGCGCTTCTGGTCAATTGTCCAAATCTAGGATTCTCCCACGTGCTTTCTCCAAAAAACAGGATCGGAGAAGTTGCATTGGGAATGTTTAGGGGTAGTTGTGTTTGAATTAACGAATTGAACTTTTCAAAACAGTATTTTACGGAGAAAATATTGTTTTGTGATCCCAGAACAACTTGTCCTTAGTAGCATCACTTGAGGCTAGCTCTAGCAAACACATAGAGTACAATTAATTGGTTCACCTTTCGGATACGTCTTCTTGGTGACAAATCTCTATTAGTTGAAGATTCATTTCTGATTGCAAAATCTACTATAACACCGTGCTTACTTTGAGAAATTGCATGGATATCGTTGAACAACGCGGATTGGGCTATGGCCTACTAACCATTAGTCATTCCGTAAATTTATTCAAAGTTTTGCTGCTTTGACACTTGTCCGGATCGTACATTCAGGGGTTGTTTACATTCTTTGTATACCACCCAAAATCATCCACCCATATTTTCTTTGATAAATTGCAAGAATGCACAAACTCTTTGAAAAATTCTCGTTTTGCGAGTCAAATACGTGTCGAACACGGACACTTATTCGACACATGGTCAAACCTCCGACGCGTTGACCAGGTTGGATACGATCCGAACACGTGGTCTAAACACGGTCCAAACACGGCTGTTTTTTTTAACGCAAATAACAGATATCTTTCAGTTTCAGATTTTCATAAAATCCGACGAACGATATTAAAGCCCCAAACTACAAACCTAATTCGACCCTTTCTTTCAGAACCCATTCGCAGCTGCTTGTTTCAGAGAAGATGATGCCTGCCTGGTTTAGAGAAGAAGAAAGGGGAGAAGAAAAAGAAGAAAAATGAGGAAGAGAAGATGAAGACGACTTGGGATGGACAAATCCGTGTTTGTCTGGATGTTGTTGTCAAAAGAAAAGGAGGAAGAAGATGACTTGAGACGGGCAGATCTGTGTTTTGCGTGTTGTCCTCTCTCCATCTCTCTAGTTCGTCTCTTTCTCTTTGACTTTTCTATTGTCCTCTACGTGTTCTCTCTGTTACTCGCTCTTCTCTGTTGTCCTCTAGCAACACAGAGCCACTACCTATCATTACGCCAATCTTTCAAACTGCTCATAACTGACCTACAAGCTCATCTTCATAGAACACAACAAATATTCCAACTGTTGGGCCATGGGTGATGTTTAAATCAGAGCGACAAAAGGGATGCATCTTACATCCCGATCGGCAATTCAGACACCTATAACCTCTATTGAACGTATGTCTGCATCTATAGAAGAACTTCCACCCTGGATCAGGGGTGCAATTTCCAACCTGCTAAGTAATTATTCAAATAACTTACATTTTTGAATTCCTATTTCTCAATTCAATAGCAATTTAGTGTCATCATTTCTGAATTCCTATCAATGTCGGAGTCAATTTCTTTGGGAAAAGACCAAAATTGTTGTTTAAAAATTAAGACTATGAAGGAAGATAAATTGCTAACAAAAAATATAAAAATAAGATTTGACATGTCGCTGAGTCCTAGTTTTTTGGAAATTGCCGAGTCGCCGTGTTGTGTCCGTGTCCGAGCATCCTGATAAATTGTCTCCACAGAACATCATCCTCTATACCAATCTCAAAGCTTTATTTGTGTCTTTAATTCTTTGAATGCCCAAAGCCCCTCTATTGTTTGGTCGAAAGACAACATCTTTGATTTTCCTTTGATTGATTGTTGATCGTGTTTATTTGATTGTGAATCTCAATGCCTCCGCAAGTTCACACCGGAGAAGGTCTGAAACTTTGCCCTGTAGAAGAATAGGAACATTTGAGGGGGTGCTTTCTTAGGCTCCCAATGAGACTTTTACATTTGGTGCATCGTGGAGAATATGGGGGTTATAGAGAACGTGGTAGTGATTTCAGTGGTGCTGGTGGGTGTTGTATGCCTGGTTACATTGAAGATGTTAATCTACTCATTCAAGAAGGTTTGGGGCATCTAACAGCATATGGAAGTATTGGCATCACTAGAAGTAACATCTCATTTTGCAAATTCAACATAGGAGGAACATATCGCATAATCAAATTATAAACCATATCTAGCTTATGTCGTAGTGTCAGTGTCATTACTGATTTCTAGGTTTTTGTTGTTCTATGTCATCCGCCATTCTAAGCATCCATAAATTTCTACTTTCTGCTCTCATACCATGGATTTGTCCTTGAGAGATGAGACCCGAAATATTTTTCACCTTATTCAATGCTGAAATATGGAGATAGATGCTAGAGTTTTAAAGAATTGTACTCTACTAAGTTATCTTTGCCTGAAAATATACAAATAATAATAATCATAGTATTTCCACTGAATTATGAAGGAAACTTAATAAAATAAAAAAAATTTGCCTGGTGAAAGCTAACTAGCTGTTGCAGAAAACTTTTTGACCATCTCCAAGTGGACACAGAGAAAATGGGAATTAGTTACCTTGTTGATTCTTACAACCGACATTCGCTCCGTAGTCCATGAGAACGAAAGTTATCTCAGTCTGATTAAAGACTGCTGCCTGAAACCATTTATACAACATATAAGCTCCTCAACATTAAGTTTTGTTCCTGTATGCAGGATTACTTTCCGAACGTAATGTAGTTTAGTTTAAGAATAGTTTAATACTTCACAAAGAGCATGTAGCTAGTGACTAAGCTATTCTTTGGCTAATAAAACTTAGTCAATAGATCAATACTAAGCAAGAGTATCATATATACAAAGAGAGAGAGTACCAAATGTAACAAAGAAAACCCTTGCTTGTCACAGTAATTTGCATCCACACCCTGTAGATATGAAAATATCAATTTCATAATCATCAATGGTTTACTGACTTGAGAACTGGTGGGATACTTCCAACTTGATAGGATAGTTATATACCTCACTCAAAAGCTTCTTAACAGCAGCAGTGTCACTGTTTTTAATAGCTTCTTTCAGACCCTGAAGACAAAATGAAAAAACAAATTCATTGACAAAGCTATGAGACCTCCTAGTCAATATATGAAATGGATTCAGCAAAGCTATACCTCGCCGTTAACTTCATAATCTGCTGTAGGCTTTTGCCAACTTCCATTGGTTGTTTGACCAGAATTCAGAAATGAACTGTAAAATGTCATTCAAGTTAGATACCGTTACAAACGACATTACTAAGGCATTTAATCCACCAGATATGATTGAATATAAATTCAATAATAGACCCACTAACCAGAGACACCATATCTCTAGTGTTAATAAACCCACTAACCAGAGACACCATATCTCTAGTGTTAGTGATCATCTGTTGAATGCTTGCAGCTTTTGTCTCAGAACAGGTCTCAATGGACCCCATTCATGCAGACGCTCATATAGCTTAACAGGATTTTTGAGATATATGGTTTAACAAATTCTACATACTAAATCTCTATCGATTTTCAGACTGGATCATACCTTGGGTCTAGTTGGATTTCAGATAAAAGAGGAAACATTTCTAGTCCAGGTGATAACGAGTCAAGTTTATAATATAAAATTTTGATTTGAAAAAGCTTTCACGTCATTAAATCCTATTTGAATTCCAGGGGTTATTAAAAAAATAATAATAAAATAAAAAAGTTAAAAAATAAAAATTTAAAAGCCTTAACAAGGTGAACAGTAAGGAGTGGGGTATTGCGGGTCAATGATTCTTCTTCTCACCATTTGAACGGTTGAACCTTGGTTTTCCTTCCACTTCATCTGATATCATCCGATCTAAAGATTTTATCCAAATGTTCTTGGCTAACATTGTTACTTGACTCACATATAGACCATTGAAACATCTGACCATTACAAGTTTTTCTAATGCAGACTCAACTGAAAGCCATATTTGTCAGCAGTCTGGAATTAGAAACAATGAAAATGCACTCTAGTCAAATATCGAATAAAAAGTGTTGCACGATGCCTTCGACTTAGTCCAAGACAGAATACTATTACTAATTTACTCTTTTTTTTAAACAAGCAAGTTTGTAACTGGTGCCTATTCCTATTTACATATTTTAACACTATCAGGCCATTATCTACATTGATAGTAATCCAGTGTTCCACAAAGAACTACATACTGAGGCTGACTGCCATTGTCGCATACTAAAATTTTGAGATCAAATCAGCTATTCATTGGATGTATTCGCTAAGGCCATCCAGAACCCACTTTCTTATCAAACTCTGCATGCCAAATTAACATGATCCAACTTGAGGAGGACATTTAATACCTCTGCAGTATTCATGATCAAGACTAAACAAAGACTCTAGGTCCACAATGACCAATTTTAGAGATGTCAAACAGCCTTTATACCTTCTATCATAATGATGATACGATTAAGTCTTTAAACATGATTTTCTAATTTCTATCAGATACATTAAGAATACCATACATCTCTGGATGAAAGATGAAGAAAAACTAGACAGAGGTAACAAACCTAGGCTTGCTGTTAGAAGCAGAAGTTGTATTTTTTGGAACATGGTCCACCTTCTTTGGTCTTTGGTCTTTGGACTGTGACTGGGATACATAAGCAGTTTGGATCTGTTGCGGGGAGGAAAATAAAATAAGAAAAGTAAAAGTACCCAAAAAGAAAGGATGTTGAGAAAAAACTCAAGCTACAAAGAAGCTATTGAATACCTTCAAGGAAGATGAAACGGGAGCTGGAGCTGGAGCTTCACAAATGCACAAAGGCATTCCACACTTGCACTCAGGGATATTTATAGGAGAGGGCTGCTGCTTTGCACTGGATTCACTACTGACATTTACATCCTCATCCTCACCATCGTTGAGATTTAATCTTGAAACAGAATCTGTTGCTGCATTAATTCCATGGTGACTAAGTTGTGGATCCTTTCCTCCAGGTCTAAAAAGCACCAGAAAGGATATGCATTGATGGTATCAGACAACAAAAAAATCGATAGCTTCATTAAAATGACAAAACAATAAGACGTTGGGAAATAAGTACTCAATTACACAACAAACTTCCAATAGTTTTCACCAAATTTACAGGATCTCGATTCTCGAATGATAGGAATTTTTTGGACTAAAACTACAAATAATTTCAGATGGACATGGAGAGCGAAAGATGCAAGAACTTTTGCAGTTCAATGCCAGAAAAATTAAATTAAAACAAAAAAACAAAAAAAAACAAAACAAAAAAATATATATATAAATAAATAATTAAAAAAAATCACGCCCACGACATCTGTTGTAGTCTGTAGTGACATGCTTTGCCAGTAGTTGGGAATCGGGTCTATTGACCTCTCCAACCTAACTTTTCAAGTGAGCCAAGTAGGATATATATACTATATATGTTAAATTGAAAAAAAGGAAAGTGAGAAAGTTTGCCTATTTCCTTTGGGGTACCACCCCCAAAGCAAGAAAGTTTCATCTTATTTAATAGAAAAAGGTATGCACCTCTAAAGCTAATAGCAGATTAGACTCGTGAACAAGACATTCAAACACTACTTAATTAAGAAGTAATTGTGTAAGTGTTTGTTAACTAAACAGTTTGGGTTTCTTTGTAGTCAAATATTTGTTTAAAATTGTACAAGTTTTTATTCCTCAAATTTTTTATTTTATTTTTTTACTTTAGAAGTTGTGTAACTAACCCCCCTCCAAAGATAAATAAAAACTCTTACATTCATTGTGCACTTAAATATCTAGAATTCATTTTACACAATTAATTTCAACCACATTCTCACTACTCTTGTAGAACCAACCGCAGCATTGAAACGACGTGAGATATACTTGAGCACTGAAATTGCATGATCAAATTTTCAAACTAAGAACTAGTAATGTAGGAAGCTATGCCCAACAATGGATTGGGATTTGTAATCTCCACTCAAAAAAAGGAAACTGAACAATTAGAAAATGAAAATCTACAATCCATGAATGATCAGAACGTCTCTTCATAAAACCAGAATTCAGCGGAAAGACATTTGACTACTCCAAGAATAAATGACACTTCAATGAATGGGAGATAGAGGACATGAGCGAACTCCTCGATACTATCAGCTCCATAATCATTTGAAGATTAGGATGAAATTTTGTAGGAAGGGAAGAAAGGGGGCATCTCAGAGAAAAGGAATGCTTGAAATCTTGAATGAGGAAGTCGTAGCTGTCTGGCAACACATAGATCTCTGATAACATCAACAGAATTTGGGTCAAGCACTGCCTCCTAAATTTAACTTCTTCCTCTAGCCAGTGTTTCATGGGACAGCTCCGAAGAGGTACGGTCATCCCAAACCATTGTGTTCTATGCAACAATCAAGAGGAAACCACTGATAGCATCCTACTCAACTGCCCCTTTGCTCAGCATGTATGGAGAGCTTTCCTTGATGAATTCAGTGACACTTAACCCATTCGAGGAGCTATCCATGAGTGGCCGATAGAATGGTAGCACAATAACCTCACCAAAATGGGCATGTGGATTTGGAATAGGCTGTTCACTTTGTTTCTTGGGGAATTTGGAAGGAAAGAAACAGGAGAAACTTTTAAGACATAACTCATATGCATCATAGGGCGAATATGGCACTAGGGATCAGCTCATAAATTCATCAACAATATGGCTCTGGGTAGCTTTATGTTTAGTCAGGACAATCTTTAGCTGTGTAGTTTTCCCTGTTTCTTAGCTCTTAGTTTCTTACCTTGAATAGCTATGATATAAGCGGTCTAATTCAGTAATATTATTTGTAATTGGGCCTAGTATTGTAAAGACCATATAGGTAACTTACTTGCCAAAGAAGTCATTAGGCTTATAAATAAGGCTTAAGAATTAGATTGTAGCTGGTTGATTAAATTGAATACAATATTTGTTTGTTTGTTTATCTCATTTAGGGTTTATTATAGCTTAGTGTAGCTATATATTAGCTTAGAATGTATCAAGCTCACTCTAATTTGATGTGTGTTTGACCTTAAAAAAAATGACAAACGTGAGAGGAAGGGAAGGTTTACCGAGAGTTGTTAAAACAATCAGCGCAGACTCTGACATTTGTGTAGATACCAAATTGGGGTAAAGCCTGTAGACAATGAAGTCAAACAAAGTGAACAAGACGCAACCACTGAGAAGGTAAGCTAAGAATAACCAAATACCATCTGGTCTGATGAATGATCATGACACAGCGTCCTCCCACAACACCGGCAATGGTGCTGCATAAAATAAGAAAATTGTCACCATTAGGATTTCTCTGCACCACTTGAGAGGTAAGCTGTGGTATATGAGAAGTCATAGCTCAGCTGGGCTGTACGTTGATTTAACTTGTAAGTAGCTTTTCTTGGTTTTGCAACATACACAAATAAAAAGGGAAGAAATAGTTTACATATTAGCTTTGGAACCAATTACCATGGCTATGAAAATGCAAAAGATGAGGTTGAATTAAATGAGAGTTGGCATAGACTACCAAATATTTTCTACAATGAAGTCATTGCTTGTGATAACATGAGCATGTGATAGAAGTTGGCACCCAAAGAAATGACAGGGCATGTTCTTGTAAATAATGAACAATTAGAAATCAGCAAAAGCCTTTTCTGTAGCACCAGAAGATGTGTGTTCTTTCTTTATGTCCCATTGAGAAGTCTTAATTTATACCCAAACCTACAGGTAGACTTGAGATTCTATAGTCTGCATCCCTTTACACTTGCATATCAATTTGTGCTATGTTTCATTGTCACAAAAAACTTCTAACAAAATACCAACCTTGTGTGATTTCGAAACCAGTTGTAGAAATTCCATCATATAAAAAAGTCTACTGCTCATTATCCTCCAAATGACTTCCACTAGACGAAACCACATTTGGGTTGTGCACCCCATTCTAAGTACCAATACATCTGCCTAAACTCAGCAGTTCAACCAATAAAACAATGACCTTTTTATGAACAATATATCTTGAACAATTCAAATAGTTACACCTTCTGTTAAGATGCTCATTCATGTCCTCTCAGATCTCATTTCAAGTACTCAGTTTTAGTGTAAGTGTGACTACACAAAGAAACTGGATTCTCAACCAAGGACACTGCTCTCACTTAAACTCTGAAACTTCAATTCAGGACTTAGAAAGTTGATCCTTACACCTTGCTCACAAAATAAGGAACCTTGGTTTTTATAGCCCATTTGACAATTGTTGTTCATTTCATCACTTACCCATTAGAAATGACTTAAGAATCTTATGCAAATCAATTACAAAAGGGAGAACGGATTTAAACATATAGAGATATACAAACAGATAGATAACCTCCGTATGAAAGAACAAAAAGGCACATAATAGGCTTCTAAGAAAACTAATAAAACCTTAAAAACGAAAATACAAAATAAAGTACTTCTGGGAATAAAATTCTCTAAGGACGCTCCTTAGAATTGAACTAGAAGCTTTGCTCCTACATCATACTCTATGGCTTTAAAAACCTGTCCTCAAGTTTTGTCATAAAGTTTTCAATGCTTCAGGATTTGCATTGTTGCTTTAATAGAATGCTCCCAAACCGGTAGGGAGATCAAAAGAGAAACTCTATGGTTATGGAGTAACAACTGGGTATCATAAAGGACCTTCTTTTTCATGTTTGTATTTTCTCTTGTGGTAGTTTATTTTCACCTTAGTAAGGTATGTACTCGCTCTATCTGGTGGTGAAGAATATTGATTTGATGACAATCATACATAAGCATGTATAATGAGACATGTCTTAATCATAATGGAAATCTGTGAAGTTATTGCGAGTTCTAGCATTTGCATGACAGGGTAATAAAGTTCTTCGGCGTTTCAGAATGCTTCGGTGACCTAGTAAGGGACTAATAAGCATGAGCAAGATACATGATTTATTAATCAAAGGCTAGTGATAGAGCCTAAATGTCAAAAACCTACTAACTGTATGAGTATCACTGGTGACCCAATGAAATAGTACGCAAATGAAGTGTCACTTGGTGTTTGGAACTATGCAGTTAAAACAACGTTATAACGCTAATATAACTCCGATATAACGCTTAACGGGGGTGAGCCGTTACGTTATGAGATTATCAAGTTTTTGTATCACGGCTCCGATATAAAGCCATTATTGAGATAACTTTTTTTTTCAATAACGCCGTTTTAACTTTGTATTTCGTCTCCAATCGACAGAGAATCACACCTCGCCGGTTGACAGAGAAGGGAAGAAGACAAAGAGTTCATCACACTCTCTATTGTGATCTCACTCTAATACGAAGGAAATATTTTTTTTTATTATGTTTCGATGTTTTTGAATTTAATGTTATGAACACGATTTACTTTTTTGTCTCTATAATACATCAATGCTTTGTGGGGTATTAAAAATATATTTAATAAAATATTCCGTTATATGCCATTATATCACGTTATATCCCGTTATAACATATAACGCTCCTGGACCGTTATGGATCCGTTATCCGTTTTAACTGCATAGGTTTGGAATGATAGTTCTAGTAAAATAAGATGTCTGCTAGTGGTGTAAGATTAACTTTGGGTTGGTGAGTTGAGGATGCACCGTGACTTTATATCATTTCCTTTTCTTAATTTTCATACTTGGCAATCATTAAAAATTAAGTCTTTGAACTTCCAATTCAGGATTCTGTTCCAAACACAGAAATTAATGATAGATCTCAGAACCCAGATAAGATATGCCTAGTGTGATCGAGACAAGAGACCAACAATCTACAATTTGCTTAATTGGGTGTTTTTTGAAACATTGGTTTTGACTACCCCAACCTGCCCAAATTCACCTTGCTTGAATACACAATTTCAACCATGGTTCATCATCGTTGATTGACAGAGATGATGATGAGATCATCCAACAAAAAATCAAGTATCAAGAAGAGTTGTTAAAATCAAGTTCACGAATTGTTTGATAAAATGACACAATGAAAAAAACGGATGGGGTTGAATTGAGTAGCTTACACGTCGTCTGAAAGTGTTGAAACTGCAGTTGCAGACATAACAACGAGCGGCTTCTTGGAAGGGTGGAGGTTCCAAAGACATCTCTTCTCTCTCTCTCACACACAATCTCTGTCACCTCACTCACTGTGATTTTAATTTTGGTTCTCAAACGCTACTAATCTAACAATCTCATAAACCGATCAGTGTGAATCTCAACTCTCTCTTCTTCTTCTTCTTTTCTCTCTCTCTCTTTTTTATGAAATTCTCTGATTCTGAGAAATAGAAGTTGAGTACAGACCATAATGGCCCCTCTATTCTGATCGGAGCATTGGTTGCCGAACCGGCCGAGTCGCCAAAATCTGGTCCAATTTAACTCGTGATTATAATAACCTGAGATTTCGTAAGAGCATCCATGGTAAGTAGAGGGTTAGGCTGCACACCCATGTATAAAATAAGTCCAATTTAGATCACGTTTGTAAAAGAGGGTTACATTGCACTTTGTTGTTCGGTTGACTTTGCCGCAGCATGCAGTGAAACTTTGTTAACGAAGTGTCAAACTTGACACTCAACTAAACGACAATAAACAAATTTGCACTCATAAAAGAACTGTGGGAGGTTAGGTGTGCAAACACTCGCTTAAATTAGGAGTGGGCATCCCATCTCGCAATCTCGATCCCGTCCTGTCTCGATTTTTTTCAAGTTCTTTTGGGATTAATCAAACTCATCCTGATCTCGTCAGGTCCCGATTTAGAATGTGATTGGATCGGAATGGAGATTTTCAATCATGCCCATCCCGTCACATCTCGATTTTATTTATTTAATATTTATTATTATTAATTTGAATTAAACTAATCTTCTAAAGGAAATTTTAGAATGTGTTGAAATTAAATCGAAACATCTATTATTTGAAATTTTACTTGTTTGATTTGGTATTTTTTGCTTAAGTATAAACTTTAATTTTAATATTTTAGATCAAATAGAACCCATGAAAATATATGTTTTTCACATTTAGATTTGTTATAGGTCAATAATTCTTGTAGAAAATAAAGGCAAATGATGGTTTGGATTAGTTTTACATTATGAGTTATGTAGTTTAAGAACGTTGCTCATAATTTTATCTTATATGAATGATATTTCAACTCTTGCGAAAATATGCAAGACGGATTTATAGAGGGACTCATTTCATCTCTCGTCATTCATTTTAACAAACTTTATTCTATTCTAAGGTAACCTCCACAAATTTTATCAGTGTTCTAAAAATCGATATAGGCTGGTTTTTGAAAAAAAAAAAATTATTTTTAGTTTGAAAAAATAAAAAATTAAGACTATGTTTTTTTATACATTTTGCATATGTATCTTGTCATTGAATTAAAAATAATTTATATGTTATTATGCTTAACTTTTATAAATTATAAATTATAAAAAAATAATAATAAATAAACCGCCTAGTCCTCTGGACGCTAGTCCACTGCTCGTCGTCCTCCTGCCGCCTAGCGTTTTTTAGAACACTGAATTTTATATGACATTTAATATTGTTATGATGAAAGATACATCTACATAAGTTTGACATTATTGGCGTGTGAGCAATGTGAGATGAAATTCTTTAGTTATTTTTCATTTGAAGACTATTTAGTACACATTCATCTCGTCCCTTCCCAAACCCGTTTGGGATGGGATGAGGTCGGAATCAGGTCTATCTCATCCCGATCTTGTTCAGTGCCAACCCCTACTTAAATAGGATTTTTTTTAGTTAATTACATTTTAACCCTCATTAATTTAGGCAAAACTTTACTTGGGTGCCATTAATTCTTTTAATTCCATCTAATGTTCATTTTGAGTGTTGACTGTTAAGTCAATGGGTTTGACTACCGAAAATCATTAGATGTTATGAAATTCCTTAAATACACTCACGTGTCAAGCACGTGATCGTACCAAACATAAATTGCTAGAATATTGTGGGTGCCAAACCACAAAATTTGGCTTTTAAGCTACATCTCTCTTCCTCCTTCATCACTCTATATGTTTCGCAACCATTGGCCGCTCCATTCATATTCCCCCTCTCTCTGTTTGTGCATCTCTTTACAATATACTACCCCATTTTAGTGCATATGTTATGCTCTTAACCTTCAACAATATATCAACATCATCTCTAAAAATTACAGCGCCTTCAGGTCTTAGTATTTTGTCCATCTCCAACAATATATCCACCATTACACACCTAAAACATAAACATAATTATCAAAACCGATAAACAACATTAGCTTTAACAATCAGGTTTGCCGGAGTCTCCTTAGTAGGACTATAACTGTCCTTATAGAGCGTAAACACTGAATCCGCATGTATAAAGTCATAAGTCATAGGGTAAGTAGACATTGTAACACACTTGCAATTAAACAATTATATTCAAGTGCAATTCAAAGTTTAAGTTTCAAATTACATTTTTAAGACTTCAAATTGAATATTCAACTTACCAGTTTTGATATGTTCCTATTAAACCACGCTCAAATATGACTCCCAAAGTGTTGATTTTTGCTTATGTGGGAACAATATTCATTACTCATACAGGATCACCGATAATAACAACTACAAATCATCCCAATTGTGCATTCATGTCCAAAATGTTACGGTACCTCCCACTCTAGCCTAGCTAACTATTTACGACATTGTAATGTGCCATTATCTTATTCCAAAGCTCAATATTCTGTTTGAATTCCTCTTCGGTAATTCCTTCAACACTTCCACTTAAAATCATGGGTGGGCTTGTAGTTAGTCTTTCAAGCTAATTTGCCAATTGTCCTCCAAATATATCTTTAATGTTCAATGCTTCAAGCAGAGGAGTTAGGCAAGTATCCAAATTAGTATACCTGAAGATAATAATTTCAAAGGCAAGTTATGAAGCAAATATACAACTATTTCAACTGAAAAAATAATTTTTACCAACATTTCAAGAAACGTACCATGCCCTAACAAAATCTTGTGTTTGGCCGAACGGCGGGTTTTTAATGACCCTTTCGATTGATTTTACAATGAATATGATTCGTAAGTTTTTGCCAAATTCCAATATCATTCTTCTATACCAGTTTCTTCCAACATAGTCTTTTCACTACTGATTCAATCCTCATTTGTTCAAAATTAAGATCTTTTAGTTCTGGTCCACCCTCTATAATGCGCTTTCCAGTTAATGGGAGGTCCAGACAAAATCCAATATCCACCAAGATGTAAAATTCGATCAACTTCAATGAGGTATATCCACCAAGATGTAAAATTCGATCAACTTCAATGAGGTATTGCCCATGTGTTTCACATAACCAAATTCATATTGTTCATTTTCAATTAAACAAGACTTAATCAAGTTTAGTTTTCCTTCTGCCCAGCTTCCTGAAAACAACTTATTTCCATGCTTAGCTACCCTCGAATGGTTTGGTTTTGGATCAAGTTTTGATATGTCAGTTACTATATTGTCCTCATATATGGAATCAGACACCGTGAACAATGAGCCATGTCGAAAGCTCTAGAAAGGTAAGGAAGCCTATTGGAAGCTATAACTTCTATCAATGTAGGTACGCCTCTTTCGAAAGTGAATTGCACCTGTGCTTTATGACTGTCCACGGGTGCAAACTGCAAACGACATTCCTAAGATGTTCCTCGATAGCAGGTAAGCTCCCCAACTGACAGCCTACCACATTACACCATAATAAATCAAAACGCGATCATTCGAACATATTACATTTTCTCACAGGGACAAACAGTTGAGAATTGGACCAACTCAATACCAAAATCTTCAAAGAATCTCCCATTTAAGACATTACTTGAAAAAAAATATATAATTAATCTCTTCCCATATAATTCAGATCTCTTTATTCCAAAAGTAAGATAACTACTTCAATTCCAATCAAAAATTTCCATCCACAACACAATTGTTAGTAAAAATAAAACAAAAACTTATAAATGAAACACCATTGCTGAAATCATGCCATTGTTGTATTGAGATGTTGTAAAACAAAAACACGGAAATGGGGAAAATGAAGGGGCAACCGACTATTGCGAACATAAAGATATGGGGGAGGAAGAGAGAGACATATTAGAAGCCAAATTTTACGTTTGACACCCACTATATTCTAGCAGTTCCTGTTTGGTACCCATCACATGCTTGGCACGTGAGGGTATTTCAGGAATTTCAAAAGATCTACCCATAGTCAAACCCATTGACTTAACAATCAACACTTAAAATGGGTGTTAGATGGAATAAAATGAATTAATAGCACCCAAGTATGGTTTCACCTAAATTAATGGGGGCTAAAAGGTAATAACCCGAATTGTTACAACTCCCTCCCCTCGATACACACAATGCCCACGCCTATTTTTTACATATCATTTTTCCTTTCGGCTAATCATGCAAATAACAATGTTATCCTTTGTCTACTTTGCCCCACTTTTCACCCACCACCACTTAACTGGACCCGCGATCAATACTATCGCTACATCAACCTCCATGACCAACAAGAAAATAATAGCCTTAAAAACCAGACATATTTTGTTTCTTGACCTTTATCGAAAGATGGTTCTCATTTTTACTTGCTCTACAAACATTTGGAAGCCCTAACAAAATAATAATAATAATAATAATAATAATAATAATAATAATAATAATAATAATTAATTAGTGTTCAATAAATTTCTAATAAAATATGTTATTGTGTGTTTGATTTCACACGAAGTTCAAGTCTACAACTACAATCTCCCTTCAAAATACAAACAATATCAAATATTGAATTTAAGAAATTGACCCCTTCTATCTTGAACTTAATAAAACTAGCTAGATTGATGTACAATTCTAATTTTTTGATTTACACTTCTAATTTTGAAAGGGTTTGGACTAACTGGGAAAGAAATAGCCAATTAAGGTTTTATTCTTCCTTTGCATATTTGAAGAAAACAGTGATAATCTACAAAGCTTTCCATTTTTTTCACAAAGACTGCGGGGTCTCAAGCAAAGCTGTTAAAAATTAAAATTCTCCCATTCAAACACATATAGTTGCTTATAGTATAACCCTTGGATATTATAAAATCCAATGGCTTGTGGTTGATGAAATAATTAAAGGCAGTATACAAGAGATTATCTCCTACCTTGAAAGATCAAATTTCACACCCTTTCTCCCCCATTATTTCATATATTTTTCTTAATGCAATTCCCCCCAAGAATATTTTCATTTGAAACAAGCACAACCTTGAAGAAATGAAATTAGCCAAAAATTATTTTCTAAACAATGATTTGCAGCATAGTACAAATATGATCCTAATAATGGCAACAAAATTAAAAAATGAAATAGAAATTAAAATAACTATACTCAAGCCACTGCAGTGACCAAACTTCAAAAAACTGCTAAAAAGATTGGATGTTTGATGGAAGGGAGTTTTTTAGAGCATCTGCAGTAGTTTGTTGTTGTCAGTGAATCACAAACCGAAAAATTAAGGGTTTAAATGCAAGAATATCGTCTCTGCGACAAGAAGTTGTTGCATTTGAAGATGAATTGCGCGAGAGACAACATAAGTTTGAAAGCAAAATTACACGGGAACATAGTGAGCGAGTATAAAGATATACAACTACTAAGTGAGCCCGACTAGACGTATTGGTAGAATATAATGCCAACATGTAAATAATTTGAAGGCCATTGAAGATTTAGTTGATGGTGCTATAACACAAATTCGATATTGATATTGAAATTGAAATATTTTTCTAGATCAAATTGTGGCATGCTTATTCTCATATGTCAAACGAATGACTATTACAGTCTTGGTTTGGAGACACCCATCAAATTGTGTCTTAGCGACGGAAAACGTCCCACCGAACTAGATTCTTTCATGTTATTTCCTTATTTTTTTCTTCCATTTTTATTTTTATTTTTTTACCAATGCAAAATTCTAGTACGATGAGTGTGGTGAAGAAAAAACGAGGGATATAGTTGATTAAAAGAAAGAATAAAGGGTTTGTAGAAAGATAAAATGAGATACTCAAATAAAAGTAGGAGCACTGGAAGAGGAAGAGAATAGAAGATAAAATAATAATGTTAAGCAAGCCCACAAAACGGAATATAACATGGGAGAGACGCATGCTGACACTTATTGAGTTGGCGATTGGCACAAAAATGCCACACTCGCTAACACTCGTTTGGCGTGACAATGGGAGTTGTACATGTTGACTTTGGTTTACTTCAGCACCACAGTCAAAACTTGTTTCTAAGAATTGCTATTTCAGTTGGTACTAATTATTCTAACTGCTAACAAATATTCACATGATCATTTCAATACCAACCAACCCGCGAATCTATCTGTCTATGTATCTGGGCTGAAGGCTCATTTGGGAAACCAATTGAGATATGTGTACAAGAATTTTAACAAAACATCTGACAACTTACAAAATAAACGATTTTTTTTTTTACCAATGTTGATCACAACAACTTGCATAATAAGAGACAAACTTTAATTATGCTCGATGTAAACAACTTGCCGAAATTTTTTCTTCTTCCGGTAACCATTACTATTATTGGGGAGTTGGAAAATTGAAGGACTTGTTGTGTTGCATGATTTTGTGATTTTCAATTTATGGACTTTATAAGAAGAGGATTTCTTCATGTCCAATAGTAAAGGCTTATGTTATTGAGATCCCACATAAGGTTGTTTTCATAACTATGTCTATGTGCAAAGCTTCGTCTTCATCCAAATCAATCAAGACCATCTATCTACTCTTGTCATATGCAAGATAACATCACACATTTTGAAGCGAAGGCGTTATTTATTTTGGAGTTTGGGAGGATAAAAGTCACCAATAAACGATCTGGGGAGACTAATTTCAGTATTATTCGTGTGGGTTTTTTATTATTGTTTTTGGAGAAAAGGGGGAAAAATCAGCGTGACCAACTCGCCTAAAAATCGGTGGTTTATAAACGAAAAAAAGTGCAGGGCAGCCCAGCACAGACGAGCCCTAATTGATCGCGATCGCTCTGCCCCCTTGCAATTGCGAACCCAAAAGCCACCCAGAACGAAGAGAAGAGGACCGAAGAGGGAGAGAAATATTGCTGCTTCTGCTGTTCGTGCGTCGTCTTGTTATGTTGCTGAATTGCTCCTGCTGTTCAACTCAAGTGCTGAAGCTGCTTCATAATCAACCTTCCTTCTTCTTGTGGTGTGTTGCTACTCTTGTTTGCTTTCGCTTGCTTCACCCTTCAGCCGAGGAGGTACCTATGATATTTCGGGATTTTTTTATTTATTAATTTCAAGATAACGGCAACTCCTCCTACTTGAATTGTCTACCAATGTCGTTTGATGATGGAGTTTAATACATTCTTTTCTTTTGAGTGCTGGGATTATTAAGTAAAATACATTAAAAGTTTTTCTTAAAAAAAGACCTAGTTCAAGCAAAGCAGTAATTTGATTAGGCCAAACTCATTTTACTTGCTTATTCGTCAATGTAGCAAGGAATCAATGTTTATGGCATGTCAAGCTTAAATTGGAGAGAGTTGGGAACTCATTCACACCTGTTTTGAAACAACTCACTGTAAAAAGAATTTCAATCTTCAGTGTCCAAATAAGATATGAAAACACTTAATATAGGATCATTTTTTGTTTTTTTTAAATTTCCATGGAGGGTTCTTGGTTTTATATCGTCTGGTAAGAATGTAATGAAAGAATCTTCATTAAAATCAAGGCCTCAATATGGCATGCCCGCTGCACAATCTCACGGGGTTCTTAAGAATGTTTCCTTTGATAGATTTATGATTGGGTGAATGATATTGTAACAATTTAAAGGTTTATGTTTGGGTGGAGTGATATTGTTATAATTTAAAGGTTTATGTTTGGGTGGAGTGATATTGTTACAGTTTAAAGGTTTATGTCAATGCTCGAATTCATAACTTTACTAATATTTTTTGTTTTTCATTTATATCTCTTTACAGGATCGAGGGAAAGATATCTGTTTGAGTACCAGACTGTTGGCAGAAAAGCTTTACTCTGTAAGAATATCAACCGTATGGATCCTTTTGATATGAGTTGAACCTTGAATCTAACTGTAACTCAAAAATGTAGATCAGATTATAAGTTTGAGTGCTTGTCAGTTCGTGAAAAAATGAGTAGACCGGCAACGCGCAACAAAAATAAAAGACCTAAGCCTGAAGATGATAATGGACATGCATCTGAAATCATGAGGTTCTATCACTTCTATTTTCAGGTTGATGCTTCACTTGATTTGACACTTATTTTTCACGTCTCTTACGGTTCATTTTTCTTTTTTAGGAAAATTCATGTGACAGATGTTATAACCGGTGAGGACATTAATCAGCTTTATATGATCTGGAAGCCTATTTGCCAAGGGTGCCGTGTAAACTCAAAAGATAACCCCAACTGCTTCTGTGCGCTGGTTCCACCCCCAAATGGAACGAGGAAATCAGGGCTGTGGCAGAAGATGTCAGATATTGTTCTTACATTTGGTGCTGATCCATCCCAGGATCTTCGTGATTCAACCACTTGGCCTGCAGGCTTAACAAATCTGGGTGCGACGTGCTATGCTAATAGCATACTTCAGTGTCTTTATATGAACACGTCGTTCAGGGAAGGTGTTTTCTGTGTTGAATCAGATCTTTTGAACCAACATCCTGTTTTGGATCAACTTGCACGGTTATTTTCTCAGTTACACTCCAGTAAAAGGGCTTTTATAGATTCAGCTCCATTCATCAAGACATTGGAGTTAGACAATGCTGTTCAACAAGATAGCCATGAGTTTTTTACCTTGCTTCTTTCTTTGCTCGAACGATCTCTACAACATTCTAAAATTTCTAAAGCAAGAACCATTGTTCAAGATCTCTTTCGCGGAAGTGTGTCACATGTGACCCGGTAAGTTGGATGTGTTACCAATTGGTCCATACACTGATAATGAAAGTCAGCTTTCGTTAGCAAAATAGGTTGTTAGTCATATCTAGTCTTTACTTGTTCACTGACCATGTTGGAAGCCAATCTCAATGCAAGTATTTATACTTTCATTACAAGTTCTTTGCACAACCATCTTTTGGTAGTTTACTCTTGTGTCTTGATGATTGAGTGTCCATGCTCATTTGTCAAGTTGTCCAATCAAAGAATTAGACCCCCCTTCTGTTCAATGCTGCTTATCTTAAGCAAAAGAGTCTACATATGTATTTAGTAGGGAGCATCATATGCATTGCACATGTTCCACATGCTCTTATGTGACAATATTGTAGAAACGGTTTCATATGGTTAAGTTTCTTACTAGGGAGCATCATATTGTTAAGGATCTTGCACTTCTTTCTTAGTCTCTTTCCATAGACCCAAACAAATAGCATATTAGTATTTTTCATATTTGTGAGCACTAACGGTATGTGTGTATGTATTACAAACACACATCCAAATGGTACCCTACATCCTCAATCTTTCATGATTGTTGATGTATACATGGAATATTGTGTCAGCCTGGACATCTTATTTTTATCTTCTGTGAATTATGTAAGACCCATTTCCTACTTCACCCTCCTCTGTCCTTGTGTGTTCTGTTTTATGCATCTTGAATATGTGTGGTTTACTTCTCCCTATATTGTGAAAGAAATGAACTTGATTATATACTTATAAGAATACTTTTGTAGGTGCTCGAGCTGTGGACAAGAGTCTGAAGCTTCTTCAAAGATGGAGGACTTCTATGAACTTGAGTTAAACATTAAAGGTCTGAAGAATCTATATGAGAGTTTAGATGATTACCTTAGCATCGAAGAACTATCGGGAGATAATCAGTACTTATGCGAGTCTTGTGGTACACGAGTGGATGCCACCAGATGTATTAAGCTGCGCACACTGCCCGATGTTCTCAATTTTCAGCTGAAACGTTGTGTATTTGTCCCAAAGGTATTGCAATATCTTATCTCTCACGTTTCCATTTATTATTATTTTTTATTCTTTTTAATTTTTCGACACTAATGCTTGAGATTCTTTATGAAAATTGACGTGTTTACATTCTTAAATTCTTATCCGTTTGACGAGGTAGTCATGGTCAAGGCTAGGTCAAGGCAATGACCCGTTCCTAGCGTTTAAGGTGATAAGTGAGCAGCGAGTACTGTGCAAAATGAGGCTAACAAAAATTGTAGTCTTAATTATGACATTTTCCTAGCTAACTAGCAAAATCAAGCAACACACAGTGATACAAGCATGTGACAAATTCACAACTCCATAACATAGTCATAAGTTATAGTTTATGAGGCTTTAAATTAGGTAATAAGGTAAAGGCAAGGTGCGTTAAAATAATAAAAAAATGGAAAGTAGTTGAATTATTGTTTGATTGTTGCACTATCACAGTCACAACAATCACAACATAGAAAAGAAGGGGAGAAAATATGAAGGAAAATAAAGTTAAATTGTTGCATCAAAGCCGAAGTAGGTGGGGGAAGAAGAAGAATAAGAAATAAGGACTAAGGAGCAAGATGGGCGAAAGATTAAACAGAAAAGAAAAGAAAAGAAAAGAAACTAGTTGACTGTGATTGGGCAAGAAGAAGTGAAGAAGAAACAAGAGGTTATGTACATGACTGTTAGCTAGTTCTCTCTACTATTAGGTGATAGTTTGTTACCTAGCCGCCTTAAGCATTAAGCCTGAAATCACAAGCAATGAGAGCAGCAAAAAAAAAAAAAGGAGAGATTTTTTACTAAGATGAGTGCCTCGCCTACGTTGGTTTCCTTCAAGGTCGCTTTGCCCTTTGCTTCAATTCTGTCAAGCTGACATTGCCTTGCTTCTTTCCTTGAGCGCAAAAAGCGAGTGCTTTGACTACACTATATTTGACGCATTACATAGGTGGAAATGAAATCAAAAGAAGAATTAGAATATTAACAATGCTAAGTGAAAGATAGAAAATAGTAGATGGCTGTCTTAAAAAGCTGAACTCAACCTCCTGAGACATGTATTTGTTTTGTTTGCTAGACATAAAACAATCTTTTTGTTTTATGTACCAGTTCAACCCTGCCATTTGCCAGACATAAACTTATATATGTGTGTTTTTGTTTTCCAGTTCAACTCTGCCATTGCCTGCACGTGGCTTCAAGAGTGGTATAACTAATACGAGGAACTTGAAACTTGAATTCCCCATTGAAGAAGAAATATTATATTGATATTAAATAATGTTTGGATGCATAATCATATCATTGATAAAAAATAAAGGATACATAATCATATGGTATCATAGATTTCATAATTCTTTTTATCATATAAATTTATTGTTTCTGTTTTCATTGCTTTAACTGTGCCGGGGCACATGGGTGGTCATTCGCGTGTCTAGTAAGAATATTATCGGTGGTGAGAAATGAATTAGAATCTTTTGAATTGCGCCAAAAATTATAAATTGTATTCTTGAGTGATTGAAAATTTTAATTGGTGCATAAAGCTTACAATTTACAGTTAATGATATTTTTATTGGCTTACAACCTTTTGCTAACACACATGGACTAAATGGAAGTGAGAAATTTGAAGTGTCTTAGGCATTTTTAGTAACATGGGGGGTAAATGGAAGTGAAAATGGATGATAAATGCTTTCTTTTTTGTAGCATCTGTATGCACCTATATCCTTGAGGAAGCTCTCTCCAAGAAAACGACCATATGAAGATTTCGACTTTCGCATTTGAGATCCAAATCGTGGCCCCTTCATTCAATTTAGGGCTCAAATGAATATGTCAACCAGAAAAAAGAAAACACACACACATGTATAAGTATTATTATTATTATTATCATTATTGTTGTTGTTGTTGTTGTTGTAGATATATTTAATATTTTTTATTAATTCTCTTTTCTAGACCACAATGAAGAAAAAGATAACTTCAGTATTTGGTTTTCCTGGAGAGCTGGATATGGGGCAGAGAATGTGTGAACCTTCTGAACAGGAGTTGATATATGACTTAACAGCTGTGCTGATTCACAAAGGAGCTGCTGTAAATAGTGGTCATTATGTTGCAAATATTAAGGATGAGCATACGGGGCAATGGTGGGAATTTGATGATGAGCAAGTCTCACAGTTGGGTGGCCATCCTTTCGGAGCTTCAAGATCAACTGTTAAACCTGCAGAGAATGAGTGTTCTGCACTGGATGCTGTTTCAAATGGGAACCACAGTGATAATGGTCGAAGATGTTCGGTGTCTAAAATTCCAACACCTGATGAAACATTTTCATCGTCTGATGCATATATGCTGATGTACAGGCGTAGAAGTACCAAAAAGAACGATCACCAGTTAACCACCAGTAAGGATAGAGGCGAAGAGCTGATTTCTATGGAGTGTGATGATTTTCTTCCATTTCATCTTAGCAAAGAGATAAAAGAATTAAATGCATCATATATAAATGCATGCGAGGATTACAAACTGAAGAGGGACAGAGAAGTGGAGAATATTACCGAGCGGAGGTTGGAAGTGAGATCAATTCTTTCTGAAGCCCCTGTTCCTTCTTCTGAAGAATATTTCTGGATTACCACAGACTGGCTTCGTGAATGGGCTGATAATGTCACTCCCCCGTAAGTGCTTTTAAACACATCAAGTACATGCTGGTAAATTTAATCATTTGCATATGGTCGTGGTAAGTCCTGATGTCAGTTTATTACAGGAGAAAGGATATTAATTATAGATATCATGTCTTCCAAATGTTACTTCTGTGGTGGTGGGAACCTGATACCTTTTTTGTTACTATCTTTCTAGACTTTGGGTAGATAAAAATATTATATTACATTTTCAAGGTTTCAAGCTATTATTCAACCTGAAAGATATTCGTTGAGTAATGGTTAATGATTATTATTTGCATTTTTGAGATCAGGAGATATCTTTGATAATGTGGTCAACTCGTCATCATATATATAGTTAATCTAAATATTGTTGTTTTATGCTTATACTAGTGTATACCTTTGCCGTTGTCACTACCACACCGCTCACATGAACCTTGTTGCGTGTCATCAACCCTCATAGCGTCTATTGATATGTTATCGATAAATCACGTGTATCTCAATGAAATATGAATTAGACCTCGATCCACAATTTTTGATAAATCATCCGTATCTCAATGAAACAAATTTTAGAAGATGAATAATAGTCCATGGTTTTGTGCAATGGTTTCTAGGGGTGGGCATCCCATCCCGAGATCCCAAACCCGTCCCGTCCCATCCTGATTTTTTTGGGTTATTTTTGGATTGATCAAACTCATTCCGATCCCGTCCTGTCCCGATCTAGAGTGGGATGGTATCGGGATGAAGATTTTCAATCCCGCCTATTTCGTCCCGTCCCAAATTTATTTATTTAATATTTATCATTATTAATTTTAATCAAAATATTCTTCTAAATTAAAATTTAGGACGTGTTGAAATTAAATCAATGTAAGATGGAATTCTATATGAAATTCAAATGAATTGAATCATTAATTCAAAATGAAATTTAATATTTATTTGCCTTCGGAAAAAAAGTTTAATATTTATTTATGTAATATCTATTATTATTTATGATGTAAGTTATATATATATAAATTTGACATTATTAGTGTGTGAGTAATGTGAGATAAAACTATTTTTGTTATTTTTTATTGGAGGACTATTTAGTACGTGCTCATCCCGTCCTGATCCTGTTTGAGATGGAATGAGGTCAGGATGAGGTCTATCCCATCTCGTCCCGTGCCCACCCCTAATGGTTTCAACTTTTCAATTTGAATTACAGACAATAGAAGTGATTTTTTCTAACAATATAACACCATTTTTTTAAACCTTTTTGTAAATTGTCATTTTGTTTGAAGACTACAAATTTGTTTCAACTTGCCACCAAAAATGGTAAATGTAGTTTGAACTTCAACATTAGCAAAAGATCAGATGCATGATGGTATAAAATTAAGGGTTTTCTGTTACTTTAGGATCCAGACTAGTTTTGTTTTCTTGTATAGGCCCAATCAAATATGTCTCCTTCTCTATGTTATCTCCCCCCTTTCTTCTCTTATCCACCTCCTTCATCCACTCCACTTTGAGACTATGCAGTTAAAACGGATAACGGACTTGTAACGGTCCAAGAGGCAATAACGTTATAGGTTGTAATGGGATATATCGGGATATAACAGTATATAACGGAATAGTCTTTTAAATATATTTTTAATACCCCCACAAAGTATTAATGTATTATGAAGTCAAAAAAATAAATCATGTTAAAAAACAAAAAAAAATTAATAAATTTGTTTTCCCTTCACATGAGAGTGAGATCAAAACAGAGAGTGCGATCGACTCAACTTCTTTTTCCCTTCTCTCGTTCTCTGTCAAATGACAATGTTTTGTTCTCTGTTGATTGGCGACGACGAGCTCTGATCCTTCTTTTCTATGACTATGAGTCTAGGTTCTGGTTCAATCGAGAATGAAATGAGTGATTTTTTTAATGTATTAGAACAAAACGTTAAAACGGCGTTATTGAAAAAAAGTTCTCAATAACGGCCATATAACGCCGTTATATTGGAGCTATGATTCCATAACGTGATTATGTCATAACGTAACGGCTCACCCCCGTTAAGCGTTATATCGGCGTTATAACGCCGTTTTAATTGCACAACTTTGAGCAATTAAACTTCAAACAATAGACTTCCATTCAACACCAAACACCAAACTAAAACTCCAGTACAGATTCATATCATACCCTATCCAATTATTGGATTTTCAAGTGCAAAAGGAGATGATGTATAATGGACTGAAACCTCCAATTGATGGATGAAAACTACTCTGAACATCCATGAATCGATTTCTTTTCAAATTCAACTCCTAACTGTTCCCACGAGATGCTTCATATTTCACCTATCACAAATCCATGTATCAATTATGTGAAATGAAAGAGATGAAATAGAGCAGTTGGGTAAAAACAAAGGGGGGAGGGGGGACTTTGATTAGTTGAGTTGCGGGTGTGAAGCCAGTGACGAGCGAAAAGGGCGTGTGAAAGACGGGAGAGTGAGTGTTGAAAGCTTTGCGTGATCTTTCATGAGATGAGAGAGTTCAGAGGTAGAGAGGGTGATTGAAGGCGTGTGAAAACATAGAGCAAAGAGGAAGGAATCGGGGTCAAATATTGTTTTGATTGGTTGCCATCACAAATAAATCTTGGCCTTTGATCTTTTGGTTGCCATCTCAATTAAATCTGAGGCGTGAACTAAGTGGAGATGGACTTATATATTTGGATGCTACCAAGTTGTTTTGTTATGTAGATATATTATTTTGAAGAGCAATTTATGTTTGTAAATTTGTTTTCTGCGATGCATGATATGTCATAATACATAAAACAAAAGTTTCTGAACCATACGTCACGAGTTGAGAACCATTTTATTCTGATTGTGATGCGTTGGAAATTTCTCATCACATAGTACATTATGGTTAAACTCTATGGCCAATTGAGTTTTGTAATTTTTAAAGGAAGAAGGTTGTGGCTTATATGTCAAATTTTTGCAGAATCATTGACAATGCGTCAATTCAATGCTCTCATGGAAGAGTGCCTGTTTCGAAGGTTGGCTCCATAAAGCGGCTGTCAGCTAAAGCTTGGTCGAAGTTGATTTCCAAGGTATTTCCTTTGTCGTTTAGATTTGATCTGATGGATGAATCTTGAAACGCTAATTAGCTGAATAACTATATTGCAAGGTTTGAGTCTTTGTTCGTGTTTAAATGTTCTGCTTGTATATTAACGTTCTCTTTTGTCCGTTAACCATTTCAGTGCTGATATCTCAGCATTTGGTGAAATTTGTCTTTCTTTTTGCTGCCAAGTTTCTTCTCTGTCAATTGTTGGTAAAAAAATAATAAATCTTAATAGTTATGCAAGGTACCTTTGTAATTAGCTTTTTACATGATCTAAAAGACAGGGAGTTAGAGAATGCATGGTTTTCAACAGTTCGGTCAGATTGGTTTTGAGAAGAAACTGTTGACTGAACTAGAATAATTGGTTGTAGCTTTTTGAGAACTGAAAATTTTCCCACCAAATCGACCTGAACCAACTCAGTTTGTTCTTCATTTCGGTTTTGAAATGAAGTGGGAAGAAGAGGAAGAAAAAAGAGAGATGAGCATAGGAGAGAAGAAGGACGAGGGCAGAGCTTGTAAATGCCTTTGTTTCAGATCTTTTTGCTTTTTAGAAGCTTGCAAATGTTGTTTTTGTTGTTGTTGGATTTGCTACTCTTCTTCTTTTCTACAAAAAATAGTGCGAGGTTCACATTTTGGAGTTTTGGTATATAGAGTTTATTATTTTTGGAGAAGATGAATGTAATGGAAGAGTTTGCTTGAGAGCATTCATGAAGAAGAGGAAGAATGGAGTGCAGAGATTTAACAAATTTTGTTTTATACCACTCTCTTTGCAAACAAAAAATGAAGAGAAATGGAGTGGATTTTCAAAAGCTAATTGCTTTGTCAGGAAAGAATCTTAATAAAAAATTGTAACCATATGTTGAAATTTTAAAAAAGGAAAAGTTTGTTCTGAATATCCAAAGTATCTCTCAAATTGGCAGCAGAGGTGCACAAAATCTTATCATCCTAATAACCCAATCCCCACCCCCCCAAAAAAAGGGTTTTTTTCCCTCCGCGTATTCCTTTCTCTGCAATTTCGCTTCCGCTATATTATGTTGTTGATTCTCTACATAGCCAACATTGTTGTTCTCAATATTACTATTAGAATCAATCAATCTTTCTACCAGAAGCGAAAGCACTTTCTGAGGAGATTTAGTATGTCCACACTCAGATTCAAGTTGTTCCTCAACAAAAGAACATTACCTATTATTTCCCCCAAATCAAGAATTCCACCATTAACAATCACCAAAAAAAAAGAAGATAGAAATGTTTGGATGCATATGGCAAGGAGGGGGCAAGGTCCATTGCTGTTCTGGAGAACGATTGAAGTCGTTTGACCTAAGAACTGAACTGACTCTGGTCTTGTAAACAAGTTCCTTTTCCTCTGCTTCTGCGCTACTTTTTTGTTGTTCTTCGCTTGCCATGTCTTTGATGTTGTGCTTCGCTCGCTCGAAGAAGAATGAAAACAAGAAGATTAGATGGAGTCAGAGAGAGAGGGAGGGGTAGAGGATCTATTTTGCTCGAACGAGGAGACTATTTAGAGAGGGAAACCATTGAATTTCAATCAACAAGTTTGGTTTTGAGAGTCTCTTTTTGATGTTATGTCTACTTTCTGTTTGATGTTATGAAATTTCAAAGGGTTTGTTTGATGGGTTTTTTAACTGAAAATTTCTTGCATCAATGTAAAAAGGGATAAGGGTTTATCCTATTTTTGATGGGTTTTGCATGAAAGTTCACATTGACGAAAAAAGGGAAAGAAGACATAGAGATCGCAGAGAAAAAAAATGGGGTTTTAGGGTTTTTTTTTTTATCATGTCAATTTTGACAATAACTGATTAGGAGGATGAGGTTTTGTTCACCTTTGCTGCCACCTCAGAGAGTCAATTTGAGAGTTACGTTGGAGAGTCAGAATGGACACTTTTAAAAATGAAGAGAGAGAGGTATGGGTTTTCCAAAGCTTATTTGCTTTTTTTCAAGGAAAGAAGCTTCACAAATAAAGAAAATATCATAAAGAATTGTTCTAAAAAATTGAAGACTTTAAGAGTTAGGATGGGCCAACCATATAATGATGTCTTTTCTGTATGATCTAATGGTTGAAAGTGGACAGAGGTTTAATATTCCTTGAGAACTGTGTGAAAGTAATGACTGGAATAGTGGTACCGTTCAATGTTGGTACAATTCTTATTAACAAGAGATTTGTTCCAACCCTCTTATTTAACCAAACATTGCAATGTAACATATATTAGTAAGCATTCGGTTTGTTGGTTTAATAGGGTTTACAATTTTTTCAGACTGAAAACTGAACCAAATTTCGATAACCAAACCTAGATATACATAAAACCCGAGCCGAATAGCTGGTTCAGTTCGTTTGGTCGTTACTTTGGTATGATAATTTGTTGGAACAACCCTAGTTGAATGTAGTATAGTGTTTTGTCTGAAAGACTCATTACCATTCTCTATGTTGGTTTCTGGATTCAGGTGTTTTAATACTGAATATGATGTAGAAAATGGTACCTGGACTTATGGAAATTTCTTGTTCTTCTTTCCCCTGAGAAATGAGACTCACAGCAAAACTCTCTGCCCTGCCCTTTTGCTTTACTACCTTCTTTTGTTTTGGGACTAGGATTGGGATGGATAACTTAGATTTAGATTCACAATATAAAGCAACTTTTCTTAATTTACATTTATTCTGATATTTTTATAATTATACGATGCTTTATAGTTGTAATTTTTCATTTTCACAAACTATCATAGGTTGAAAATTTCACAAACATTTCTTTTGTATGTTAGTTGTAAGAAGTGGAAACGGAAATAAAAGCTTTTATTTTTCATTCATGTCATATGCAACTAATTTATTTAATGAAAATCAGCTCCTAAGGCTTGATAATATCATTACAGAGGCTATTTACTTTTCTCTGTTCTGTTTGCAACTTTACTAGGCGCTTCTTTAAAACTAAAAATTTTCTTAGTCAATAATCTCATTTTTAGTAAGATCCTCATTTCATCCGCATGGTTAAGTATGCTAGGTTTTTATTTGATTGTTTTCTGTTTCATGTAGCACTTTTTAAAATTCTCTGTTCAGTAGATGGTGAGTGTATGACACGAGGACAATAAGAATCATCCATACCGTTATAGTGCAATAAAAAGGAAACTTGACCATATATTGTTGCTCTTGTTTACCTGTTTTATCTTTTTTCTTCCATATTGACAATTTGGGTTGGTGTAATGCTGGTTTTTCTAATGCTTTGTGTGCCATGTCATCTTGCTAGTATGGTGGTGGTCCAACACTATCAAATGCGGACATCTGCTTTGATTGCCTCATAGACGGGGCTAAGGTAACGGCCCGCGCTGATGACTATAGGGGTCGAAGAGCGGCATTGAAGGAAATTGCAGAGGCTGCACTTGCAGGAAAGTTTCTTGATGGGGCCCTGTATTACGTTTCAAGAGCATGGTACAAATTTTCATTTCTATCAGTTTATATGTTTTTTATTTTCAGATTTTGTGCATTTAGTTAATAAATTCAAATTTGGATTGGTCCAAAGGCTACTTGTTGAGGAATTGTTTCATTTGGTTATGGAATGTTGTTTGCACTTCATTTAAGGATGTTTAATACACGATTAAGACTTGGGAGCATAGAAGAAAGTTTTTCTTCATTGAATATTCATTTATGTTCTGTCTAGGTCGTTACAGCTGTAAATTTGTTCTATTTGAGAGTAAGCTGAAAAAAGGAACCTTTACATTTAGGAAAACTAATCAAATCTTTATTAGAAACTGAACAAAATATGATAATACAATATTGTCAATGCTAGTTGGGCAATGATTTCAAACAGGTTACTCAAACTTTGCATGTTCAACTCAAATAGTTTTTTACGGCTGATTTTAAGCAGCATTCACTCATAAACTTCTGTTTACTCAAACGTCTCGTAGTTAACTATTGAGAGATATTGAATGGTACAAACTCTGCTTGTTTCGTAGGTTGTTACAGTGGTTACGGAGGAAGAATGTTGATTCTCCTTGTGAAGCTGACACTGGACCAACGGCATCAATTCGGTGCCCCCATGGAGATCTTTTGCCAGAAGAAGCTGCTGGTGCAAAGCGTGTGTTAATTCCTGAGTGTCTCTGGCTCTTTCTTTGGGAAAGTTCTAATGCTGTAAAACCTGATGACCGTTTGGGTTGTTCAACTTTCAACATGAACATGGAATCTTGCGCTCTATGCAGTGTTGAACTTTCAGAAGTAGCATCAATGGCGGGTAGTCTCAGGTATGTCTGTGGATTTCTTTGAAGTAGGCTATTATATGGCGTGGTATGGTCCTTTGTTGTTAATGTTATTGTGTGTGTCATATCACTCTATTCAATATGCATTGGTTGATCTTAAGTGGCTTGATTTTGTCTTCAATGCTCCAGAGCAGCCAAGCTGAAGCAGCGCCAGAATCATGAGAGGCTATTTCTTGGAAAAACTATTCCACTTTCTCTTGGTTGCAAGTACTACTTGTTGCCTTCTTCCTGGCTGACAAAATGGAGAAGTTATATCACAGCTAGCGGAAGGAATATATCATCAACTGCAGAACCTGACAATTTGGAGGTTGCCATAGATTCACTTATATGTGATAAGGTGAATGTTTGTGCTTTCCCCTTGTTGGATAGACTGATAGAGAGCACCCACGAACCACCTTTCGTAGAGAGAGCATTTCATTTCATTGTGGGGTTCCTTTTTTAGATAAAAACTCTGGGGAATGGGTCTTAAACAACTCTCATCTGTGATTAGTGGAGTTCATAGTAAAATCAAGAAGAGTTAACTAGTGGATTGGTGTGTTTAATAAGGCCCTAGATCTGGTTCTTGTATGTGTGTTTTAATTTATATATTTGCTATAATATTCTCTATTTTTAATTATTTTATTTGTTTTACAGCATTCCCGATTGTTAGAAAGACCTCCTAACCTGATTTGTAAACGTGGCGTCATTCAAAGGATATCTCCTACAAGTGTAAGTTGCTCACTATGCTTGTGAAGCACAGATGATTAGAGTTTTGGGCTGTTTTTTGTGAAGATGATCTACCCCTCCATGAAGATCATCCTCACTAATATTCACTTCATTTTGACATTATTAGCCATGCCGAATATTTTGTTGAAACTTCTACAAAAATGGACGGCTGAAAACAGGTACATTCTTCAGTTTTGATATCATTGTTTGATGAGGCTAGAAATGTCGAAATGATCTGGATTTGTTTTGAGGATGATCTCCACAGTGCGTCAAGATAAGCTGTCCTAATATATTTGAGATATAAGGTGGTCCTATCAATGATCTTTCCTACTCTACTATTTGATGGTGAATTACGTTTTTTTTTTTAATAGCAGACAACTGGTTTGACAATTATCACTGAGAGTGACTGGAAATGCTTTTGTGATGAGTGGGGTGGTGTTGAGTGGAATGGTATATCAGCTGAAATAGAGCTGAGAAACTGTGGGACGAAAAAATTAGTTGGATCCTGTGAGGAGATGCCGATGCCGATCGCTGAAGAGGACTTGAGTCCTTCAAATTCTGAGGCAAATGATGAGTTGGAGTCAAGAGAACCATTTATTAAGACTGATCCAGAGGTAAAGCTAAATACCTGCATTCTCTGTAAAGGTTATGCTTTTATTAGAGTAAATTTTATGAATAAAGTTATGGAACATGCTATAACTCATTGATGGAACTGTTAGGTGGGACTTGTATACTAGGCATGATTTTAAAGTTTCAGGTATTATATCAGTTCTGATTTCTGAAACTTTGGATTCTTAATATTTTCAGATTTTGGTGGAAGTGCTAGTTATAAGTTATAACATATTTGGATGCAATTTTTTTTTTTACTAAAATTCAAATATTATTGGATAGTATATATTGATTCCAGACCTAATTAACTAACATTCGATTGTGATAACAGTTTGCATTCAGTAGATGATGTTTATAAACTGTACCATAAAGAGTATCTATTAATCTTTATCCAGTAATATCTAATGGTTTTGGGTCTGTATTGGGTCACGAAATTTGAATTTGAACTGGTGCCTGATCAAAATGTCTTGAAGTTTTGGGTCTTTAAACCATATTTTTCAAACCACGATTAATTAAAAATTTCTTATATATTATTTTATGCTTTTCTGCTTTACGAGTAACTGTAAATTAAGAAATTTTGACAAGTATAGAGTTTACAATTTCAGTGAAACCATTCATCATTTTACACAAAAGGTAATAAGTTCTCAGTGTAATTTTCACTTCATGATGTGAGAGTTTTCGTATTGTTATCATACCATGAATCCGTGATTGCATCATTACCATGTCTTAAGTGTCTTCCACCATTGCTCTCATAGGCTCATAGCAATGTGAATAATGATTGAAGTTAACCATTACACACAAAATAGAAACAAAGAAAGTCACCATAATTGATTAAAGTGCAAAATGCAACTACAAAAAAAATCTGTTAACATAACCCTTGGATAGATCTTTAAGAAAAACACATTACTTTTTGGACTGTTAAAATACAGTTTATTGAAATTTCAATAGAAAGTAAAGGTTATGAGATTTAGGAACATCAAAGCTTAACCAAAAAAAAAACTGTCATTTTGAATTTAGTAGACTGTAAATTCTAGGGTAGTTAAGGTGCTTTGTTCAATATAGTTTTTTTTTTTTTTTTTTTTTTTTTTTTGGAGAGGAGGGGGGTAGTACAAATGTATTCTTGTGTTTTAGGTCAGGAGTCTAGATTGAGACGATAACGTTTATCACAAAAAACAAGAGAGCAGAACGTTACTTTAGCATGGTAAGTATTGCTAAATTGCTAGTGTAACATCTTCTTGATTTTTTGGCCTAAAAGATTTAACAAAATTTATACGTTTGAGGTACATTGTGAAGGCATAGCTTCTTTAACTACTGGGGTCCAAAAAATCATTTATTTGGCTGTGGCACCCATATCTACAAGGTGATTTGCAACTGGTTGATCTATTAATCTATACTCCATTATTTACTGTTGAATATAGATGGTCACTGGTTGAAATAGGCTGATGTTGTTGAAGATAAAAAATCAATAGTTAGTAGTTACATAGATGCTCACATTCTGTCATTCCTTAATAGATATGCTGCACTTCTTCCTAACATGGTCCTCTTTGGGATAGTGATAACTTCTATGAACATCAGTGAAATAACTTCTAATTTTAAATTTGCAATTCTCTTATAGTTAAAAACCAATAGTTAGTATCACAATATTCATGGTTGATTAAAGTTGCAATTCTATGAGCATCAGATAAATAACTTCTAAATTTAAATTTCAGTTCTCTTATATTAGGATTTCTTTCATTTCATGCATTTTTTTTGTTACCCAAAGAAATCTTCTTTTATTTTCACACACTTAGGGACAGTTTATACCTCTGCAAAATTCCATGGCCTGTGGTCACGTTGTCTTTGGTCAAGGATGGTCATTTTATCACTTTCCCAATGGTGATCATTTATTATCATTTATCTGATCTAGATTTCTAATGGTGACGTTTTAGCTAACTCTTTCTTTCTATCTCAAACTTGTTTCTACAATGTGGATAGATATGTGAGAATTGCATCGGCGAAAGAGAAAGTTGTGAGTTAATGCAGAAGCTTAACTACTGCGAGGCGGATATAATGGTAGTCCTTGTTCGTGGTAAGGAACCACCAAGATCTCTTTTAGAAGCCTCCAGTAACAATTGTGAGCCAGATCGTCGCATGTCCAAACGCTCCAAAAAGGCATTGTATGGTAACTCAGCCAATTTGAAAGTTTCTTGCTCAACATCAATCTACCAATTGAAGATGATGATATGGGAATCTTTTGGGGTAAGTGGTTTTATAATCGATTATACTGATAATAACCACATGATATTTGAGCATTTTTGTATGATAGTCATTCTATTATACTTCCAGTCACACCGTTGCCAATTGCTAGTTCCTTGTATTGAAATAAGGTATCATAGTTTTATCTTACATGATCCTGTTTGTAGTGCGAAAAAAAAACATTGGACAACTTCTACGTAACGACATGGACACGCTTGTATATTTTAGTATTATTTACCATTCAACAATAAGTTTTGAACTGTTCACTTGTAGGGCAATATTGCTACTCGTGTACTACTTGTTTGCCATAATATGCATGAAACGTTAGGATAAAATTAAAACTTTTCAAAGATATGTGAAAAATCTTATGATCTAAGCATGGAGTGTTTTTTTGGGAGTATCCGTGATTGTCGACACGAGTACCCGATACTATACTTGTCGATACGCTTTCTTTTGGTGAAAATAGGGTGTTGTTACACAACTTAAATAATTTTCTTACTCTCACCTAGCACAACTAGACTTTGCTTGTGCAAAGAAACATGCCTAGTTTAGTAGTTTTAAACTTGTGTCAATTAACAATGAGGTAGTTTACATTGTGGAAATGCCAAATATCTCATTGATGGAGGATACCGATTTCGTTATTATTATAAAGTTTCCAGAATAACACTGAGATTAATAAGCTGATGTGTGGTGCCTTTGATGTTATACTTGTGGTATCTGCAAATACTCATTTCCTATAAATTTTTTTAATCATTCATGTTCAGTAGAATTTCCCAGTCTGCTAGGCAGTGCATTGATAGTTCACACAAAATAAATCTAGAGGACTAGTATTCATGTTCCATTGCAGTCTCCAGCTAGATGAAGATATTAGTACCTCAGATTGTGGTCCCTTACTGTATTTGGGTTCAACACTCTTCATGGCGTTACTTTCATGGCTCCTGTTTTGCATTGTCTTGATCACCATACTTTTGTGATATCTGATTCAGTTTGACATTTTTTATTTTGACATCAAATAAGGTTATTGAGTACTGCTCACAAAGTATGTGAGCTGCATAATCTTGGTTTTTCTGGAGCTCCATCTCACAGAGAATATACATGACAGGTTGTTAAAGAAAATCAGATTCTCCACAAAGGATCCAGGACAATTGAAGAAGACGAGTCTGCTACTCTTGCTGATGTAAATATATTCCCTGGAGACATTCTTTGGATCAGGGATTCAGAAATTCATGAGAACCGTGACATTGCCGGTAATTTAGCATCCTTGCACCAATGATCACTTCATTTGTATTGTAGAGGTTGAATTTCATCGCTCAAAGAAATAAACTCAGGAAGGAGAATGGCTAAGCATGCTTACATCTATTTCAGACTCCTGTTTGAATGTTAGGTTCCATTGTCAATCCTAGCCCTAGGGATAAGCTTATGGAGCATTACTACCACAGGTCACCTTCAGCTTAAACAAGATATGCTTATTCCGATAAGCGGGTTACATCAAGTTGTAGTATTGTAAAACCCTGTTCAATACGGCAGACAATCTGTTCTTTGAAAAAGACCCATATCTGCATATCTCGAACTCCCCTCCATGATTTTTGCATACTTTTTGATTTCCATGCCTACAACCATATACATGAGCACATAATGGATGTTTGAATTTAACCATTTTTCTGTTCCCTTTTTATTTACTTCTTTTCATCACTTTTGTTGTTATTGTTGGGTGGGTTTTTTGGTGTGGTTGTAGAGATTTGGTAGTGGAAGGGTATTCGGATTGTTTCAATGGGTTTGCCTCCAATTTGTGCATATTAGCATCTTTATATTTGGGCTTTGTCAACAATATACGTTTATGCTGTTTTGAGTTCGATTATGGGGATATTGGGTGGTTAGACACAATATAAGGGTTTCAAGGTTAACCTTGATTGGGAGACTATTGCGATATATACTTCAAATTGTTTTATTTTATTTTCAATACCTCCAATGTTTTTGTGTTTATTTTTATTTATTAGTGTTTTTGTCCAGTTTGATGATCCAATGCTTTCTTGGTCAATACCTGATAATTATTGTCTTTGCCTGATCTAACCCTAATAAGAATTATAACCCTTAAGACTTGACAAACTCTTTGCCTCTTACCAAGTAAAAATTTAAAGATCGATCCATGTAGTATACCTTTTTGTTTGTTGAGGTAAATTGATGTTTTGAGCAAGGTGCTAGTGTTAATAACATGTCACAACTAGACAAGCTATGGAAGAACAATAAGAACAGGGAGGAAGATAAAAATGGATTCAATAGACTGAAATTTCAATTACAGTGATGGGACGAATCCCCCTTCTCAATACTCTAATTGAGCCTGCAAACACTATTCTCCACCCCTAATTTCTTACAGCTTTTCCCCTTTTAAAGAGGAGCCTATAACAGACTTTCGGCATCTTTTAATTACAGCCCGACACTGGTCCCAACTAATTCTAATTACTATTTTACTCTTGTCTCCTACCATTCAATTTTTGCGCCCAAGGTGATCCCAATTTCTGCAGGTATAGACACTCTGTTCATGACAGTGCCCACCCCTTCAAATCGCCCTTGTCCTCAAGGGCGGAAGGAGGGAAATCGCGCCAAAAATGCAGACCAGTCCTCCCATGTTGCTGCAGATGGAGGGGAATTGGACCACTGAACCAGAACTTGGGTGACGGCGCGATTGTGGCGAGGTATCAGTCGACGACCCAAAACTGCAGTTGGTTCAATCACAAAGGATCCTTGTGCATCCACTTGTGGGAGAGTGAGGGAGGGGGAGATGGTGGGGCCGAGCTGCTTCTTTAGTTGTGAGATGTGGAAAACAGGATGAATCTGTGAAGACGAAGGCAGGTCCAGACGGTAGGCTACCTTCCCAATACGCTCAAGTACTTGAAATGGGCCATAAAACCGTGAAGATAACTTGAGATTGCGTCGAAGCTGGACTGATGTTTGGCGATAGGGTTGAAGCTTGAGGTACACCCAATCGCCAACCTCAAATTAGCGCTCCTGGCGATGCTTGTCAGCATAGAACTTCATACGCTCTTGAGCTTTGGTAAGTCTCTCCTTAAGTATGTTTATCATCTCATTGCGTTCTTGGAGATAGGCCTGAACCTCAGGATTAGTCAGGCAGTCCACTAGTGGTAAAGCTAGCAGTGGTGAAGTGTATCCATACAATGCAGTAAAGGGACTAGTTTGCAAGCTTGTGTGGATAGATGTATTGTACCAATATTCTGCCAAATATAACCAGTTGAACCATTTAGAAGGAGCATGACTTGTGAGACAGCGCAGATAAGTCTCTATACATGAGTTCAAGCGCTCGGATTGGCCATCGGATTGAGGATGGTATGCCGTGCTCAAATTAAGAGTGGTACCCAAGGACTGAAAGAGATGTTGCCAAAATCTACTGAGAAATACCTTATCACGATCAGAAACTATTGATACTGGAAGACCATGAAGTCTGTAAACTGACTGCATAAATGCTTCAGCAACCACCTGAGCTGTGAATGGATGGGACAAGGCAATGAAATGAGCAAATTTGGTGAGTCTATCAATGACCACCATAATAACTGATTTGCCTTTCGAGAGGGGAAGACCCTCTATAAAGTCCATGCACACATGCTGCCACGCGTGATCCGGTATTGGAAGGGGTTGGAGAAGACCCCCATAGCCTGAATTGTCTCGCTTGTTATGTTGACAAACATCACAAGAAGTGATGAAATGTAGTACTTGAGTCTTCATACCCGGCCAATGAAAATAGTGCTTTAATCTCTTATAGGTAGCCATGACACCTGAATGACCACCCAAGGGTGAGGCATGGAGATTGGTGATGAGTTGAAGGCGAAGAGAGCCAGTAGAACCCACATATATGGCATGTTTATGCTTAATGAGTCCCTGTTGCAGAGTATATGGAGGTATAGCAGTTGGATTCAGGAGCAGCTTGGGGATAATGGACTGTGCCCAGGTATCAGTAGCATAACTGCTGATTACTTCATTCAACCATTGGGGAGTGACTTGGGTAATAGCAAGACAGGTAGAAGCTGAACCAGGGCACCTAGATAGAGCGTCTGCTGCCTGGTTCTCAAAAATTTTTTATAGGTAATGGCATAGTCATAACCTAGGAGCTTGGAAAGCCACTTCTGCTGCACCATTGTGGTGATTTTCTGCTCCAATAAAAATTTTATACTCTGATGATCTGTCCTGATAAAAAATTTTGCTCCCAGTAAATATGTCCTCCATTTGGTCACAGCCATGACTATGGCTAGAAGCTCCTTTTCATAAGTTGAGAGGGCTTGATGTTTGGTACCTAAAGCCTTACTAAAGTAGGCTATAGGGTGTCCTAGTTGAGATAGGACAACTCCTACACCTGAAGAACAGGCGTCTGTTTCGATGACAAAAGGAAGGGAAAATTTTGGGAGTTGTAGGAATGGAGTAGTCACCATGGCCTGTTTGAGGAATTCAAAGGCTTGTTGTGCTATTGGGGACCAAGAGAAGGCATTCTTTTTTAAAAGGTCTGTCAAGGGTTTTGCAATAATGCCGTAATGCTGCACAAATTTTCCATGATAGCCAGACAGGCCAAGAAAACCCCTAAGGGACTTGAGACAAGTTGCTTTTGGCCATTGAAGCATTGATTCAATTTTGGATGGATCAGCCGCCACCCCATTTTTAGAGATAATATGCCCTAAGTAAGAAAGTTGGGGTTGAGCAAAAGGAACATTTTGACATTTTGGCATATAGTGTGTGTTGCCTAAGCAAGCTAAGGGTAAGTTCAAGGTGATGTAAGTGGTCTTGAAGGGATTTGCTATAGACTAGGATGTCATCAGAGAATACACGGATGAATTTCCTTAGAAAGGGTTGAAAATTTTGATTCATAAGAGACTGAAAGGTGGCAGGTGCGTTGGTCAACCCAAAGGGCATGACCTTGAATTCAAAATGGCCATGGTGGGTTTTGAAAGCTGTTTTGTACATATCATGGGGGTGTACTAAGACTTGGTGGTATCCAGCTCGTAGGTCTAACTTAGAAAAAACTTGGGCCCCATGGAGTTCATCAAGTAAGTCATCAATGAGAGGAATTGGAAACTTATCCTTGATGGTGATCTCATTTAACTTCCTATAATCAACACAAAAACGCCATGTTTGATCTTTCTTTTTAACAAGAAGGATAGGAGAACCAAAAGGGCTATTGGAATGTTGAATGAGTCCCGCAGAGAGCATTTCCTGGACCAGTGTTTCAACTATGTCCTTCTGAAGATGTGGGATCTTGTAAGGTGCTTGGGACACAGGGGAGGAGTAAGGCTTAAGTGGAATTTTGTGGTCTATAGCTCTTGGAGGTGGGAGTGATGTAGGTGATTGGAACACATCATCATAGGAGTCTAATAAGAGTTTGATAACAGGGTCTAAAGGAGGTGGTGAGGGATCTTCTGAGAGTGAGAAACAATGACCCAAAAATGAAGGAGTGTGTCTTAAAAAAGGGAGGACAGCTTGGATAAGAGTGACAGGGACCTGTTTCATGAATTCCTTGTAGTGTAATGGGAGTGCCCTTGTAAATGAAGGATAATTGAAGGAACTGTAGGTTAATAACAATGTCACCTAGTTGTTTCAACCAATCACCCCCTAAGACCATGTCATAGATGCCTAGGGGAAGGACTCTAATTGTGCCCTCAAATTGATGATTGCCCATTGTCCAAGTGAGGGGTTGGCAGATAGCACTGCTGACAATGTGTTGTCCATTGGCTACTTTGACCAACATTTGTGGGGTTAAGGTAGTGGACCAACTGGTAGCCTTAATGACCCTTGGATCAATGAAGCACTGTGCTTCCTGTGTCCACAAGAATGGAGATAGGCACCTTTTTAACATATCCTTTCAACAAAATGGTGTTGGTAGAAGAGGTGCCATGTAGTGCGTGGAGTGAAACCTCCATATCTGATGCAACTTCTTGGAAGAAGTCTATAGTTTCAGGTTCTGGAGAGGGCTCTCACTGGATTGGTTCTCATCAGGGATCAAGAGGTAAAGAGATTGTTGTTTACACACATGGCCAGGTTTGTATAGCTCCTCACAATTATAGCAGAGGCCTCTATCTCTGCGTTGTTTCATTTGAGCAGGAGTGAGGCGCCTAATTGGAGGGTTGGCTGATGGCAGTCTCAGGGTGGTTGGAAGGGGAGGGTGTGGAGGAAGGTTGTGTTTCTGAGTGGTGGATGAAGCTTGGGAGGGTATTGGAGGGTAAGAAGGAGGAGGTTTAGACCAGGAAGAGTATGAAGTACTGTGGTGTGTAAATGGTCTAGGAGAACTATGGTAAGGTAGGGCAACATGAGAAGTGGGAGCTGGAGTCCCTTGAGTTTCTTGCATTCTAGCTAGGGTGAAGGCCTGAGTGACTGAAGTGGGGTTAAACATCTGAACAAAAGCCTTAATCTCAGATTTGAGTCCACTCAAGAAACTCAATGTGAAGTAGGGTTCAGAAAGAGAGGGGTTATGAGCAATCATTAAGGATTTCAGCTCTTCGGATTTTTCGTAATAGAGATCTACTGATTGGTCTTGCTTCAATTTATTAAAGGCATCAACATAATTGTGGGAGGCAGGGTTTTCAAAACGGAGGCACAAATCATTAATCAGTTCATTCCAAGAGGCACAGGGTTTGCTGATCTGGTAGTCGAGAAACCAGATATCAGCCTTTTGGTCGAAATGGATGGCTGCCATAGGGACCTTAATGTTCCTCTGAGATGCTGTGGATATTGAAATACCGCTCACACTTTTTGATCCATGCACGAGGATTAGAACCATCGAAATGAGGGAAATCAACTTTAGGAAACCGAAAGAAATTACCTCCTCCCTCCATGGGAGGGTGGGTGGGCGTTCTGATTTGATTGCTGCTTGCTGCCGGCACCTGAGAAGAGCTTGGTTCACCATGTTGATCCCGTACAGTGGTTCCCTTCATCAGCTGCATAAGTTGATCGATTTTGGAGTCCAGGCGTTTCACTTGAGATTCATTGTTCTGGGCCAACTCTCGCAGAGCTTCATTGCTCCTAGCAATCTCCTTGATTTCTTTTTTCATGAACTCCACTTGGTTTGTATTCTCTGATTGATACTTCTTAGTGTCTCTCATGAAGCTCTCGATTTCCTTTGCCCTCGTTTCCATCTATGACCCGAGTGAATGGATCGTGATGGCTCTGATACCAATTGTCACAACTAGACAAGCTATGGAAGAACAGGGAGGAAGATAAAAATGGATTCAATAGACTGAATTTTCAATTACAGTGATGGGAAGAATCCCCCTTCTCAATACTCTAATGGAGCCTGCAAACACTATTCTCCACCCCTAATTTCTTACAGCTTTTCCCCTTTTAAAGAGGAGCCTATAACAGACTTTCGGCATCTTTTAATTACAGCCCGACACTTGCCAATACATGTGGTCCCAACTAATTCTAATTACTATTTTACCCTTGTCTCCTACCATTCAATTTTCGCGCCCAAAGTGATCCCAACTTCTGCAGGTATAGACACTCTGTTCATGACATAACACCTAACATGAGGACTCTAAGAATAAGTTATTAGTGGAAGAGGACGACTTTTTGTTATTTATTGTTTTCAAAAAAAATTATTTATAAGATTTTCATTTTTTATGGATGTTATTTTATGATTATCAGCTTTATTTTCGAATTTTGTTAGATGCATGGCATAGGAATTATTTTAATAGTTTAGTTTTTAATGATGTATTGTGTAGCAGGTTTAATATGTTATAATAGGTACTGGAACTGTGAAAACCTGGTTTACTATCTGTCGTTCTTTTAGATTTGCATGTGTATAGGCAAAGTGTTACTTGGCAAAGATGTAAGTTTTTCTATCTGAAATAAACCAATGAATTTTACTACATTATGTTCAGATGAGCTTTCAGAAGAAAAGATGGAGGTTCAACCTGCAGAACAAGGCTTCCGTGGAACACTTTTGACATCAGATATCTCAGCCCAGGTTATTTGGACATCTTGGTTTCTGTAATGTTTTTTGCTTATCAAATGTCTTTATGCATGCAATTTAGACTGGATTTGGTTGTTGGAGCCATGCAACTGATAGGAGAGATCAAAATATAACTTCCATCATTTTTGTTTTGTTGTCTTGTTTTAGAAAGGGTAAATTGATACAACTAGAAGCAAACTAGACAAAGGGTCTCCAAAGCAAAATTAGAGAGTTAGGACATACCTATTCACAAGAAGGTGTTCGACTAGGCTTAATGGAGGACTGATTTCAAATAGACGCAATTACATATAGAAAGACAGTTCTGAAGATTCAGTTATTCACTTTGTTATCCTTGAGGATTTTGATTTTTCTTGCATTCCATATAAGCCAAAATCTCACACAATTGCATAGGGAGCGAGCTTTACTTGAAATTTTAAATACCTAAAAGTTATAGAAAAATAAAAGAATCACTAGAATAATTGACCAACCTTTATTTTGTTAGATGTATACTTGTATTTAGTATAGTGAAATATATAGTTTAGGTCCTCATTGTTGGGGACGATCAGATATTATGCCTCAGTAAATATGATATTAGGATTTAGGCCCTTCAAAGACCATTTTAGTGACAAAGTTTAACCAAGAGTAATGGCATGACATCTCAATGGTTAGAGCTTGGCGGATAGTACCACTAGGTCATGGGTTCAAACTCAGCCGGCGGCATGTTTATCAGTTTATGGTGTGTTGACCAGTTCTAGTCTTTGATAGGTTATGGGATCCTGAAAATCCAACTCGCCTTCCCCCCCAAAAAAAAAAAAAAAAGTAACGGCAATTTTGTCAATACAAATATTCATCTCACCAAAAGGCCTAAAACCTAAAATCACATTTACTAGTTCTAAAGTCTAATCCTTTTGAGATATTTATATTATGCAGTATATGTAAATAAAAAGTAAAAAAATATTTGGACAAAAATGATTCTGGAAGTGGCTAAATATTTTCTTAAAGTATTATACAACCTTCTTTTGTGAAGCTTAAAGAATTTTTTTTGTTTTTTATTTATTCATACGGTTGTTATACTACATGGGAGTCGTTCTAAAAATCAGAAAAAAAAGTGGTTATGTTGTTATATGATTGAAAACTTCCAATAAATTCATTGAATAAATACACTGGAAAAGTCTTTAATAGCCTTTGTTTACAAAATCAAATGGTTTTAAAAAAAACTATGTTCGAAATTGCTGGAAAAGGAGGTTGTTAGTTTAAGGGGTGTTGGCCTTATATATAGTGGAGATGTAATGAAAAAGCATAGACATTTTTTGTTTACATGTTTGCATTTACAATTGAATCAAGTATTTATTATTTATTGATAATTTGTTAGGATGGTCACATTTTGAGATCTTGATTGTATTTCATAATGAATATTTGATATATTCTATTTTAATTTACTTGCTATTCGGGCAGTGACATGTATAATGCTTTCGTTAATGGTTTATTTGGTGCTAATACAAATTTGGTAATGCTAGTATATAAAATAATTATACAACTTATGTGAACAACTTACATAATTGTTATCTAAACATTTATTATTAGGGAATTTTAGAGGGTGGTCTCACAATATAGGGTAGTCATGACTTTGGTGCCAAGAGATAGCACTATTTAAAGCTGAGCAAAAAACTGAACAAGAAAAAATGAAATCAACCGAACAGAACTAAACTGAGTATTTCAGTTTGGTTATTCTTATTTTCAATTCGGTTTCAGTTCTTAAATATTGAAAACTGATAAATTTGGTTCGATTTTCATTTTTCAAAATTTTACAATCTTTATAACCGACCCGATTGAAAAAATCCTTTTTTTTTTTTTTTGGAAAGACGAGCTGGGTTTTTATAGGATCCCATAACCCATTAAAGACCAGAACTGGTCAACACATCATAAATTGATAAAGATGCCGCAAGCTGGGTTCGAACCCAAGACCAAGTGGTACCATCCGCCAAGCTCCAACCGTTGAGCTGTCATGCCATTGGCAATTGAATAGATTCTTAATATATCTGCAAGATTGAAAGATAATCCCTTGATGACTGATCCGACGGTGGGATTTGCAAAGGAGAGGATCAGATGACATGACAACTAAGAAGAGGTCTAGGGTGGACAACTTACAATAAGGGATAGACGATTTAGTACTTTCACACTGTACACAAATGCCTAGAGTAGGTAAAAAAAGAGTCAATTCAATAATTTAATTACATCTCATCGCTTCACAACTACCACCACTTTTATCTCTCTCTCACTCATTCACAAATCCCACTCAAACTGACAGGGCTTCATCTATAGTTTATGAAGCTTCAATATCATCTATGGTTCGGCTCTCATTTTCTATAGTTTGTGAAGCTTCAATACCTTCATCTTATCTGGTTTTTGATCTTCTTCGTCTTTCCTTTTGTTCACTTCTTTTCTCTTTTGCTTCTTCATTCTCTTTGAAATTATTTCATGAACCAATGAAATCAAAGCACTTCAATTTCAAAGACTCCATCGATTCGGTTGCCAGTTTCAGCCTGAAACCAAACCATCGGTTAGTTTTCAGCCTTACTATTTAAGTCATGGGCCTAAACCATGACCATGAGTTGACTATCTAGTCCCGCGTTAAGTCTGCACACACACAACATGTGACTGAAGAAAATCACATTATTGCTCTTACTCGTATTACTTGCTAATGTGTTGGAGTCAAAGGAAACTTTATTTTTCTTTTGTCACGTGTTGACTTTACAGTCAACCCACAGTTTGGTACCATGACCTAAATGGTATGGTTTGTTGGGACTAAAGTTAAAACTACCCTACCTTTATGGAATCAACCTCTGAGACTCCCTCCCTTTATTATTTATGCATGACCCTTTAGTCTTTTCGGATCATCTCTTTTTCATCTTCAAAATGAAACCCGACAACCCCAAAAATTACCCTGGGATAATTACTTGTCAAACCACATTATAATCTCATTTTTCTTTTTCTTCGAAGTTAGCGTATGATAATTCATAAATCAATGAGATGAGTTTTACCTTATAAGTTACTGCTTTTATTACCTTATGTCAAGGCAGCAAGCAACTGAGGCACTCGCATTAATGAGTTAGGTTTAAAAAATTGTTGAATGTTAACTATAGAAAAGTAACTAAAAAATAATGAACTGTCACTAGAAATTAATTATACAAGCAGCCTCAAAGTTTGAAGCTCTATCAGTCGATTAAGTCACGTATTTTGGACCTGACCTTTTTAGTTATATCGATATATCAAACACCCTTGGGGCAACCATTGAAATTGACAAAATAACAATATATTCTCTGAGTTTGTTCCTTTAGTCATCAAAAAATTCCTCAAATACTTAAATCTCGTGTCAGAGGTGAACTACTTACATTTAAGGAAAGCAGTTCACGATTCATGGTAATTTGGAGGTGTTGTTACCAGACAACATCAAATAGCTTCAATCATCTTCTTATCATAATTCAGCTCACAGCATTGAAAGGAATCTCACATTGATAAAAGAATTGTATCCCATTCATATGCGTATTCTACTTCCGTCGAGTCTAATGTTTCATCAATGTTGTTTGCCTTTATTTCCCTTTGTCTCGAGTCCCTAGAGTAAAGAAATCACCTATTGTTTTTTTGTTCATTTTAGTCCAGGCGCACAAGGTGAACTACCCACTTCATGCATGGTGCATACCAATAAAAAAAATACAATAAAGCATGATATGAATGATTATCATATTTCCAAATAGCTGAATGATTATCATATTTTCAAATATGATAATGACTTGTCATTATTTTCATTTGCTAAAGAGTGAAATCAATTGATAGAATCATGCGCTAATATTGTCGATTGAATGTGAGAGAACAACTATGTATAGGCTGATTAGCATTTGATTTGATATGAAATGCAGTGAAAGGTTATGTTGGCGTCTTGTATTTGCTGAACATTCTTCTTCAGTTGGTTATGCAATGAACAAGAAGTGTACAGGGTAAGAAGGTATAAATTTTAAAACCCAGCCTGACTAGCATTGCTGTTCTTCTTACTCGAAACAGCTTTATTTTCAAAGCACATATAATGAGTTACATTCATGGGAAATGTACTAATATTTTGTGGGGGTGTTCTCACTTTTGAGGGGATTACCTCTACAAACCACGCCGTGGTGGAAATTAACAACATAATTAAGGAATGTTTATCTGAACAATTAAGTGTCTCAAGTGATTTAATGTGCAAAATTTTGCAAATTTTGGCATTGGTAGTCATTTGTCAGAAGCTAACATTTGGTTTCCTCTTTTGTTTGTAATTCTCATTGCAGCTTGATGTCCTGGATTGCCTGTTTTTGGTAGGCCTTAGTGCATGGATGGGAAATTTGATAGTGACATTCCCTAGTTTACCAATGTATTTTGTTTCTGTTTTGCCCCTGCATTCTGGTGGCTAGGTGATCTTGAATGTTATTGTAAGATAGAGTCATTTTTGTTGTAGAGCTTTTTTCTCGATTAACCTATGTAAAGTTCCCTCCATTGTGGCATGTTGGCATCATTTAGCTATTGAAGTGTGAAGAGGAAGCCTGCTCAATCGTTATATACAGTTATGCTTATACAAGGTGATGGATGATTTATAGTGATTAATTTCAGGTGTATGTTGTTATAAGCCTATGATGGTTGTGGTCATGGCTCAGTGCAAGTTAGGTTTGCTGAAGCGTGTTTTTAGTAACCTATCAATTGAAGGTTGACAGAATCTGTAAATGTGTGGTAGCATAATTGTGTTGTGGATGTTGTCTTATGTTTTTATGTGTGCCTTCAATTGTAATGTAATTAGCCTACTCAAGAAGCAGTCAGCTCCAGCCTGATGACCTAGCTGAGTTGGGTACTGTGAGACTTTGACCCAATCCAAGCCTTGGTGTACAATCTAGGCTCGGGACGTTCAAGTCGAATTTGGTCCATGAACAACCTCATAATAAGTTTTTATTTATTTATTTATTTATTTGTTAAGGGCATATGCATTAAAAATAAACTTAGGTTTGGTTACAAACATAACGGCCAGCTGTCTGAACCAAAATGTGGGCCTCAGTAATGAGCTCCCTACCAACAAACTTATAGTTCCAGGAGGGACGCAAAAGAAGCAAATGTCTAATGCTGCTAACGATAGGCTTTCTGGCCCTATTGATAACAAAAGAAGGGTTGAAATCATTTTCATCAGCCTGAATAAGATTAGCCTTGTCAGTTTTGTGCCTGGATAAGAAGCAGTGCTGCCTCTGTTGTTGTTTATCCTTTAGCCATCGTATTGTCAAGAACCTGCTCTGTAATAGAGCATGCAATAGTTGCAAGCACAATACCTCCTTAGCAATTCACAAATAGCTCCTTGTTTTGAAGAATAAAAAAAGTAAGCATCAAAATTGACAAGGACATTATCTGGTTCGATTTAGCATTGAGTTTGTGGTGTTTGGCTGAAAGAATTTGTGTTTGGACAAGCTAAATACGGGTCGTAAGTGTCTCAGGATGGGGTCCAAAGCTAGTTTCCTAGGGCGTTGTGGAGTGATTGACCTGCATATAAGTCATAGTTGTTTCAAAGATGTTGGGGATGGAGGGTAGAGTCATTGGAAGTTCCCGCGAGGTTGTGGTGAACCAGTGCTTATGCCAGGAAGACCAGGTTTGATGAAGAAGGGAGATGAAAGTTTGACTGATGACCTTGACTCCCTTGAAGATAATTTGATTGTGAATCTCCATATGGTAAGAAGAATTGCTGTGAATAGTGAAAGCAGTTCCTCTCTATCGTTATAAAACGAAAACACCCCCGCATAAAAAGCGTGGTGCAACTGGATCTGTGCCAATCAATCGAGAGAAAGGAGCATCCCCAAAACCTAGAAGTGACTGGGTGGAGGAAAAAATGTGAATGGCATCCTTAGGGTGATTGTGGTAGAAGACACGGTCATTCTCGATAAACGTGTGCAACCTAACAAGATTGACCTTAGTGGGGAGTAAATATTGGCTGATCTTCTACACGAGAAAAAGAGCACTACGGGGCTTTGATTTTCCATAAAGCTCTCAGATAAGAAACGTCAAAGAAGTTGGCGGTGGAAGTAGAGGTTAAGGTTCAAATTGTTCCAAGGTAAAAGGCTTTGATGGCACTTTTAACTGAGAACAAACATTTGGTGTTGGAAGTCCAAAGAAGTTTGTCAAGGCTCAAGTCAGGTCTAATAACAATGTTCTGAATGTCCCGAGAAACAGGGGCCGAGACAATGGAGTTGAGAAACTCCACATTTCAGGTGACTGGGTGATTTGGTGGGGCGAGTATCCATAAATCAACAAGTGACTTCGGAATGAGAGGTTCCAAATAATTGGGGATACAATCTGCCAGCACAAAACCTGGTTTGACCCAGACGTCGTGCCAGATGTTGATCTGATCACCAAACATGACTTGCCAAATAAGACAGCGCGTCAGGCGAAAGAAGCCTGCTAGGGGGTTGGAAAGACAAAAAATGCTTTTAGTGTTGAAGTAGGGGGCTTTGAGTTGGCAAGTTTTAGGGTTATGAGGGTGAGAGATAGCCTGCCACATGTTCTTTACCATTAAGAAAAAATTTTGTGTTCCTGGTTGAGGGTATGTTGAGCCCCCTAGAGAGCGGGGTTGTGAAATTCTATCCCAAGTACACAAATGTTTCGCCTTGTTGTCTACCGACCCATTCCACCAAAAGTTTCGAACAAAGTGGTCAATTTTGGAGGAAATAACAGCCAGTAGGAGAAAAGTTTGCATAGTGTAAATCGGGATAGAGTTGAGAGCAAATTTAATCATGACCATTCTACTGGCCCGAGACAAAACTTTAGCTTTCCAGCTTGAGAGCTTAGTACTGATTTTATTGATAAGGAATTGAAAATCACTGGCTTTCTTTTTTGAAAATACCAAAGGAGATCCAAAATATTTATCTTTAGGGTTATAGAACTTTGACCCCAGAATTCTATTGATCATTTTGGCATGCCTATGATGAATATTGGAGCTGTAGAAAATCGATGATTTGTCATAATTAACTGCTTGTCTTTGATTGTGTGTGCTTCCACAAAGAAAGCCCTACAAAACAACATGAAGTCATTTGCATACAGTAGGTGACTAATGGAAGGAGAGTTTCTTTTGATTTTGAGTCCTTGAATAAGACCATTAGATTTAGCCCGAGTCAGTAGGAGAGAGCTTCCGCAACTAAGATAAACAGGTAAAGAGAGAGGGGGGTCACCTTGCCGAATACCTCTAGAGGGTTTGATAGGAGGGAGAGATGCACCATTCAGAAGCACTTGGAGATATGAAGTAGAAATACATTGTTCAATCATGGTAATCCATCCCTCAAAAAAGCCTAGTTGTCTGAAAATTTGGATCAGAAAAAGGCCATTCAACATGGTCATAAGCTTTGACCATGTCAATCTTAACAACCATCCATCCTTACTTCTTTTCGTGAAAATGATTCATTTGAAAGAGGGATTCACGCGCCAGGCTCACATTATCAATAATGCTCCGACCTTTCAGGAAAACGCCTTGATTTGGGAAAATAATGTTATTAAGAAGAGGTTTGAGCCTGTTAGCCAGGAGCTTCGAGATGACCTTGTAGATAACATTACATAATCCTATAGGTCGAAACTTTTCCAGGGACATGAGATTACCAACCTTTGGGATTAGGGCTATAAATGTCTCATTGAGCTTAGGATTCATCTATTTTGTGATGAAGAAATTTTGAACCACATCAATCACATCAGTTTTCATAATATCCCAGTAATATTGGAAGAAGATTTACAAGTATGGCATGATGATACAAGTATGTCATTGTTTTGAGACTTTGATATCCCACATCTATTCATAATATCACATCAATCACATCTATTCATCTATTTCATAAGAGTAATTCTAGGTGTCGAGGAAACCAGCGAGGAAATGAGCGAGGGGAGGGAGGTGGCGGGGTGGGGACCGCTCACTTCCCTCAGGATGCGTGCTATCTTTTTTTATGTGCGCATCCCGAGGGAGGTGAACGGTCCCCACCCCGCCACCTCCCTCCCCTCGCTGGTTTCCTCGACACCTAGAATTTCTCATTTCATAATATCCCACATCTATTTTGAGACTTTGATGATACAAGTATGTCATTGTTTAGTATATTTCTCAAATTTAGGAGCAACAATTTATTTGGTTTACTTATTTATTTTTCAGTTCCAATCAGATCTATCAACATGGTTAGATTTACTAATTTATTTTTCAGATCCAATCAAATCTATCAATATGGTTAGATTTACTAAATTTTTTTTCAAAGTAGATTTACTTATTTATTTTTCAGATCTATCAACATGGGTATATTCTATCTCTGTATCTCTGTTCAAATTGAAGTAAATGTTCCAGAGGAACAAACTCAACAACCTCAGGGACAAATGCCATTAAGGAAATCCACGAGAGAAATGAGAAATGCTATTCTGGATTGATGGAAATTGATCCAATCAACTTCCATCAAGCCATGCAGGATTCTAACTCTCAACAGTGGATAGATGCTATGAACGAGGAGTACAAATCTATGCAAGACAATCAAGTTTGGGATCTTGTCTCATTACCTAAAAATACAAAGCCCATTGGTTGTAAATGGATATTCAAAACCGATAGGGATTCAAAAGGTAATGTGGAGAGATATAAGGCTCGTCTTGTAGCTAAAGGCTTCACTCAAAAAGAAGGCATCGACTATAAAGAGATTTTCTCTCCGGTTTCAAAGAAAGTCTCATTTAGGATAATGATGGCACTTGTTGCGCACTTTGACTTTGAGCTACATCAGATGGATGTTAAGACAACATTTCTCAATGGCGACATTGATGAAACAATTTATATGGTGCAACCAGAAAACTTGTGTCTGGAGACCCAAAGAATATGGTTTGCAAACTACAGAAATCCATCTATGGGCTCAAGCAAGCTTCTTGTCAATGGTACCACAAATTTCATCAAGTAATTGTCTCATTTGGTTTCGAGACAAATGCAGTTGATAATTGTGTGTATCATAAGTTCAGTGGGAGTAAGCATATCTTCTTGGTTTTGTATGTTGATGACATACTGCTTGCCACTAATAACAAAGACATGTTGCACGAAACTAAGAGATTTCTATCAAAGAAATTTGATATGAAAGATCTTGGTGAAGCTTATTTTGTTTTAGGGATTCAGATACACTGAGATTGCTCTCAGGGTATTCTTGGATTATCACAAAAAACTATATAGAAAATGTGCTTAAAAGATTTGGCATGCAAAATTGTAAACCAGGAGACACCCTTGTAGCTAAAGGAGACAAATTAAGTCTTAAACAATGCCCTAAGAATAAACTTGAAGTTAAAGAAATGCAAGATTTTCCCTATGGGCGGGCGGATTTAGGTATCTGCCATTCCTAGTGGGGCGGGGACAGATTTTCCAAAATCCGCCCTGTTGCCATCCCTCACGGAGACCTATGCAAGTGAGAGTTCTCCATTCGCACGAGCTGGTGCGAGGGCCAAAAATTTTTCCCACGCAGAGGCCACCGCTAGTGCGGAACCCATTTGCGCAATTTTTTGCGAGGACAATAAAGAAGAAATAAAATAGAGAAGAAGAGGAAGCGATGGTGTGGAGTGGCGTGGTTCACTTGGCCAACAGTGACGAGGCCGATAGATTGATTCATTAGTCTTATAAGTCATGGTTTTGGGTTTGGGTGTCTATTTGGTTTGGTTTCAATCTACTTTACTGTTCAATTTTATTGGCCGAATAACCAGGGGAGAAACTTGGGTATTTCTTCTTTCTCTTTAGTTTTCAAATTACTTCAATGGGTATCACTCAGTTTTCCTTACTACTCTCTAAAACCAGTTACGGAGCAATCACTATCACACTGTTTTCATTCCATATTTTATTGCAAACTATTTACTAAATCCATTAAAGCACCTCCAAATTGAAGCTTTCCTTTCTGGATTTCACTCACCGACAGTCCTCCGGTGTCTTTGACGCAAATTGGTGACACTAAGGTTTCCCACCAAAAGCTGACACGCACAGCTAACCATTTCTCCTTGATTTGAATTAAAGACATTGTGCTCTGTTTTGGGTATTCAAGGAATGTTGTGGGTTAATTCATGGGATGCTACACGAGTGAATCTGATCTCCTTTGTTTGTCTTCTCAGTTTTTTTTTCTCCATCGCCTTTGCCGAGGATGAGTTTCCCACTCAAGGTGGTCTCTACGAGGGCAAAAATAGTTTGGCTCTCGCACAAGCTCCTGCGAATGGAAAACCCATCCTCGCAAAGACATCTATGAGTGGGGGGTTCTCCGTTCGCAGGAGGATATGCGAGGGCCAATTTTTTTGCCCTGGCAAAGTTCGCCGCGAGTGGAAAACCCATCCTCGCGGAGTCCTCTGCGGGGACGATCGAGGAGAAAAACACCACAATCTCAAACTTTGTTATTCACCATTAACCGTTATTCTTCCATTTTCATTTCAAGCTCGCATTTTTTATCTCTTTATCTCCCTATTTCTTTACAATCAACACACCAAACTCTCTATCTCTTTGTCAAGACTTGTTTACCTGATGAACTGTGTAATTAAATAAACCAAAATTTAACAACTTCACAACTTTTCACAAAAACACACTCCCTCAACGAACCCTTTTTTGTTTCTCTCCCAACCTCTCTCAATTTCCATGAATGAGTTTTCTAATGGGCTACATAGAGCTCTTCTTGCAGTAGCTTCTTCTCCACACATTCTTCATTATGGTATTCATCCGAAAACTAATCTCTGCCCTTTTTGGTATGGTGGGGTTTGACATAATATTGTGTGTAACAGAGAAAAGAGAACAAGTTTTTGTTTGCTGAAAACTAAAGTTTTTCATGATCGCATGATCCGTGGAAAGACTTTTGTTGTGGGCCAGAAAGTCTTACTTTTTCAGTCACGCCTTAAACTTTTTCCCGGTAAGTTACGTTCTCGATGGGTTGGTCTTTTTATTGTTACTAATGTTTTTCCCCATGGTGCTATACAGGTGAAAACTGTCACAACTGAAAATGAGTTCAAGGTGAATGAGCATCGACTTAAGCCCTATTATGAGTCATTTGTGGAGCATGACGTGGAGGACGTATCACTCCATGTTCCCACTTATTCTGAGGATTAATTGCAGATACCGTCAGGCTGCACGACGTTAAAACAAGCGCTTCTTGGGAGGCAACCCAATCAGATTTGCTTTCTCTATCCCTTTATTTTCTTTTCGTTATTTTTGCTTTTATTTGTTAGTAGTTTGTTTTTCTGCGTTTAAATCTTTCATTACATGTGCTATAATCTATTAACATTGTCCAACATTGAGGACAATGTTAGGTTTAAGTGTGGGGGGAACAAAACATTGTTTTTATTTTTTTTTAAAATTGTGTTGGTTTTTATTTTCTTTGTTGGTATTAGTGTCATAAAAAAATATATATATAAAAAAAATTATAGTTTTTCTGAGTCTTAGGATACTTTCCAATACAATGATGAGATTTGATTTTTAATTGCATGACTTTAAGGTAATTTATAAGCATGATTTAAGATCTAATATTATTCTTTAGTTAATGCTTATTTATGGTTATCATATGCAAATTCACATGTAATCAACTTATTAATTGGAACTCATAGCATGCTTAATTGAATCTAACTCATTATAACTCATATGTGAGTTTTGAGCCTATTATTCCTTTGATTTATAGAGTTTTTAGTTAGGTCATCTTTTATTCTTTTTTCAATAATAATTCGTTGCATGATCTCAATTTGGTTTGCTTTGGTTGCTACTTGGATTGCTTTCATAATTAAGAATTAAACACTAGAACTTGTATTAATTTCGTTCAAAGCATCATATTGAATTGCATAACATGCTTGACATGATAAAGGCACATAGTTTTCACCATTGCCAAATAAGCCTGATCCATAATATATTTCTTTTAGGTTAACCCCATTGAGCCTGTTATTAAGCCTTTTGTTTCATGACCCTCATTTTCTATCCCTAACCTAATCAAAAGAGTGGAGTATAATTTGATTTGCAGAGACTTTATTGTGGTTCAAGGTACGTTGAAAAACAAGTGTGGGGGAAGACCCTTATGAGTTGCAAAAACTAATAAAATAATAAAAAAATAATTAAATATATATATATATATATATATATATATATATATATATATATATATATATATATATATATATTATTATTATTACAAAGTTTCAGAAGGGATACAAACCCTTGTCTATATTTATTCAGTATTACAGTAGCATACAGATAGTCCAGTTCTTTCAGTAGATACAAAATAATGACTGAAGCTCTTCATTATCAGTGGGTCACCTCTTCATTTTCCCACTTATGTCTTGAACCATATGATTTTTTGCTAATGTCTTTAATCTTATTGCATGTTTTCACCATTTCTTCAAGCCCTTAGAAAATTTCATATCCGTTCTTTCTCTTCCCTTGACCCATGGCCCAATTACAACATGAATTAAGACCTTTTGATTGAGTGTGTCTTGCAATGTCATGTATTAATTTTCGAACGATGTGGATTTAATCTTGTGTTTACAAAGAATCTTAACATGTCATGACCCGTTGAAAATCTCTGAGACAAATGTTGGAAAGTATAAATTGAGTCATTTGAGTATTTTATTTTTGTTTCTTGGATTTGCTCGAGGACTAGCAAAAGATAAGTGTGGGGGAATTTGATAGGGGTATAATTAGGCTATTTTTAGTATCATTTTCTATATATATATTTTTAGCTATTATTTGTTAATTATGATACTAATTGTTATTTTCGTGTTTGCGTAGGTTTCCAATTACAAGATCTTAAAATAGAAGCAAATTGGCAATTTAGAAATACTAATTGCACAACGAATCCACACAAACAAGGAAACAAGGAATCCACACCAACAAGGAAATCACACAAAGAAGAAAACAAGTATAAAAAGGGGACGATACCTTGCTTTGAGCATCCATCCATCCATCCAGCAATAGCCTTCATCCATCCACAGCTTCCATCGCCTACGCTAGCCAACAACCCTCGCATTCACGGCCTCCACAACAAGTTCTAATCCATCATCGCAACAATCCATCAACAACCACAACCATCATCGACCCTAAACCCTCGTCTTAGTCTCTCTCTCTTTCGCTGTCCCTGATTGTCGTCGCCCATCGTCCCGAACACACCACCACCATCACATCCAGTCCCTCTCCTCTAGATCTCTCAAAGTTTCAAATCCCAGCAATAGCAACCTCCTCGCCAACACCCATCATCAACCATCGATCGAACTTTCACCGTCCTCTCATCACAGTCACAAACCACCACCATCGCCCGTTTCATCTCTCAAACTCTCGTCACGCACAACTGAAGGAGATCGGTGGAGGAGCAGATCAAGAGCTGAAGAAGCAGAGAAGTGAGCAGATCGCGTGAGGAAGGAGAAGGAAGAGATACTTTGCATTATTCGCAACCCATCAGTCCACTTAGTACCACCACAGATCAGGCGACATCGTTTTCATCTCTAAACCTCTCTTTTACTTATTTTAGTTTGATTATTGATTATGGATTACTGTTCGAACATGATTAATATGTATAGCTAAACTTCTCTTAGTTAGGGGTGGATTCGAAGCCCCGAACATGTGTTTTATAAATTAATTGAATTTAATCTTCCTTGCTATTAGTGATTGTGTTTTACTTAACTGCTTTATAGATAACTTTTCTTTGTATGTTTGTTAAGGTGGCCAACTTAGTAAGCATGCTAGGATCTGGGACTAGAGTATAGGAGAGTTTCACCTAATTGTTATAATCATGTATTCACAAGTAGTAAATACCAAGGAACGTTGGTAAGGTTAAGTAAAAACCTAGGTAAGAACAAGATGTTGATCATACTTGTAATTGCCTAGTCAGTGTTCATATTTTTCACAAAACTTAATGATCTTAAATTGTTATCTAACTTGCGATTCATGTTTAGATAGCATGATAAAAATAGTTTGAAAGCGACGCTTAGTTTAATTCAACGAACTTGGGAAAATAATAAGATTAATGCAGTGTTTATCACGGTTAATCTTGAGCATTGTCTCTTACGAGTTAGCAAGTGATTATTGAAGATTGATTTATGAGCATATGTTTGGTGTGTGGAGATCAACCCTTAGCTAATTTCTCATTTTGCCATCCCTTTAGTTTTATTATCTTTTCAGTAATTTTCGTAGTTATTTTCATAGTTTAATTTAGAAAATCCAATCCCCAATTATTTAATTAATTAGATTATTAGTTGTCTTTTAGCTATTCTTAGTGTTAATTGGCAAGCCCTCTAATCCCCGGTCCAGAACGATCCCTACTTATTCTATACTACAATCACAAAGCAGGGTATTAAGTTGTGTGCTACTAAAATAGCGCATCAATGCATATGGATTGGCTTGTTGCAAGGCATACAAGTTATTTACCAATACATTATATTGAGTCCAACACTACCACAACCATTCTAAGAAGAAATATAAGAAAAAATCAGCCATGGCATCATTGAGAGAATCCAAGCGAAACATCAAAAAACAAAGAAGTGTTAATCCTTAAAATCATTTGAAATGTCTCATCTTTTGCATATTCATCATGACCATCATCAATATAGCACTATGAAAGTTCATGACATTCATCAAAAAAGTTAGAACAAAATATTCATTACCATACCTAAGAAATATAATATTAAAAATCATTTGAAATGTATCATTTTTTGTATATTCATCATGACCATCATCAATGTATAACTATGCAAGTTCATAAAGCTCATCCAGAAAGTTGAAACAAAATGAGCATTCAGTATCTTACAACATATACCAATTTTTAAAAGGTGGTTCATGCATATGCCTCATTGAGTCGAAATAGACCAAAAACTCAATGCTCACACATTGGTATGTGTAAATAATGCGTACGAGTTGTCTTAGTGATGTGTACGCCCTGATGCATACGGATTAGCTTGTTGCAAGGCGTACAAGTTATTTACCAATACATTACATTGAGTCCAACATTACCACAACCACTCTAAGAAAAAATTAGCCATGGCATCATTGAGAGACTCCAAGCGAAATATCACAAAGCAAAAACATATTTATCATAACCATAATCAATATAGCAGTATAAAAGTTCATGACGCTCATCTAAAAAGTTGGATAGAAATAAGCATTTTGTATGTTACATGTTTTTGGATGGTCAAACTATGTCGTTGGGTGAAATAAAACTCGAGACATGAGGACTTGCAGCAACCCAATAATCACACAATTCTTCAAGTATTTCCATATTGTGAACCTGCAGTTCCTTAATTTTATTCGTAACATGGTCATAGGACGCGAAAGATTTGCAATTCAAAAGTACTATATTTCCATTCTTCAATAGCATTAGAGGTCCAAAAGGATGGAACTTTGAAGGTAGTGGAATTACATACTCTTTAGTCCAAGAACTTGCTACCCCGTATTCCTTCATTACCCATATCTCATACAGATCTTCAAACATAAATACCCTCCTAACTCCAACAATTGATACAGCGGAGGCAAAGTTTCAATAGGGGGTAGTTGAACCCTTTGAAATTTCTCTTCAGCCACATCAAAAGCAACAACATTATTCTCTTCATAATATCCCCACCAATGAATGGCTCCATTGAAAAACAATGGTGAAAAATATGCGTTAGGATGGTAATAATATGTTGCCAAATCATAAGGAACATTTCCAAGCATCCTCCACTCGGCATCCAAACCAAGAGTAAGTATCTCAACCTTCCAATTGGCTTCTACAAAACCAGACATATCAAAATCATGATAATCACACACAATTCTTAAGATCTTGTATTGTTTAGCAACGTGATTGTAGCCAAACCCAGATATGACATTGTAACAAAGCTTATTGCCATTTTCATAACCATAACCACAATGGGGCTCAAGTAACTGTACATTCTTTGTAGTTACTGGATTATTAACGAACATGGGCTCCCAACAAGTATCACGCGACCCTGTTACATATCAACCCATTACAGGATCCAACAAGCCTAAAGTCATTTGACGTGCCATCTAATTCAAATGGGTATTCAACAAGAACCCCTCCATTGGGGATACCATTGTGTTCTTCTATTTGCAAGTGATAAAGTCGAGTTTTGCAAAAACGCTTGGTGAAACAAAACAAAATACCGGGTTCGTGTTGTTGATGATGGTGTTGGATTCGTTTTGCGTGATATATTATCTCACCTTCCTCCTCTGCAATCAAGTCAAAAACCTTGTTGATTAATCATCTAATCAATTGAAGAAAAAGAAAAAAAAAACTATAAATAAAAAAAATCAAACATGTGCGGCATCCTCCCCTATTAGAAGAAGACATGTTTATTTCTCTATTAGAACAGATGTACATGATTGGCTTATGACGATGAGAAGTTCCATGATAAGTTGTAGTAGTTAGACAAGAAGATAAAAAGCATATGTGATTCATTTGCTGCTTCTGCCATGGCAAGGGGGTGACTAAGGGAGGAGGAACTTGTTGTAGGACCCTAGTGGAGGAAGAGATCAGGTTCTTAAGAGTAGATGATCTAGAAGAAACAACAGCTTGCATGATTGAGAATGAAAACCGGCCACTAGCAACACCAAATATTATTTATGAAAAATATATACTAAACTCTTACTTATTCAATCAAATCAGTTTGAAGAATAATAATAATAATAATAATAATAATAATAATAATAATAATAATAATAATAATAATAATAATAATAATATTAATAATAAGAAAAATCGATTAGTTTTTTCCTTGAATCTGAATACATGGGTATTATTTTAAAGATGTGAACAAAATAGAAACAAACAAATCATCAACTCAACTTACAACTAGGGATTCAACTGATTCCTCTTGGAAGATCTCACAGAGAGATATGTAGGGTTACAAAAAAGCTCAAACGATAGTGAGCTCGGTGGCTAGGCTCTTCCTCAAACGATTGGCCATGGGCCAGCAGGTCCAGGCCCAAGTCTTACCCATGGTCAAGGAATGTGATTTCTCAAAATATGTGAAAGTTTTACCAAATATTTATTATTTTCAATTTACTAAGGGTTTGTTTGGTTGCACGGAAAATAGACATGAAAATTAAAACCGTTTTCGTGAATCCGATTCCAAAGTCTCCCTCGAACTTGATTTCCCATGTGTAGTGGGAAAACAGTCTTATGAATAATCGATTTTTTATCAGTAAATAGACAATCAAACAACGAAAATCTGCATAACAAGGGAAATGGAGTCAATTTCCCGTGAAAAATGGATTCCATTTCCCGTGAAAAATGACCAACCAAACAAACAGACCCTAAAAGCAACACCGAAACGCTAAAGGCAACACCCAAGCACCAAACACTAGAAACCAATGTATGGTGCCACCTTTCAAACATCAACCAACACATGTCAAACTCTCCCTCAGTAACATAAAATAAATAAATAAATAAATTTTTAAAAAAAAAACGGTTATTTTTTATTTAGCCCCAATTTGTTTATTTATTCTTGTTTGACCCTCATTTGTTATTCTATTCCAGTCTAACACCCATGGCCGTTTATTTAACGAGATTGACTAACAAACTTCATCCAATTTTTTTGAAAGGACAATTTTAAAATGAGATGAAATTTGTTAATCAAACTTGTTGAATAAACGGTCATGGGTGTTAGACTGAAATACAAGAACAGACGAGGGTCACATGGGAAATAACCCAAAAAAACACAAATTTCGGAAAGAAATTCACGAATATAATAGGCAATCACTATTTAACACCGCCACTTATACTGTCGCACACCACAAACCTATTTTTTTACCTCCTTATCCACACCACCCATTTAAACCACTATTTCTCTCAACTCTCACCATCTCTTCTGACATCTTCTGAAATATGTGAGTATTTCTAAAAGTTGCTACGTATACCCGACTATTTGGCTCGGTTGCACAAACTCTTTGTTGCATCAACATTTTGAGATGTTTCGAATTTGTTGCACCAACCTAAAATTTATGACACCGACTTACATTTTTTTTATCAATAAACATCATTTAGTTGTTAAATTTTATCGTTTGTAAGCATTAATTTGTTCTTGATGAAAAAATAAAAGTAAATGTTATCAACAGAACTAAACTTCAATCACAAAATTCTTAACTTTCAAATTTGCGTACAAAGATGCACTAACCATTGTCACAAGTTCTACAATAAATAGCAAACACTATAGTAAGTTATTGATTTAGGAATCTTGTTGTAAATGTTTGGATGTAGAGTTATTGGGTTTGAATGCATTTTTTTTAATATTTGCAACCACTTAAACTTCTTATAATTTATTTATTGACGCTCCTAAACTCTATAATAAATAACAAACACTATAGTACGTTGTTGATTTAGGACTGTATAAGGATTATTCTTGTTGTAAATTTTTGGATGTAAAGTTCATGGGTTTGAATTTTGTAATAGTTGCAACCACTTAAATTTCTTATAATTTATTTATAAGTCATTTCAGTGACGGAGCCAGGATTTTTGTTGAGGGGGGGCGGAGTGATGTCATAATTAATTAAATATGATAAATATAATATAAAAATTAGTTACTTTAACATAAATAAATATATATATATATATATATATATATATATATATATATATATATATATATATATATATATATTTTTATAACTTGAACAAGACATAAATGACTATACAAAACTTCATCTAATATAATAAAAGATTTTCATTCAAAAAAAGGATGAAGACCACTTTGGATATACAAAAATAGAGTTCTATAATTTGAACTTTTACATATCTACATCCATGAATACCAAAAAACTCTATCTCCCTCCTCCCCCTCCCCAGTTAGAATCAAAAAATATTACAACTGGCTTCGACGCGCTTTCATACCCTGAAATCGTTTCATGATTGCTTCGTTGTCAATGCCATCAAAAACTTCCTTTTCAATATACGTAACTAAACAATCATTCATCCAATCATCTCCCATTCAATTTCGTAACCGACTCTTCACTATATTCATAGCAGAAAATGTTCTCTCAACTGAAGCGGTGGCAACTGGTAGGATGAGTGACAATGTTATGAGTAAATAAACCAGGGGATAGACAAATTCCTTCTTGGTCTCAACCATCTTCTTAGCTAAACCGCTGAGTCCATTGACATTTGAAAATTCATTGTTGGAACGCATATCAATAACATAAGTTTCCAATTGATCATGAAGTACCATAAGATCAACATTTGAAAAATCAGCTGGATAAAATTGAGCGAGCCGAATCAACCGCTGACTATCAAAAGCTGAAAAGGAATCACTTGGATTTAAGCATGCCATACAAAGAAGCAATTCGGTGTTCACCTCATCAAAGCGGTTATTTAGCTCTTGGAGTTGCATATCTATGCTGGTATAGAAATTCAACTCGATAATGATATAGGTTGGTTAATTTTTCAGTATTGCGTCGTGATCTTCCTCGTTGTATAAATGTATCATCCATCTCAAGAACAACAATATCGTGTTTTGCACAAAATGAAGCAACATTGTCCACAAGTATATTCCATCCATCTTCCCTCATCATTTGCAATCGTTGTTTGGAGATTTTAACTAAGGTCATCGCATTGACAATATCTTGATCTTTTCTTTGTAATGCTATTGACAAATCCCAGGTTATCGCCAATATATCCTTCATTAAGTGCAAATTGAAGATGAACTCAAAAGATTGCATAGAATCTAATAAAGCATATGCTTCTCCCTTTTGGTCTGAGTTTAAACCATGTTTCACAACAATTTGGAGCACATCAATCACTGAAGAAAAATTAAGAAGCAAACTTATTAAGGTTTTATAGTAAGACCCCCAACGTGTATCACCAGGTCGTTTGAGATTGGTTTCTTGATTCAACCCTTGACCACTTGATAGTTCGCCACTATTGAGCTTTTCAAGAATTTTAACAGCTTGTTTGTCTCGAAAAATTTCCTGACGCTTGCATGAGGGTGCAACAATGTTCACCGCACTTGAAACCAGAGCAAAGCAATCTGAGGATGATTCTTTGCAACATGTACAAGCGCTAACTGAAGCTGATGCGCAAAACAATGTACATAAAATGCAGACTTATTTTCCTTGAGAATCAAAGATTTAAGTCCGTTAAATTCGCCTTGCATATTGCTCGCCCCATCATAACCTTGGCCACGTAACCTCGTTATATTCAACTTATGATCAGAAAACATTTTTACAAGTGTTGTCTTGAGTGAAATTGCCTTTGTTTCAGTAACATGCATAATTCCAAGGAAACGTTCAACTATACATCCCTTCTTGTTCACATAGCGCAAGACAACAGCCATTTGCTCTTTAACTGATACATCACGAGACTCATCAATTAAAACAGCAAAGAATGCATCTCCAAGATCTTTGAGTATAGCAAGAGTGGTCTCACATGCAGCTGCACGTGTAATATCTTTTTGAATATCAGGTGCAGTGAGTCTGTGGTTCTCTGGAGCATTTTTTAGAACCACGCTCTTGATCTCTTCATTGTGATTAGCTGTATATTGTAAAAGCTCCAAAAAATTTTCATGGTTAATTGAATTTATTGATTCATCATCACCACGAAAAGCCAACCCTTGTCGCAGAAGAAACCAAATGCAATCAACTGAAGCTGATAAACGAACCCGGTATTCCATTTTCTCTGCATCTGTTTGTTTAGATAAAAATGATTGGATATGATGTTTTTGATTCATTAAACTTTGACTCTTCATATAAGCTTGAGTATGCAAACTATTAGACTTTCCTACATGAGTTGTAAGTCTCTTTTTTTTTTCCAATTACTGAATCCTTCACCAACAAAACAATCACCACCCCCTTGTTCTCCGATTCCGACACTTCTAAAAAGATAGCAATGGAGACAAAAGGCAGCATCCTTTGTTATGCTATACTCCAGCCAACTCTTATACTCCGTAAACCAAGCTACATTAAAACGACGTAGCGTACCTCCTATTTTTTTTTGTGGGAATGTGTAGTTTATTGGCTGACATGGACCCCTTTGCAAATAAGCTCTTCTAACAACCTCTTGATCATTCGGATGGTAATCAGAAATACGAATTCTTAAACCAGGATCAGTTGGAAGATTTGATAGGTCAACCTCTAAATGACTTTTCTTTGAAATTGGTTCTGATAAATTATGATCATCTTTATTTTGTGCTGGAGGTGGTAAATCACTTACTGACTTTCTTTTTAAAAACTTATCCATAACTGAAATAAAACAAAGATTATATATGAATGCATTCTATATATTTATATATTCTAAAACTTTAAATGAATAAACTAAAACCATATTTTCATGTAATAAACTATGTAATAAATCATACATATTTCCAAAATAACAAATCAATATACCTCTATTAATGAAGCACCACAGGTCCACAATAGAAGTATCGCCACCAATAATAAAACGCCCAAAATTGAAGATTTTCAAAGCTGCAATTGACACACAAGCAGTTCAATGAGAAAAGGAAGAAAACTAAATTCAATGGCACATATGACAAAGGTTGTAACAGCACCTATTAGCTAAATATCAACAATGCAAATTTGATCTCAGAATAGAAAATTAAACATATCATGCAAATTGAAACTTTACCTAATAACAATGCAGAAAGGCAGAAACCACTCCAAAGATGAAAAAGATTGAATCTTTACAGCCACAATTGTTCTACTATCTAATACAAAAAAGTAAACCCCAAAGGGCAGAACCAAAGAGAATCAAAACCCCAAAGTTCAAAACACAAGAAAAAGTTCTAAATAGTGTTCAAACACCAAATGAAGGTTTCTAGTTATTGGTTTCTAGTTTCCAAACACATAAACAGAGCACCCAAATGAAGACACCAAAAAACCCTGTTGAAATCAAAGCAAAACCCAAACTTTGAACCAAAACTCAGACTTCTAATCACAAAAACAAACAACCCAAACAAGATCAAATCACTTTCATACAAAAAAAAAAAAAAAAAAAAAACCCATTAAGCTTTAACAACTAAACAAGAACCCCAAAAGAAAATTTGGGTGTTTAGCCGTTTAAGTGTATATATAGATTCAAACCTGGAGACAGATTTCACAGATGGTGTTTCCAGTCTTCCAGTTCCAAATTATTGAACACGAAGTACGTACGAAGGAAGATGAAGAAGGTGAAGAAAAGGTGGAGCTTTTCAGCATATAAAAAGGTGAAGTGAAGAAAAGGTGAAAAACTTTTCAGCTAGATTTGGGGGTATGTATAAAAAAAAAATTCTCAAAAGTGCCCCACTTGCCCCCACGTGGCTCCGTGCCTGAGTCATTTGCATATTGCCCCCCATTATTGATGGTTTTTCAGGTGCATTAGGTGCATCACAAAGGATTTATCCAACTTACTTGGGTTCATTAGGTGCATCATGTGGATGATCAATAGACATCACATACATGTCTTCATTTGATTTTTTACTAAGGTCTACCAAAATGTTTCCCTACAAGACAAAAACATGAACATGAACATGAACATGAACATGAATCCAGTGAAAAGTAAATCAGTTGATCTTCTCTCTTCACATGAATTTTTTCAAAAAGATCCAATTCTTAAATTGAAGTTCAATCACATCTTTGACGGATGGATTTAGGCAAAGATATAAAAACCTAATGGATACATTTCAACATATCACTCTCTCATTCACTCGCTCACTCTCAAGTCTTTTTCCCTTCCCCAACCCACCACCATCAAATCCTCTTCTCTTTTCTCCGACAAACTTCAAATTCCCTTAGGTCCCTCACTTTCACCACCAAGATCCGCCCCGACCTACTAGATATCAGGCACACTGGACGAGGCCCTCGACATGGCGCGCTCCAAGGACACCAATGAGCGAATGGCGGGCGTCGAGCTTCTCTACCACCTTCTCGAAGCCTCAAGAAAAAGCCTTTCGTATCCAAAAAGTCACCTTTTTGGCCGATTATTGCTCCGATCTTCTTAAAGGCAACAATTACCATGTCTCCCAGGACGCTCTCCAAGCTTTAGCCTCCGCTGCTCTGTTATACTATTTGGCGAGCATTTCAAGCTCCGCTTTACTTCCTTGGTGCTTTCCGTTGTTGAGCGGCTCGGTGACGGTAATCAGCCCGTTCACGATGCTACCAAGAGGCTCCTATTCACTCTCATGGAGGTATTCAACATTTTGAAACAGGTTGGCATGGTTTCGCTTCAGACCGTTCCGGTTCAAGCAGGTCTAAGACCAACCGGTTCTACCAAAACTAATTTTCTATCCCAAACCGTTCTGTCCCATTTCACTAGACCGGCACCGGGACAAGCCCAACCCCGGACCGTGCTCACCTCTATCCTCTTCTGAAACCAAAGCTGAGTACCAACTTAGTGCAGAAAAAGGAAGCAATGAATAAGAGTAGAAACATCTTATTCCAAGAGTTGGGTGTATTTAGGCCTGGGTTCAGAGGAAATGGAACATAAATTGAGAAAGATGGATGAAGAAGAGAGGCTAAGTTGGGCTAAAAGGTTTGTTGCACTGTTATTTTTTATGATACTGTTATTTGGTTGCAATGGTGTCTTCAATGTTTTTAGGAATGACCACCTAACCTGGCCTATCGGTTAGTGTATTAATTCATTTCCTTATTCTTCTTTACATATTACTTTTACGATATCATTTTCCTTGGGGCGATTTTTGCTGTTTGGTTGTATATTTGCTGACAAAAAATCAATTCTTCTCAAGATTATTTTTCACAACTCATGGGAATCCAAGTCTGAGGGGTAGGCCTTAAAAACATATTCACGAAAACAGTTTCCGTGCAACCAAACAAACTCTTAAATTTTTTTTAATTTTTTTTTTACACACCCTCCCTATCATCAAGGGTTTATATATTGTATGATTCACATTTTGAATTGTTAATTTTTTCTTTGTTATGTTGTGGATTGGCGCATTCCCAATCTATATTTGTTAACTAAATGGAGCTCAGCTCAATGCTTATCAATTAAAATCTCTTTATATGTATTGAATGGAAATTGTTAAAAGAATTTTCTATACCAAGTTCGATATTGATGATTTATTGATCATTCTTTTGTTTGGAACCAAATATCTATTCACTCTGACTTTCTCTTAGGCCGATCAAAAGGCTTTAACATTACATTTCAGGAGAGAAGGGATATGGTTGCAAGGGCTGTATGGTTCATTCTACTGTATCATTAAAGATTTCATGATCCAGGGTGGGGACTTCACTAATGGAAATGTGTTCATTTTGTTATTATCACTATAAGGAAATAATAAGTTTAATGTTTTTTTCTAGAACATTTTCTTTTGTAACTTAAATGTGAATGCACTTAACAAGTATGCTCGAATATTTGAAGAACAGTTGCAAAGCATAGACCGAACAAATTGAAATTTGTGCCTACTCATGAAACACAAACTCTATGACTTAGGTGTGTGCCCTATGATTCAGAGCACATATTCCCTATCCAATTCCGTTATAAAGGCAAGCTTTGGACTTGGGCAGTGGCTTGCGAAGTCCAAGGGCTATAGGAGGAGTTGGGATTGGAACTTTGACAATAAGGTTTACATTCTGTCAGGGTGAAGACATTCTAAGTTAGTTCGGTAGCAATGGCTATTGTGGATCTATTAAGAGTTATAAAAAAAAACAACCCTAATAAAGAAATATTGAATATACGCGCACAAAGAATGCGTCAACCCCCTAGTGCAAGTAACAACTATAGATAAGTGGTTGCCCTTGTGAGTGCATTGGAAGCCCGACATAGTAACGTTGACTATGCAAGGGAGCACTATTAAATAAAAAGAAGCTATTTTGGCTAAGTTGAAATTTTGAAAAATTGTGTTATAGTTATAGGAAAAAGCCGTGTAATAGTAAAATCCCACGAAAAACTCAAAGAAAAAATGTTATATTTTTAACATCATTTGGAATGTGAACAAAAAAAAAAAAGATTCTTTTAAAGATAATTGTATTTATTGTGACACTTAGGGTGTGTTTGGTTGCATGGAATCTTATTGCATAGGAATCCATGAGTGTCACCTACTAATTTGAGATTTACTCACCAATTCACCATTAGATTTTGTGATCGTTGGTGGGAATGGAAGTTTCATGAACATATTTGGGAAGAGAGGGACCAAGGAGTGTGATTCTCATGTTCATAAGACTTTCACTCCCACCATTGATCATAAAATCTAATAGTGAATAATGAGTGTTACCTCAACTTAGCCTTAAATGTATGGATCCAATCATGGATTCTTATGGAATACGTTTTCGTCCAAACAAACACACCCTTATATACCAATGGTACGATTTTATTCTAAAACAATTTTTTGTAGTTATTAGCAGTTGAACAATAAATTTCTTTATATTTCTCTTTGCAAAATCACATTTTAAAAGTGAGCTTTATGCGTGCAAGGCTTAGAAATTAGAGAACCACCACCTTTTCCATATTTTGTTGATAGAAGACTACCCTTAGTGTATCTTGTCATGTCATTGAGGCTCTTTGGTTATAATATTTTAAAGTTTACGAGAAAATGTTATATTTTGGGTAGGTTGAGCTAGTAGTACACTAACCCAGTTTAGTTAAGGCAAGCAAGGTTTTTATAGGATCCCAAAATCCATTAAAGATCAAAACTGGTCAAAACACAATAAACTGATAAAGATGTCACAAGCTGGGTTTGAACTCATGACCTAATAGCACCATCCACCAAGCTCTGACCGTTGAGTTATCATGCCATTGGCCCCAGGTTAATGTTACCACCATCAATTGGCACACCTTGCCCAGTTAGGAGGTTTAGTAACTTGGCAATTCAACTGAAAATCATTATTGCAGCTGATATTGCCAAACTAAACCTACTATCATTCCGGTAACTACAGGTGAATTCAACTAGTTGGAATTTAACATTCAAAGAAGATACTTTCACAAAATAAAACTGCTAAACTATTGGTGCTTTTACTTTTAACTACAAAATATCAAGACAGTGAATCTAATGTGCTGTTCTTTCATTTGAACATCATCTTTACAATTTCTTAGTATAAAAAATGGCATTATTCTTTCCTTGGGAACTGCATGCTCGCTGTTACTGAATTTCAAAAGAATGCACAAAAACAATACTGCTTACACAGAATTCTGATACTTTAAAACGGCATTAGTGTCTAAGTGGTAGGCTTTGCAAATATCAGCGAGAGTAGACTTGCTAAGACCTTTCTCATTGTCTCTGTCCCCGAGAAGTTTCTCGAGCTCCTTAGAGGGCTTCAAAATCTTTGCAAACAAAGAAACTGCATATTAGATTATGAGAGAAAAAGGGCTCACTAAAGCATCTAAAGCACAAAAGGTGAAATCGTTTGGGAGAGAGAGATTGGGAAAAGAAAATAAAAAACTAAAGCATGCAACTAATAACAATCAGTCCCACTTTCTAGAAACATGATTACCAGGTTGCCCGTCTTGCTCTTATTGATGAAAAGTCAATGTTCTTATTGATAGAAATTCTATGACGCACTTGAACTCTGAACATACGATGGTAAAATAACTGAGAGGATACGTGATTGGGTCCACATTATGGGAAAAGAATAAAAAGTTGCCTATGCCGAGTTTGGGCACTCCCATTAGCACACCTATTGAATTTGCAGCAGGAAAGGCATTCTGCTTGGTGGCCATCCTAGTGAGACATATTTAAACTTGCATCTTAAAATGGGAAACAATTAGGTAATAACAACACAATTAACTAGTGATTAGAGGAAAGGCATTTGTCAACAGGGCGCAACAGTTTATCTGAGCTGTATGAAAATGCAAATGAGTTCAAAGAAATTCATCACTCAGTCAAGCATGTAAGCTTCTTGGAGCAAATTTTAACTAAGGACTCGGAGAAACTATAACAGTCCAGAAGAAGTTTCCCGAAGCTCTGCTAAATCAGAAAACTAAGGAAATCATAATTTCAAGAAACAGATCATTCTTGTGGTCGGTCCAGCAAAAACATTGAGATTGTCGGCATCTATAAGGCAAACGGAGTTGACTGACCCACTTGTTCATTTACAATGTTAGATTCATTTCTGTATTCATTCTGCTGCTTCAACTCTCAAAAGATGAGGGAGTGAGTGAATGGTCACAAATGCATTGAAAATAGGAGGCAATACCAACCAAGACAAAAATGGTGTCAAAGGTAAAAGATGAGTAGCGGAAAAAAAATGCCCAGAACCAATGTCTTCTAAAGTTCACCAAGAAAGTACCAAATCAAGATTTTACCTTTTATCAAATGATTGTCTAACAGAATCAGAAGGCATACTTACCAATGGACAGCCCAGAGAGTCAAGAGATTCAAGCTTTTCGTCCTCATGAGAAGTTCCTTTCCCATCCCGAGTATCCAATCTTTCTGAGGAATCTATGACTAGTAGAAGAAGCCTCTCACTTCCCTAAATATATCAGCATTGACGAAAGGTGTTAAAAAATGCATCCGAAAATAAGTATGAAGAATGAGACCAACAGAAAAAGATGGTAAAAGGTACTATTAAGGTAAAGTTACACAGCTTGGATAAAAGAAACGAAGCCTTATTGGCTCGATGGCAACGTGGCGGATTTGGCAATCCCCATCCCCACCCTGGCCAAAGTACTTACCCCTGAAAAAAAAAATTCTAAGTTGACCACCGAATCTTGGCTGCTATTATTTAGGTTTCCTCATCCCGCCCCAGGAAAGCCCAGAGTTGGGTTTGGAAGTCTACAAGGTCATTTTTATAGAAGCATAAGCTTCTTTAGATTGGTTTTTACATTTGGAGCATGTAGGACAATGCTTCTTACACTAACAGCATGTTCGAGGGGGTTAGTCTCACATTGTCTAAGTTGACTGTATTTATAGATTCTGACATTGTCTTGAGATACTCCAATCCCATGGTGGTTGATCAAGGATGATATTTTCAACTGGGTAAGATAAAATATTTGTATATAATATATGCGGTTAATAGGGGATCTAGCATAGTGATATCCTATCCCTGTTCCCGCCCAGAACCCAAGTCCGGTTCTGATACTCATCCCCGTCGCCCAAAATCCACTTTAACCTGCATATCCACCACATTAGTGGCAGGGGTCCGCGAAATCGGGTATTATTGCCAATCCAAAATGCAATCACGAGTGACAGTCTTTGTAACTTGTCACTTCGTGAAATCTCATCAATCTAACCATAGCCAACATACATAAATGCTTATCTGTCCACACATATGATGGTTGCGCCAGAATTTGATTAATTTATTATTATTACCAAATTTTTACTATTACAAGTGGGACCTGTAGATTCCCATAGGGGATCCACCCCTCCCAAAAAAAAAAAAAAGTCCTCAAAGATCAACAATTCCAGCTTCAACATTTTTAATATTTTCAAGGATTAATAGAGTATTCAGGGATGCAATTTATTTGTTTAGGTTCCATGGAGAGAAAGGAATAATAGAACATTCAGGGATGTGAAAAATTCAGTTGATCAGCTGTCGATAACATCAAAGTCACACTTTGGCTCTATGGATAGAAATCAGAGTCACACTTTTGGCTGTGGGCTTCTCTACCTGAGACAAATTTAGAGAGATTCACTTCTCTTCATGGATGTCTAGTTGGGATTATATAGTGCTAAATAGTGGTAGCTAAGGCGTCTTTTATGTGTGGGTGTGTGTGTGTGTGCTTTGTTTTTTTTTTTTTTTTTTTTTGTGGTGGGCAGTGGGTTTGTCATTGACTCCCCCCTCCCCCAACTTTTTCACACAAACAAAAATACAATACAAAAGTTTGTTATGCTGATAATAATAATAATAATAATAATGATGATGATCTTTTCGATATTTGTTTTGAATCACAAAATGTCTTGCAGTGATAGAGCAAGGTCCCCAACCTGGATGCTAGACTACGCTTGTCAAGATCCTCGAAGGGCTTCCTCAAGACCAGAAGGAGGCACCTTAATAACTTTCCGTTCTTTCTATCCGACTCTTCTACCAACCCCCAAACCATCTATCTCTACAGCCTAGCCTCTGAGTCACATTTTCTTCCACCTACCCAAGGCCGAATGTAGTAGGCCCAACCCCCTTCATCCCAAATTTGACCAGGAATAAATCTCTCTCTTTTAGAACAAAATCCTTCATCATTACACAACCCAACTTTGTTTTGCCTCTACTCCTTCGATAGTCTCAACCAGCCAAAAAAGGCCTAATCTCCTTGGGGTTGGGCCTACTCAAGGTACTATCCAAAATTACCTTATTTACCATAAGGGTTATTTTCAATTTGGGTATGCAAAGTTTATGCATAATTCACAGTGGGTACAAAAGTTTACTATAATTACATATTGGGTGTGAAATTAGGTTTTGAATGTTTGTTCAATGACGCTAAAGGTCAAACGTCCCGCATTCAGTAAAGACCCTAATACCCTAACGTTAAGTGTGCAAGGTTTTCGTGGTCTAGATTGTATCTCTAGGTGACTTAACGATGTAAATTTATTTGAAAAAAAATTAAAACAAAAATAACTCCATTCATTTTCAACCCAACGCTACAACACTACCCTCCACCTTTCTCTGAACCAACATGCACCACCACCACCGTCATTGAAGGAAATGTATCCACTTTATGAAAAAATAAAGATACAGGTAACTTGTAAAGCTCTCCCATTGACACCTTACATAAAACATGTTGAAGGCATGATTAAATGAAATGAAACTTGAAACTAAAACAATGAAACCTATTACTTGAAATACATGGGTTCAAAATAAATTTGTGTACCTTTGTCACTGAAAATATATAAATAAAACCCAAATTTTCTCCCCACACCTACTACTAACTACTGCTATACAAAGATTGTTTTGATCTCTCCCCTCATCTCGTCCTTATCATCCTTATCAGAGGGGACAAACACGTTGGAAATCACTTAAGGTTGAAGAGATGGTAAGATCCGATGAGATAGCGGTCCCAAAAATAGGTGATCACTTCAAGTACATCGCTCCATTGCTGGTAAGAGCCTTGCTCCATTGGGGAAGAAAATTCTTTCTGGCTTTCGAGGACACTAGTTCACTAAACCTTGTAATTCGACCTTGTTGTAGTCGCAACGGCATGCTTTGAGTTCCACAATGAAATTGGGGCGCCGCGACGACCTGCTCTAAGTTCGACGATGAAGTTGGGGCAGTGGGTTTGGTTTTGGTAGAGGAAATTGAAACTGTGGTGGTAGAGAGAAGGGGGAGGTGGGGTTGGTCTCTCTTTCCAGAGATTATTGTTGTTCATGGGGGATATGTTGGTTTGTTTGTAGTGGTGAAAAGAGGGGCGAGTTGTGTGTTCCTTGATGAGGTGATGGTGGAGGTTAGTTCAGAGAAAGGTGGAGGGGTGGTGTTGAGTTGAAGAATTTTATTTTTTTCAATTCTTGTCTAAATAAATCTACATCATTAAATCACCTCGAGATACGTATTGAGATCTCTAGATCGCTAAACCCTTCATGTGCAAATCATGTGAAATGTGTAATTATGGTTTGTACCTAATGTGAATTATGTCTAAACTTTGCGTACTGTAAATGACCCTTACTAGAATGTCGATCTTATTATTTACCCTTCGCCTTTTGAATAACCAACTCTTTGATTTCGACCTTTATACCTTCGCTAAATGGTGTCAGGATCATCTTAAAACCTCTCCACATGTACTCCTTGACAGATATTTTGATCCACTTATGGCTTAACAACTTCCTCTCTGCAGTGACGGATCCAGGATTTTAGTCAAGAGGGGTGGGGGGCGAAATGACATAATTATAGTTGATAATAGCAGTTATCAAGGGCGGGGCAAAAAAAAATTTCCTGCCTGAGCTAGTAACTAATAAAGAATATACAACTATCAAAAGTACATTGCGTATACTAAATTGAATCCAGTGTACTCCAATTTTAAGCCAAAATAAGGTCACAATAGCGATAATCTTAATAAGAAAAAATGAGCATAATAATCAGAATATAGAACTAAAATCACAAAATAATTAGGATAAGTATCTAATTGAAGCTTAAAAAAATATAAAATTTACAAACATAATAAGATCCTACTACAATTTCATAGAAAAAAATGGTTTATATGAGCTCAAATTTTGTATGAGTTGGTATATTTTCATTGAATTATATAGTTATTATTTTAGATATTAATTTCAAATATTTTTTGTTGGAGGTTTTATACCACTTGTGAACAAACAATTCATTTTTTTTAATGTTTGCAATTACATATAAAATTGCATTGAAACAAAAAAGTAGGTGGCAAGTCACAATGACAAATAATAATTGTCAATCGACATAAAGAAATCATACGCTAATGACAAATAATAATTGTCAATCGACATAAAGAAATCATACGCTCCAAGAGGGCTGAAAATAAGTTTTTATTAAACTAAATAATTTTTTAATATTTGCAATTACTAATAAAATTGCAATAAAAAAAATTAATAATAATGATAATGGAGCTCCAAGAGTATCGAACTTTGGTCGTTTACTAAAAATGTTAAACTTCCAACGACTACACCAATAAAGACATGTGAAAATAGTTGAATGAATAATTATCATATTGTATTATACATTATATAATTGATTTTTTTGTAAGGCAAAGTATTACTAAAAATATTTGAAAGTTGAGGGCCCCCTTGCCCTTTAGTAGATCAGCCCCTACTCTTTTGTTCCCCACAAAATCATACACTGAAAAGATCCAAAGGAACCACAATAATGGGAATAGATGGCATGAACATTATACCCAACTGTTCATACACCTCCAACCAGATAGCCACTTGGAAATTGACTAAAAGTACGGTAGTTATCTTAAGATCCTACACCCCATGGCTCAACTGTCGTTGTTCTGCATTGCTCCTTACAATCTTTACTATCTTCATGCTTTCCTTACCAAAAGATGATTGTACGAAAAGCTTCCAACATACCTCTTCATTATACCTCTTCCCCGCACTTCCATTTTCAGAAGACTTTCTTTTGGCGCAGGATCTTTGTATTTATGGCTCCAACTTGCAAAAGCTTCGAGCTTGAACAGGAGACTCCACATGAGATGGACACAAATATTTCAAGGTCTCCAAAAACTTGGACCACCCAACTGCATTGTGTCCTAGGGGAATGCATAATGTTGAATGGAATCACCACTTCCTACCATCATTCTTGCATACACGGCCCATACTGTCTCATTGTTCCATCAAAGCCCACTTATCACCATCCCTTCACCTTCTCGAGACTAATTTGCAAGCAGTTGAACACCCTACTTTTACTTTCATGGTCTTGCCAGTATCAAGCAACACACTCAAGTGAGGTATAAATTATAGCCTTAAGTCTGTTGTTATCTCCATGCATACACTCGTACAAGTTTCTAGCCCCTTTTCCAAAAAAAAAATGCTTTCATCTACACAGCCATGGTTACAGAGATAGAGAGAAGGAAAAGAAACACGGAAATAAGAGAACTGGAAACACAAAACTCGCTCATAGACTCAGTAAGCAACCACTACCAGTAAAACCCAACCACAAAGAACTTTGACTAAGATTTGAAGAAATCATCACACTTCGTCAAGATTTGTCACACATTGCTCCGCCAGTCGGAACTCTCCAAATGAACCAGGACTTACGCTTCTAATAACAAGGCCTTTTCTCCTCGACTGGCAAACCTTGTAGTCACCACAAGTCAAAGGTTCAAGCCTGCCAACACCAAGTTTATTAATGAATTGGTTTGAGCTCAAACGCCAGCATTTCTATTTTGGAAACAAACACCCCTAAAAATTGTCCACATATTCTTGCGAATAAAAATCAATGACAGTCTAATAGGAGGTAGGAACAATACTGGTGGAGGTTGGCTCCATTCTAGGGTAGGTGGACAATGGCACCCCAAATACTGATGAGGATTAAGTGGTATGTTGGAAAGGGATCTAGCCCAAGTTCGGGTGATGATTCACCAGCATTATTTAGGAAGTCGTCTATGTGAATATTTCCTCTACAATTAATACCTGAAATTAAGTTCTCTAATCTCATGGTTGTCCAATGATCCAATCTAAGCCACGAGTTCCAAAGCCATTAAGCCCATTTCCAGGAACTAGTGCCCCAAGTAGAGACCTAATGTTCATGTGGAACGATTTCTAGGGCCTTGCCACTCAAATGCCCGAGTAATATCACTATTTAAGACTCACCGGTCTAAGAAAATTTAAAGGTTTGAAACTAGGGCATGACATTTAATTCATTCAACAAGAAGAATCTTACACTGCATAAGAAGATAATCATGTATTTGTACACACCCAAAAAAAAAAATTTACTCCTAGAATAGAAAGAGCTTGTATAAGGAAAGCATTGAAGATGACAAATGCCATGCAAGTTGTTAGCTTAACCTAAAGCATACCAGAATTTCTAGCACAAAAGAGAACTTTGGAAAATGAATTCAACAGCAGAAAAGACTTGAGATAATTCAAGACTAACCAAATAAGAACGTAGATGACTGCAAGGGAGTTCCTAAAATGAGCGTAACTGAGTGTAAATGACTAAAAAAGAAGTGTATTTGACTAATACAGAAACATGTTTGACTGAAAAAGAGGTAACACATATTAAATGAAAATGATGAATATGCACAATTAGTATCATCCGTGATGGTAAGCACACCTGTAGAGCTCGCCAATGTGAATAGGTACGAAATAAAATCCAAAAGAATGGAACATTTGGCAATGGTAGAACCTACAGTGTGTACGGACAGCAAAGAGATGAATATCAAACATAAGGACATCAATCATAAATGTTCAAAGTAAAACTTCATAAAATAAAAGCCTCAGAAATTAAGAACTCTAAGGCTGTTTGGTTTAAGAGAAAATCATCCTAGTGAAAACAATGAAAAGGACATGAGAGGAGATAGAAGAAAAAAGGGGTACCTGAGATCAATGCTGACCATGTCTTTTCTATTTTTCCCTAGAATCATTTTTTCTCAAACCGATGCAACACAGCCTAAGACTTTATTATATTACTTTTTTTTTAAGGTAAACCAAAAATAGTATACTTACAGCTAATGCACTTGTTAATGGAAGCAATGTAACTGAGCCATAAAAATATCTCCTGTGGATTATGTCTCCTCTGAAAAGCACATATCACAAAAACATTTAACGCAAATTCATTTGTACCAGAATCTGAACTTGGAGGTATAGCAAAGAAGCCATCTACATTCCCCTAGACTCAAATTGGCATGACTGGATGAAACACTGAAGTATATAGACACTTCATCATACCATCATACTTGGTTGATATTTTTGTACAAATATGTGGGTAAGTGTATGTTTAATGGCGGATGTGAACCTAACTGGCCCAACCAAAGGTTAGATGGACAAGACTCTGATACGCTGCTTCCATGGACTTCTTGTTACTCTAATATTGTAGTTGTGGAAACTACATCCATCCATGCATTAGGGTTTACTCATGCAGAACAATATATAAGCATAAAAAGAGGAGATTGACCTACACTTTCATTTCATCATTTCCTCTAAAACATCTTCTTCTATGCATTCGTAAATTTCATTTGCTAGTTATAACCTTAGAAAATAACACGATACATATCTAAAATGAACACGACAAATACAATTATGTTATACGTAAACATATATGTAACGATCATTTGCATTACTTGAAAGTTGAAACCATGGAGCTTGCCACTGATTATGCAACGAACTGCACATTTTTTACTCTGACGATACTACAGTGACAACAAACTTGAAACTTGTCAGATCATGCACCTGTTTTAAAAAATTTCTTCCTGTCTCATAAAAATTTTGACAAGACAGGAATGTGTGCTGTGTGACACAGAAATATCCTTTCTTGTGGAATGTCCTCCTTGTATAGTTTTTCTATGTATAGCATGTGATCTTGATGTATCTCTTGATCATGAAATGTGGTTCATCATAAACCTGTTGCAATTCAATCTCAATAATGATACACTAGACTTAACAACCAAGGACTCAATATTGTGTAACTATACAAGACCAGAATGACCACTGATGTGTTGATTTAAATAAATAGGGTCACTGGATATGGCCAGTTCTTGAGACTGACTTGAAAGTATTGATATCCATCTTTAATAACCCATTTTGAGGTATCCCGAATTCATAGTGAACAAGGACATAGCTAGATTCTATTGCCAAATCTAAATTAATCTGAGTACGAGGCACTGCACCATATCCCTGACAAATAGTGATTGGCTGCATTGAATTTAACAAGCTAACTGTTAAGATTGGTACACTAATTACAAAGTCCAAGACTTCAATTTGATCAAATGGTAACAAAGTGATGCAATATACATTACCATGGCATTTAATTAGCAACGGGAATCCTCACTGATAAGTCTTCAATGGTTAGGAAGTAATACCTAATAGCAATATGTCGTAGCCTTCGGCGTACAAGACGTGGATTTAAGCTGCATTTTGTAAATAAAAAATTTTAAAAAATAATCATAATGAAAAACTATATCACACTTCCGGATAACCAATTATGAATAGAATAATGGATCGAGCACAATACAACTTCTAAAAGTAATTTCCAGTCCCAATTCATTTAATTTTCTCTTTCCTAACTGGATTATAACACACCGCAAAACTCACTAGTAAGAAGAAATGTCATATCCAACCAATTTTTACTTTAGAAAATAAATAAATCTAATCAAGTTGACTACAAGTCAATATTAAATTAAGGTGTCAGATACAAAATTCTAATTATCAGTAGAATAAAGTGTAATATGGTTGAGTGAAAAAGGAGCTACTTCAATTCAAAAGCAAAGACGATAAAACAAAACCTGAAAACCATACTAGAGATACAGTCATCTGACACAATGCCTTCACAATGAAGACCAAATCACAAAAGTGGATTAGCAAAAATACTTGGTGTCTTTATACCAAACATCTAAAGTCGCATGCATGTATTCATGAATTAATATCGCACTTAACTATTACACCAGTTGATGAACTCCATGTTCACCTAAGTATCATCTTAACTGCCTCAAGTTCATGTCTTGATGCCTGAGCTGATCAATTTAAGTGAACTGGTTCAATTTAACTCAAGTTATATGGTGGAAATTATTAATTAAGGTTCTCTAACTTATTTCAATATAATGCATAGTCCAAACCTAAAAGTTCAACACGACATTTGTCGAACACTAAGGACTAAATCTTGAGTCTAGGACACTGATTCCAATGAAGTAAAACTCAACACCTAGGGTTGAAACTCCAGGTGAATTCCCAATTGTCAATTGTTTACTCAAAGGTGATTTCATCAAGGTAACAATCTATCAGTCAAACATTTACAAATATAGACATGTAATATATAGACAATCACCCACTGGAACACAAATAATCTATGTGCTCGAATGTAAGGGTACCGTGGAGAAAAAAAAATCTAGTTAAAAGAACCCCACCATGAATCCCACAACCACACCCATATTTACTCAAGAGGAATGAAGAATGACAGTGGGGTTGAAAAGTTATACCTAAAACTAGCCAATTCCATGAGCCACACTATGTTGCCTGTTTGCCTCCTAGAAGCTCCGTGAGCCTTCAATACCACCTCAATCCTCAAATCCGATGATCTCTAATGGTTGGCCTTCCACCAAGACTCTGCCCAATGGTAGCAAATGGACATGAATAGTGATTTCAGCCAAAATAGTATCACTAGTGAAGAGAATAGAAAAATGTTGTAAAGGTGTTTAATCTAAGCTCTACAATATTGAAAAGTGAAAAGGAGAAAAAATAAATTGGGAGAAGAAGAGGAAGTCTTGGAATGTGAAGGACAGAAAAGGGAAGAAGAAAGTAATTGGGGAAATCCCAAGATGCAACACTATATGATTAATCCAAACATGCCACGATCAGATGGAAGAGAGGATTGGTTATATTGCAACTAATCCATTAGAGTCATGGGGTGCCTACTGAGGAGTAGCATTGACTTTTTTTCCACCTTGTCAATGACCAATACTTGTCAATTCTGAAAATATGTAAGCCACTTCTGTGAAGCCAAAGGTGTGATGGCTCAGTAGTTGAGCAGTGGCGGATGGTATCACTAGGCCACAGGATCGAACCCAGCCGGCGGCATCTGGGGTGGGAGGGGTTAAGGGTAAAAAAAAAAAGTCACTTCTGTGAAGTATACTTACACGCTATGTTGTCTGAGTCGTAATTGGAGGCTTGGAGCACTATTTTTCCAAAAGCTGCCTCGCCTCATTCAATTTTTTGTTGCGGCACGTTACTCCGTTGCGATGCCAATGACTAATAGAAATTTTTTATTTTTATTTGATACTAAGTAAGCTTGTTAATTTAGTTTAGTTTTGGCTTTGTTTTATGACTTATGTACGACAACTAGGTATTTTTGTTACGTTATTGAGTGATTATCATTTTAGTTAATGTCATTATCTATTATGAGTATGTATTTATTACACATGTTTTATATGAAATGTACATTGTCATAACCATTGTTTGTGTTGATATTTTGAATTGAAGGGAACAAAGTAATACATTCCATAAATTAATTTATCGTAGTATGGTACCACCTTGTCCCATCCTAATTGACACTACATGAATGTAGAAAACAAATTGAAATCTTATCAAGAAGATTGACGAATGGAAAATCGACTAAGGAGTTTAGAACGTCACAAGAGCTAAGTCACAAAATATTGTTACAAAAACATTATAACTATGGAATAACTTTGTAGTCAAATGGTTAATAGAACCTAATCGGTCCAAGAGCGATATGAGATTAACCAGGATGGAACATAATTAATTGGAGAAAGTCATATGACATTTTATGAACATATTTTTCATAACCCTAGTAATAGAGTACTAGCAAATCTTTTTTTAAAGATTAATGCTTATGAAGTAGTAAGCATCACATGTCAAAGTTTAAAGAGGATTATAACAAAATTAAACATTCCACATCACAAAAAAGGTATGATTCTCCCTCTTTTTTAGTTTTGCATGTTATATTCTTTTGATGTTCTTATTCTCTCTTCTTCAAATTTTTTTGTATATTCTCTTTGATCATTTTTTTCTCTCTAGTCTCTTTACACATTCTTGGTGTTGGGTATGTATGAGTAGGGTTTGATGAGGTTAGGAAAAAAAAAAACCTTCATTTTCCCTCTTTATTTATGACATATTGCCAAAGACCGACTACTCGATGAACTTCAAAAGCAAGTAACCGGTATCTCAGCCGAGAAGTTGCTGATTACTTTGCCTGAGATGGTTCAAACAATAAATTATAAAAATATATACTACTGATAAGAGATTAATCAGGCTGATTTCATGACAAAGGGAATGAGAAAAGGGAATGCATAAATTAAGGATGAAAAAGGAAAGTTGAACCTATAGGAAGCTGTCTAGAAGTTGGATGCCCATTTAGAAGTTGTCCTAGATAAAAAAAAGGTTTGCTTCCACAGTTCCACCCATGAACTCATTTTACTGTATAGCAACTTGTTGAAAAAAATACAGAAACCAAACATGAATGGTACTTCTAAATGGACAAATGGAATATACCCAACACGGTGTTATGGATGTCAATGCTCTTGGCCCAACATATCAAAATTTTGCCACCAGATTATTGCCGGCAGGTCTAATATATGATCATGTCACTATTTTTGCTCATCACAAACAAAATTTAAGACCCAATGGTAAGAACAAAGATTTGAGCATACTTAGTTCTGGATTATCTCCCAACTATTTACATGTCCATGTTAAACAAAGCACCCAAGTATAACAATGGACAAACTTATTGTTCTCTCCACACCAAACATCTCTTGTTTCTCTTTCCTGGCTCTTCACATTTTTCAGGATGAATGTGAATAAGACCCTCCTGATATTGGTGATTCCTCCAGAAACTAGGTACGAAGAAAGGATACAATGATAATGGAAGAAACTGTGCTAAACGGACTTCAACAGTTTCTTGATAATGTAAATTAAATCCAACAACAGATCAAGAATTTGCAATTTCAAACCAAAATCTAACTGAAGCAACTAAACTCAACTTATTCTCAAATTTATACTCCCCTTGCTCATGATGCCACACTCTAAAATATCAAAGCTCAAATTTAACTAATTGGAATATGAAAATCCATGGAAACATTATAAATGCAGATTCCAAATCAACAAAAAACTAGAAACTACAAATGTGCAATACAAACATCTAAACTAAGAAACATGGATAGTTGATAGTTCTTAGTATTGTTAAGCACTAAACAATGTAATGTTAGAATTTAAGGAAACTTCATCTTCATAACCAACCAGATAGAGTTGATAGAAGAACAAACCTGGCAGGATAAGTTACTTCAACTTTGTTAATCTCTTTCGTAATGGATTTGAGGAAAATCTCCGAAGGCTTCACGCGAGACAACAAAAACAATCCTAAACTAAACAAGAACACGACACTAAATCAGTGGAAAAAAAAAAAAAAAAAAAAAAAAAGAGGAAATGAAATTGTTTCGAAATTTCTCCACCAAAAACTTACTTGTGAAGCTTATTTTTGAAAGATCCATCCGGTGCCTTTTCAAGACCACTCCAAGCATGGTTCATCTGCAGACTCTCTCAACAATTAAATATCAAAACATCAAATTTTTACTCACTGTGAATCAAATTTAGGTATTTGAACCTTATCAGCGACGAAATCGATAACCATCTCGGCATTCTGGGTGACCGCCTTGTCATTGGCGTAGATTTGCTTCCACAGGTCTTTTATGGTTCGCTTAGGTGGAGCAGATTGAGATCCCGTAGCTTGATTCGATTCAATCGACCTGCTGAAACACCAGTTCCTTCCTTTGACCGGAAAAACAACCAATCTAGCTTTCATGATTCTTCCAACAACGAAGCCCAAGTAGAAGGATTTGATGCAAAGATTGAGAAGGACAATACAAGGAATGAATCGTTCGCATTCGAATGCGAAGTGAAAAATCGGGATATTTTTCTCCGGATTTTGATGAATGTTGGAAGACCTAATCGACGATCTTAATTCAAATTGAGTTGAACATAGGAATAAGTGAAAATTTGAGCCTTACGAGGTTTTTTTTTCTTTTTTCTTTTAATACACTTAAATAGGGTTGAACCACAGATTCGGTTTTTCACCTAAACCGTGAACCGAACCGACTTAAATAAGATTTTGATGAATGTTGGAAGACCTAATCGACGATCTTAATTCAAATTGAGTTGAACATAGGAATAAGTGAAAATTTGAGACTTACGAGGTTTTCTTTTTTCTTTTAATAGACTTAAATAGGGTTGAATGACGATTCGGTTTTTCACCTAAACCGTGAACCGAACCAACTTAAGTCGGTTTTAAAATTTTCAAACCGAAATCGAATCGATTCTAATTTATACAAACTGTAACCGAATCGAACCGACTAAAATCGAACCAAAACCAAAATAAAAACGAACCGACCGACTATTTTACACATATTATATTATTTATTATATATATTCGGTCAGTTCGGTTTGGTCGGTTAAAATCACATAGAAATCGAAAATCGAACCGACCACTTCGATTTAAAAAATTTTAAATCAAAATCGAACCTCGGTTCGATCGATTTAATCGATTTGATCGATGTTTTGTTCAGCCCTAGACTTAAAAAAATACTTTATAAGAAGTGAGACACTATAAATCAGGTATTTGTTTTTAGTTTTGATTACGAATTGAACATCAAGTAAGCACCATCATAATAATTTGTAGGCTCTTGTTGAATAACACCACCAATTCCACTGAAATACACCATCACTTACTTTTTTTGGATCTACTGAAGGACACCACTGTTATATGAATAAAAAAAGGTTTAACTCTAACCCTTATTATTCTTTAATCAACACTGCCACATTTCCTCCTCCTCCCCTTTTCTTATTTTTCTTCTCCATCGATTACCACCGCCACCTCTCATCCCACTTCCTCCTAAATTTTTCTCTGTATCTATTTTTTTTCCTCTCCTTGTGGCGTGGTGGTGGTGATTGAATAATAATAATAAAGAAAAAAGGAAGGGAGGAAGAGGAGAAGTGGCGGTGGCCTCCTCCTATTTTTTTTTTTTTTCTCACTATGGCATGGTGATGGTGGTGATTGAATAAGAATAAGGGAGGAGGAGGAGGAGGTGGCATCCTCCTTTTTTTTTTCCCCTGTGGCGTGGTGGTGATTGAATAAAAAGATGATGAGAAAAATGAAGGGAATGGGAGGCGGATGATAAGAAGTGGCGGTGGCTTCCTCGTTTTTTTTTTTTTTTTTTTTTTCTCCCTATGGAGTGGTGGTGGTGATGATTGAAGAAAAATAATAATAATAATAAGGGAATACGAGGATAGGTGGAGGTGGTGGAGTTGATGGAGAAGAGAGTGAGAGGAAAAAATGGGTTAGGTTTTTTTTGTTTATATTAGTGGTGTCATTCAGAAAGTAAGGGTTAGTAGTATCTTTCAACATAAATGGTGGTGTTATTTAGCATGGGCCTAACTTTTAATAATTGATGTTATTCCTCTCCTCTACTAATTCTCCCCTGTTATCTACTTCATTTTATCACGTGATAGTGTTGCCACCTCCACCACCACTTTCCCTCCCACTCCTCCTTATATTCTCAAATCCCCTCCCCATCCTATTTTTTCCCCTTATTTTGGAGATTTATAAAGAACAAATAGGGACATTTGGTGGTTTATGGTGTAGTGGTAGAGGAAGAGGATCTCAGTGATGTTTGGATGAGAGAAAACAAGTGAAGATGGAAGTTAATTTGGAGGTGTATGGCATGGTGAGTAATAAGAGTTGTGATGTTGGGTAAAAATGTCAAACAACTTTAAGTCAACACCTAAAAACAAACACCTTTAATTTTACCACTTCTGATCAATTGACCATTTATAAGCAAAATAAACAACTCATTTAGAACCTCGTTCAGAACTTCCAACTTCAGTTAGAAGTTAGCTTCTAAACACTTGAAAAAAACAAATGCCACATACGTCCGACTTGGTTAAAAATAGTTTATTGTTCACATTCACTTTCTTGCTATGTGTCGCCATCAAAATGGAAAAAAATGATTTTCTAGTAGGGGTGGGCATCCCATCCCGCGATCCCAAACTTGTCCCGTCCCGATTGTTTTGGGTCATTTTGGGATTGATCAAACTCAGTCCGATCCCGTTCCGTCCCGATATAGAGTGGGATGGGATCGAGATGGAGATTTTCAATCCCGCCTATCCCGTCCCGCCCCGAATTTATTTATTTAATAATAATTATTATTAATTTTAATCAAAATACTCTTATAAATTAAAGTTTATGATGTGTCGAAATTAAATCAATGTAAGATGAAATTCTATATGAAATCTAAATGAATTGAATCATTAATTCTAAATGAAATTTAATATTTATTTGTCTTCCAAACAAAAAAATTTAATATTTATTTATTTAACATCTATTATTTATTTATGATGTAAGTTATATGTATATAAATTTGACATTATTGGCGTGTGAGTAATGTGAGATAAATCTATTTTTTTTTATTTTTTTTATTGAAAGACTATTTAGTACGTGCTCATCCCGTCCCGTCTCGATACCGTTTGAGATGGGACGAGGTCGGGATGAGATCTATCCCGTCCCGATATCGAATGAACGGGATGGGATAGGGACGGTTCCATCTCGTCCCATTCCGTCCCGTGCCCACCCCTATTTCTAGTTATGAAAAAATAGGATAAATTTTAAATGTTGGTCCTGTACTGAGAAGGTAATGTCTTTCGTTCCCATTTATAAATTTAATTTAAGTTTGGTATTCGACATTAGTTGTAAAGACTTGAACTACCCTCACAAAAACATGGAAATAACAAATTGTAGTAATGATTTATGTGGGCAGGTTGTATGTGCAAATAAAGTCTAGATTGTCAATAACGACTTTGATAATGAAAGCATACAGTCAATAAGAGGTGAAGATGTTTTTATGTCAAATGGCAAAAGGGAGTTTCGAACAGTGATCTGGACATGTCCGACAAGCGAATAACAATTACTATGAGCATATAGAATTGTAAACCCAAATTAGTGAAAGTTCTCTATGAAATCTTTAAACCTTCATTTTTCTCATTACCTCATTACTACTTAAAGCATTGAGGTGTGAACTTGTTGTGCTTTAGCATTCTATTGTCCTACTACCGTTTCAATGCTTTCGAAGACGATACCACCATAACCCTATTGGTGATACTTGTGACAGTAATCATTTTGGGATGGAAATGTTGTGATTGTCTTGGTGTTATTCATTTTTACTTGCTATACCATACATCGCAATAGAAAATCGTTGATCAATTTCATTCGTCAATTTGACTTATTGTTCTAACTTTTCTAGTACAATTTCATAAATCGAGTTGACTCTTATTGACTTCCTCAAGCGTCTCGAAATGTGTTACATGCGAGATTTGAGGAGCCATGTCTGGTTATATTTAGGTTATTACCCAAAATTATGTTAAGGGAATATATTTAAAAAAATATAATTGGTATTACTAAAAAACAAAAAAGATATTGTCACCAACTTAAGTGATCAACATGCCATTTAGTGCTTGCACAACATCCATGAAATCCAATGTCGATTGAAACTTTCTCCATCCTTTGTCCCCAACTCCCCCATACAACTTGGTAGAGATTATCCTACTAGTGTTGCCATATACTTATGATGTTGAGTTCGATGTTTGCACACAAACATTTATATATGTAAATGTTGCCCCAAATTAGACATGCCCCCAAGTGAACAAATATCGTTATTTACATATTGACGTATTTTTTCGAATGGTAAAAATGTCTTTTGTTGCTATCTAAAGACGTTTTTCATGTTAACTATTCTCCTAAAATAATTTCCAATAACAACCAAGATTACTTTTAAGCGGAGTAGATCTACACTACCATTCAAGATTCAGACACGTGGAGTGATGTTGTTATTGGTAAATTTTCAATCTTATGCATTATATAAATATGAGTAATATTTTTTGAAATCAACTCTTAGTGGCATTAAGAACATCTCCACCCATGGGGTGGAAAACAAAGGCAAAAGTTGAATTTTTCATTCTCATATGTTACATCTCCATCTGCAACCTCGCAACGGTTGGAGAGTAAATCATGGGGTCACATCCAAAGTGTGCATTCTAACTGTCGGACGATAATTTTGAGGCAAACCAAAAAGATAAAGAAAAATGAAACTTTTAGGAAATGAGGGCCCATCATGATTTCCCTTCGCTCTGAAAGTCGCCGTGCATTTGGAGAGTGGGGGGAGATAAGGATGCAAACTGCGTGTGTGAACTTTTCTACTATGTGTAATCATGTGGGAACAAAAATCTTAGCTTTTCCTTCTCACATAATTTTTATTTACAAAACCTTTTGTAAAAAGAAATTCAAAAGTAATATGTGAGCGGAATCACTAAACATGACAATAAGTTTTTAACACCACCACTTTATTTTTTATTTTTTATTCCGATCTCCCTCTGGATTTTCTTCTCCAATAAACAACAACAACATCACTACCCCACTGCCTCGGCTCTTCTCTCCCTTTTCCATCTCGACCCTGCTGCTATTCTTACTTGCCAGGGAGTAAGAGAAGCGAGGATAAAGTTTTTATTTATATTTATTATTATTATTATTTTAATTAAGGGTGGTTTAGTAAGAAAGTGCAAAGATTAGTACTACTACACACCACATGGGCCCCGGGTGGATAGAGTTTCTCTATATGCGCAGCACAACCCGCCCCAGCGCGCAAGATAAAATATCTATCATATGTTTTGTCCTCACGTTAAGAATTCATCACCCTCCTCCGCTCAGAAGAAGATTTTACTCGGCAGCATTGGGTTATTATGCTGTGTGGCTCTCACCACATATCTTCTTCTGCTTTGCTCCCCCTTTCACTAAGCCCCCCCCCCCTACTCTACCCTAATCCCCTCCTCTGAAGAACCTCTACTAATTACTCTTCAATTAGCCTGTCCTTCTATGTCTGAACAACCCATCTCCATTTCTCTGGATGACTGAATCAGCTCCCATGCCTTTGTTAGGTATTACCCACACTTTTTTCTTACTCTCTTAATGTTTTTTTGCTCATTTCTAAGAAATCCAGATAATTGCTTGTGTTTTTTAAGAGGAGTAACACTTGTTTGAATAATGGGTTAGTTAGAATTTCTGTCATTTGCTTCTTACTTGAATGGTTGTTAGTAGTGAGTAGAGTGAAGTTATCTTATTCATCTATTTGTGATAATGGGTACTCAGTAAAAGACCTTTATCTTTGTTTCTGAATTTTGCATATTATCCAATTAAACTCCCTCAATTCTGCTAGTATGTATGTAGATTATTCTGCAAAAATGTTGGGCTTTCTAGTCAACTCATAACATTGATTTCTTTAATTCCCTTGAGATTAATTTCAATTAGACAAGTGTTTATTGCTTCCATCATTTGTCTGGGAAATGGGTGTGGATTAATTCTAAGTTCAAGAAGGAAACTCCAATAAATCCTTGATAAATTCTCAGGGATATGCTGATACAAGTCTAATAGGAAGGGGAGAATGTTACTCGTGTTCCATATATAAACGGGCTGTGTTCAGATTAAATCTAACTAGGTTCAAGAGAATATAGCAACTTGATCAGACTCTCTAACCACAATTATGAAAAAGTGTGCTAAGGGAGATACTCTAGGAATATGGGTTCTAATTGATGTGTAATTTGTTCTTGTTCTCTTTCCACAATTGTGAATAAGTTGAATTATCGTATCTTCATAGGAGGAGGAATATAGCAACACAACAACATACATTTGTGACTCCATCAGAGATCTCAAAACAATCGATCTATTACAACCACCTTAAACTTACTTTTTTCTCGGGAGAGATACCATTCAATATGCTTTGGGAAAGTAGCAAGGGGTGTGAAGTCACCTTTTCAGCAAAACAAGCATTTGCGTAGCTTACCTTAACTAAATGGCTTAGGTTCCAGTTTGATACTTTGTTAGGAAGGTTGAGGACTTCTACAAAGTTACACTTTTACCCCATAGCTTCTTACAGATAAACATCTAGCTGACTGACTTTTGGACATTATTATAGATGTAATGAAATCAAAATCTGCTACAGACTATAAAGGATCAATGATTGGGCGCTACCTCAGTTGTTCCATTTGCTTCAGCTATTCGATACCATCTCTCTGAAGGAAACATATGACAAATTGTGTGGGGATCAGAAAGAAGACCCATTCTCTGTGGACTCTTTCTACAGTTTTCTAGGAAGATTGTGCTCCTACTCCATTTCTTAAAAAATATGGATCAAGAAAGTTCCTCCAATGCTCAACATGCTTAGGTGGACCTCCATCCACAGGAGAATACCCGTGATGACTTACAGAAGGGAATGCTAAAATTTCTAATTTTGCAATTGGATTGATGTTATTATTGTCCGCAATTGTTAATTTACTTAGCAAACACAAAATAGTAAATGTTGAAGGAAAGTAAATAAGACAACAATATAATGTGGTTCACTAGCATTCTGTCAGCATTGCTAACAATGCTAATCCATGGAGAGAAATGAGCATCCATTATGAAACAAATATGTCAAGTACAAGAGTCACATATAACAACCGTACACTAATTTCACGATGTGTTAGCACGTCCTTTTCTCAATTCATATGCGAAGCTTTGTGACACTTTTCTTCAATCAACTCACTCTGCCCCATTTGTTTATGTAGTAAATCACTTTGGGTACCAAAGTTTAGCATAATTGCGGTCTAACATTGGATGGAAACCGTCAAGTTGACCACATTAACTGGTCAAGAGGTTTGTGAGGACAAAAGTACCCTTTACTTGAGTAGAAGTGAAGGGTATTTTGGTCCTGAAAGTGAAGGATATTTTAGTCTTCAAGGACTTCTTGACCAATCAACATGCTTGACTTGACATTTTCTGTCCAAAATGGGGTTAGACTACAATTAGCCTAAACTTTGGCACTCAAAGTGATTTACCACAGAACTAATGGAGGTCAAAGTGCCAATAATCCATCCAATTAAAAATGCTTCCTTAATGGTTCTATACTTCTATCCAATTAAAAATGCTTCCTTAATGGTTCTATCTGTTTGAAACCACTCCCCAACGCTTACCACCCAACGGATACCCACTAGGTAAAAGCTTCTATAAATACCTTCAACATTTGATTTAAGTATATTTTGTAAGTTTGTCAATTTTTTGACCTAATTTGATTATAATTTTCATCATAACAGGTAATATTCAAAATTAAGTGTAATTTTGTGATTCAAAATACTAAAATACTTGTGTTTTGTGTTAATTTCTCTTTTAATTGTAGTTTCACATTTTCTTAAAACAATAAAAATAGATGGTTACATGATATAATGGTCACCTGATGGAACTAAGCAGTGCTGCCTATATCAGAACTGGGATTGTTAAGAGAGTCGTCATAGTTCCAGTTCCAGGACCACTTGAAATTGATCTAGATGCTTCTTTGTATTGCTTCATTAATAGGCCCATCCAGCCATAGACACACCTACTTATTTGCTTTGTCAGGAGCATGCATCTGGTGGCTAAAAGATTCTTCATTCATATGATATTATTTCCTTGCAGATATTGCTACATTGCAACCTTCCTCCCAGAATCAAATATGGAAGTCAAAGGACCAGGTCTTACTTCATTGTAGCCTACTGGATAAGTTTTCCTTGAAGAATAGAAATTTATCCTTTGCATGGAAAGTATCCATCCCAAGAAATGTGAACTTTGATAGAGAGCATCTAAAGATGCGAAACAAGCTCCTTGTAAAGGCAGTTTCTACTCTTGAAACAAAGTCTACCATTCAAAGTGAACATGAGCAGGATGGAGATCACAATTTTCGGTTAAATTCCGATTCCAGTCCTGAAATACATCAAGGATCAAAGTCAACTTCTGATGAAACCTCTGCTGAACCGGAGGAAAGAGAGAGATTAAGAAGAATGCGAATTTCAAAAGCAAATAAAGGGAATGTTCCATGGAATAAAGGCAGGAAACACAGTGCAGGTAAGCAGGTTAAGATGCATTTGAACTGACACTTCCAGTTAGTCGATCTTTTTTTTTCTTTTGGCACCAAATCTTATTATACTTTTTCTAAGAACTTTGCACTTATATGCAGAGACCCTTCAGCGTATCCGAGAGAGAACAAAGCTTGCCATGCAAGATCCCAAGGTGAAGTCATTTAAAAATAATTTCAAAATTTATTTGTGAACACCCAAAAAACTGGAATATTGACTAAATATCTATATGAATAATTCCATGTTTTCTTACTTCTTGAAAAAGTAAGTTATTTTTTATGATAGGGTTAAGAATTTGTTTTCTTACATCTTGTAGACAATTGTCTAAGTGAATACCCTTAAGATCTGAGTCGGTATATCCGTACATGTGAATGTCAAGTCTTTAAAAGTACCCTGGTGTATAAGTCTATTCTTCTTTTTTATGAGGAGATGCTAAAGTGCGCTTAATGGTGTAGGTATACCTGGAAGAAAGCATATTAGGACAATAAATCTAAATTCATTATAGGAGGACAAACTTAATGTTAGCATAGTGCAGAAACTCAACTCTGTATCCTTTAGTTGCTAAAACCCCCTTCTTGATGGGTACTCTAAAAAGATATCATGTCAGATGCTTGTCTAATGCCCAGGACATGGTTCCTAGATACTTAGATGGCATGAATATAAGCTCTGAATGTCTTTCCAACAACATTTTGTGCCTGTTCTTAGCTTTAGGTTACTACATTGGTGCAGTTAGCAATGGACTGCATGTTTCATCCCAAATGTTAATACTGAGACGAGTCCAACTTGTAATGAGTTAATTTCCTTTGGATGCCAATATTTTCTTAGGCAGAGAAAGTATTGTTTAAAAGTGTAATGAAAATTCAAAGTGACCCAGCTGAGTATAGTCTAGCATTACATAAAAGGACTGATTTTAGTTGATAGATTGTTAAATGCAGTAGTAGTGCATAATGCTCACCAAGATAGATACAGCTTAAAATGAAAATCCCGTAAATGCTAAAAAAGGTGATGGAATGCACACAGAAATGCGCCAAGAAAGTCAAGTTTAGAAATATAACATAAAAAGCACTATTGAATAATAAGCAGAAAAGTACCGGGAAACTGGGGATATTACATATTATACTTGAATATTAAGAAATCAACATCTTTGAATTGCAGGAAGGAAGAAGAGGGGGGGGGGGGGGGGGGGGGTTCTCTCTTCATCAGGAAAGGTTAGAAAATACTAGAATGGTTGCATGATTGCTGGGCAGGATTTGAAAAAAACATGACCTAGCAGACTAAGGCTTTGATATCATGTAAATAGAATTGCAAGAAATAAACCATTATTCGTAGCAGAGCAAGCTCTACTGAAAGAATCTGATTTGATTGATTTTTATCTTCTTTTTCACCCTCTACATCTAGTTTTTAAAAGATAAAGCAAATACCTTATGATGTATTGGCAATATATATCCAATTTTTATGAAATCCAATATCGATATATTTCCATCCTTGGTGGTAATACTGATATGTGGAGAAAACAAGATAGATTGGGAAGTGAATGTGAGGGAGGAAAGAAGAAAGGAGTCAGAGAGAGGCTTGCAAAAGAAATGTAAGACTCACAAAGTTGAAATGACCAAAAAACTTAGATAAGTTGAAGATGTAAGTTGTGAACCCAACACAAAGGGTTGGAAACTCTCCGATATGCTAAGGGTTGAAGATGAAGAGAGCTAGATGATGCTTTAAAGACAGAGAATCTTTAGCTGCTGACAATGTGAGAACTGAGGAGATGAATGTTTAGAAGATAAAGAGGGAACTGCCCCCTTTTTGTATTTGCTAGAAATGGAAATTTTGTTCAATTTCCAAGAGTGAAATAATGCAAATTGAAACTTCTACTTTGCAGTCGGAAGAGGCCCCATCCCTCCTTTGATAAAATATTGCATGACTCTTACAACTTCGTATTGATGCATGAAATGTGTTAAACGAAATAGATGTGAAATTTGCGACAAAAAGGGCAATAATTATGTTTTACTCATAGTTTTTTTCAGAGAGAGGAAGGTTCAAAATGTATTCAATAAGAATAAAAATTAATGGGAATCATGCCTTGAGTATTTTACGAGATTACAATCCCTGCAGGTGTTGTTCTTCAGCGTTGCAGCCTAAAGGGGCTTGTACCCTAGACACAAGATTGATTTGATCCTTGTTGTTCGAGAATTAATTTTCTACATTTTTTTAAATTTAAATCTCTAAATTTAGGAACATCTCTGTTGGTCCTGAAATAGCAAAGAAATCTCAAAAGTCTGAAGATCTAGTTAGGTTATGTGTACCCCAACTTCTATATGGGCTTACAGGGAGTAGCTTTAAAAAAAAACCCAGATATAAGCTACAATGTCTGGCGGACAGCCCAAGCCAACGCCATGATGGATGCATTCTGTAGTGGTTGGCCTACACCCATGTTGAGTGTTCAACAACCGTCATACATTTTTAACCTTACACGGGTGCCTGCCATTTACAATGCCATGTTCCTGTGCTTTCTACCACCGCCACCACATTATCCCATTTACCATTTTCCCATTGCCACCCCCATTATGATACCTCTTCAGCCACAGTTAGCTCAAGACGTTGAAGAAAAAGCATCAATTGGAAGGGATTCAGCTCGAAGAGAACGCTTGTCTAGAGGAGACTGGAGACTGGAGACAAAGGGTTGAACAAATAAAGGAGTGAGAGCAACCTTGAGAAAGGGCAGAAAGAATGTGAACCTCAATTGGACTCCACACCTTTGTTTATCCACACTCATATGCACCCAGTTGTGCCACCCATCAAATCTTCCCACCCACATAACTGCACAACATTATGGACTCCTCACAACACACCCGCTTACCACTATTTGGTACCTATTGTAACCCCATTTGGACAGGTTTTAAGGAGGCCAATTTCTCCCTCAAATAGTTATGAAAACGTGTATCGTATCGTTTATCGTAAGATACAATGCAAGCAAATGTAGATGTATGATAATATATTATATTTAAGCATATAAAAGATATAGATAAGATTTATTCAAGCATGGAATGCCTATCATCCATCAGTTCATTCACATCACATGTATATATTGGTGTATCGTGTATATATATGTACCCTCTAGATGGGGCTTAGATATGATACACATCGAGTATCATATCATGCACTCCCTCATGCATACAATTATGACAATGCAATCTTGCGTGTTTTCGAAAACTTTTTACCAAATTGTTCTTGAAGGGTAAGAAATCATGGTTTTCACAATTACGGCGGGAAATTTCGAGGCCGCATGATTATGGTACACTTTGTTTAGTACATTCTTCATCAAATTGGTTTGATGGCGTGGATTCTACCCTGAAGCTCGACGACAAGCTCTTTTTTCGATGGAGAGAATAATGAGAACGTGTCTCGAGATTTCTATGAGATTAATTTATTATTCTCAAAATATTCTTTTAAGGGTATTTTATTCAAGTATTTTCCTTAGAATTAGGTATAGGGTTTTGCTTCTCTAGCAAATTATTAAATGTTATAAGTACAAGCATTTGGGCAATGTAATTTTGGATATCAATGATGAAGATGTGATTCTTCTCGTTTATCTTTAACCATTAGGGATCTTTGTTGAGCTCTAGTTATGAGCGTTCGTTAGAATATTAATTCAACATCCAATTTCCACCTAAAATACAAAGCCTTGAGGCACCCAAATACAATACCAAGGAATTTTTGAACCATAATGAGATTTTACACTTTACACATAAAATTGTTTTTACAATAGTTGACAAGTAAAATATTAGAAACAGTGGCCTTTCCATCTTATAACTTTCTTTAGACGAGTACCAACTCACTGCGTCTCATGACCAAGAGTAATCAATTTTCACAACCCTTTGGCTTCAAACTAGTATTTCTTTTATTTATTTTTTAGAATTCAAAAATTGGTGACAGTGAATTAAATTATGATGTAACTAAACCTAAAAGAAACACGAACAAATCTAAGTCTACGAAAATAAAAGATAACTAAAGAAATAGATTCATCATATTCAATCAATCAACCTACAATAACCGAACCCTTGCAAAGTAAGCATTCTAACCCTAATTTCTTGGCAATACCCTAACTAGTGCTAATGGGATTAACTGTCCCGAACCAACTTGATAATAATAAAATATTAAATAATTTTTTGGCCTTTTTTCCATCAAATTTAGAAGTGTAATCTAGATTAAAAAATCAATGAATAACGATTAGCATTTGGATTTGGATTTGTATATTTTAACTTTGCTACATTTTGTCAAATGGAGTTGTATAAGACCTCAACCGCTTGTGTTTTTTATATGAACTTAAAATTGAATCATTTTTTAATGCAAGTTCATAAGTTTTTGTTTAGTATTCTTAATGTACAATACAAGAAGTAGTTCATGTTGGATGGTCTAGATATTGTGAGATAGTGCTGGATTATAAATCAAACTTGGGAATGAGAAGTTATGTCATTATTTTTCAGGTAATATTTACTTGTCTGAATTAGTAGATCAGTAAGTTATTTTTCTCACACTGTGAATTGGATATGCAGATAAGGATGAAGTTGGTGAACCTGGGACATGCTCAGAGGTAGCCTTCATTTTCAATTGAATAGTTAGTCTTTTGTACCTGTCTACTTATAGTATGTACAGTTCCATATAATATGTTGTTAAGAATGAATTTCATAAAACTCGTCAATTCTTCTTAGATGTTTATGTTTTACTAGATTTTTTTTTATACCTGTTTTTTCTTATTTCTTGCATACAAAATTTTTGGTTTTGAGATACAACACTATTTTTTTAACTTCTTAGAAGACCTGCTTTCTCTTTTCTTGTCTTATATCATTACCTTTAGGTAACACTTTTTGTCCCGCATCTGATTGATTTGATTTGGTACTGAAACTGAGAACTAAGTGATATTGACATTCTGAATCTCACGTGGGAATCAAACTCCTTACACCACTGTAAAGAATCCAATTCCCACAAATATATTATGAGAAACATAGAATCTGATTCTTATATTTTATCAAAAACATTTAACATTGACTTGATCACACTCTTGAAAAAGCCTTTTAGATGGGGTACTTTTCATGGGATAGGATTCCATGCAAACAAACCGACACCCTAACCGAACAGAACCACATCTCTCACGATGTGGTCCCTAAGAGATGAAGCGTTACACAAACAACCACCACTAAATCGCTCAGAAAAATTTAAAACAATAGATGTAGAAGCTCAAAGTATTGAATCAATTTAAAATTTTTCTTTTAAAAGTCTAAATAATGATAATACACCAATACAACTATTGTCCCAAAAATTCAAAACATATCTACGTTATAAGTACAAGGACAATCATCCATGACCAAGGGGTTATTACAACATATATGTAAGAACAATCAATATGACAATCATATCAACAACTACACGCGTGCAATCCAATCAAAGCAATTGCCTTAAAAAGCCTGACGAATGAACGTCTGGAGTTTCACTCTGCTGGTACAAAAACTTCGTAATCTGCACTCTAATAAAAGTACACTCACATGCTATAGAAAAACAATGTGGGTCAGCTGGTATGAGTAGACTATTAAAACAAAAATAATATCAAATATAAAGGATGCAATGGGGCACACTAAGTAATATAACTCCTAAATTAATGCAAAATGCAAAATGAACATGTGACCTTGAGCATCGTTTCTAAGTTCTCAAACAACACAACGTGTCCTTACGAGGTTGTTCTTCTAAGTTCTTTGTAATAAGCTATCCAAAATATCTAAAATGAGGACCTGAGATAAAAGTGTATAATGACAATAATATAAGTATTATATGTGTAGTCACATGGCATACACATCTAGGTAGAACATCTGTTAGTTGATCTACTTTCGTCCATAATGAATTAGCTATAAACTAAGAAAAAATCCATAACATTTATATACAGGTTTATGTGTCACTCTTGACACACATCCCGGGGTAGACCATTACCTGCAACATAGTTAATTGATTTACCTTCTTGCAAGCATATAAGTACTGCAACATAGTTAATTGATCTACCTTCCTGGAAGCATATAAGTAGATAATAATGGATAAATAAAAATGTTAATCATTTTAAGAATAATATCCACAACCGCACAAATCCCAACGTGTTGAACATGTCTCACCTCGATATGCCTCCTATCATACAATCAGCAACCACTCTAAGCAAAGTGTATTGTCTCTAGGAAATACCAGTCTCGACTCAGACGACCGATTGTGTTCCTAAAACCAATCATAGGAAAAGCACGCGGTCAAGGAAAAGAACTTTCCTACAATTCGCTGACATCATCCACGTCTCTAAGGCTGAGGTTACCTGCGCATGCTCCATATATAAGCTCGTTTTAGTTCTTTCGAGAGTGGGAAAGAGTCTTAACACTTGGGATGAGATTACCTGCTCAAGCTCCAAAGGTGAGCTCGTTCCAGTTCCCAGTGAGTGGTAGTCACACCATCAGAGCCAAAATTACCAGCTGCCCTGGCAAGCTCGTATTAGTTCCCTTCAGATGGAAAACTCAATGGCAATGTCGGATGACGGGGGTGTCCTAAGCCCCAAATCACACAAAATTGCTCGGAGTTGCAGATAATACATTTAAATCATAAGTGACAATAATTAAATGAAAAATCAGAAATAGAGAATTACATGAATCCGACAATTAATTCAACTATGGTCAACTACTACCAAGTAAGCACTTGCCGTATATTGATGGTCAAGCGAGTCTAAGAACCAAGCTAACATACGCCTTTTGCATAGTTTAAAAGCACTCGCAAATCTGACTAATAATATATGTACAAGCCGAGTACATCATCACCGGGCCTGCACATGATAAGTATAAGGCGGGGTCCGACCAACCAATGATACCACAATCAAGGTTTTGCATGACTTAAACTTACTATTGATTATAGGCATGTACAAATACTCTAATCAATGTTTGGGTTGATATCTCAAGTTTTAGGGTAATCTGAGATCACTAATAAATTTAGTAACTAGTTAAAGCTATAACTCAAGGCACACGTGCCGGAAATATGATATGCTAACACTAACAAGGGCATGTCTTTAACTACGAAACTCCAATTTAAGTTGTGTTATTAATGCGCCGCTAAGTCGGCGAGAAATCATTTAGCGGGGGGGGGGGGGGGGAATCGATATGAATTGGGTATTTAGTGGTTGGATTTAGCGGACTCGGATAAATCAGCGCGGAGTCGGTGAGTCACAGATAAATCGGTCTATCCAACTCACCGATAAACATAACTCACTAAAATTGATCTCATTCCATTCGCAGCTGTGTCATATGTTCGATCGTCCAGAGAGTAGAGAAGAAAACCCAAAAGTGGAAGAAGAGAGAAACAGAGTGAACTAGAAGAAAAAAGGTGAACAAAGATTCAAAGAAGAAGAAAGAATAAGAGTGAAACTGAAGCAGTTGCGAACTTGCGATCAATTTTGCAACACATAACTGGAAATAAGATCAGAAGGGAGAAGAGAAGATCAACAACAACGATCGGCGAGGTCTGTCTATGGCTCTGCACGAGTACTCTTCCATCACTAGGTCGATCTCTTTCTTTTTTTTCCTTTCTTCCACTCCACTTCAATACAATCAATACCATGACATGCTAATACCAGCAACTGCTAATCACAAATTTACAGCTTTTGATTAATTATTTAGTTTTGTAATCTATGACTATGATTAAATTTTAAAATTATATGCTTTGAAAAAATAAACTGATTAAATCCGATTAATTTCAATTAATCGTAAATCAGTCCTGGACTGTGAAGGGTCAATTTTTCATTTTACCTACATAGAATTTAAGTATCTTTGAATCATTGAAAACTAGACTAAAAAAGCTTTCCAACCATATATGCCATATACTCTAGTATTTATAAAACAACACAATTTTAAAGACAAAATTTGGTCATTTACAGTTTGTCGGTAGATTAACACTTGATGCTAAAGAGAGTGCAATTCTCTGCAAAAAAAAACTCCAATTGCAATTTCACAAAGGGTATAAAAACTTGACTCTTATACGAGTCTAACCCTATATGGCGCATACTCAAATTATGACCGAGTAAACACAGGTCTGACCACGAATTCAAAGATTTTGTATTATGGATAAATCAATAGTATGTTAATTAAATGAACCTAACTTTTATATAGAACCTCTGATTTGAAATTCGTAAAAACCATGAGAAACTTCACAAATTAAGGAATCCAACCTTATATAACATGCCTACCCAATTTCATAGAAGCATGAATAAAAGTCTGAGGAAAAACATCATTGCTTATTGAAAACACGTATACCGAGACAGTGACTTTTAAAGGTAAATTGTAATTTTAACAAATCCACAAAATGATACTTTCCTTATTTAAATTTCAATATGAGGTCACAACGGCGAAAATCTCATTGAAATTAGAGCTACAGTCTACCTTCTAGACTAGGCCAAAACTCTGGTCATCAAAATCGGAGCAGCTGCAAAAAAATCAGTTTGCAACTCACCAACTTCGAGTGAGTACAAAAATCTCATTTCACAGCCAAATTATACAAATTATATACGGTTGGAAAGCTCGGGTTGTAAGCTTTCCAATGGTATAAGAATTAAATCTAATTACTTACAAATGTGGGATGTGTCATTGCTTCTTTCTACTTTGTCATCATCTTCTCCAAACAAAATAGATTTACAACAGATCAATTTGGCAAGCCAACTTACAAAGACAATAACATCTACCGTGCTTAACAAAATTAAGCATATAATATAGCGTTGGAAAGATTGCAATCATCTTTCTAATGGTATAAACATAATCCAGAAATTCAAAGTCATGCAAAAGATATCGCCACTGCCATATACCATACCATTTTTACCCAATTCCAACCAAAATCGTAAATTTCAATTTTTGCATGAAGCGTATAAAAAATTTAACACATCTTTCTCACCTGGATCGACAAGAAGCAGTGGATACTCAACTTCCTCAATTTCCAAATGATTTCCAAGCCAAATCCAAGCCTCCCTTGCAAAAATTGATGAAAATCTCATTCAAATTCTCTTGAACTCACTGCTAATTAGGGGTGGGCATCCCATCCCGCGATCCCTATCCCGTCCTGATTTTTTCGAGTCCTATTGGGATTGATCAATCCGATCCTGTCCCGTCCGATCTAGAGTGGGATGGGATCGGGATGAATATTTTCATTCCCGCCCATCTCATCCCGTCCCAAACCGATTTTTTTGGTATTTAGTATGAACTATGTAGTATGAAACTATAAAACTATTTGTTGGCATGACTATTTTATTTATTGACATTTTTATTTTATTCTCACAAGCTTCCATGTGACTCACCTAGATAATGAATCTAACTCAAACCCTTTCCTTTCTTTTTTTTCTCTTCCTAACTCTTGACAACAACAATATGTGCTCATCGTAGTTTTTAAATAACAAATCCATTGATTTTTTTTCTTTAATAATGTAAAAAAATAGCTATCTTTAATAGTGGTTTTAAAAAAAAGAGTAAAAACTAATGAAATGGGGAAATAATAATCAATGGCTTAAAGTTATATAGTTGTTCTTAGAGTTGTGTGTGTGGTAAATCCAAAATTTTCAATCTTGCATGTTAAATTTTTAATCCAAAATTTAGTACATGCTCATCCCGTCCCGAACCCGTTTGGGATGTGACAAGGTCGGGATGAAGTCTATCCCGCCTTGTCCCATCTTGATCTCGATCAAATGGAATAGGATAGGGATGAGGTCCATCCCGTCCAGTCTCGTTCCCACTCCTACTGCTAATCAACCACAAACTCTGACTCTCTCCCTCACAAATGAAGAGTGGAGAAGGAAGAACTGAAAATAAGAGTGGAGAAAATGAAGAAAAATGAGAAAGGTATGGCGACTGTGTGCCACCACACAGTAGTACAAAGCAAGGTATCGCGAATACACACCATTAAAACACCGCCACTAATACAACATGTATCCACATGCTTTAAGGGACCAAACAAAACTAATACGAGTGTATCCACACTCATGGGGTCTACCGGCCAGCTTGTGCGCCTAACAACCCATCCGAGCCTAAAACTATTAAATGCCGAAATGACAAAGAAAACTCATCCAAATCTTGAAACACACTAAACAATGCAAAACAAATAGGTTTGGTCATTTGCCAAACACATGAGCCACCAAACACGAGATTGAGTGCTATAAAATAATCGCGAAAAGTATTGAAGGTTGTGTTTTAATCCTCAAGTTAAAAGTAAGATGTCATAAGCCTTTCAATTGTTTTTGAATAGACTAGAACTGATCAACATTTTTCAAATTTTGGATTGTGTCCAGTAATAGGTAAAATGATTATGCAAAACTATGATAGAGAATCTCATCAACTACTGCTCTCTTTTCCTTTTTTCCATTCTCTACTACCTGCAATTCTGCGTCAAAACCAAGTGTCATATGGCCCTTCCCTGTTCTGCTTCATTCCTCTTTCTTCTCGTTCACTTTCATGGGCTTTTTTTCCCACCACCTACCAAAAATACTGACTCTTCTCTGTCATTTCCTGACGTCTTCTCCAATTGGATCCAGTAATTTGATTCAATGTGATATAATATAAATAATAAGAATCATAATAGGCATATAAAACACAAACATAAAGCTTAATTGAGCAAGTACAACTCGCACGTGCAAACACACACTTATGGTACTTGTGTAACATAGTCATAATCGTTCATGTTATTTTGTCTCCATTTAAGAAAGCCTATATATGAACTTAGACACCCAAAATATAGTTCAATGCCTAGATAGTTGAGGCTACCATATATCAAAAGTTTTTAAATACTAGTAAGCTGGTAATCACTTCACAAAAAGTCAAAAAGTATCATTCAACTTCAAATATCAACTATTATAATGCAAGAAGCCATCCCCATCGTCCTCATTGTCAACATCATCATCCTCATTGTCAACATCATCATCAGGTCCATTATTCATTTTTCCCCTTGTTTTGAGTTTCAAACATTCTCAAAATCTTCTTCTTTGTGTTGTCATCCTTATATCTTATATCCTTTGGAACTATAAACCAATTTGATTGTTTTCCATCCGTTCACCCATCGGACATAATTGGTGCAATTCTTTTCTTGTACTTTTTTAAGAAGCTCATCTACTTTGTCTATGCTTTTCAAAAAAATTTGCTTTCCCGAACTTGGTAATGTTTTCGCACATTTGCTTAAAGCATGACTTCTTACCAGGAGCAATTGCATACAAACACCTAGGAATTTATTGACAAACCCATCTCTACTAATATAACCCTTCAGCATAGCAGTCACTGTTTATTGAGATTTCTTTGTCCCACTTTGACGAAAGCCCCATCATAGAAATTTGGTTGTTTGTGACAAAGGAGAAAGGAAGACCTTGTCCCTATAGTCATCCTCAATATTCTCAAACAATTTGGCCGCTCGTATGCCCTCGTATCTTTGTCAACCTTAGGGCATGAGCATTATCGTGCCTTGTTCTGGTACGGTGGTGTTTCATCCTTGTTATGCTTCCACTCACCACTTCCTGTAATGTTTACATTTCACTTCAACCTACTATCACGAACTCTATTACAATAGTGTAGTTGGGTCATCATCATCCTTAGTCTTAGCCATAGGAGGCATTTTACAGAGCAGATAAAGTTGTGAGAGTTGGAATTTTTTTTTTTACCTTCAATGGGCAAATCCTTCGATCCTTCGAATAAGCACATGTAATAGAAGCTCATTCCTTGTAGAATCTACCCAAATAGCGGAATTCGATCCTGAGTTGCATTGACAAAGTGGTGTTGATTTTAGAGGTTTCTCTAAGAAAGAGGCTTTTGGTTTTCCTCTAAAAAACACACTAACAAATTCTCAAGTTGATATTGTTTAATCCTAAAGGGATAGACATAAAGGTTAAATTAGGATTAAAGTGGAAAACTATGAATAATAAATAATAAATGCTTTTAAAGTACGGTTGCTTGAAGGTATGATACATAGTGTGTATTGACTGATACGCACGAGACGGATACACTGTGTCATTATTTGTAGCTCAGACACACACGCTCGCTTAGACACTCACACACACACACACACATATATATATATATATATGAGACATGTTGTTTGGGTATTGAAATGGGTCATTTCGCGATGTGTCACGTATATATATATATACGAGACATGTTGTTTGGGTATTGAAATGGGTCATTTCGTGATGTGTCGCATGCGCGACACGATACTGATAACTATAATTCTTAGTGTTATAGTCATATTTATTACAAAAGATACGAAGGTAGTCATTTGGGTGTGATCCACATCTTCCTAGTTAAGAAGGATTGAAGAAAGTATATCCCTCCTAGAGGCATTTAAGTCAATACATCTTGTTGGTTTTGTGATTTTTATGCCTCATTTCTCTTCCTCCACTGCCCTTAGGAGGCAGAGATTGTACCACTTTATCTTATTGTTCAATGTAACATGGGTTGTTCGTGATTTTGTGGAAGCTCTTCTTAGTTGGTGCTCATATAATCACCTCACTTCCATTGGAACCTTATATGGAAGATCTTTCTGTATGCTATTAGATGGGTGTTATGGAAGAACAGGAACAACACGGTCTTCAACAACTAATGCTTAGGTGTTAATGGCTTGATTTTGGAAGTGATGGCCATTGAGATTCCAGTCTTCTACTGTAAGGAAGCCTTAAAAGCTTAAACGAGTGGCCCTTTTTTGTAATTTTTCCTCAGTTCAATAAATTTGAATCTCTGAAAGAAAGAAGTTACAGAAAATACTAATTTGCTATCTCTTTGCCTTGGCTATGTCTTTTATTTCTTTATTTATTTGCTTGTAGTCGTAACACGTGTTTGATTTACATAAAATGCTAGCATGGAGCTATAATCTAATCCCCATAATTTCTTGAACTTTTGAGTTCACACGGAGTGGGAGATTCAGTTGTCTCTTCACTGAGTTTCTTATCGATAGATACCTAACTTATGATGCGGTTGAACTCTTGGGGTTCCAGTTTCAGTTGTTTTTGTCCGTTTTCCTCACATACATGTTCAATGGTGTCTAAATGACATTGTCATTTTTTTACATAATCGTGCTACAGGTTGACCAGGTAGTAGGTGCTTCTCCTTTGGTCCAGTTCAAGCTTGCATTGTTTAATATTTTTCCTGACATGCCAATGTTTCTTTCATCCTTACTCTATTCATCATCTGTGCAGTTTGGAGACAAGACAGAAAATTGGTGTTGGGGTGCGGATGGGTTGGCAAAAGCGCAGGGAAAAGCTGATGGTGCAAGAGAGCTGCTGTTATGAGTGGCAGAACTTGATTGCCGAAGCTTCTAGAAAGGGCTATGGTTGCGAAGAAGAACTTCAATGGGATTCATACAAGATCTTGGATATACAGCTGGCGCAAGAGTGGGAAAAGAGCCTTGAGGAAAGAAAATTAATGCCAAAGCTAAGGGGAAACAAAAGAGCACCTAAATCTCCTGAGCAACGAAGAAAGATCTCAATGGCCATTTCTGCCAAATGGACTGATCCTGTAAGTTCATCTTCATACAGTAAGGGCGTTAATTCGATTGTCATTTTACATGGGGGTATCCATGGTCTTTTGTGGCACACAAAGTAAAAGTATTTAACCATTTAGACCTGTAGAACCTGTCCTACATGTTAGGGATTAGGAATGTTCGTTTTTAAATGATTATAGGCATGACTACTCTTAGGTTGATATCACAACCACTTCTACTATGGTGTTAATCAGTGGGTTATTTACCTTTTGGTACCCAGAAATTTTTTAAAATTACCAGATAGTACCCCCAAAATTGAAATCCTTGGTAGCTATTTTGCGTCTTGATTGTTAGGTCAATTACGTTCACCCGCTAAGTTATCATAATCATGAGATGGTACCAAAAAAGATTTAAATACTAATCTAATATAGATTGTGTCTTGACTGTAGATCAACCACATTGGCCTGCCTAAACCATTCATATTTCTTAAAGGCAAAGTTGTCTATGATTCTCATCTCAAAAGATTTTAACAGAGGTTTCTAAAAGGCTAATCAATGGTCCCAAATGGTTAAAAATCAAAGTCAATAAATTGCTAGGAAGATCGAATAGTCAGGTTATTTAAAATAAAATTTCAAATAACAAAAATCAGCTATTATGTCAAAACTTAAGACTTATAAAAATAATATATTTTTTATTTTAATTATTTGAAATGGTCATTAGACATTCCTCGATTTCAGCATAATTTTATTATCTCGAGATATTATAAATAGTCGGTACGTCCAAGAGGTGTGTATATATATATATATCAAGATGCAATATTTTGAGGGGTCAATATGGTTACCTAACATTTAAGAAACAAAAATATATGTATTAGACTACAATTCATTCTTTTTTGGGTCCCATAAGGTAACTATGATAATTTAGTGGGTACCAAAATGTAAATAATCCAACGGAATTAATGGGCAGTTTTTGTCTTAAAAATATGGACAGTTTGGGCGGGTCAACGTAGTTTTTTTGGGTACCAAAAGGTCAATAACCCTTTATCTATAAACGGTGTATGGTGTGACAGTTAGGAATTTCATTAATCCCTTCCTTGCAAGTCATACTTACAGTTGTTCAACCTTGATAAGTATACCCGTTGTTCCATTCAATCCACTGTCTTACTCTTTTCTAAATGTTCTCCTTGCCTAGGAATACCGTGGACGGGTCTGCTCTGCGCTGGCCAAGTATCATGGCACGACCGATGGAGTTAAGAAAAGCCCACCAAGGAGAAGACCATCTGGAGATAGACAGTCTAGAAAGAGCACTGTGAAGAGGAAAGTGAGGGACGTTTTCGACTATTCTATGAACGAGAGAAAGAACCATCCTTTAAAGCTGAAAAAACGGAAGGCGCCATCTTACAAGGATCCCTTGGCAGATTCCAAGTTAGAGATGATAAGGAATATAAGAGCTCAGAGGATGGATATGGAAACCAAGAAAATTGAAGCCATGGAACGTGCAAAGTAAGTCTGTCATTTTTCTTTTTGCACATTTTTATTTTGCATGGAGCATTCAAAGTCTTTCTATCAAAGTTTTCTTTGATAAACACATGATATTTGCAATGAAATATGTGCAAGCAGGACATATCACTGATTATAACTCCCATTAATTAATCTAAAAACTTAAATTCCAGTGCTTCTCCTCACGATCAGTGATCTCTTTGGTGTTTTCCCTGATAAAAGAAAGTTCCTTACTGGTGGCTGAGTATGAATTTCAGTACTCTCTATATAGCACCTTTGACAGCAGTGGCTCAGAGTTGGCTGTTGATACCCATCTCTTGAATCATTTTCTCCCGTCTGATCCCTATTGTTTAACTAATCATCCATTCCATTTGCTTTTGTTGAGACATTTCAAAAATAGTTTTGATGTAATCCATAGGGATTTAATGATTTATAGTTACAATTTCTCATAGAAAGTATCTGTTATCAGCCGTTGTACTCTTGTTACACACTCGGTTATGGAGGTTCGAGTATTTGACATATCTTTGTGGTGATTCCTCTTTGGCAGGTTACTGATTTCAGAAGCCAAGAAAGCCGCTAAGGCCCTTGAAGCAGCTGCAATGACGAGTCCTCTTGTCCATGCTTCACTTATGGAAACGAGGAAGCTTATTGCTGAAGCAACTCGATCAATTGAAGCAGTAGAGACGGGACAGATAACATCTTACAAAGATGATAATAACTCTTTGGAGTTGAATGGTGTGGTAAATCCCTACGACAAAAGCGATGGAGGAGATGGAGATCTTGCTCCGACATATATAAAGGAAATAAATGGAACCAATGTACCTTTGCCAATAAATGAGGGTAGAAGAGTGTTTGATTTCAGTAACTTCACTGTGCAGAACCTGCTTAGCCATGGACAGAACATGGAGATGGAGCTTGAGAGCCATGATTCATCTACATTACAGCCTGATACAATGATCAATGGGACTGATGAAACAGAGCAGCAAGTGGATCCAGTTAAAACAAATGGAGCAATCAGTAATGGAAGAACCCCCAGGCCCAGTGAAGTAACAAGATTTCCACAGACAGAGATAGCTCATACGTCCAGTACCACCAACTCAACTAAGAAGTGGGTATGTGGGAGGCTCGTAGAGGTCTCAGAAACCGATTGATGGCATATGGCGAATGATAATGCCTTTGAGGCAGCTTTTTCATCTTGGTTATGTCATGAGACAGATTTACTTATTGGGAGACAGAACCTAGGAATCAAGGTCTCTACAGCTACCTTTAGCTAGGATATATTTATGTTCGTACAGTAGGAGAATTTTGTGTAAAAGCAAACACAGATAGATAAAATGTCAGTTGAAGTTATGTGTTCTTATTAATGGAAGAGAAAAGAAACTAATTACTAATCAGAATTCACAACATATGTCTTAGTTGCACTACGATATATTCAGGTATGTAACAAAATCAAATCTGCTTTTATATTGCATTGCTAAATATTCCATCAGCTCTTGAATGAATACATTACTAGATAGAGTTTGAAGAATGCTTAATGATTACTATCGACATATGTGAAAACTAACCTTCTACAACCACACAGACACCGGAGAACCTAGAAACAAAACATCTCAAGGGAATATAGGTTGGAGGAGAGCAATGGCATGATTGCTAAATCGATAAACCTGAGGTATATGTGACGCCTGTAGAGGGCAACCACATATTTCCATCAATGAATTGAGCGACAGTAAAGTTGATTGCATCAGCTGAACTGTTTAAGATGTGGTAACCAGGCCACTTGACTCTATTACTTGCACCTGCGCCTGGACCATAATTCATGTACTCAGCATAATAGAGAGTATCCAAAGCGAAATCTCCCTGCCACTCCAGCCACCCCTCTGGCCTAATAATGCTGCCAAGATATGATTGCATGATTATGGTTTTTGAGTATTCCTTCCATGGCCGGCCTAGATAGGTGTAACTCGTGTTCATTGAACTGATCAGGTCTGAATCAGCCGAAATGTTGGAGAATTGGAAAGAGAATCCTGTGGTCTGATTTAGCCATTTGCGACCATGGGCAGTTATGGAGTTCTTTTGGTCTGGGAGGGGCTTTCTTGCAAGGATTTGGCAGCTTTGGAAGACAACTGCACCATTGCCAAAGATGAAGTCGACAGTGCCAGTGATTTTACATTCTCGATAGAATTGGCGCAGGGAGTGAGCATAGAGCGTGTCTTGATAGCCATATATCCCGCATCTGTAGAAAACTGAGAGGTCTGAATCTGATCTTAGTGCGACAGCTTGGTGCTTTTCTGGACCTGCTGTGTTCTGGAATGTTATATCGCGTGCTATGAATCCCCGTCCATTAACAGCTGCAATTGCCACAAACGTACAAATAATATTCATCGGCAAGTATCCAAGTCATCATAGTTCTTTAGGTCTAACTTGCATTAAAATCAGCAAAAAAATTGAATGATAAAGGGAACCTTGAGCTTACCAAATGTTGCAGATTTGTAGGTAGTCCAACCATCAACGACACTTCTGTTACCGGTAATGACAGTGAAGTTCATACCGTCTCCTATCATCATAATATTCCATTTCTTCTTTTTGATCTCGACATTCTCCTCGTACACCCCTTTCTTTACATAAATCACATACCTCCGCATACTTTCATTAGGCACGTCTTTTATCGCATCCATCACCTTAGTATAATTCCCAGTGCCATCTGCAGCCACAACCACATCTGGTACTAATACTGCTGCTGATTTCTGTAGTAGCCCCCTTTCTTTCCTAGTCATCCATGGTGGGAAGTCCGGGTGATTACCACTACGGTGGCCAAAACCAACATCGGTATTAGCTACCATGCCAAGAACATCAGCCACTAAGGATGATAGTTGGTTGACACTACTGGCAATAATGTCTTTGACGAAACTGCCAGTAACATCTAATCCATCCATGCAAGTGTCCTGATTTTCGAGTGATGCACTCAACCATGCCTTCAGGTCCGCTCTCCGGTTTCCTGTGCTATTATCCTTACCTGTACAGTTAGTTACATTTGTTAGGTTTCTCAAACAAAACGGCATTTGAACATATCACAATAATGATTGAAAATACAAATCTCCATGCACATATAGTTGGTCAAAATACGTGATTATCAGCATATATTTCCAAGTAAAATACCGAAAGCAAAGATTACGTAAGTTGATTGAGATGTGTGGTAATGGTATGCTTTTCTAAAATCTCTACAAACGTAGGTGGGTGTACATCTATTTTAGGTAAGATAACTATTAATTGCAGCGAATATGATGCGACCCATCACCAAGAATGACCAAGGGTGTGCACATTCACATGCATATCAAGATCTTCAGGTCTTACCGTGATGACGGTCACATGCATATCGTTTACGCAGCCCCATGTGCAAACAGTGCATCAAAGGCTATACAATATATGATGACTTGTTAGACCAGACAGACACTGTTCAACACTGATCGATCAAGTAAGTCTACATTATACTTTATGTTCGATAAGAAATGTGTTTGCCAATAATGATCTACTGATCTAATTAATGCAATAGTGTTTACGTACCATAATAAGGATTGGCAGTTGCGGCCATGGACCAGCTCAACTCATCCAAGGAGAAATCAAGCAAATCAAGACAGTCATCTAAGGCATTGGAAACGCGAAAATCCTGATATGTGTTCATGAACTTTGCTACTAGTGTTGTCACCTGCTGTACCTCAAACATAGCGGTCTTAAGCGTAGATAGAAAGATCATGGGAGGAACTGTCAAGCACTCAAAGTCGTAGGAAGAGTCTGATGAGCTTATAACAAGGTTCGACGAGAAGACGAGGAAACTGAGGAAGAGAACGGTGGTGTGCGACACCATTCGGGCCGGTTGTGGATGAGATGATGAAATATGGTGGTGTGTAAATAGAACTAGTGCAGAAGAGGATGAGAAGGGTATTAAAGTAGGGGTGTAATGTAAGGGGAGTGGGCAGGTGAGGGAATTAAAGTGAGAGTGAGATATATCGAGAGTAGTGAGTAATGAAAGATATGTCGGTGGGGTTCATTTGTTTTTAGTACACAAATATGTATAGATGAAATAACCAATGGGCACCAGTTTAGCAGTAGCCAGTTTAGTAGTAGGCCTGTAACGGATGGAATCATAAGTTCAAGGTTTGAATTATGCCGATACCAGATCGTATTTGAGGTGAAAGGGATTAAAAAAAAAAATAGTATAGATGCAACATGATTGAAGGTTAACAAGTAAGTTACTGCTCTTTATGAGAAAACGCGGGGAATCTTTGATCTTGAGGAAATGGTACGTGACACCTCCATAAAGCCACCACCTCCAATAAGAGCATCCACACTGTGGAACTGGCCTAATTTGAAGTAGCTACGTTAGCTAAAACTACTTTAGTTGACAAGTCAAGATTTGCACTTTTTGATGCCTTGTTTGCTAGCAAAGATGGGTCAAATTGTCGATCTACTACTAGGTTTGATTTACTTGCATAACACGAGCAATTTGGAACTCTGGGTTTCAGAATGATTTGGCACTAAATGCAAGGGTGGATATCAATGTCATAATCAGTAAACAAGAGAAAACGAACAGAGCAAAGCTAAATAAAAGAGGTAAAAATGTGATAAAGGAAGAATCCAATGTATTTTTTTCTAGATTTTAAAATTTTCAAAAGCGCGTAATGTCAATCTACAAGGCTTTTGATAAAGCCGGAATCTTTCAAAAGTTGAGGTGTTTCTAATAATAAATCCAAGGACTGAATAGCAAAATTTATGAATAAAGATCAAAAGCATAATTTTGATCGAAAGACCCACATATGGTAAATGCACAAGACCAATGGGGATTATTGGTGGGCTAATGCACTAAATATAATTGTCGATACAAGTGCAAAAGGGCTGATTCGCTATTAATAATAGTAATTGAATTGTTTGATGTGTAGGAAAACGAGGTGTGGCTGGTTGAACAAAAATCCTGATATAATTACTACTCCCAAGAATGCACAGAGCAAGTAGATAAGAAGAGCTTCTGCTACTTCTGAGTAAGTGAAATAAACTCGATCAGAAATACCAGAAACCAATTTAATGGTTTATTTACTGAGCTTAAGCTTGTTAAATAGATTGGATGAAAATATGGTTAACTTCCACAACTGCTCCTAATGACCAATTGAAATAAATGACTTATTCCAAACAAGATTAGCTTATGTTCACTGTAAAATTAGGATAATTTTTCCTTGCAAAAATTTACAAGCTAATGATTTTCGGCCAGCCGTTGTAATATACTCATGGTGCTAGCTCCTCGGAACTAAGATCTCAAATTATCACATTGAAAAAAAAAAAAACAAAAAACTATATTCCCTGATCACATGCTTGCAAAGGCATTTCGATCCTAAGCATGCTTCATTCCCTCCACTTTTTATGCTAACAAGATAATTAGGAGATACTTTAGGAATCATGTCATCATATATTATTCATTAGGAAGATGATACTATGATTCCAGAACCAATTCTTGATTCATCATCATGAAGCCTATATTAACTACCCAATTTTTAATTAGTCTAACCATATCCAAATCAAATGTAACAAAACTACCCATGACACGCAAAAAATAGGTTTGTTTTTATTTGTTTCTGTGAAAAAAAACACCCCTCAAATATTGAAAAAAAAAAAAAAAAACCAATGGATATCTGACAATTTCTGTTGGTAGTAATATTTCAGGGAAAGGCACAAATTGTTGAAAACTTTGCAGATGTGGTTCTCGATTTGCTAATCATCTATCCAGATATACATACTGACTTGTCACAGATTCAAATTTAGGTATCTTTCAGACAAGCCAAGATTTCCAAGTACACCAATAATTCATTTCCTTTACAAAGTTTGCCAAAGTCAAGAAAGACTTGTTAATATGTGAAAACTGAAATTGATAAAAGCAACATAAGAAAAAAGTAAAACAATAAAAGACCTTGCTGAAGCAAAGGTATGCAGATTGAGCTGGCTAGCTGGCCTACTTTACCATAAAATAGCAAAAGATGAAGAATGGCACAGCACGGCATTGGAAGATGAAGATGACAAAAGGGTTTTTAATAACGCTCATGAAAGGGACAGACGATGAATTCTGCATCATGAACAAGTCCAAAGGGATTTTAATGCTCATGCAGATACGGATTATAGAACATGCAACATTGATTGAAAAGTCAAGTATATGAGCCCATTTACTATTCAATTCCAAGCACACGTTTAATGTTTACATCTATACCACTGTACATTATGTGTGGTTTGTTTATTTATTTCATACGTTTATTTATTTGAAACTTATACCAAGAGCTTCAGTCTTGTCTTTGGATATTATGATTTAAATTTTATTGTTGGGGCAACAGGTTTGAAGTTTTCAAGAAACTTCAAAATTGTAACAGTTTCAGGAAGAAAATAAACAAAATGGGGTACACACTAGTGTCTCTAATGATCAATCATCGCTGACAATTACAGAATTTAATTATCAAAATTTCGAGTATCCACTAATCAAACCTAAAGACGCAAAAATCCACGGGAACAGGAGCAGCCTTTTTTCCAAAACAATGGCTCACTTGTAAAGCTGCTTAAATTTTTTGGCGGCTTCCAATACATTACCCTGGGTGACCAAAAGCACTTACCCTGACAAATCTTTCACCGCCAAGTCCAGACCTGCTTCCTGGAGTAGTAACCAAGTGGGTCTTAAGAATCTCACTGAATACATCCCATGAGCTTCGACCTGGGATGTGAACCCACACATGGTGCATTTTTCTCTCCATACACCTTAAAACCAAGGGACTCAAATGTATCTACAAAATCCGAGTGTTCTCCTCGTAGTAACTAATCACATTGCGCATAGCCTGCAAGCGTTAAAGAATTTCATCAATGCATGTTGGAGATGCGTATAACTAGAACTAGGTAACAACTAAGTGAATTCCGACCTTCATGCCGTCTGCAGAAAGGCAAGCAAGTCCACCAGCTTGAGCAATATTTGAAGCACCATTAAAGCCAGTAGAAACTATACGATTGAAGTCCTTGCAGACAGGAAATCCACCTGAATAGTGAAGCTCCTTTGGGATTACAGTCCAACGTAGATGGACTCAGGTAAACCCAGCATACTTTGAAATGATGATGTTTCAATTGCAACCTACAATACCAGATAAGTTTAACTGGTTCTGATTATTAGTCAGTCTGAGGAACAGGAATACACGTATTTCCTTGTGTGGATGCGAACAAAACCAAATCCAAGATGTGTTGTGGAGAAGAAGAAATACATGTAGAAGAAATAGTACCTCTTCTCCAGGAATTTCAAAGATAGACCACGGTTTATCTTCTGAAATATACATGGCATATGCAGAATCGTAGACTATGATTGACCCATTTTTCTTATCAAACTCTACCGAGTCAGTTGCTCCCACGTTGCAGCAGAACCAGTAGGATTATTTGGTGAACAGAAAAATATGACATCCGTATGTGCAACTTCCGACAAATCAGGGAAAAAACCATTATCCAGATTGCACCGCACGTACTCGATGTTTCCATAGCTCTCAACGTCCTTCTGATATTGTCCAGTTTGACCCATAATAACACCTGAATCTACATATGCCTGCTCATAGAAAAGAAGGTTAAACGATCAAAGAATATAAATTGGGAAATCCAAAATATTAAAAATAATAATAACGATAAAATACATGATACTGCAGCTGGCACACATTATGAAGTTGATTTCGAACCTCATAGCAATAGCTGATCAACTGTTCTCTCCTCAAGTTATAGTCTCATAGGAAGCTATATATCGACACTCGTGCCTAACTAAAGAAATATAAGTCCATGTAGCTACCATTACTATACGATATGAATGTCATCATCGAAGGATAAACCAGGATGAGCTAAACAAGGCTAATAGGCAACCTCATTATCAAACTTAAAATATTAATACCTGTATGTAGTAATAAAAATGACAAAGACATAACAGGATAGCGACTAAAAGGTTTTATTATATTAGGAAGTCACATTCAGATTATATAATTAGAACCAATCAACCTATTGCAAAATTTACCGGGTAGGATGGGTCCTGAACAACTATCGTCTAATCTGATCCAAAGAGGAGATGCCACAAAAAAGATAAAATTTCAAAATCAGCATCATAACTTACGAGAATTAAATTTCAAAGGAAATCTAGAATTAAATGGTTACTAGAAGATGATAGTTACACTAAGTTTTTTTCATGTGTTTGCATAACTTACGAGGAAGATGAATGACTTGTCCAGAATGGTGATTGATGGGGTTATTGTTGATGACCAGACAGTAATCCAAAGTCCTTTGTCTCATTTTTTTAACAGTTGTGCTAGGACCCTGGAGATTGGAGACCACGCTTGGAAGGACTAGAGTTTGGAGTTATATCTTACGAGGACAAGGGGGGGACTTGATAGGGAGTTTAGTTTGGAGGAGATCTAGGATGTGGTTCAGAAATGTGGGGCTGATAAAGCACCGGGTTCGGATGGCTTCCTCATGGGATTTTTTAAGAAATGTTTGAATTTCATTGATGATGATGTGATGAAGGTGGTGGGTGATATGCAAAATTCCTTCTTCTTGGATTGGAGATTAGATGCATCTTTCATTACACTGATTCTTAAGAAGGAGGAAGTTGCTTGTATCCTTGATTTTAGAGCTATTAGTCTAGCTGGTGGGATGTACAAGACTATCGCTAAGTCTATGGCTTTGAGGCTGAAGACATGTTTGATTTCTATTAATGGACCAAATCATGGGGAGTTTGTCAAAGATAGACAAATCCTTGATGGTGTGTGATGGTGACTAATGCGTTGTTTGATTCCAGGCTAAGAAGTGGCATAACGGGTTTGATGTGTAAATTGATTTTGAAAAGGTGTATGACCAAGTGAACTAGGATTTTTTTGTTGTGGTGTATGGATAAGATGGGTTTTGGGGAGAAATGGATGTGGTGGGTGAAGACTTGTATGTCGATAGTGCAGTTTTCGATATTGGTCGATGGGGCGCAAGTTGGTTTCTCCACAACATCCAGGGGTATTCATCAAGGAGATCCTATACTCCATTTTTGCTTACCATTGTGGTGGAGGCTTTTACTAGATTGATAGAGAAAGCTTTGGAGTCAGGGTTGTTATATGGTTTTTAGATCTCTTAGTTGAGACCGATGGTTGCGCATCTTCTATTTGCAAATAACAATATTTTTCTCAAAGATAACATGACTTGGGTGGAAATTTTGAAGTACATATTGCTGATTTTTCACGCTTGTTCGGGTTTGAATATAAATTTTGGCAGAAGTGTAGTTTACGACATTGGTGAAGGTGCTAATAGAGGTTTAGGGGCAGGATTATTAGGGAATCAGGTAGGGGAGCCATCTATTTGGGTCTTCCTCTGGGGGCTAAAAATAGAAATAAACATTAGTGGGATCCATTGGTGGAAATGATAGGAAAGAGACTTGCTATTTGGAGGCCAAGCTATTGTCAAAGGGTGGTAGAATGGTCCTCATAAGGGGCGCATTGACGAATATGCATGTCCATTATATGTCACTATTTCTCATGCCTATTTCGGCTGCGAAGCACATTGAAAAGGCGATCAAAAACTTTCTTTGGTGTGGGGGAGAAGAAGATAAAGGATTCCACACCCTTAACTGGGAGTTGGTGTGTATGCCTAAGGAGATGGGTGGTTTTGGTAGTAGGCAATGAATAAGGAATTATTATGTAAGCGGTTATCGCGATTTGGTACGGAAGCAAAATGCTTGTGGAACGAGGTGATTAGAGCTAATATGAATCTACAGGAGCGAGTTGGTTCCCTAGACATCCACAAGTCTCATATAGTACTAGTATCTGGAGAACATTATCTAACTATAAGGACGAGTTTGTTAAGGGATCGAGGTGATTCTAAGAAGAGGAGATAAGGTTAAGTTCAGGGTAGATGTTTGGATGGGGGAGATGGCATTAAAATATAGGTGTCCAAGACTTTTTGCATTGTATGAGAGAAAGTAGGGTTGAATGGGTGATTTTGGTAGGTATAATAATGACTATTTGCATTGGGACTTTCACTTTCCTAGTAGCACGTTTTCAGTAGGTGAGATGGAGTTTTTTTTTGTCACATGCCTTGGAGAGTGTTATTGGGTCAAGAAGATGATAGATGGGTGTGGAAGGGAGATAGAGAAAGAGGATTTTCGGTTGGTGCATATTTTTCGAGGTTGGCCATGGAAAATTAGGTTGAAATAGCGATTCAAGATTTTCCGACTAATTTGGTATGGAATAGGGATTGCCTTCAAGGATATTTTTTTTTTGTGTGGACAATTATGTGGAATAAACTACTGCCTAAGGTAAAATTGGCTCACAGAGGAATGGACATTCAGTGGAATGCAGTTTTTACGTGGTTGTTTCGGAAACTACAGTTCACTTGCTAATGCATAGCGGATGGGTCTATAAGGCATGCATGCACTTTTGCGAGATGTTTGGTGTTAGTTGGGTGATGCTTGGTACTATGGAGACATTAAAAAGTTGGATACGTTGAATTATCTATCTTCTAAAGGAAAAAAGATTTGGAGTTTACCACCTTATGCAATATATTGGACAGTACGGTAGGAGCGCAATAGCAGGGTGTTTTGCCACATTGCATGTGATTTTGGATCGGTGATTATGGAGGTCCTCATCACTCTTTGGAATGGGTGTCGCATCTTCCATCTTTCAAAGTGATTTTTTTTTAGAATTTGATTGTTAATTGGGATTCTATAGTGTCAGGACCTTCATGATTTGAGGTAGAGAAGCATACCTTGTCCAGTTCCATGATCACTATGCCCCTCCAATGTTGACAATGCATATGCTTTCTGCAACAATTAATACGATATGAATTAGATTCAAGCAGTGAACTATAATTCAATTGGCAAATAAGACGTGACTTTGACAAACAGATTTGTTGTGGCAACCATGGCCTCCGAACAATCACAGATCAATGTTTACTTCATGAGCTCTATGAATTAAGATATTGATTTTAAAACAGGAGTTATGTACTAAACTGAAAATGACTCGTGATGTTGAGTAATTTTTCTTTTGTTTTCTACCAACTATAACACTAAATTTTGAGCAAGGGACAACAATGAACAATCAGAAAACTGTACCATCCATGGGAAAAACTGCAAATGAACCTCACAACTCATGGGACTGCTTCATTCTCAAATACCTTCCACTTTTAAAATCATTATGTTTTTTCAAATAACTAAAACGTGACTCGGCATACTTGTTGGGGGATTTGGGAAAGGATTTCCAAAAGGATAATAAATGAATAATCCTTAATATTTTCTCTTTGAATGGAGAAATTAGTCGATAAGGACCATGTTACAATTTTTTAACGAGGCTCGGATTTCTGTTTCAGTTATCTTCTCTTCAAGTTAAAATTACACGAAAAAGAAACCCCCTCGAGTTTTAATAGCGTGAAAAACATAATATGTTTGAGAGGAGAGGATTGAGGGAAGCACTACCTCTGCCATAGCAGACATTATAACTTTGGGAATACATTCTGTCGTGTCGCCAATTCCAAGGCTTATCACTTTTGCATTAGGGTACTTCAACATGCGTGCTGCCCTTCTTCTGGCAATCTAGTACCATACAAAGAAAATCATAGATCAATAAAGCATGGAGAACCGTCAAATGATCTAGAAGAAAACATTCCATATATAACTTATTAAATGAGATCAGTAGGATAAATAGATAAAAGAAATAGAAAGAACTCTAAGTAAACCATGAACATAGCCAAATGCATATAATCGTGGTTATACAAGTGATGATGAACAAAAAGAAAACCATCAACATTTGACAATGCTGAACATATCCATTCACTTTTTTTCTTCTCATCCTAATAATCAAAATAAACAAAACTAGTCCACCATAAATAATTAGTTGTCAAACCAATCATCAGAACTAGTACAACTCAGGTAACTAAACTGTGATTACAACCAACCATCTACATCTGCAAAATCATAACAATTTTACTGCCAGCTAATCTCGACATTGACCCAAGCCACTATCTCATGAATATTAATATCTTAAGAAAGAGTGCGAAAGTACATGTGATCTCAAATAATTCATCTTTCATCTGATTTCACTTAGAAAATCAAGAACAAATGAATCATCAAGGACAGGACTCAATTGACAATGATTTTCAATATGTAAACCAGTGTTCTAAAAATCGCTAGGCGCTGGGCGGGCGGCGAGCAGGTGCCTAGCGCCCAGGGGCCTAGGCGGGTGCCTAGGCGGTCTTAGGTTTTGTATTATAACTTTAATAATTTACAAAAGTTAAGCATAAAACATTATCAATTACATCCAATTTAATGCCAATATACATATGCAAAATTTAAAAACATGAAAAATTAACAATCGTGAACAAAATTTATTAAAACTCAAATGACTGAAGTTGGTCATGATGGGTACTTTATATAAATTTGAATTTGTGTACTCTTTTATTTTTCTTCAAATTGCATGAATAACCTCAGTTATGTTTGATAAAATCTACATTAGTAAAATTGGTACCGGCAGATCCTTTGAGAATTCCATTAAGTAATCATCATTTGCTACATTTAGACATATATTGAATAAAAAACAATTAAATAGTTTATTTCTAAAAAATAGGAAAGAAAAATAAAATAAGAACACAATCAGCCTTATTAAAAAATAAAAAAAATAAAAATCGCCTAGACCCGCCCAGAACTGCCCAGCCATTAATCTGGGCGGTTTTCCACCTTCTAGCGCCTAGGCGCCGCCTAGGCCGATTTTTAGAACACTGATATAAACGAGTATCAATTCATCAATCAAATTAGGTGTCCATCACATTACTTCACCTCTGGGAACATATATCCAGATTGAAGCTTCCGATAAACCTTAGTCTTGTAAGCTTTACAATGGGAAAAAAAATGTCAGCTTTAAAATATATATATGCAAATGAAAACGCTAATGAGTGAAAATCGTACTAATCTCCTCAGCAGCTGGAGAAGTTGCAACACATGTACAGGCCCCAAGGTTCCCCGTCACTCAAACCACCGAATCCTTGGTGGGAGTTCTGAACAGAAATCAAAGAAAACGATTTCAGTGAACAATCTTGTGATATCGTTCCACATTCATCATAAAAAAAAGGCGACTTTGTTTTGTTTTGTTTTGTAAGAAACGAGAGATTAGTATGATACCTGGATGTTGGTTTGGAAGACAAAGGCAGACGGGGAAGAAGATGAGAGTTGCATCAGAGCCATGGTTGGTTTTTGGGACCGAGTGCGGTGTGAAATTGGATTGCAGATGTCAATGCTGATCCTAGGATTTTTGGGGCACTGTTTGAAAACAAGAGAATCGAGAAAAATCAGTCACAGTTCTTCAAACACCTAGCAACCCAACAAATCCTCATTTTGAACATGTTACAATTTAAATAAATAAAGTAAAAGGAAATAGCACGGATGCCTGGTCATTATGTGAGAAAAGTGTCACGATTCTGGCAAGGATGACCTATAAGTTGGATTAAAATAATTTAGTTAATATTATTTTAATTAATATTAGTTGTGAGATGTCGTTGCTCTTACAAATGAAATTTAATATTAAGAAGATAAGTTACAACAATACTCCTTAACAATCATAACGAAAAACTCAAAGCATGAAACCAATCAAAGACATTTTATTGCTCATGTCTATTTCAGTTAGAGGAGAAGGTTTAAACCAGATAGTTTCTCAATACAGTTGTTTTATAATACCAAACCAGCAATCACTTGTTCTCTTTACTTTGACATGTGTTGTTTATGGGAGTGAGAACATTTGTAATTTCTTGAGATCAGCTAAATAATAGGATTCCTTGGGAAGCCACCAAACTCTCAAACTTCTATTAAGACTCCCACTGAAAAGCAAACATCCACCTCCAACACTTTTAGATGAAACCTACAAGAATCTGATCGACCCTTCATGAGACATCAAGCCCACCACCACCACAATCTCTCTGATATGCACTGACCCTCTATATGTTCTTTCTTGCAGATTATAACCTTGTTGTGGAATCAACTCAAGCAAAGAAAGGAACAAGCACCAGTTTTGCTATAGAATACAAACTGAAAGAAAGATGAATTCAAGTACTGAACTGTTGTAGAAGACCAACTGAAGTAGTGATGATGAAGAAAGAAAGATTGTATTGTATTGATCAAATGGAATGGTAGATACAAAGAATGTAATAGCAAATTCGAGATTGCAAGTCTCCCTTAGAGCTATTCGAGATGCTCCAACTCTCCTTGAGCCAATTGCTCAATGTACATTCTATTACAATCAATGCATGCCTTTGTTCTCCCAGCATTCTCCTATTTATAGCACTTAGCTAATTACAATTGCTCTCTCACAACTACTGACAGCTAATTAGCCAATTACAACTGCTCTTACAATTACTGACAGCTCATCTTACCAAATAACAGAACATATAACAGACTTCATAGTTACTGACAGCTCATCTCAGCATATAACAGACTTCATAGCATTCCACTTCAGCATATAACAGACTTCATAGCATATAACAGACTTTTCCACTTCAGAGCATTTGCATCCACAGAGCACTCTCAGTCCTCAACAGGGCACTTTTCCACTTCAGCATTCCTATGATCTGTAGCATTCTCATTTCCCTCTTCAGCATTCCTATGAACTGCCTTTGTCTTTCTCCTGGAGTAAGTATATTGAATAGGAGGTTTAGAATGTAGAATCCTATCACTCTCTTTCAAACTATGCAGTTAAAACGGATAACTGGCCCATAACAGTCCGGGAGTGCTATAAGATTATAATGGGATATAACTTGATATAACGATATATAACAGAATATTTTTTTAATACCCCCAAAAAGTATTAATGTATTATAGAGTAAAAAAATCAAATCATGTTCATAATATTAAATTCAAAAACATCAAAACATTAATAAAAAAATCCTCCAGAATCGTCTTCTTCCCTTCTTCTTCTTATTTCGTTCTTTGTCAACCGGCAAGGTCTTGTTCTCTGTCAATCAGCGCCAGCAAGTTCTGCTCATTCTTCTTCTTTCTTATGAGTCTAGGGTTTCGGTTCAGTCGAGAATGAAATGGATGAATTTTTATGTATTAGAACAAAACGTTAAAACAACGTTATTGGAAAAAAAAAATGTTATCTCGATAACGGTCATATCACGTTGTTATATCAGACTCATGATACCAAAACGTGATAATGTCATAACGTAACGACTCACCACCATTAAGCGTTATATAAAAGTTATATCGGCGTTATAACACCGTTTTAACTGCACAGCTTCCAAATACAAATGCTCTTATCGTCTAAAGTTTATAACCACTATAAACAAAGACACGCATAACATAACCATTTGATGTGATTTACCTCACAAATCAACTTCTAACTACATTTCTCTCCTCTTTCCCATTCCATTACACACACATCTGACCCACCTCCACATACAAACCTCCCATCCTCACAAACAACCACAGAATCAGTGAAACATCATTATGCCAACCTAAAATCTCTTCAAACAATGTGTCAATCTTAACGGGCTACCAACCCATTAATGGCATTCATCACAAGCTCGAATTGATTCCAACCACTTACTATCTCACAACACTTCAACATGTAATGGCTGATTATTTCATGAATTTGCCCAGTTGTCCCTTAGTAGTGGGCATTGTACCAACAAGCCTCAACACATTCTTCGACATTGTTCAAGCCTTGGATACTCTAATCCTAATGTATTAGTGAGATAAAAAAAAAAACCTTAACAAAAAATTGCACGACGTGCTGATGAAAACTCAGCAACAAAAAAAATTAACCAAAACCAAATTTCCAATAAGAAATCGATGCACATAGGTTGCGAGAGGCCTTAAATGTTGGGAAAAAAATGAAACAAATATTCAAAACATCCAATCAATCAACCAGAGATGTAATCTGAAAGGCATATAGGGAGGCCAGACAGATTGAGAGAGATGGGCTTACCTACCTCACAAATGAGATGGGGGATGGGGTTCGAAGACGACCTTCGCTTTGCAGTGCTTGTAAACCCTAGTCTAGTGTAGTAGTAGTAACCAACAAGTAGAGGAAGACCAACGGTTTTAATATGACGACGAAGCCAAAGCATCAACTACCCTCCCCTGGATAAATTATGGGTTATTTTTATTTTGGCCCCCTTAGTTTTAGTTTGTATGCAAATCTGTTTGTCCCTTATTTTAAGTGCTAATCGAGTCTAATCTCTATTTTCTAACAGAATCAGTGTTGCTAACCCGCCTAGAGGCGGTTTGGCAAAGTGGCGCCTCAAACTGGGGCGAGGCGGAGCGGTAAGATGAGGCGTCCGCCTCGACCCGCCTCTTTCCGCCTCACGCCTTACCCGCCTCAACCGCTTCAGGCCTTTTAAACAATTAAAACTCAAAACTGAATTAAAACCCAAAAAGCCCAAAACCCAATAAGCCCAAAGTTTGGGGTATGTAGGGTTAATTAGGGTCGAGAAGGAGAATCAAATGGCTATTCTTCTCCTTCTTCTCAACGCCTCTTCTTCTTCTTCTTCTTCTCCTTCAAATCAGCTATCAGCAAATGCAAACAGGTATGTTTTCTTCCTTTCTTCTTCTTCTAATCTTCTTCCTCTTCTTCTAATCTTCTTCCCTCTTCAAATATGTTGCGTTTCTTTTTCTTTTTCTTTTTTTTTTTTTTTCCACAGAACTGTTCACTGTTCACAGAGGCCGAATGCTGTTTTTTTTTTTTTCTATGATCTGTTTTGCTACTGCGTCTTCCCTCAATCCCTCTTGAATGAAAGCTAATCTTCTTCCCTCTTCATATATGTTGCGTTTTTTTTTTTTTTTTTTTTCTTTCACAGATCTGTTCATAGGCCGACTGCTTTTTCTAATTTTTTTTTCTTCTTCCTTCTTCTAATTTTTTTTTTTTTCTATGATCTGTTTTGCTACTGCTTTTTTTTTTTTTTTTTTCTTCTAATCTGTTTTTTTTTTCACAGATCTTTTTTTTTTTTTTTTCTTCCTATTTTGCTGTTTTATCTATGGTATAAAAAGGGGTGATTCGGGTGAACAACAATTACATCATGTAACAATGGTTTTGTGCTTGGATAGGCTTGTCTATGTTCATCATATAACAATGGTTTTGTAACAATGTTGTAAGGCTTGTCTATGTTCATCATGTAACAATGGTTTTGTGCTTGGATAGGCTTGGCTGGCTATAATAATTCAATATTCTTGTCATTATAAAGAACTTCACATATCTGATTCAACATGTATAACACACAGAACCCTTGCGGCTCGTGACCATTATATAACAAACTACAAAGAAATGACCTAGTTTAACAGCGTCCATGTAGGGGCATGTACAAATATGACCGTCACGAAAAATAAGCATAGACTCGTATCTAAAATCAACAACATTGAAAAACCTGAACATTGCAACAAATTTCACCAATTGAAGGACACAAGTTAAAATGACTTTTGAGGAGAACAACAATTGAACTTACCATTTGATAGGGAATTTTGAAGGGATATACGTCAGTACATAGATTCATTTGTCAATACTTTTGGTACTCTGTTTTTAGTTATGTTTTATAATTTGTTTCTAGATGTTGTATATATACAAAGTTACAAACTAAAGTAACCAAACACACATCTTGTTAGTTCATAATGTGTTTGTGCATGAAACATTAAGGATGCTTAGTAAGAACACTTTTAACGTACTTCATTTAGTAAGAATAGACAGACTTCATTTAGTAAGAAACATAAATAGACTTTATTCAATAAGATCATGCTGCCTTCTTCTCCTGTTGCCTGCACATTTGCTGCCATTTTTTCAGCTGCTTTCTTTTCTTGCTTTCATTTTTTGGATTTTCCCTTCATCTACTTTCTTTACTTTATGATTGTCACCATCTGTTTTCAGGAGTTCATTGGATTCCAGCTCCAGCTCGTGAATAAACTCTAGGACGTACCTGTAGAAACTAATTCTAAATAGTTATATGACTTTTTGTACATATTGGCTTATGCAAGTTATCAAAATGATGATGAATATTTTTATCTAAATATGTTTCAATTTATTATAATAAAAAAATCTTTAAAAAATGATAAAGACCGCCTCAGTGAAGTGAGGCGTCCGCCTCACCTCTGAGGCGTTTTCAGGCTTGTCCGCCTTCCCACCGCCTCGACGCCTTAACTACAATGAACAGAATTGCTACATTGACTTACCTTGATCAAATAAAAGCCCAAAAGACCCTCCACGTAGGGGTAGGCATCATATCTCGCGATTCTGATCCCGTCTCATCCCGATGTATAGTGGGATGGGATCGAGATGAAGATTTTCAATCTCGCCCATCCCAAGTTGATTTTTTAAATATTTATTATTAATAATTTTAATATATTTTTAGGAGTGTAATTCTTTCTTTTGATCACATTATGAGATACATATTGATAATTTGCTATTAGCATTCTAAGATACATATTAATCATTTGATATACACATTTAGTCAATGATGATATAAGCACAAGTCACTCTATGATGATATAAACATTCTAAGATACATATTGATCATTTGATTGTATCACCAACATATTCTTTTTCATTCACACTTGCCCATCCCCTTTTTCTAACATCCATTCCCCAATACTTTACATGTTGTACGAATTATCTGGTTGTAACTATAAATTTTATCTTGGAGTATTTCTTTCTTTGGCATATTATTAGAAAGCTTAATGCTTGGCTCTTATTTCCATTAGTCTTTGCAAGTTGAGTACACAAAATTTTCAGCAAATTGGTATCCGCAACTTGTACAAATGAACACATACTTGACACATTTACAACAAAATTTTCATTGCCTGTTGATCTCATCCCGCCCCGAACCCGTTTGGGATGGGATGAGGTTGGGATGAGTTTATCCTGTCCGGATCCCGAATGAACGGGATGAGTTATGAATGAGGTTCATCTGTCCCATCCCGTGCCCACCCCTACCTCACGTGTTTTGCACACACAAGACCAAAAAACCCATCAATTTATTACACATATCTGGTCAATCCACCCTCAACCTACCTACCACTTCCTCCACGCACCACTCGAATAGAAACTATCATTTTAGAAGCAAACAAAAATCATAAACTTGGTGAATGCAATTCATGGAGGTTAGGAATGAAATCCTTTGATCCAAATCTACTGTTGGTAGCTAGAACATAGTTCTAATGAATTTTCTCTGGACATAAAGCCTAGTAGGGGATCCAGACCTCTCCAAGTTGTTCTCATCTTGATTGGGGGATGACTCAAAATTTAAAACTTTTGATTTCACAAAAGAACCATCTTCTGAAACCACATCCATAACATCTCCAAGCACGTTTTCTTGCAATTACGAAGAATCAAAGGCTTTCTCCGGCCTTCATCTCTCAACCCACCAGATCCATCTCTTATTCTCCATGATTAAGAAGAGCAACAAAGTTTAACCAAACAATACAAGCTAAGCCATATTGTTGGGTTGTAAGTTCTTATCTTACATTTTTGGGGCTTAAGCATTTATGATGTTTAGTCGATTTGTAGTTTTGTGTTCAATTTTAATATCTAATTGCTTAATTCTAATTCCAATTCTTCTATAAAATTTAATTTTCCATACCGTTGATAACATTAGAGAAAAAAGGGAAGATCACAGTCTAGGAAGGAATAACACATTTGTAGGATTGCAGCTACTGATTTGTTAGTTGATTCAATAAGGAGTCAATTGCTAAAGGTTTTTTTATTATGACACTTTTTATTCAAGTGGTGCATGGAGGCCTGTGGGTTGAACATGAAGGAACATCGAGGGGTAGAAGATGGCAAGCAATTGAATTGTCTGGAGATGTGTCATATAGACTGATGGGTTTTGTACCCTTGCATGTGCAAAACACGTGGGAGGGTATTTTAGGCTTTTATTTGGTAAAGGTGAGTTAATGTGATTGACTTCATTTTCTGTTAGAAAATAGGGGTCAGACTCAATTAACACTTAAAATGGGGCCCAAACAGAGTTGCATACAAACTGGGGTCAAAATCAAAATAATCTTTTAATTATTGAGTAAAACTTCACAACTTACACAAGAAATACTAGAGCATCCACAATAAGTATGGGTATTTTAGTATTTTCAATAAAATTTTACACGCCTAAATGGGGGGTAAAAATTTTTCAACCATAGTGGACAAACTTCCCGGGCTACCTTAGATAGCGAAGTGTCATGCAAAATAGTGTCGTGCTATCTGAAATGGCACGATTAGCTTGATGTTTAAATTCACGCGCAAACTCCCCCCCCCCCCCCCCCTTATTTCCCAATTCAATCAAACATAGTAAACATAGAGAGTGTGGATAAGGTTTTGGTCGAGTTAGATTGGAAAATTCCAAGTGATGTTTGTGATTCTCGACCCAATTCAAATTCGAAAGTTGCGTTGAATTCCTTCTGCAGGCTTCAGTTTGGGAGTGATATAAAATCAATTGAGTTGTTGAATTCGAACATAAAATTCGTGCACGCCAAGTGTTTGACGAAATAAGGCAATCAACAACATTCGACAACCCTTATAGTGTGGATTTGGCAAGTTCGGTTCGTGAATGGATATTTGAGTCTTCTTCAGCACCGTATAGGCCACATACAGTGGATTACATCATTGAGGATTACAACCAGATGCATGACTTATTCCTTATTATTCAAAGTGGTGATCTAGCAATGAATGTGGTGGATGGGCTTGAATTTATACACTGAAGTATATTCGAATGTCGAGGGCAGCCGCTCATCAATAAATGTACAATGATTACTTTTGCAGAGAATGTCATTTTCAATGAAAGACCTTTTCCGAAAAATATATCAATTAGGAGGTCGTTATTTAATTGCATATGGAACAAGTTGTACAAAGAAATCCTTACTTTACACAAAGGTCGATCACAGCTGGACAAATGGGATTGTCATTGATTCAAAATATCTCAGCGGCGACGAGGATGTGTGTATATGGACATGCTACCGACTTTGTTGATGAGTACATTAAAATCGGTGATACCACTACTCTTGAATATTTGTAAGAAACACAAGCGTATTCCCTGTCCATTGGCGCTACCGCACGATGTCCCCTATTTACATCTAGTTTTGTATTTTTGCAAAAGTCTGACTTAATTTTTTATTTGTTTCTCCTTGAATGACAACAAAATGAATCAATGATTACTTTCATTATGTTGTTCGTCTTGCTTAAAAAGTAAATTGACAATTGTCCAAGTAAATCAAGAAATTCAATCCATTGTCATCATCATTAAACTTTCCTCTCTAGAAGGTAGTTTCCTTAGTTAATTGAGTCTTTGTAGTACCATCAATATATAATCTTGTAAGTTATAACCAAAGTAAATCAATGTATGATTTATTAATTTAAATGGAGAGAATTTGGAGTTTCAAATAAAATATCCCCTTCTCTGTGTAGAAATCAACCCACGCCAATGGGAATACTTAAACATATTAACTTTTGATATGGGGATAGCATCTGACGCTCTTCAATTTCTCTAAGTGTAGAAAATTCAGCGTCTTCTCTTTTGATCATATAAAATCCTAAAACTTCTTAGCTTAACAACACGCACAGACAAAAAAAAAACACTCCAACAAAATGTGGAGGGATGAAAGAATATGAAAGAGATATGAGATGTTAAAGAGATTAAGACAGATGAAAGAGTGAGATAGATAAAGATATGACATATTAAAGAGACTAAGACATATATGAGATATTAATGAGACATTAAGAGATTGAAAGATCAGTTTGGTCGTTAAATTTGACTTTGTCTTGTCATTAGTGAGACTTATCTATGACATTGTCAGCTCTCTTATCCCACCCCTTATGAAGAGTAAAACACCACGTTAATTTATTATATAACCCAAACAAACAGATGTTATTCGATTAGTATAAGAGACCAAAAAATGTAAGTTTCCAAGTATGTAATGCAATTATTGATTGTATGCATTGGAATTTGAAGAATTGCCCGACAACTTGGCATAGTAGCTACACCAACTACAATAAGCATCATTTTATAGTTATTGAGGCCATTGCTTCTCACAATTTGGATTTGGCATGTTTTCTTTAGTATGTCTGGTTCTTTTAATGATACTAATGTGTTAGACAAATCTCATGTGCTTTATAGTCTTCTCTTTGACACTGCACATCCATCAAATTTTATTAATCAACATTAATATAAGATGGGTTATTACCTAGGGAATGGAACTTGTCCAAAGTTTTGTAACAATAATGCAAACCATTCCCACACCTTACACTGAGAAGGAGAAATTATTTGCTCAAGCCAATAATGTGCTACAACGACGTAGAACACGCATTTGGGGTGTTACAAGTGTGTTGGGCCATCATTCGCCAACATGCTGGACTTTGAGTTCACGACAGATACACGATATCATGATTACATGTATTATCCTTCATAATATGACTATTGGGGATCAGCAGGGCACTTTGCAAGATCACAATTATCAGTATTGTAGTACTTTTCCAACACTAGTTGAGGTAAGTAGAGACCCAGTAGGTCGATATGTAGAAAACGTATAATGCATTTCACGCTGTTAGTATTTTTCAATATTATTCAAATAAATGAGACGAGTCGATCAACGAGATGGACATCTTAATGCACGTTTAAACAAAAACCTTGAACTTCATTTTTGGCAAATTCAAAGTTTGAGGGAGAAATCACTCTCGGTGTTGAAATTTTTTTCTCAACAAATTCAAATTTTAACCGAGTCTAATCCTAAAGTTTATAGTAAATATATTTACCTTAGAATATGCTCACACTTCAAAACTAATTGAGGGCGAAAGTAGGGATGTTAGCTAGGGTGTTCATACATGATATTTAGCAGAAAAAAAGTATGTAGAGTACCAATGTCACAGGGAATACCCTACTCTATAATACAATTAAGCTAGGTATTGTACTATTCAGAAGGATTTAGAGATAAAAGACGGCTAAGATTAAGAGTTGGGGAAGATGTTGACGGTTAAGATTCATTCCATATATTGACATCTTTGTACATAAGAAACATGTAGAAGGGCAAAGAAAATGAACAAAAAAACAAAAAAATTGTGGAATATACATGTGGCAGAAAGAGAAATAAGTCTTGTGTTTTTTTTTTTTTTCTCAAAATGAAAACTGACATAACTATCTGAGTAGTTGTTGGATTTTGGTAAACTCGATATCCTTGAAATGCATTTTTGAACATCTTTCAATGAAGCCAAGGATCAATATAAACACTTAAAATTTAAAAATATGTATTTATTATTATTATTATTATTATTATTATTATTATTATTATTATTATTATTATTATTATTATTATTATTATTATTATTTTTGAAAGGCGAGCATGCCGCCATGGGTATAAAACCCAAGACGTGGGGGTTAAACCACCACATCCTTAACCAACTAACTAGGCTACCATTGGCATGTATTTATTATTTGAAAAAACGTAAATGCATTTCACATCGTAAGTATTTTCACTATTTTTCAGATAATGAAATGGGTATCTTAATGCTTAATCAAATAAAGATTTTGAATCAAAGTTTGGGGAGAACTTGCTCCCGCGGTTTTATTTTTATTTTTTCCAAAACTTCGATCGAATTTGACCTTAATGCCACCATCGACTTGTTATCATGCCAACGATATGGGTAATACACTAGTCTATATAGCAAATCTGCTAGGTGTTTTACAATTCGTGAGGATTTATAGATAAAAGAGGGTTAGGATTGAGAGTTGGGGAAAATATTAAGGGTTGAGATTCATTATCTAGAATGACATGTTTTTAATTATAAAACATGTAGAAGGGCAAAGAAAATGAAAACGACGGAAGATGTATGATGGTGGAGGAATGGCGGGGTTCTCTATGAAAGTTTGTGTGAGGCCACAGTAAGTGGAAATTAGGTTTAGGAGAGAATATATTTATGTTTTTATATTGTAAGGGCATTTTCATAAAATAACTTATATAAATGATATGGCCAAATCTATATCCACCTAAAATATGTAAAAGGATACCATTTGGATTCCCAAAATCCATTTGGGCACATCCAAATCTGCCCCATTCAAGGTGGACGGGGTGTGATGGACGAATATCAGTGAAAATTCGCCCGCCTACTACCAACAATATGTGTTTTACAATTCATTAGAATTTGGAAATGAAAGAGAGTTAGGATTGAGAGTGGAGGGAGATTTTGAGGGTTGAGATTTTTTTTCTTTTTCTTTCTATAATGATATGTTTGTAAATATAAGATAAAGTAAGTAGAAGGGCAAAAGAAAACAAACATAAAACTTAAAATGAGTGGAATGTACATGTGGCGGAAATAGAAAGTTTTTGTGTTTTCTTTTCTCGAATGAAAATTATCATAACTATCTACTTAGTTGTCGATTTTTAGTAAACTTTGTATCATTGAAATGAATTTTTAAAATCTTTCCAAGAAAGCCAATGATCAATACAAACAATTAAAATTATAAAATATACACTTCATACCTATATATGTAATGCATTTCATGCCGTGCGTATTTTCAATGTTTTTTAAAAGAATGCACATTTAAACAAAGAACCCGAACTCCACTTTGACTATTTGGAATTTGATTTTTCATCTAATAAAAAACTTTGACCCAATTTTACCTCTATATTACGATACACTTTCTAACATGCCAACTGCATAGGTAATACACTAGCACTTAACTAGAACATGAAGCTCCTATATGACCAAAGTGAAGAAAAAATTAGAGAAGCTTGAACCTAGCACATGGAAATCCTTACTTCTTCAACAACACCGTTGCAAACGAATTCACCCCTAACTGCAGGGTTTTTTTTTTTTTTTTTTCGATGACCCATCTATATTCAAGCATAAACACTCTTTGGAGGTCTATCCTAATGCACCCCTATAGGACCAGGCCGATGTTTGGTAGTTGAACCGAATTCAAGGAGTTGAAAGTCGTAAATTCATGTTCCTTCACAAACCTTTCTAGGTTTAGCAATTTCAATTTTAATTTTGAAACCCAACTTCGAACAACTAACTACCATGGCTGGCCATGAGATTATGGTTGCCCTAGGCTAAATTTTTAGTTGGTCCCCTTACTAGCAAAAAAATATAATAAACATACTGAAAAGTTAAAACTACACATTTATCAAATGGAAATTATTTTTCAAAACTCAAGTCATTCAATCTCAGTTTTTGTGCCTAATGATAATGGAGATAAAAAAATTTATGAGTTATGAGTTATCTGGTTTTTAACTAGCTCATAAAAAAAAATATAGGATGTATAAGAAAATAAGGCATAAAGCTCAATAAAAGAAAAAACAGACAAATTTTTTTCCCAAATTTTGGTGCACCTTCTACGTGGTGCCTTAGGCTTGGCCTCTTGTGCCTATGCCTAGGCCCAGTACTGCTAACTACATTACTAACTTGGACTCCCCTGTTATACTTTCCATTATTGTGTTCAAGGCAAATCTCTCATAAACCACATACAATAACAATAAAATTGGTTTGGTTTGTTGTCAAAGGCCACCTTGCTTAATTGACTTATATGCTGGCGTTGACACACTATTGGAGTGATTAGCAAACTACCCATTAAAACCTGGATCTCTCTGTTTTTTCTATCATCTAGGTTCGAAGCTCGTTGATGTGCTTCAAAACAGTCCACAGATAATAAAGGTTCAAGGTATCATATAGATATGATCATAATTCGCCAATGTTACGAGAAATAGTCACATCCTCAGACTCCATCAATTTAGCACAAGCAATCAAATCATGTAACTCCCTTGTATAATCTATCTTATAATTTATAGTTGTGTTTTACTATTCATTGTTGACTATGACAAATGTCAAATAAATGAGTTAGATAAAAGATGACAATGATTGAAAATTAAGAAATATGGTGAGGATTTAGATTCATTTACTAGAAAGGCATATTTGTAAATATAAACGTGTAAAAGGGCAAAGAAAATGAAAATTGTTAAGAAAAAGTTGGTGAAATTTACATATGGCAGGGAGAGAAAATTTAGTGTTTTTTTATTTCTCAAAATTAAAATTGTCATAACTATTTACTTGATTGTTGAAATTGGGTAAACGTGTTATCGTTGGAATGCATTTTTTAATATCTTTCTGATGAAACCAATGATCATACAAGTGCTAAATTTTTTTATAATATATAGCTTATAAAAAATAATCTTAATGCATTTTACATCGTTAGTATTTTTTCACTATTTTTCAAAAAAATTAGATGGGCACATTGAATTTCATGTTTTAGCAAATCCAAAGTTTGAAAAAAAAATTCCTAACTGATTCAAATTTTGACCGAGTCTAACCATAAAATTTATACTATATATATATATATATATATATATATATTCTACCTTAGAATAGACTTGCACTTCAAAACTGATTGAGTGCGCAGGTGGAGATGGTGGCAAGAGTGTTCAGTACATGATATTTAGAAAAAAAATGGTATATGGAGTGCCAAGAGAATGAAAATACCCTAGTCTATATTACAATTATGAGTAGTTTTACTATTCATTGTTGAATGGAACAAACGTCAAATATAAGGAGTTGAATATAAAAGATGGCCGAGATTGAAAGTTGGAAAATATGTTGAGGGTTAAGATTAATTTCCTATAGTGACATGTTTGTAAATATAAAACATGTAAGAGGGCAAAGAAAATAAAAAATTGATAAAAAAAAGTTGGTGAAATGTACATGTGGCAAGTATATAAAGTATTGTATTTTTTTATTTTTTTCAAAATGAAAATTATCATAACTATCTACTTAGTTATCGGATTTTGGTAAATTTTGGTATTGTTGAAATGCAATTTTGAAGATATTTCCAACAAAACCAATGAACAATAAAAAAAATTAAAATTAAAATTTAAAAATATGTATTTTATTATAACATTAAGTATTTTTAGTATTTTCATTCATAAGTATAATATTTTTCAAAGAAATGGACATATATTTTAGTGAACATTCAAAAAAAGACCCTGAACATTCAATATATTCTAATTTTAACCAAGTTTTATTCTAAAAAATTAGTGTTTTTATCATAAATTAGGTTTTGTAAATATTAGTTTACATTCTAAACTATGATTTTTTTATTTTTTTATGGTGGGGATGGTGGTGAGAGTGTCTAGTGCATGATAGTTAGATGCAAAAAAATGTATGTGGAGTCCAACAACACTGGTAATATGCTAGTCTATCTTACAATTCAGAGTGATGCTTTGGTGATGACAAACGTCAAATCATAAGGAATTGGAAATAAAAAATATATAAGATTTAAAGTTGAGAAAAATGTTGATGGTTGATATTCATTATCTATAATAGCATACTGTGAATATAAAACATGAAAAATGACAAGGAAAATGAAAAAATGGTGAAAAAAGTTAGTTGAATGTACATGTGATAGAGAGAGAAAATATTTTGTTTTCTTTTTTCTTAAAATGAATATTATCATAACTATTTACATGGTTATCAAGTTTTGATAAACTTGATATTATTGAAATGCATTTTTGAAGATCTTTCCAATAAAACCAATGATCAATACAAATACTTAAATTTAATAATATTTAAGCATTTTTTATATTTTCGCACAAAATCTTAATAAACATTCAAACAAAGACCTTGAAAATAATATTTCGGTGAAATCAAAGTTTGGGGAAAACTCGCTTCCATGTTTTTTTCAATTAATTTTAATTTTAATTTTAACCGAATTTGACTCTAAAGTTATGGTATATTTTTATCATAAATTAGTCTTGCACTTAAAAAAACTAGTTTACATTCTACGTCATGAAATTTTTTTAACGAAACTGATGGGGGGAGGGCTATGGTAGGGATGGTGTCCAGTGTATGATAATTAGCTACAAAAAAATTTGTGTATGTGGAGGGCCAACGACACGAGCAATATACTAATCTATCTAATAAATCAGCTAGGTATTTGTAAAAATGGCAGTGGGCGAATTTGAGCAAATTCATCCTCGCCCCGCTAAGATCGCGGATCCCGATTCTGCCCCGAATACCTGTTTATACAATTTTGTAAAAGTCATTCCCATTTCGGACGAATTGGTGGATACACCGTACCCCCAATAATCATTTAAAAAAAAATTTGTCTTCATCTTCTCAAATTATCACTGCGATGCTCATCAAGGTGTATTGTATATGGATTCTTATGGAATTGATAAATAATTTGAAAAGTCCACAGACTCTTTAAATTGTCCACAAACTCTTTAAATTGTCCACGGACTTCTGCTGATTTCTTAAATCCATAGACTTTTGCTACAGACTTTCTAGAGATTTATGAAAATCCACGGACTTTGTATGAACGACTTTTATAGATTTCTAATTATTTGCAAGATAAAAAAGAAGTTGGTAAATAGTGATGAAACAAAAAAACGTCCGCATATAATTAACAAAATTGAGAGATACATGTGCTAAAAAAACTAGAAAAAGAAAAGGTCGTTAATTAGCATCTTTAAAATATGAAGTAAACGTCCATAAAATTGTATTATAATCATTCTTCTCCATAATGTATTTATCATATATCATATATCATATATCATTTATTAAATCAAGCAATATAATGTATCTATCATGTCATTTATTGATCTACTATTATAGAAATCTTTTTCAAAGTTTTGTGCACTTCATTTCTTAAAAGTTCAAAATTGAAACATCAAATATTAGGTACTATATGAAATATAAAACAATATAATTAGTTTACTTATTTACTGTAATATTCCTAGTCTAACTCAAGGAACTAGCATGGCACATCCACTTATTATTTAATGCATGTACATGCAAAAGCTTCAAATATAATACTCACAATTTTAAATTTCATAATTGTAAAGATGAAGTTATACGAGCCATATAATTATTTATGGTCATATTAAGTCCTACTCCTGCACAAGGAACATAGCTAACATGTGTCCAAACCCACTCGTAGTGTATGTAACAACACATAAAAAGAAATGGGTTGTGGTGTGCACCTTGAACCAATACAACTCCTCTCCCAACTGGATTGTAGGGCTGGGTTGCTCCCCTTTATATGCATCACTGAACTCAACCTGATGCAATGCAGTATTCCCTTTCTTATCAATCCTACGAGCCAGCCTCAACATTGGTAGCTTCATCTTTTCAAAAAGATCAAAGATATCTTGTTGACGATTCTTAATGGCCACGTGCAAAATATTCTGTCCATGTGATCCAAAATGCTCTACTGCTATGAGCAATGGAGTTTCTGGTGGTTCCTTCTCCTTCTCGTGAAAAAGTTTTGGATCCATGAGATCCAATCGATGGTCTTGATCATCTGGATGATCCTCATGCTCATGATGACCTGAAAATGTGAAGTCGATCCTTCCTGGGTCTCTTCACTTTCTTCATTATCATGGTCTCTTCGCGGCTGGCACAGAAAAAACTTTGGGAGACTTTTTTTCTCGTTGAAATCTTTGATATGGAGGCTGACAAATTATTGAACTTTGTTATTTATACCTAACACTACAAAGTCCATGAGAATCCATGATTTTCCAAATCCATAAATATGAATGATATTTTGAATACCCTAAAACTTTTGTGGACTTTCTGAAATCTATATTGAATACCCCTAGAGTTTGTGGATTTCAGAAAGACTTTTTAAAATCCTGATTGAATACCTCTAGACTTTTGTGGACTTTTTAAAATCCAAATTGAATACACTTGGATTTTTAGAATCCATGGAATCTATTAAATTGCTCACAAAATCCAGATACAATACACCCCCCTTAGTAACGCGCAAAGGGACACTTATTTCTCTTTTCTCTCACTTTCTCAACATTTCTTCCACGCAAGTTAAATTAAAGTTGGTCATCACTCTCTTTTTTTCTTTCAGGCTACAACACAAACGACTGTAGAGCAAAAATAGAGTGAGACCACTTAATCGAGTTTTGTGAACATGAGCAAAACAAAGCTCAAGAAGAATAATAGAGAGGCGATTTGATTGGTAGTTTGGTGGGAGGGAGCTCATGGAGGAGGAATCCAGCTCATGGGTTAGGAGAAGAAAGTCATATTATTTATTATATATTGGATTCGTCGAGGTTCCCATCGGTACCCTTGGCGAGATTGCATGCCTTTCGATATAAGTTTCATGGTGGCTGGGTTTCCAAAGTGATGTCTAGGCCTGAATTAAGTGGTGTTGAGCAGAAGGTAGATTATGATAATGGGGAAAGAAGTCGAATTTGAATTTCAATCACCAAGGAACTCCCTTCCCCCATTAATCATAAATCACTATTTGATCTATTGGAATTACACCGGTCCGAAGATGTTGCGATTACAAATTAAAGTCTTAGACCTGAATTGAGTTGCAGCTATGACCCAAACTGAATAAACCACTCACCACCACCACTACTCAGATCAGTGCAACGAGTCTCCGCCAATGACGACCCCCTCTTTGGTGGATAAGCAAAGCGCCTTCGTTGCTGCTCTATTGAGGTAAGGGCCGATAGGTAAAAGGAGAGATATGGAGGCGATTGACTTGCTCAAAATTCGTTGTCGCCTAAAATTTCTAAGCAAATCAACATTTTTTTTTCCCTTCTTGTCAGTTTACCTGTAAAATTCTAAGAAAAATACAAGTAAAAGTAGTTAGTAGGGATTATCGTCATATTCACCAAGTTAAAAGGATTTGTGCTCAAAATTTTAGAAACACTTTTGAACATCAAACAAAATTAAGAATTGGTAGAAAGAAGGGAAACAAGATTTGGATAATAGAAGATAATTTTTTTTTTTTTAATTTGATTCAAAATTGAGGATGAAAATTACTAAACAAATTTACCAATTAAAAAAAATGTTTCAAGGATTAGAGAATCCACTTCTTAGCTTTGTAGATATTAATTTAACACATTTTTTAAAATACTTTTTTTGAACACTTGCTCAAATTCCTTTAAGGGTCTGTTTGGTTGCACGAAAAATAGACATGGAAATTGAAATTGTTTCCGTGAATCTGATTTCGAGGCCTTCCCCTCATACTTGGATTCTCATGAGTAGTGGAAAAATAGTTTTATGAAAAATCAATTTCCTATCAGTAAATAGACAACCAAACAACGGAAATCTGCATAACAAGAAAAATGGATTCCATTTCCCAAAAAAAATGGTCAGCCAAACACACCCTAATTTTTAATTCAAGACTAATGCTCAAACGAAAATTCTTTTATAAGATAGAATTTCACTTACCTATTTCGGTGATAAAAAAAAATCATTAACCATCATTAATCCACCCATATTTCGATGACGATTTTTCAATGAATGATTATAATTTACGAAGAATTGAAAAACTACAAAAAAATATAACTCTTGTTTCCAATTTCATATATTTATTTCGCATAATCCTTCATTATCCATATTCCGATTTAACAACTTTGATTCATTGGTTGAATCTATGATTAATAGAAATTATACAAATTTTTTGTGTTAAAAAAATATCTACATCACTCAAGTAGGTTTCATCTCATCTCCTTGAGAGGATAAGTTTAGCCTATCATTGTCATTGTGATGAAATAAAATAATGGAACTATAAAGGTAGATGAAGTAGTAAACTAATTAAATAAAAAGATAACTAATGCATAAAAAATATTAACTTTTATTAAATTCAAAACTAAAAACATAATGTAACTTGAACGAAAAAAAGAAAACTAGCCTAAGCTATGGTAGAAATAAGAGAAAGATGTATGAAAAAAAACTAGATCTATTGGATTTTTTTCTCCATGGGTTTGAGGGCCTATTTATAATGTTATTCTCCAAGCTAGAAAAGGGGGAAATCCTACAAATCCTTTATACTTCAAATCATATAACATAAAATCAAGGGAGTCATAATTAGGGATAGATACATCAAGATAATGAAAGTTAATACTTTAATTTGTATTTGATGCGTCCAAAAATCGTCCTCCTATTAGTTTGACCTGCAAAACAAATGTTAGCTGCCAATGACCACATTTTTTGTGATCGAAGACACTCTGATGCTTAAGTCGGCAACTCTGTTTGAATAAGGAAGTAAGCTGGACAAACCACAAAAAATGAATCTGCTAATGAAGGTTACAGATTCGGTCAAAAGGAATAAACTTATATTATGGTAGTTGCTCATGGTTATTTTGGCCAATTGATCTTCCAATATGCTAGTTTCAACAATTCTCGTTTTCTTTTTTGAAAGAATAAAAAATCATAATCATTACAATTAACAATTATATTTGAACTCTTTGATATTTTTATTTTTTTTATTACTTTCTCTTTCTGAAAGAGATAAAAACTGGTGAATTGGAAACAATTAAAATAAAGATAAAAAATGGATCTTAGAAGGACTTGTAGTGGAATCACTTCGCAAAATGGTATGTTACGAGTTCGTTTGTATGTAAATAAATCGTGAATATAGTCCAAGTAATAAATACCCAAGTTTCCTTGGGATCATAATAATACTAAGTAATAAAATACTAAAAAAAACCCACATACGACGAAGACTTTTTGTTGCTGTAGGGATCCAATAATTTTTTTTAATCCAAAAGTCACTTTTATAGGAATTGGATCCTTTCGATTTCTGTATGAAAAATATCAATTAAAGTTGCATACATGTGTCGAATGTTCCCTTTACCTTTTATAATGGTCGCAGTTAATTCTCTGCGTGACTTAAGCATGTGAGACGCAACGGGGAGATGTTTCTCGTAATAGTCTCTTCCATGATGGAGATGCGTCCGTGAAGGCGTAACTCCCTCAACGACTCTTTTTTGGTGCAACATTCATCTTTTTTATGAGAGAACTCGTGTCGGACCTGGATTTAGGCTTTGACTCGTTTGAACCTAGATTTGTGCTTTGATTATATCTTCATATAGTGGGCTTTGTCTGGACCTCTATGGTTGACTTTAACTTTCTTGGGTTTTACAAGTTGTCCCAATAGATGAGACGTCAGATCCTTGCGATGGATGTTCTCTGCCACGTGTGTGGTCGCGATGTCGGTCTATTTTGATGTATCATCAGCTACTCCCCCTTAGTTAGTTAGTATGTTCATGTATCCACTAACTGTGTAGCAGTTTTGTTTTCGATTTCAACATTACGACACAATTAGTGTTCTTACTATCTATTGTCGTTGTTGTCTCTCCGATGTTCAGTCCGCCAGCTCGTTTTAGCTCAATTCCAGGGATTTCGTGCGACTGTCATATCTTGCACGTTTTCCCAAGAGCGGACCTTTCACTGCTCATCCTTATAAAATAACATGTTGAGTTTGGGTTTACTCTCTTTTGCACCCCTTCAATTTCCAGTTGTTGATTCCTTGATTTCTAGCATTTGCTTTGCAACTATGTCTAGTTTTAGGGTTTTGAGTGGTGATGTTCTTGATGCTTGTGAAGTTTTCTTCTTGCCTAAGCGGGCGACGCATGTGACTATGGATTGCATCTATCATGATTATTCATTGTCGGCCGATTTGGAAATCGTTCTCCCCGTAGAGGGCGACATTCCTTGTCGTCCAAAACATGGATATATTGCTTTGTACCCTGGTATGTTCCACTCCGACTTTAGGCTTCTGGCTCCTGCGATCGTCTGGGAGTACCTAGACTTGGTTGGTATCGCTCCGGCCGAACTGGTTCCCAACTTGGAAGGTGATGATTGCGACCTTAGCAAGGGCTATCGCATCCGATATCCCTATGAATGTTAGGATTTTGCATTCCTTGGTGGGGTTCAGTGTAAACGCTAATCGCACATATTGTCTTTGTTCTCCTTCTTGCTTCAAGAATCTACGAAAGGAGTATGGTGGTTGTTTGAGGTCCTAGTTTTATGTGTCCCTTGCTTTCAATTACTTTAGGTTGCGTGGAAATCAAATTCTACGGTCATTCAGGGAGCCTAAGAGAGTCGAGTTGTCGTTGTCGTTGGAAGAACAAGAGTTTTGTAGTCGATTTGGCAATCTTCCCCGAGTCTCAGTGGAAGATTTCCTTACTACGGATGCCATTATCCGTAGTGGCTTATATTCGTTGGGTGAGGCTAGTCGCGCAGAGCCTATTGTCGGTTGTGCCTTGGAAGTGACTGTTGCATGTGTTAGTGATGTGGATGTTGGCCGCAAATGAGGATTCTGTTGATGAACCTGTAGACTGGATTGCTTTTGTCGCTGCCAGAAGTTCTGGGAGTACCGGTTCGATTGTTAGAAAAAGGAAAGTTCCTAGGCCTCCCAACCCTTCCAAGATGTTGGATGTTAGTTCTAGCCTTGTTTCGAAGAAAAAAAGCTCGCCACCTCGGTTCTCGATGTAGCTAGGGCACCTTCTCCTCTTGCTTCTCTCCGAAAAGGAAGTCGTGGTTCGAATGATGACTTTTATGCTCAAGAGGATGAGGAAGTAAATCAAATTCTTGAAAGGAGTAAGAAGGAGGTTTCCCGTCCTCTAGATGACCGTGAGAAGATTCTTGTTGCGTCGTATGGTTTGCCAGTTTTCGCTAGCCTGATGATTGATGGCTCTCGCATTATTGAAAACAAAATGCTCAAGTTTGGTATTTGGCAGTCTGAGAATCCAAAGGGTACTAAGACCTTGGATGACTTCAAGTATGATCAAACACTAGAGGATTGAGTTGCTACTCAAGCTTGGGGCTTCAAACTCCCTTTTTCTTCTATTGTTGCTGAGACCTCAGGATAGCCCACTGCCCCCTCCGCTTCTCGTCCTATTTTGACTGCCCCGGGGAATTCTGCTGGGCTTCCGAGATTGGTGAGCTGGACAACACTCGTAACCTCATTGGCGGTTGTCATGGGTGGTTGACTAATAAGGCTCTTATGCCCGTATGTCCACCACATCGTCATATCGACGAGGGCCTCCAACACCTTATAGAAGGGATGACTCACCTTACTTATGCGGCTGTGTTGAGGTCGGATTATGAGGGTGCTCGTGATCAGTGATGGAGCTTTTATTAACCTAAATTAATAAGCTAATAAACCCTATTTGTAATACCGCAAGTGCACGGTTGTCTAACTAGTAGACAGTGGCAAATACGGGTCGATCCCACGAGGATTGACGAGACAGTCGAATTCTAAGACTTATTTAAACTAGTTTAGAATTGGGAGTTGCAACAAATGAAAACTACTAAATTAAGATAACTAAATTGACAACTAAAATTAAATTGGTAAGATGATAAGATAGTGGACCGAGACATCGAATCCACCATAGGTTCTTTGAGATTCGTGTAATCTAAATTTTTGTTTTCAAGAATTAACATGACTAATCAGCAAAGGCATAAACCCCTAGCATTGCATGTCTTTCTACGGCACACACAATCACAAGTTTATTTTAACTAATTCTGAACCCCTAGCATTGCATGTATTCTTACGGCACACACGATCACAAATTCAAATTAATTGATTAAAGCAAGCTTCGAATATCAACAAAGGGAACTTCTAACTATCGATTAGTCTAAATAATTATTCCAGATATAATCGGTGAATGCAAATTATTGAAATTCAGAAATCAACTGTGTTTAACGTTCAAGCTTATAGAAAACAATAAATTCAGATACAACAAACTCTAGGAAACCCTGTGGTTTAATCTTTGCCTCGGCGCGGGGTCTAAAAGATCATGGCGGCGGTGGTCATAGCACTGGTGTAGGTGGAATCCATCTTAGCACAAACACGCATCCCAAGAAAGAGCTGTTGGAAGACTGTGGTGGCTCAGACTGAAACCTGGGGTGCAAATAGCCAAACTAATTCAAAAATCAATTTTCTCCTGCCACAGGAGATGCGCCTCCATCTCCAGCGAGCTCCGCTCTTCCCGCTGCTTCTTCGTTCCGGTTCACCTGCGAGAGAGAGAAAAAAGAGAGTGAGAAGGCACAAGAGAATGAGAAATATGAGAAGGAGGATGAGAAAAGAGGAGATAAGCAGGGGGCAGAGAGGTTCGACTGCTGCTCGGCTGGTGGTATGCTCTGTTGCGAAGTGGTTGCGCTGGTCCGTGGTTGATCAAAGGAGAGGGATTAGGGAGATATGGAGGAGGAAGGGACGAGAGACTGCAAAATGAGAGAGTGAGAGAAACTGGGGAACGGAAAAGGAGCTGGGGTCGTCTTCCCCGTGCTTTGCTGCTGCTGCTTCGCTTGCTATGCGTGAGATGCTATGACTCGGCAGCGAGACAGAGTGGGGGGAGAAGGAGGTGATGAATGGAAGAAGGAGAATAAGAGGTCATGAGGAAGATGGAGGTGGCGTGAAGTGTTGGCTGTTGGTTTGTGATGTTGTTGGTGTGCCGCGAGAGAGGAAAACAGGGAGGTGCTCCCTGTTGCGTTCTTTGTTTTGTGTGAGGACGGTGATGGTGGATGTTCTGATGGTGTTTAGACGGTGTTGAGGGGCAGGGTTGTTGGTTGAAGAAGAGAAAAATAAAAACAGGGATTAACAATAAAGAGAAAGGGGCAGGGGATGTGAGATGGTGATGATGGCGTGGTTATGGTGGTTGGTTAGTGGCGAGAGACGAAGGTCTCTATGTCTCTGCCAAGGAAGAAAGGAAAGGAGAGGCGTGGAAGGGCGGCCAAGGAAGGAAAAGGAAAAGGGGAGAAATTCAGATTCTAAATAGGTTTTCTTTATTCTTCTAGGTTGGGTTTGGGCTTTAGGTTAACTTTCGGACTTGGGCTTAGGTATTAGGTGAATTTGGCTTATATGGGTAAAGTTTAGGCATGTGATATTCGACTTGTCACCCGTTACTTTGTATCGCCATTTGAACCAACCAATTGATCATTCTTCAAATTGTCGCCTTAACGCGATTTCATCGCATACGCTCAAATTCCTACAAAAACATGAAAATGAAATAATTAGAATAAAATATAATAATCGAAACACTAACATATATAAATTAAGGGATATAGTATGTAATAATTACATGAATATCAATCAGGTGGCGCTTATTGAGCGGAAGGTGGCAGGACATATCCTAGTCATTTCTCATGTTTTCCGCCAATTTTATTCATTGAAGGCGCAGTGCATAGAATATGCAAGGGCTGTAGATTTTGCACATACGTCGTTGAGGGAACTCGAAGCCATTCGTGACACGTTTATTTCTGATCTCGAAACGTCTAAAGTTGAATTGGGTAAGTTGCGGTCCCATTTGGATGCTGTTGAGAAAGAGTTGTCCGATCGAAAGGTTGAACGTGACGAGGCCATTCGTTCTGCTGAGGAATGTTCACCCAGTCTTAAGGCTTCTGTGACTCAAATCGCTCAACTAAATTCTGAGTTTGTCCCGACCAAGTCTTCGATTTTCGCTAGACTTGCAGTCGTTGATAACGAATTAACGTCGAGCGGAGCCGAGCTATCATCTATTACCGAAAGGCTGAAGGTAGTAGAGGCCGCAGATTGGAAAAAAGCGGTCGATGGCATCAACCGCCATGACTTTTTGGATTTCCTGGAGACGCAAGGTTTAGACATGTCTGAATACCGTTGCTTTGCTGAGCAGGAATTCGACGACATCAACGAAGTCGTTCCGGATTCACTGAGTGATCCAGTTTTCGGAAAACCTTCTTAGCACTTGTCTGAGCCCATACCACCTAGAGATGTTTTTTATGTCGATCCCCTTTCTTAATTGTTTCTTTAGATTCTCTTGTAATCTCCTTTTTTAGAAGATCAATGGAAATTTTATATTTAGCATTTGTTGTGTCCAGTATGTCTAGCTTATCAACTTTTTACTTACGATATTCCGGACAGATTTTTGACTCGTTCATCCAGATTTTTATGAATGGCTTCGATGTTCGACATTCTAGTCGTATAGAAACTCTTTTTACGGAATCCGATTCTATATATGGATTAAGAAGTCCTACACTATAGTCGACGAGAAAAAATCTAGCTATTACGTCCTGGTACTTATTACTTCATGGTTAATCAGGCCAGAAGCTTTTGTTTTTATGTCCGACTCGTTCGTCTGATACATATATTTGTTTTTGCTCGATACTCTAGTCGTGCTGAGTATTTTCACGAGTTGGGTTTTTAATTTGACTTCCTTGTCCTGACTGAATTCTTGTCGTTTCGAATTCGAGATTGAAGATTGAGCGAAGAAGTTCATTGATAAATCTTTTCAAGTGCTCTACATTTCATGGTCGAGGTAGCTTTTCGCCCTCATTGTTTTCCAATCAGTATGTTCTTGGGTTTAGCTTGCCCACACCAGGTTCTTTTGTGTTGAGTTGGACTTTTCGTAGTACCCAGTCGCCAATGTTAAAAGTGTGGATTCGCACCCTCTTGTTGTAATATTTGGCCATACGTTGTTGGTAAGTCGTTGTTTTGATAGAGGTTGCTTATCGTTTTTCGTTGAGGAGGTTCAACCCGACTGTCAGTGTTTCGATGTTATCCTCAGCGCGGAATTCTTCAGTTTGGAATGTCGGTATACATATCTCCACGGTTATCATTGCTTCGGACATACGAGGGCAAAAGGTGTTTCTCCGGTCGGAGTTCGTTTTATTGTTTTGTATGCCCAAAAGACGCCAGGCAACTCGGATATCCACATTCTTTTTGTTGCCTTGAGCCTTCTTTTGATTGCTTCCAGGATTGTTCTATTTGTGACCTCGGCTTGTTCGTTTGTATGTGGATCGGCAGGGGCAGAGAAGTGTTGCTGGATATTCAGGTTTTCACATTTGCCTTCGAATTGTTTTCCATTTTTCTGTGCAATGACCCTTAGGATCTCGAATCTGCATATTATGTTTTTCCAAAAAAACTTCTTGACTTGGGTTTCTCCTATCTTCGCGAGGCGCTCTACTTCTACCCATTTTTAGTGAAGTAATCTACTACTACGAGAATAAACTTCTTCTTGTCGGACGCGGGGAGTGGTCCTACGATGTCCATTCCCTATTGCGCAAACCGCCAAAGGCTTCTCATCGGGATCAAGTTCTATCCTGGCATGTGAGTGTACGGGAAAAATCTTTGACATTTGTCACATGTGCAAACGAGTTTTTGAGCATCTACTTACATCGTTGGCCAGCAGTAACCTAGCGTGAGTGCTTTGTGGGCCAGCATTCTTCCCCCTGGGTGATTTTCGCATGTACCATAATGGATCTCTTGCAGAACGTATTCAACATCTTCTGGTGAAAGGTACCTTAGCTACCGGCTGAGGCGTATCTTCTGTAGATTCTATCATTGATCATTGTGTATCGTGTCGCCCGATTTTGTAATTTTTGGGCTTCCATCTTATTTATTGGGAGCTCTCCATTTGATATATATGTCAGGATTGGAGTTGTCCAGTTGTTTTCTTGATTTGTGGCGCATTCTTCTTCCACTTGGTTTTCAAGTATGGAGTTTCCTTGCATCATGACGAGTGGATTATCATTTTCCTTAGTTGTCGATGTTTCCTTTGCTAGTTTGTCGGCTCTTTTGTTCTCCGTCTTTGCGCACCGTTGAATGATCGCATTCCAGAAGCCTTCTACTAATTCTGTGGTTTTTTTGTGGTAGACCTTCATTCGGGTATCTTTGACTTGAGACTCGTTGTTTAGTTGATTGACCACCAGTTTGGAATCAGTAAAGACACTGATGTCTTTTATTCCCAAGTGTTTTGCTAACTGTAGCCTGGCTATCACAATTTAGTATTCGACTTTGTTGTTTGAGGCTTTAAAGTTGAATTTTATCGCTTTCTTCGATGCGATGTCTTCCGAGTTGTACATGACTAATCCAGCTCCGCTTCTTGCCTCGTTGGATGTTCCATCGCAGCGGAGGATCCATCCATCGATGATTGGTTTGTATTGTTTTCCTTCGCTCTTGCTTTACGTTTGTTGGTTGTTGCTTCCTGTGAATTCGGCGATGAAATTTGCTAATACCTGAGCTTTGATAACGGTTCTGGGGGCATAGATGATACCGAGCGGAGCGGCTGTTCGGTCATAACCGCGATTGGGTGTGCTTTGAAATACAGTCGTTGTGCTTTGAAATACAGTCGTAGTTTTCTTGACGACGTGATCAAGGAGAGCACCAATTTATCTAGGGATGGATAATTGATTTGTGCCGCAAGTGTTTTCTTATGTACTATACTGATTTTTGCACTTTTTTTCTTCTCGTACTAACGTTGAGCTTACCGCGTGATCGGACACAGATAGATATAGATACAGTGCTTCCCCCATGTTCAACTTTGTTAGTAGCTATGTGCTCCCCATATACGTTTTTAGGCTTTGAAAAGCTTCCTCGCATTCCGTATTCCACTCGAATTTCTTGTATCCCTTCAAAATTCTGAAGAAAGGCAGACGTTTATCCGATGATTTGGATATGAATCTGTTCAGGGTTATTATTCTTCCATTTAGACTTTGAACACTTTAATGTTCGTTGGTGATTGCATGTTGAAAAGCGCATGTATCTACTTTGGACCGGCCTCAATTCCTATTTGATTGACCATGTACCCGATGAAAATTTCCAATTATACTCCAAATGTGCACTTCTCCGAATTCAGTTTCATCTTATACTTTCGAAGTTTGGAGAAGGCCTGTTCGAGGTCTGTGACGTGGTCTACTCGGCGTGAGCTTTTGACAAGCATGTCGTCGATGTAAACCTTTATTATTTTGTCTATTTGATATTTGAACATTCTATTCACCAGCCGTTGGTACGTTGCTTTTTCGTTCTTTTATCCTAAGGGCATTGCCCGATAACAATATGTACCCCTTTCCGTTATGAAAGATATTTTTTCTTGGTCAGGAGGATTCATCTGTATCTGATTATAACCGGAGTATGCATCATGAAGCTTAACAACTCGTGCCCAGCGGTTGCATCAACTATGTGATCTATTCGCGGAAGTGGGAAACTATCTTTGAGATAGGCTTTATTCAGATCGGTGTAGTCCACGCATACCATCGATTTGTCGTTATTTTTCTTCTTTACTAGCACCGTGTTTGCCAACCGGTCCGGGTAGTGAGCTTCTCTTATCATCCCTGCATTAAGTAGGTGGTGCACTTCCTCGTTTATTGCATGATTACGTTCTGGAGCCACTGATCTTCTTTTTGTCAAACCAGCTTATTGTCTGGGTTCACTTGTAATTTGTGAAAGATGACAGAAGGGTCTATTCCTACCATGTCCTTCATTATCCATACAAATACATTTTGGTTATTTTTTAGCAGTTGGATCAGTTCCTCGACGAGTTCGGGATGAATCTATGTGTCAATCTGGATTGTTTTCTCCGCTTCGTTGTCTAGGTAGACTATGATTGTTTCTTCTTTCGGCTGTCCGGTATTAGGTCGATTTCGTGGGCAGGTTGGAGCCATATTATTGTTTGGAAAGTCCGAACTCGTCTGACCAAGTTGTTGTGAAAGCTCCTCCAGTCGTTGCAGTAATTACTATTTGAAGAGTCTTTATTGTTGTGAAATGACACTCACGAGCCGCTGGTTGATATCCTTTAATTCTCCCGGTACCATTGTCGGTATGGTACTTTAAGCATTGATGCATAGTTGAGGATATTGCGCCCATTTTGTGTATCCAGGGTTTCCCGAGTAACATGTTTATACGCAGAATGAGCATCAATGGCAAGGAAGTCTGTCAATAAGACTCGTTGCTTTCTTGGTTCTCATACTTCGATCGGTAGCTGAATCATCCCTAGTGGACGGCACTATTCCCCGCTGAAACCCACCATTGGTTGATCGCGAGGTGAGAGCATTTCATTAGTGAATAACATCCTTCGAAAAGCTATCAGGTATAGAAGGTTGGCCGAGCTGCCCGTATCGACCAGCACCCTCTTGATTTCCCACCTAGCTTTCATGAGTCATGACCAAGATTACTAAGGCATCATTATGAGGGAAATTAATCCCGTCTGCATCTTTGTTTGAAAAGGTCAAAGTCATCTGCATCATCTTTGCGCGTTGTGCTGATGGCTTTTGGTATCTAATGTCTACTCGCAGGCCTCTGACTACTCACTTTTGGGATTGATTGGATTGCTCATTTTTTCCAGCTGCACCATGCAAGATGTATATTGTCTCTTTTGGTCGTTCCTTCAAAGTGATTGTTTAGTCCTTGAGCTTGATGAATTATCTGAGTCGTCCTTCTCTGACATGGCATTTGATCTTGTCCCTCAGGCTATGACAGTCTTCGGTATCGTGGTCGTAGTCGTTATGGAAGAAGCAGTGTTTGCTTTTGTTCTGGGTTTTTTTTCTTCAGAGTTCCTCTCATTTTTGGTGGTCATTTGATGTCTCCTCTTCCTGTTATAGCTTTAAGGACCTCGCTTCGACTCGCTATCAAGATCGTGAACGATTTCTCTGCTTGTTCGCGTTTGGGCTTTTTCGGTTGTAGTTTTCAAACTTTATTTGGTTAAATTCGAAACTATTATTGATCTGATGTCTCTTAAGCTGGGTGACTTCTTCTCGAGGTTTGTCGCCCTCTAGGTCTCGGATGAGTCTATCCACCATTTTGATTATGTGGTTCATATGAGCCATGAGCATCTCTACTCAGAGGTCCGAGGGGATTCCCCAAGATGTCAGAGACGTCTGAATTGTTACTTGTTGAAGTCGTCTTCTTTCCAGCGCAATTGGTTCGACGATTGTCGCTGGGTTGATATTAGGTGACATGTCGCAGTATCCATCGTCAGATTGAGGATTTGTAGAGCATTCCATTGACTTTGATAATTTTTTGATTGTTAACCAGATTTTGGTGAATTTCGTCATTGTGATTTTTTTTTAGAAAGGAAACTCGTTGTTCCCTACGGACGACGCCAAACTGATGCATCCACAAATCGTCCTCTTATGAGTTCGACCTACAAATCAATGTTAGACTGCCAAAGACCACATTTTTTGTGGCCGAAGGCACTTCGATGCTTAAGTCAGCAACTCTGTTTAAAGAAGAAAGTAAATCTGGACAAAACTCAGTTGAAGTTGCATACCTGTGTCGAATATTCTCTTTACCTTTTATAATGGTCGAGGTTAATTTTTTGTGTGACTTAAGCATGTGAGGCGCAACAGAAGAAGATGTTTATCGTAACAGTCTCCTCCTTGATGGAGATGCGTCCGTGGAGGCGTAACTCTCTCCACAACTCTTTTTTGTGCAATGGTCCTCTTCTTTATTAGAGAACTCGTGTCGGGCCTAGAATTGGGCTTTGACTTGTTCGGGCCTGGATTTGGGCTTTGATTATATCTTCATATAGTGGACTTTGTCTGGCCTCTATGGTTGGCTTTGACCTTCTTGTGTTTTACGAGTTGGCCCAATAAATGGGACCCCGGATCCTCGTGATGGATGTTCTCTGTCGCGAGTGTGGCCGCAATGTCAGTCTATTTTGATGTATCATCAATATTTATGATTCTATGCTCCACACTTGAAGTTCTTATCTTGAAACTTGATACTCCATCAAAAATCACCACTAATTGGAATCAAATGTTGACTTCACAGTATTGGTCTCGGAATGAAACTCTTGATCCACATGTGCCACGAACATGCCCAAACGCCACGAATTTTGTATATTTCATTGATTTCATAATTTCTTCAATTGTTCCTGGTCGTGCAAATTTATGGTAGAACTGTCTCGAATTTTGCACATTTCTCGATTTCCTACAAAAATTATGACAATAATCAAATTAAAAATATAGACATTTAATTAATTTTAAACACAATGAGAGACATAAAGAGGTAGATGAGGCGTGAAAATCAATGTTTTGAGTGCTTATCAGCAATGATGGATCAAGCGACAATAAGGGACGACGACAACTGCAATCGATGGCGATGGGGTATGTGATTGTTGTGTGCGACCGTGAAGGAGATGTGATTGATGAAGGGCTGTTAGGGATTATCGACGGAGATAGGGGTGGATGCGATGTTGTGCATGAGGAAAAGGGATTGGTGAAATAGAGGTATGACAGTAGAGGAGCGGCAAGGTTTTCTGTGGAAGTGTGTGTGAGGCAACAATGAGTGAAAATTAAGTTTAGGAGAAAATATGATTTATGTTTTTATATTGTAAGGGCATTTTAGTAAAATAACCTATGTAAACTGATATATGCGGGGCATATATGGCCAAATCTGTGACGGATACCCTTTGGATATCTGAACCCACCCCGAAATCTGTTTAGGCACATCCAAATCAGCTCCGTTTGGGGCGAGCGAGGACTTATATCCATAAAAATCCGCCTCACTGCCAAACTGTATGTGTTTTACTATTCACTAGGATTTGAAGATAAAAGAGGGTTAGGATTAAGAGTGGAGTAAGATGTTGAGGGTTGTGATTCATTTTCTATAATTGTATGTTTTTAAATATAAAGGATGCAGAAGGGCAAAAGAAATTAAACATAAAACTTAAAATAAGTGGAATGTACATGTGGTGGAGTGGGAAATTTTTGAGTTTTCTTTTCTCGAAATGAAAGTTATCATATTATCTACTTAGTTGTCAAATTTTGGTATTGTCGATTTTGTTTTTAAGATCTTTCCAACAAAATCAATGATCAATACAAACACTTAATATTATAAAACATACACCTTCAAACCGTATGAATTTCAATTATTATTATTATTATTATTGATGCGTCCAAAAATATCCTCCTGTGAGTTTGACCTGCAAAACCATTGTTAGACTGCCAAAGTCCACCTTTTTGGTGGCTGAAGGCACTTCGATGCTTAAGTCGGTAACTCTGTTAAGTCCGATGAAGGAAATAAATCAGGAAAAAAACTCAAGTTAAAGTTGCATACCTTTGTCGAAAGCTTCTTTTACCTTTTATAATGGTTGTAGTTACTCTCTGTGTGATTTAAGCATGTGAGGTACAACGGAAGGAGATGTCTCTGTAACAATCTCCTCCTTAATGGAGATGCGTTCGTGGAGGCGCAAGTCCTTCCATGGCTCTTTCTTGGTGTAACGTTTTTTTTATGAGAGAACGTATAATGGGCTTAGATTCGGAACCTGCTTATGCTTTCTTAGAGGTGGGTCTATTCCGGGCCTCTATAATTGTCCACAATCCTTTTGGCCTCTATGAGTTGGCCGAATGGATCAGACGTTGTATTCTCGTGATGGGGCTTCATGCCACGTGTACAGTCGTGATGGTCAGTCTATTTTGATGTATCATCAGCTACTCCCCTGTAGTTGGTGGGTATGGTGACATGTCCATTTACTGTGTGATGGTTGATAACATGTCCTCTATAATTGTCCTCAATCCTTAATAACTTTTAGTTGCTTGATCGTCTCGGTTACTTCGTTGTCTATTCGTTTTCGTGCATATTTTTAATGCGCCATTATGTCCCGTATATCACTCCTTTGAGCAGTCTGTTCGTTTCCCAGTCGCTTAATAGGTGTTGTGGTTGTTTTTCTTCTTCTTTCTGTACGCCATCAGTGGTGTTATTTCTTTTCTTCTACTGCCTCTTTTTTCTCTTTCATTTTCCCCTGTTTACGATGCTTGCTGGCGACATTTTAGTAAGTGATAAGCTTTCTACTTGTGAAGCTCACTTTTATCCAAACAAAGCCTCTCAAGCTACTTTGGATAGTGTATGTTCCAACTATTCTTTCTCTGAGGACATTGAAATCATTATTCCTCGCAAAAATGACAGTCCTTGTTGCCCGAGAAAAGGATATATTGCACTGTATCCTCGGATGTTCTATGTCGATCTTCGGTTCCCTGTTCTGAAGCTGTTTTGCTCATATTTGGACTTCTTGGGTATTCCTCCTGCTCAAATGGGGCTGAACGGCTGGAGGGTCACGGTTGCCACGTATGCTAGGGCCATTCTTTATGGTATTTTTTAATACCTTGAATCTTGCATTCTTTGGTGGGGTTCAACGTGACGTCCAACCATACATGTTTTATGTATTCTCCTGCGTGTTTTGGTAACCATAATGACGAGATTAGGGGCTGGTCGCGAGATTGGTTTTATGCGTCTGTTGGTTCTGCCCACTTCAATTTGCATGGTCTTCTAATAGTAAGGCCTTTCCGAGTTCATCTCAAACATCGAAATATGAAATTGACTACTAATGAGCAAATTATTAGTGAGCACTTCTTGGGGCTTTCGATGGACCTGTTGGGTTCCTATTTTACTGTCGATATGGTGAGGCGCAGTGGCCTATACACCATGAATGAGACTGAAAGGGCTTTGTTGACTGCGAGGCAGGTTATGGAGATTGTTGCTCGTGCTGTCGACAATGAATTGATCATTGATTGGAAAGTGAGCTCCGATGTTACGAATCTCGATGCTCTTATTCTTACTGCTACCGGTTTTTCTAGAAGAGGAAAGTGGCGAGGCAGGTTAGTCTGTCGAAGTGGTTGTTTATATCTTTCGATCGCGTGCCAAAGAAGAAACGACTTGTTGATTATATGAGTCACACGGTTATTTATCAGATTCTATGGATAAAAATCCTTCGAGGGAGGACCGTTGCTCTCTGCAGGAGGCGGAAGAGTTGAGGTTGGCTCTGGAGAGGAGTGAGAAGGATATTGTTCGTCCCTTGGATGATGGTGAAAAAGGCTTATCTCTGCTTATGGTGGCCTTGATATTGTCAAGTGTTCTGAAGAGGATCCTCGATCTCTGGATGACAAGATGCTCCAGCCTCCAGTTGGCTGTTGTTCAATATGAAAAACTTGGCGGTTGAGGTCTGGCCTCTGAGTTGCAGTCTCGTCCTCCCCCTTCCCCTCTCGTTGACAGAGGGATGGAGGTTCCTTCGTCCGCTGCCTACTTGAACCCTTCGGTTGTCATTCGTTCCGTCTCTGCTGAGCGATGAAATGGTGATGAAGGTTCTCATGTTGTTTCCTCGTCTTTTTCGGCCATGGGTAGTTGTGGTTCCTCCATACTACCCGATCCTCGCCTTCTTCATTTGCGGATCAGTTGAAAGGAACCTACTTCTAAGGAGATCCGAGTTAAATCGGATTGGAAGTTCTGCTGGTTTTCTCGTCTTGGTGTGCAGGATGGTGCACGCAAGTTGATAAATGAATGACACGAGCGGTCGATAGAAAGGCGCCCGATGTTTGTGCTGAATCTGAACCTTCACCTTGAGGATGGTGTTAGGCTTGTAATGGAGGGGATGACTCATCTCGCTATGCAGGGGTGACGAGCTTGAGTCTTCAGGTCAATCACAGTCTTATGGTTTCTTTGTAAATGAAACTTTTTGTGCTTTTCCTGGTGTTCTCCCATGTTCTTTACCAGTATGACGCGTTAAAAATGCGATGCTCTGAATGAACCAAGGCGGGTGAAGTTGATCGGGCGTCGTTGGCCGAGATGGAAGGTGCACGGGATCGGTCGGTGACCGCACTCGAATCTCTTAGAGTTGACCTGGAAGGCTTCCGCACACGTTTGCTCAATGTGGAGAAGGAGTTTTCTAATGAGAAGGCGCTCCATGATGAGACTATGCGGGCCATGATAGAACACTCTAAAAATCGCGATATTACTGAGAAAATGGTGGAGCAATTGTTGTCTTCGCTTGACGAGGTCGAGGCCGATTCCTCTACGATGCTTTCTGCTGCTGAGGACCAACTTATCGCGGTAAGAAGTGAGCTTGCTTTTGTTAAGGATAGACTCCGTGTTATGGAGGTGGCAGACTGACAACGCATTGTTGATGGTCGGATTGAGTTTTTGGATTATATCGAGGGTATTGGTGTCGATTTGACCCACTATCGTTCTTTGGTGTATTAGACTTTTGAGAACGTGGAAGATGCCGCTGAAGATCCTCCGGGTGTTCCACTGGCAGAAGGACCACTTCCTCCTCTTGAAGAAGGAGTCCCTGCTGTTGATCTGGCTCCTACGGGTGATATTGTCAAGGATGTTATAAATGTTTCCCCTTAATCTTTTGTTGTTGTTTTTGTAATTGAGCGGATTTTGAATGAATGAAATTAGTTCCTTTATCGTCTTTGTTTACTTGTCGTTGTCTTGAAATTTGCATTTGATGTTTCACAGATGTTTTTAGTAACCTTTCGGTGGTTTGATTTTTCTTATGCTTTAGTGCGCATGCCTTGATCTTGTACTTGTTGTTTATGAATTGTTGTGGAAGGCTGATTTGCTTGCATATTTTCTTTTTTAAATTATTCGCGTGATATCTTGCTTTGCTAGCTTGTCGTGACACGAAGTTGCTTCGTTCAATTGGCTCGTTCGTTCTAGGTGCAACGCCCTAGCTAATTCAAAGTTGTTTCATTTAGTTGAAACTTTTACTTCATTAATTTGATTCCTCGATGGATTCAAAGTTTTTGTTTTTTCTTTGACTCGGGCGTCCAACTTTTGCTTCGTTTTATTCGACACTCTAGTTGATTTAAAGTCGTTTCATTTAGTTGAAACTTTTATTTTGTTAACTCGATTCTTCGATCGATTTAAAGTTTTTGTTCAGTTTGACTCGAGTGTCCAATTTTTGCTTCATTTTGTGCAACACTTTGGTCGACTCAAATTCATTTTCTTTTAGTTGACTCGTTCGTCCAACTTTTACTTCGCTAACTCGACATCTCGGTCGATTTGAAGTTTTTTATCAGTTTGACTCGAGTGTCCAACTTTTACTTCATTTTGTGCGACACTCTGGTCGACTCGAAGTCATTTCCTTTTAGTTGACCCGTTCGTCCAACGGTTACTTCGTTAACTCGACACCTCGGTCAATTCGAAGTTTTTGTTCAGTTTGATTCGAGTGTCCAACTTTTACTTCGTTAACTCGACAACTCGGTCGATTCGAAGTATTTGTTCAGTTTAACTCGGGTGTCAAACTTTTACTTCGTTTTGTGCGACACTCTGGTCAACTCGAAGTCATTTCCTTTTAGTTGACTCGTTCGTCCAACTTTTACTTTGTTAACTCGACACCTCGGTCGATTCGAAGTTTTTGTTCAGTTTGACTCAGATGTCCAACTTTTGCTTATTTGGTTGATCAGACCAGATGCTTATCGTGAATATCTTACTCGCGTCTTGATTCTTTATGGGCTTTCGTGCCCATTGTTTTTGTAGCTTTGCTATGAAGCGATTTTGCTTTTGTTAGATGTGGATTCTGAAAATGAAACTTTATTGATTTTTTGACCATTTCTGCAGTTATTCTCCTAAAGTGGCTTTGTTACATCATGGAACGTTTCTTCTTTTATTCCTGTGTTGCTTATTGTTTACCCTTGCATTGGTGCTCATGCCTATGTTATTCCTTATAATTTATGACTTTATTTGCTCGCGTGGTTGTTGCTCCTCGATTGGCCCTGCTTGATGTGGCCTGATGTAGTTTGTTAGTTCTTTTGCAATTGATTTAGGCCGAATTTGTTTTTGTTGTTGAGGTCTTTTGAGTGTTGGCCTCTCGACTTCGATATAGGTTTGTTCGGTGGGAGGTGCTTCTTCCCAGGGCGAATGTTGTGTAGGGCATATATTAATTCCCTTGATCGCTTCTTTGATCCCGTGGCGGTAGCGTCCGCTTTTTCTTTGCCCTTGAACTGCTTATCTGATGTGCCAACGAACTCGTCCAGTCGTCAACTCTGGATCCAATGTTTGATCTCTTCTTTTAATTTGTAGCAGTCCTCGGTATCATGCCCGTGATCTTTGTCCCTTGTCTCGTCCTTCCGAGTCTTCTTTCATTCTTGTAGGATAGTTGACATTCTCCCAGTTTGATATGTGTTTTAAGATGTCAGTTCGGTTTGCTTTTAGGGTTGTGTATGGTTTATACTCATTCATCATTACGCTGGTTATTCACTCATGATTGGGTCGTGTCGACTGCGATTTCCTGGATTCCTGCTGGTTGGACTTTGTGCACCCGTTGCTTCGATATTTCTATAAACGATTGTTTTCCTCCCATGACCTGCTATCTCGTCTTCTTTCATATTTTCTTTCTTGCTTCCTCGAATGGTTATCCCTCTCCTGGTCGCTCTTTCTCCTCGCAACTTTCATTTCCTCGAGGGAAATATGTTTATGTGCTATTTTCAGCAGGATGGCCATGCCTTTTGGATGTTCCAAGTTAAGGGCATCGAAAAAGGTACCTCTCTTCAATTTTGCGACGAAAGTCGCAGCGGCTGTGTCATCGCTGCATCCATCAATCATTGTTAGTTCGTTGGTGAAACGAGTAACATATTCCTGTATTATTTAATTCGGCTTTTTGTCAGATGTGTAGAAGGTAATGGGCTCCTTTCCTCATCCGTTGGCTCTCGATGAATCTAGTAATGAAAACAGTGGCTAAGGCTTGGAAAAAATCTATTGATCTTGGCGGTAAGCTGTTGAACCAGTTCATTGTTGTGGAAGTAAGGCTGGTCGGGAATGTTCACTACACCACAAATGCTTATTCATAGCGTTTCAAAAACGCTATTATAGGATATCATAGCGTTTTAGTAAACGTTGTGTCTGCCGGAGCTATAATAGGTACTGAGTTATTTATAACGTTTCAGAAACGCTATTGTAAGTAGACCATTTATAGCATTTTTCAAGTGCTATTGTTTAGCTTGTAATAGCTTTTTAAAAATGCTATGGTTAAACCTGTAATAGCGTGTAAAAAGTGCTATTGTTTAGCTTGTGACAACGCTTAAGAAATGCTATTGTCTAGTTACCAATAGCGTTTCTAAAACGCTATTGTCTTCCCTCACGTAGCATTTAACAAATGCTATTGTATTAGTTTCTATAGCATATCTCAAGTCCCTTTTCTTTTTTTTTCTTTTTTTTTCTATAGCACTCATCAATTGCTATCAAATGACTTTTTATATCACTGATTTCTTTAACCATAGAAGATAATATTGCATATATTATATGTAAAACATCCAAATGATCCAAAAATATATATTAATCATCTCATAAACATACGAACTACCATCACGATTTGAATATAATACGATAAAAATATTATCATAGTGACAACATTTGTCTCAAAAGTACTACACTATATCTCAATTAAAATTGATTTCTTCACTCCCACCATTACATGAATTTGACATAAAGTTGCTGGACAGTCTCATACTTGGCACCGTGGTGATTGTAGAAACAATAATCTCTTATTGAGGTCAATAAGTACTCATAAAGCACATTTCAGGCACCTACAAAACCAAATTTAGAAGAGTTTAAAACTTGAATGATAATCATTTTGCACCATCATTAGATTATCGATCTGACCCTACAAAAAATAAATAAATAAATTGACAAACTAGACTAGTCCACCAAAACCAGAATTAAGATAATCCATCTCCAATTCAGTTCTTCCTAAAATGAATCAAAGAATTAAACATGATATGTTTTATCACCAGCTTGCATTTATAAAGCTTGACATGGACACAGACGTACACATGCATTGGATACAAGTGGATATACAAAATTGGTAGTAGTTCACAATTTTTTTAATTTTTGTAAGGATTTCACCACTTAGGCTTTTAATTTAGTAATGTTGTTAAAATTTGGCTTTTCATAGCAACGAGTATAAAAAGGCTATCATCAACTGCTATTAATGAGCAGTTGTGGCGTAGTGTAGGCCTAGATCACCAAAGTGCTAGACTTAAAAACCAAAAATAACATTGAATAATCAAATGAAAAAAAGTGTAAAAAACTTAGCTTCCAAGTGATTAATGCCAACACTTCCAAGCAGCTGAAAATCAACAAAACTTATCAACAAGTAATGTCATTCCCAGCCTAAAACAACTCAGCAGCCAACCTTCTGCAAGAAACAACAAGAAGAGCCACGTCCCAAGAAACCCCTAAATCTTCTGCATGTTTTGTTGTTGTACCAAGAACTGCCAATCTGCATTCTCTCAATTGCTGCCTGCAAATCACGTCCTCTGCAATCGAAACTCCAACCTGTTATTTTCAGCAGCCAAACTTCATTGTCCTGCCCAAAAAACTGCTCTAAATGGGCAGTTCTCAAGAGATCAAAGCCTCAAAAAATTGTTCCTGTAACCAAGCTGCTGAAACAAAACGATCCGCAACAAAATATTGCCGAAAAAACATCCAATGGTAGCTTTACTTCTTGTTTTAACATCACACACATCCTGCTTTAAAATCTTCTAGTATAACTCGTATGCCTCTTATCTAGCAACAATAACGACTTAGGCTTACTGGGAAATGAATCCCAATCATAATTTCTTGATCTCTTTCCCATCACACATTTATATGGTCATTGCTAATTTGCTACATAAGCCACATGTCAAAATCCCCTGTTTTGTTCAACATATAAAGCAAATATAAGAGTTACGAAAAAACAAAGAACTGTTATTCTTCCAAATTCCAACAGCTTTAAAAAAGAGGTGTGTTCTTTTTGAAGCAGAGGTAGGGACCTTCATCTTTTCATACATTTTGTATTGAAACCTTTGAGTGCAGAGGACCAGTTTCATGGTGTTAACTGCTGATGGGATTTGGATGAAAAAACATGACTTTTTCAACTTTTCTGATATTTTTAAGCTCCCAAATTTCTTCAAAAATTTTCTGCTTTTGGTTTACATCACTAAATAGCCCAGTGTTGAAGTAGATGATGAATATATTCATTCCATTCAAAAAGATTACATCAGATCCAACTCAGAGGTTAAAAGTTCAATAAAGATGAAGCAAATAACCACTTCAACTGGTCATCTCAAAACTTTACTTGGAAAAATTTTGCTTGATGTTTCGCCATAAACATAGAAGGCACAAGCAAGTACAACTTCTCATAGAAGTTTGGATACTCTAGTCCATGTTGTGTCATAAGAATGAAAAGACTGCTAACAGTCATTACACTGATAACACCTCCAATGTCATATGATTTTGTTAAGAAGCCACTGCACACCATGAGAGAATAAATCAGGATCCACTCACATCTAACAATCTGTCTGAGCTTAAAAGTACAAGAGTTGAAAAAAATCGTAAACTGAAAAATCCTTAAAAAAATTGGGTTTACCATAACATTACGTAAATCCGATAGATAGGGAATAACTGTGGAAGGAGACTAACAAGAACCTGTATATAACAAGGGAATACAAGTTAGACAAACAGTTGAATCATCACTGAATTTATCTAAAAAAGGATTGATGTTTATAAGATATAGAAGAAAAAACAAACAAACAGAGAGAAATGAAAGTCTTGAAGTAGTAGAGCTGGTTTTGTAAATGAAAAGCAAGTAGTGCAACCACTACACTCCCAAGAAAAAATGTGATCCTTTAAACAATCTCTACTTGATGAATACAAGTCAATTTCTGATTCGAAAGAAAGGCTTCAGCTAAATTCACATAAACACGAGCATGTATCAAATAGAAATAAAACTAGAGTGTCACATAAACACAACAAAGTGTAAATTTTAATTGGGGATACAATGATATAATGTTGTTTGCAGTAAATAACTCAGTGGAGTCTTCTAAAACAAAAGAAGAAGGAACAATCATTTTATATTGTGACGAAGTATGATTTTAATACAAGAGGTCTTTGTTTGCTAGTCTATTTAAGAAAAATGTTGTGAACTATAACGAATTAGCTACCATCATTCCCACCATTTTGTAAAGTGCTAATAACTCAAAAATATTAGTTTTAATTAGAATGCAGACTACAAAGCAATCTCTCACTGCGTAAAAATCATGTTCTAGGGACAGTAAACCTTATTCTTGAATGTTTTACCTTGCACAGAGAATCATGCACTTCATTAGATGGTTCTCGAGACATAAGATAGTGACTATGACAAAACAAAATATTAAAAATCAACGAAAGGACAAACTTTGCACTTCCCTATCTATCACCAACGACAATACTGTAATATCAATACATGAAAGTTGACGTTTACGCATGGAGTAATTTAGCTTGGTTACGTACCACCATCTAGATAATAGAGTAAATGATAACAATATAGTCTTATCTTTTACATAAGAAAAAAGGTAATATTCTCATCTATATGATCATATGCAAGGAACAACTCATACTTGGTAATAGGCCAATTGAGAAGGCTTATTACCAAGTATCGAGGTTGACAAATCAACCATTTCAAAACCAACGTTTGCAAAAATAAAAGAACCTTTTTCTCAATTAGACATAAAAACAACCAAACAGATATCAAATATGTCAAATTTCAAGAAAAAGACATTGATAATGGCAATGGATGATCCTTAGGAAGAAAACTCTCAACTGTCTTCCCATATAACTCACAAGTGGAGAAATGAATGAGACGCTTCTTGTTTTCTGAACATTACTTCACCTAAAACACACATTGACATCAAATCAAACACCTTATATTCATTAACCCAAAAACACCAAGAAAAAGCTCAAACCCCATCAACCAATATCCTCACCACTGGAAGCGCATCATTGAAATTGCTGTAAATTGTTTCTAATGGCCCGAGTGTTGTAATCCGCCAGAGTACAGATCGTAGCAAGATTGATAGTCTACACCACAAAAACCCACCAAAACCAAATAAAAACACAAACTTTAAATTTCTTTGAAAGGAATGTTTTTTTTCTTCAAAATTTTGTAAAATACAATATTATGAAACAAATCAACTTATAAAGATACTTATACCTCCAAGAGACGGGAACCAAATTTCTTTGAAATAAATGCTTATTTTTATCTGTTTCTCCTCTATTTTTTCTTTTTTCTTCTTATTTCTTCCAAACATATATGAACACAATCTCCAAAATCCCTAATTCCATCCAAATTGCACTTGCAACACAATTCCAATTCCCCAAATAAAAAATAAAATGCATAAAAAAAGCTAAAAGTGTAGCTTTCTAAAGAATAATACCAAGGAGGATGAAGGGTATCGTAAGGCTTTGAAGAGCTTCATGCAGCACCGCCTCAAGGTTAGCCCGTTTCAATGAATGGAAAAAATCCAAATCAATTATATAAAATTAGCCCCAAATCCTAAGAGAAAATATAGACTATGGAAGCTTCTATAGAGAAGAGAAAGGAAGAATGAGAAGAAGAAGAAGAAGAAGAAGAAGAGTAGAGATGACTAACCTGCTTAATTTGGGGGCCCTTTTTAGAGACAGGGGAAAAAAGAAACCCTAACGAGAGTTCAACGGCTTCAAATGTGCAACAAGAGCTTTGTCAAGTAGTGGAGGGTTTGGAGTGGACATAATTCCCCACTAGGGATGGCAACGGGGCGGATTGGGGCGGATTTGAGCAAATCCATCCCCGCCCCGTCAGGAAGAACGGATCCCCAAATCCGTCTTGCCAATCCGTTTATAATTTATTTAAAACCCACCTCCGCCTCGCACGGATTGGCGGATATCTGCCCCGCTCACATACCCGTTAAAAAAATTTCTTCTTAAGCATACAATAAATTCATACATACAAAAAATACAATCGAAATATACATACAAAAAATTACAAAAAAGCATACAATAAATTGCAAAAAAAAAATAAAAATCGATCTACAGAATCTGAGATCAGAGATCAGACCAGATCTCTGATGGGGAGAGGAAGGCGGATGAGGTGGGAACTTCGATCTGAGCTTCGATTTCGACTTGCTGATCAGATCTACATCAGATCTGAGCTTCGACTTCGATTTCGACTTGCTGATCAGATCTACATCAGATCTCTGATGGGGAGAGGAAGACGGATGAGGTGGGAGCTTCGACTTCGATTTCGACTTGCTGATCAGATCTGAGATCAGATCTACATCAGATCTCTGATGGGGAGAGGAAGGCGAATGAGGTGGGAGCTTCGACTTCGATTTCGACTTTGACTGTGAGAATCTGATCTCAGATCAGATCTCAGTCTCTGATGGGGAGAGGAAGGCGGAGGAGGCTTCGACTTCGACCCTTCGAAACCCTTGGCCATGAGAGGCAAAACCCTGGCTTTGACCCTTCATCTTCAAGTGAGGTTCTGTGTGTGAGATGGAGAGGGAGGGGCAGAGGCTAAGGTGGGTGTGAGAGTGAGAGGGAGAGGGCTCTGCCCCTCTGCTGTGTGTAGGGGGCGAAAGTGTGTGAGAGGGAGAGTGAGGGAGAGGCTCTGGCTCTGGTGTGAGTGAGAGCGAAGGTGTGTGTGAGGGAGGGCGAGGATTTGCGATAGATACATTTAATCCTTTATATAGCCGAAGGGCATTTTTGTAAATTTACCGATTAAATGGATATCTGTGGGGCGGATATGGCCAAATCCGTATCCGCCCCGATTAATAAACGGATACAGATCGGAAATCCATATCCGCCCCAATATCCACGAACCCTTAACCAAATCCGCCCCAAACGGAGCGAGTGGGGCGGATATCCGTGAAAATCCGCCCCACTGCCATCCCTATTCCCCACCACCAGACCCCTTCGATGATTGGGTATTAGGTGTTCTTGTTGTTGGTGTTGAACATCTCCTTTTTCTCTCACCATGGCTGCTTGGATAAGAGAAGGAAAAGATTGAAGAAGTCAATAGGGGGTGTTTGAGTTTGCAAGGTAACATCATTAGTGCTTGAAGAAATCAGGTTGGGGTGCCATGAAAGATGAAGAAGATAGGAGCTTTTGAGGAAGATTTGTGAAGAGTTTTGGTTGAAAATAGAGCAGAAGATAGAGAGGGGGAGAAGGCGCCAATGAAGAATAGAGAAAGAGAGAGGGAGAAAGGCAAAGAGGATCAGGGAGAGGTCAGTGAAGAATACCGCTCTGATCTACTGCGAATGAGGGGGGGGGGGGGGAGGAGAGCGAGACTGAGAGGGAAACAAATATAGAAAGAGGTTTCAAAAATTTTGGAGGAGTGATTTAAAAAAAAATTAAGTGGAATTGAGGGGATTAATTTTTTTAATTTTCCGTTTCCACTTTCATAGTTTTAGTATTCTAATGCTATTAAAATTTGGGCTTTTATAGCATAAATGTAAAAAACGCTATGGTCAAATGCTATTAATAGGCAATTGTGGTGTAGTTCTACACATGATCGACTCTGTGGTTTCATTTAGAGCCATCATATGGTAAAAGTGTCTTAGGAGATCAGTCGGGTCGGTGGTGACATCGTATACTTCGAATTTTGGCGGAGTGAACTTCTTTGGCATTGCCTTCTTCATGAGTTCGTCAGAGAATGGTGGTTTGGCCAATTCATATAGTATGTTGGGATTCGTGACTCCGATCCTGAATGGTATCTCAGCAATTGTTCCGCCGCACTGCGGAGTTTTGTCTCGGTTGATTTTGCTGCTCTTGACGTTTCCTTGTTGGGGTTTTGCTAACGTTTCGTCGTTCCCTTGAGTTCGGATAATGGAGTTTTGTTGAGGCGGTGCAGGAGTAGGGTCGGCTAGCTGATCGCACTTTTGGTGATTTTCTCCAGCATCCCCATCCATCTGGGCCATGAGCAACTCTACCCAAGGGTTTGTGGCAGCGCCAATGACCGTCTGGGCTGTTTGAACTATTGCGTGTAGTGGATCCGCATTTTCGGATGCTAATGATTCAGTGATCCGGAATGTGTCTTCACCTTCGACTGTGCATCAGAGGGAAAGTTGTCGTGATCTGGGGTCTGCATTGTTTTATCTAATGGTCGGCTGGGCCCTTGTTAGGTTGTGATGAATCTTTATCACTATGTGTTCAGTAAAGAGGAAACTTGTCGTTCCCCAAGGACGACGCCAAGCTGATGCGTTCAAAAATCGTCTTCCTGTGAAGAACCATTATGAAGGAGATGGAGGGAATCACTCCATCTAAATGGAGGAAACCGTTATAATAAACGTGCTCCTTCATTGCGCCAATCGAGCTTAAGTCGTGCATACAATTGAATGCACTCATCAATTCACTCATTATATAAGGCAAAGGAAAATGTATGAGAAAGGAATTCAATTGGATTATTCTATCTACACAATGCAATTTCTACTGAGTTTTGTCTAGTTTTATCTCCATCTCCAACTGAGTTACTGACTTAAGCATCGGAGTGCCTTCGGGCACCAAAAATGTGATATTTGGCAGTTTAACATTTTTTTTTACAAGTTTTTCTTATTGGAGACTGGATTTTGGATCCATCAATTATTATTATTTACATATGATGCATTTCATGTTGTGAATATTTTCATTATTTTTCAAATGAATGCACATTCAAACAAAGACCCAAACTCCGCTTCCAGTGTTTGAAACTTTATTTTTCATCTAATAAAAGCTTTGAACAATTTTTAGCTTAAATCACGATACATTTTCTATCATGCCAACGGTAGTCATCAACAGATTGAGAACCTTGATGTGGATTAAGTACTACAATAAGAACCAACACATGCTCATGCTTTTTAATTTATCCCCAGAAGTAGTGTTTGTCTTATTTTCTCATTCACCTTACCTTGTTTTGCCAAAAAAACTAATCTCCCACGCAATCAAGTTGCAATATGGTTAGCCTTGTTATTATTGGAGACATCCTTGAAATCCAGGGCTTCGTTAGCCACGTTCAACCAATCAATAAGTTTGTCATCATTAATATTTTCACTATAAAACTCAATAATTTCAAGATTCAATTAGATCACATATCTAGAAATATTATGAATGTCGAGCATGAAACTTATCTCTCTTATTAGCATCACCAAAAGGGTTTTCGTCTAAACCCTTATCATATGAATGAATCTAACTCTAGTAAATTTTGAACACTATAACGCTCTTGCCACATCGCAACCATTTGGCAGGTGACAGTTTCAACCTGCCACTTGAGACATTGTCTCATTCAATCACACAGTCTAGATAAATTGAACAATACAATTGTTCGACCAAGACTCTGATACAAAACTGATGCTAGATTAAGGTAGCAAACTACTGAACATATTTATATCTATCATAACGCATAACCTTTGGCATCTATTTGAAATGTAGAACAAAAATTTTGCTGAATATGACCTTGGGGAATTTTTACCACTAAGAAAAAAAAAATTCAATGTGTTAGTGTAAGATAAGGTGGTGATGCAAAGCACTTCTAATGGTGTAGATATCACAGCCTCCCTGGCTATCTCCCTTAACTATTACGCGTCAACCCCAAACCCTACAACAGTGGTTTTTTTGTTCATTCGTCTCTCTCTCTCTCTCTCACTTTCACTCTCATGGTTTGTTTTGGCTCAAAAGCCCTACAATCGAAAACCCCCAAAACAAACGCTTCAGTAGTAGACAACACTCAGATGGGTGGAGAGGAGGATTTCTCTAACCAGCGAAGCAAGAAGAAGAACAGGAACAGAAGACCAGCTAAAGAACAACCCCACTCTGGTTTCCATAGGGAAAACCCAAACCCACATGGTGGAAAGTCTTCAAAGCACGACAACGACTTCAAAAACCCCGAAACATCATTTCTCAGGTACGATTTCGACCCAAATTTCAATAAAGTTTTGATTTTTATTATGCCCCATATTTGTATTCAGATAATTAGGGAATTTTTGATGAGGCAGGAAGCAAGTTGATCCTGAGACGACAGAGTATTTCATGAGAATTGCGAATCTGTTTGAAGGAAATGAGATTGAATTGGATGAGAGGTCAATTTTGTGCGCGAATGCGTTGGAGGAAACAAGGGGGAAAGAAATGGAGCTTGCTACGGATTATATTATAAGCCACACTTTGCAGACTTTACTCGAGGGTTGTGATGTGGACCATCTTTGTAGTTTTCTAAGAAACTGTGGGAAGTCACTTGTTGTTATTGCAACTGATAAGTCAGGTTCGCATGTCATTGAGACTGCGCTTAGGTCGTTGGCTATGCATCTAGAGGATAGCGAAGTTCGGAGTGTTCTTGAAGAGACATTGACTAAGATATGCGAGGTACGTGTTATTAAACAAGCAATTGTTTTGGTAAATTATTCATAGTTCATACCAGTCCTCAAAACTCATAAACTGTTGCCTGATAGTATGAAGAGTCCTCATGATTTGTTATTTTACAATATTCTCTTTTGCATTCACCAAGTATTTCTGTAATTCATGACAGGGAACCTTGATGCCATAATTCAATTATAGCTTGACTTCTTCACTGTAATTGGGGGAGTATTGCTGAAGCATCTCTACCTTGTTTTTCTCAAAACTTGTTTTTATGAAAAAACATTAATAATAATTAAAAAGATGCATTTTTTTTAGGTTCCATCACTCTCAACTAGGAGCCTTGTGGCTGGGATAAGCTTACAAATCTTTCACTTTTAAAACATTTTAAATGAGAGTAGTATGATACAGGATTGCAGCTTCTACTTGTTAGAGTCTAATTCTAATATGCTAAATTCCAACAAACTGATATTCTAAGGAGAGGGATCAACTTAGATATGAGTCCTATGAGGCTATGACTATGTTCTAAATGGCTTGATTAGCTGTGAGGGCATCCTTTTTACTATTTAAAAATCATTTTCAAGGGAAAATAACTTTCATGAGAAAAAGGACTAGGAAAATTAATTTACTGGGAAAATGATGTCTTTTATTGCATCAACAAATTATACACGAATAAGGGGCGTTTATTTTTGCTTATAGTTAGAAGCAAACTTCTGAATCAGAATTGTGACCCATTCAAGCCTTATGTTTTGTGCTTCTGAATGAATTCTAATTAGAAGCAAAACTCCCAAAAAAAAAAAAACACTACTTTAGTCTTAACTCAAAACTCAAGTTGTATTGTATATAAGTTTGGGAGTGTTCTTTAACAACCATTATTATTTTTTATTTTATATTTTTTAAAGTTTTCCATGCTTACTCGGAAGATTTTTTTTATGGGGGAAGTCGGATAAAATAATCAGTGACCCAGAAAACTATTTTTCTACATGTAGCTAACACTGGAAAATGACTTTCCAGTTTCCACCCAACATTTTTCATGCTATCAAACAAACCCATAGATTGTTGTCCCCATATCAAATAAGTTCGACACCAAATTTGATTGAATTAGATAATTTTTAGAGTTTGTTGACTTTCTATGAAAATGAGAGCCAGGCAACCATCTTCGCAAAAAGTCAAGTCATTCTGACATGTTTAACCGTGTAAATTGTTCTTTAGGTAAAATCTGTAGAGCAAAACCATACAATGACCCTCCAGTACCCCCCACCCTTATTCCTCCAAGCCAAAACCCAATTTTTTTCAATGTCATCCTCTGATGTTTCTGGGCTTCCCTTAGCATTGTAACCTCATCCTCAGTTTACCGACAATCCAAATACTGTGATGTGTCCCTTCTCGAAAAGCAGCAACAATGACATCATGTTCATCACTTTGCTTTAGATGTTCAGTACTTCAAAGCCCAATCTATTGTACAGGCCTAATTTGATTTCTGATTCTCCACAATCATTTTTTTTTCTTTTTAAATCTTTTGGATCGGGGGATTTAATATTAATGTAATGTGAGCTGATCGGTAAGTGATAGTATTCCTGAGCTCCCCAAGAAGATTATATATGTATCATGAGCTGTTTTGTGCAATGTGAGCCCAATCAAACATGCAAGAAGAGAATGGTACTTCTTTGCATACCAATTTCCACCAGAACTTTGATGCTAATAAGAAAGTTGTGAATGAAATCCTGCGCATTGCCTTGTTTATGTCATTGCCCAAGGAATTCACCGGCATTGCATATAAGTGGCATGATGAAATATTTGAAATTTGAGGTGATTGAAAAAAATACTAGAACCTGTTGCCCTGGGTGACCATAGGCGAGGCTGACCTTTGCAGGTATGTCTCTGTCACGTTTGTGACTTGGATCCAAAACAGAACAGAGAGAAAAATGGAAGAAGTTGAGATTGGAAGAAGAAAACAGAATTCTTATAGACTAGAACAACAGAGAATGACCTCTCTCTTTGGGTGAACTCAACCAACAGAGCCTTACAACCAAATTCTTCTCTTCTTTCTTCCTTACAGAGCTGCTCCTCTTATACTACTTTCGTAACAAACTTTGTAACAGAAATTCAAAGGAGCAAATCCTGAGCTTACATGTGTTGGCTTGTGAGCCTTTCATTTGTAACTGAAATTAACAAAAGACCTATCTACCCTTTCCTCCCCTTTGAATTTGAATTTGGCGCAATATTTTTGGCGCCCTTTTTTCAGCTTCAATTTCCAGCACTTTCCAGAACTCTATCAGTTGCTCGAGGACGTGACAATGCCTACCCCTTTAAACAAATCCTTGTCCTCAAGGATTAAATGATGGAAACATGGCCTGGATGTGCTGCCAGTCCTCCCAAGTGGCATCTTTGGGTGACGAATTGGACCAATGAATCAACACTTGTGTCACAGCCTTGTTATGGCGAGGGACTAAGCGGCGAGCCAAAATGGCAGTAGGTTCAGTCCGAAAATTGCCCGAGTTGTCAACCAATGGTAGCAATGAGGTGGGGATGATTTGGTTGCCCAGCTTCTTCTTCAATTGCGACACGTGAAACACTGGGTGTATCTTTGATAGAGGAGGCAAGTCCAGCTTGTAAGCCACTGCACCAATGCGTGCAGTGATCTGAAAGGGGCCATAGAACCGAGCAGATAACTTCAGATTGCGGCGGATGCTGACTGAAGTTTGGCGATAGGGCTGGAGACGAAGATATACCCAATCACCTACTGAAAACTCCCTTTCAGCTCTGTGTCTATCAGCATAGTGCTTCATACGTTCTTGAGCACGATGGAGCTTCTCCTTGATAATGGAAAGCATCTGGTTTCTCTCAGTGAGGTATTCCTGGACAGCAGATGTTGTAGTATGGACTAGAGGAGGTAAAGCCATCAAGGGGGGAGAGTATCCATATAATGCTTGAAAAGGAGACATTTGTAAACTCGAGTGATAAGATGTATTGAACCAAAACTCCGCCAGATACAGCCACTTAGTCCACTGAGATGGAGTCTCGCTTGTCATGCACCGTAAATAAGTCTCCAAACAAGCATTGGTCCGCTCAGTTTGGCCGTCTGTTTGGGGATGGTATGCTGAACTGAGGTTGAGTGTGGTACCTAATGCTTTAAACAGATCTTGCCAGAAGGAGCTCAAAAATATTTTATCCCTGTCACTGATAATAGAGACTGGCAGCCCATGCAACTTATAAACATGCTGAAGAAATAATTCTGCGACCATGGCTGAAGTAAAAGGGTGAGCCAAGGAGAAGAAATGGCAATACTTAGTGAGGCGGTCCACAATGACCAGGATGACAGTCTTGCCGCTGGAGGGTGGAAGGCCCTCGATGAAATCCATCGAGAGGTGCTGCCAGGCTTGGTCCGGGATGGGTAGAGGTTGCAGGAGTCCCCCATACATGGACTGATCATTTTTATTCCTTTGACAGATATTGCATTCAGTGATGAATGTAATGACAGCAGTTTTCATGTTAGGCCAGAAGAAGTACAGCTGAAGTCGTTTGAGCGTAGTGGTGATCCCTGAGTGGCCACCTAGTGGGGAGTTGTGAAGCTCCTGAATTAGATGCTGTCTAAGAGGGCCAGTAGCTCCAATATAGATCTGCTGTCTTCGTTTCAGCAACCCCTGTTGCAAGGAAAAAGGAGGTCTTGACTCAGGTTGAATGAGCAGCTGCTTGATGAGCTGATCTGCCATGGTATCATCCTCATATGAGCTGATTATATCGAGAACCCATTGTGGAGTGATAATGGAAATTGCTGAACACTGAATATCTTGAGAAACACACCGTGACAAGGAGTCAGCAACAGTGTTATCAGTCCCCTTCTTGTAATGTATTTCGTAGTCGAACCCAAGGAGTTTGGACAACCATCTTTGCTGAGTCATGGTAGTAACTTTCTGTGCCAGGAAGTATCTAATACTTTGGTGATCGGTGTAAATGTGAAACTTGGAGCCCAATAAGTAAGATTTCCACCTGTGGATAGCCATTACAATAGCAAGCAATTCTTTCTCATATGTGGATAATGTGAGATTTTTGGGACTAAGAGCCTTACTAAAGAAAGCAATTGGTTTACCATTTTGGGACAACACAGCTCCTACACCTATACTACAGGCATCCGTCTCAATAGTGAAGGGAATATTGAAGTCAGGAAGAGCCAATACTGGAGCCTTACACATAGCTTCTTTTAATTGGTTAAAAGCTATGGTAGCTAAGGGAGACCATTGAAAAGAGTTTTTCTTTAGAAGAGTTGTTAGAGGAAGTGCAATGTGGCCATAATTCTGGATGAATTTTCTATAATATCCTGTGAGGCCGAGAAAACCCCGTAATTGTTTGATGGTTGTAGGAATAGGCCACTTGGTCATGGCCTCAATTTTACTAGGATCAGCCTCAACCCCTTGTCCACTAACAATGTGTCCAAGGTACTCCAATTTTGGTTGAGCAAAAGAACACTTGGAAGGTTTTACATATAATTGATGGAGTCTGAGTATAGAGAAAACAGTCTGTAAGTGTTGCAGGTGGAGAGTGAAAGATGGGCTATACACCAAAATGTCATCAAAAAAAACGAGGACAAATTTTCTCAAAAAAGGGTTGAATATCTGGTTCATCAAAGCTTGGAAAGAAGCTGGGGCATTGGTGAGACCAAATGGCATCACCTTAAACTCGAAATGGCCATGATGTGTCTTAAAAGCAGTTTTCTGGATATCCGGAGGATGGACAAGTATTTGGTGATATCCGGACCTTAAGTCTAGTTTGGAAAAAATAGTGGCACCATGAAGCTCATCTAATAACTCATCTATTAAAGGCATGGGGAACTTGTCTTTGATGGTAATGTTGTTGAGTTTTCTATAATCGACGCAAAATCTCCAAGACCCATCTTTCTTTTGAACTAGGAGAATTGGGGCAGCAAAAGGGCTTTGGGAATGTTGTATAAGACCTGAGGCTAACATTTCTTGGACCAATTTTTCGATGACAGCTTTCTTCATATAAGGTACCTTGTAAGGTTGTTGGGAAGGAATTTGATGACCTGGTTTTAAAGGAATATGATGGTTGAATTGCCTATGAGGAGGTAAATGGGTGGGTTCTTGGAAGAGGTCCCTGAAGTTATGTACTAACTCCTGTATTTCAAGTGGTATTTGTTCCTGTGGACAAGGAGAAGATATGGAAAATAGTTGACACAAAAAAGAATTGGCATGTTTCTTAAGTAGCTTGGAGAAATCCTTACCCGCCAATAGACTCAGATTACCAGTATTAGTTACTCCCTGTAAAGTGACTGATTTCCCATGTATCTTCAACGTGAGTTGCAGCTTTTGTAGGTTCAGAGTGATGTCTCCAAAAGGTTTCAGCCAATCTCCCCCGAGCACCATATCATACCCTCCTAAAGGAAGGAGTCGAACATTGCCTTCAAACTGAATTCCTTGCATAGACCATCTCAATGGCTGACAGATAGCTTTGCTGATCAATTGATCTCCATTAGCAACTTTAACTAGCATTTGAGGAGTGAGTGTTGTTGGCCACTTGGTGTCCTTGACTACTCTTGGATCTATAAAGGAGTGGGTGCTGCCTGTGTCCACTAGAATTGAGACTGCTCTTCTTTTAATTAAGCCCTTGAGCAACAATGTATTTGTAGACATGCTGCCATGGATTGCATGCAAGGAGACTTCCATATCAGTTGGGACTTCTTGGAGTAGATTCTCTGTAATCAGTGAAGATTCATTTTCAGTGTTCAGTGTAAGGCCTTCCCCTTCCTCTTCTTCTATTGCCTCATTTTCAGGAATCAACAAGTAGAGCTGCTGCTGCTTGCAAAGGTGGCCTGGTTTATACTGTTCTTCGCAGTTATAGCATAGCCCTTGTTCTCTTCTTAATCTCATTTGTGCAGGTGTCAATCTCCTAATAGGAGGTAATGAATTGTTTGGTCTTGAATATGTTGGTCTTGTATTTGTAAAAGATGGGGTAGTATACGGTGGCTTATTTTGTGAATTGGAGTAGTAGGTGGTAGGTGGTGGTAGGTGCAGGTTTCCAGGGTGAAGGTTTTTGTGGTTGATGTGTGTAGTTGGTGAGTAAATTGAGGAGTGATTGGTGGAGGGTTGTTTGTTGTTACTACTAGAGGGTGTGTAGTAGTTATATTTGTTGTGGTGAGGCCTATGAGTGGACGCCTCATGCATCCTAGCTAGTGAAAGTGCTTGGGTCAAGGTAGTAGGTTTAAAAAGTTGCACAAGAGACTTGATCTCAGAATGCAGCCCACTTAAAAAACTGAGCACAAAGTAATGCTCATCCAGGTGTTTATTGTGAGACAGCATCACTGATTTCAATTCTTCGAACTGATCATAATACTCCATTACTGTCCCTTTTTGCTGCAGCTTGTTAAAGGCATCCACATAGTTGTCTAGCGTACAATCTTCGAAACGCTCACACAAGTCATGGACAAACAGACTCCACTGAGGCATTTCCTTGCCTATTTGGTAGTCAAGGAACCATAAATCTGCTTTTCCCACCAGATGGATTGAAGCCATTCCCACTTTGTTCTCATCCGATATTTGACAAAAATTGAAGTATCTATCGCATTTTTTAACCCATGATCTAGGATTTGTTCCATCAAAAACAGGAAAATCTAACTTAGGTATGCGAGAATAGGTACCTTGCGGCTCCCAGTGATTTTGGGAACCAGATCGTTGATTGATTGCTCCTGAAATTGGCGTGGCAGAGGTACTCGGATCTCCAGTATGCCCACCGTTTGATTGTCTCTGAACAAGTTGGATCAGCTGCTCAAATCGAGCTTCACTGCGTTTTTCCTGATCTTCACATCTCTGGGTAAGCTTCTGTATTTCATTTTTCAACCATTCCATTTGGGATGAGGTCTCCCCTTGAACCTTCTTAGATTCTCGTATGAACATCTCCATCTCCTTAGCCCTAGTTTCCATAATTGTTGGCTTCAACTGATCCTACCCAGTCCAAGGTCTCGTTCTGGCTCTGATACCAAATGTCACGTTTGTGACTTGGATCCAAAACAGAACAGAGAGAAAAATGGAAGAAGTTGAGATTGGAAGAAGAAAACAGAATTCTTATAGACTAGAACAACAGAGAATGACCTCTCTCTTTGGGTGAACTCAACCCAACAGAGCCTTACAACCAAATTCTTCTCTTCTTTCTTCCTTACAGAGCTGCTCCTCTTATACTACTTTCGTAACAAACTTTGTAACAGAAATTCAAAGGAGCAAATCCTGAGCTTACATGTGTTGGCTTGTGAGCCTTTCATTTGTAACTGAAATTAACAAAAGACCTATCTACCCTTTCCTCCCCTTTGAATTTGAATTTGGCGCAATATTTTTGGCGCCCTTTTTTCAGCTTCAATTTCCAGCACTTTCCAGAACTCTATCAGTTGCTCGAGGACGTGACAGTCTCCTCGCCCATCTCCCAGAATCACATATTATTGCCAATGTGTATGGATCCATCCTTGTTAACCACCGCTAAGGTCTCAATTATTTATTTATTTATTATTATTATTATTTTATATTATTATTATTATTATTATTTTTTAAATTTATCTTTTAATTTTTTAAACTTCTTTGTTTCTATATAACAGGTGATTGTAGTGATTCCTGTGCAAGTGATGTGTAGTCGCTATGGATCTCATGTTCTGCGAAGTCTTCTTTGCATCTGTAAAGGAGTACCATTAGATTCTTTGGAGAAATTTCATGTTACAAAATCTGTTCTAGCAGAGAGGTTCAATACTAAAGGTTCTCAATCGGTTGAAGATAATCCGCATCAGCATGGTTTTCTTGATTTACTTAAATTTGTTGTCAAGGAAATGCTTAAACATGGCAGACTAGATATTGCAACGCTGCAAGTTGACCAATATAGCAGTTTGGTTTTGCAGGTAAGTGTCCCACGATCATTTAATCATGTAGGTTTATTGAACTGTATTTTCAGATACGGCAAACTAGCTTACTCCATTATATTATGGGCCATTTTTATGGGTGGAATTATGTTATGTGGTGAAGTGACTTATCTTATTCACCTTTTTCTTTAGTGAAGCTTTGATTCCTCATTCAATAACATTTAACCATTTCAAAAACGTACAAAAAAAAATCCTTAGAAGCTTGAACTCTCAGCGAAGATATTTGTTTGAGCTGAAGTAGATGTATATCTGCTTTAACTACACTAAAGAAATCCTTGAATTGTTAATTTTATTGTTGGAGTTGACTCATTCCGTACCCAATAGGATGGTTTGCTTTGTCTTTTTTCTGTACATTTTGTTTATTTATTTTATGACATTATGTATGTTTTCCCTTTGATTTTCTAGGTAATTTTTGAATTTGCAGATTACTCGTTTTTCCGTCCGTTATATGTTAGGTTTCCAGCCACTCTAGTCCACGACTCGGAGTCTTTAATTTTAAATGAGATATTGAGTATCAAATAATGAATCCTCCATTTGTTTTTACCTTTAGGATCATGATTTGTGAATATATTCATCTTGTAACACTTGTCGATAGTATTCTAACTTATGAGTTATATTCTTCTTGCAGACTTCTTTAAAGTTATTAGTGGGAGAAGATGAAGATTTGATACACATAATTCCTATTCTTCTTGGTTGTAATGAAGAAAACTCTACTGAAGGGAATTCCATAAAAACTGTTGCAGTGGACAACATTGTGGAGTTGCTACAGGACAATGCTTTTAGCCATTTAATGGAGGTGCACTACTCATCTTTTAACATGTCCCTATGCTTACATCAATGCTTGTTTTTTGTTTGATGTTTAAAAATTGTGCGAGAGATGTACATTTGTCTATGTGAACTGTACGTTCATTTAAATGCTTACACATTTATCTTTGAGAAACTTAAGTGATGTATCACTTCATAAAAAGAAAAAAAATGCATTCATAGGTAAGAGCTGATGTAATTGATCAACTGTTTCTTCTCCAAATGAATTTGGCAGGTTATTATTGAAGTGGCACCTGCGACATTGTACGACGAAATACTCACGAGAATATTCAGAAATTCATTGTTCAAGATCTCATGTGATCATTGTGGCAGCTTTGTTGTTCAAGCTTTAGTTTCTTCTGCAAGGTGTCAAGGTCAAGTATGTGCGATGATTTTTAACTTTTTGGAGTCTTTAATTATTTTTAGTATTTTGTACAGACCTTTTTTATCTTCTTATCAACACTTTATGTATAGTGGCTGAATTTTAGTTCCTTTGCAGACCTTCATCGTTAATGATTTTATTTATATCGTCCTGAAAACATTTTGAAGCCTTTTATCTTGGTTTAGTTTGGATAAGCCAGCATAAATTATTAATATTTTCAGATGTATAACTCATTATTTCATGTTGGATGAATTTTTGCATTGGTATTTATTTTACTGTTAGGGTACAAAAGATTCTACTTTATAGAAAGCTTAGTTTTTGCGAAGCATGCTCCAGCATGCCAGAGGATATAATTCGGCAGGAGAACCATTGAACCATACCCTGTAATTCAACTTCACCAGTAGGCCAGAATTTTGATGCTTCTTTATTTGGTGAAACTTCTACTTGCTCTTTCCTGGAGGTCCTGACACTTGAGATCCTCATTTTACTTTATATTTTCAGTGCCAAAGAAGATTTGTAAGGAATTCTGTGATGCTTGTAAAGCATTTTCTTCATTCTGCACTGTTGGTGTCCACAAATTTTAATGGTTTGATTAAGTTGTTGCTTAGAGTAATTTGTTGAGAGGTGGGTATCATTTGCGTGACCATGCAGTTGGAAACTTCCCTTGCTGACAATAGGGTAGGAAGCAGGAAAATATAATATGCTAGAAAGATATGCTACATTACAGTGTTGTAGCATCACACTATTATCCGTTTTTACAAAAGGAATCTAGCCTATATTCTACCTTGTAGGATAATTTGGTTTTATTGGAAGTTTCAATGATTGCTTGGTGAATGTGTCTGTCTCAGTCTATCATTCATGAGCTATTATTCAAGTCTGATCAGAATAATTTGTCAAAGGTGTTTGGAATGGGGCAATAATGAATGAGTTCATTCAGTGAGGATTTTACAAACAGTTTGAAGTAAACCAGTATTTGTGGATTTAGTTGGGCTTTGGGATTTTCAAGAGGTTGAACATGAGGGTACAAGTTATTACAGGATACTCACATAGTGTATAGCAAGTTGTTATATGGTGCAAGCTAGGGATTCCAAACTCCACTACTTTTTGATCTTCAATCTTCGGGCCATGTTCCAATGAATAAGAAGTTTCCTTACTAGGACTTAACGACAATGAGATTCAAATCTTCAAATTTCCCAATAGTGGAAGCCGTGGACCACTCGATTTCATGGAGTAGTACAATCGGGTCCGGTAGGAAGTATAATATCTTTGAATGATCTGTAGGGACGATGGCAGAAAGAGATGTTTGAATCCTTATTTTTCACATGGAGGTGTAGAAATCGGAGAGAGCAGTGGTAGGAAGTAGGTGAGCAGGTACAAATTCTCGGGTTGAATTTCAGGCCTTCTGGAGGGTGAGGTGGAGCATTCCATCTATGCTATCAACTCAAACCTATGTTGCTATTCTCTTTCTCTTAGTCCAAATGACTATTGCTATTCTCTTCAAGGCTTCCAGAGGAATCACACAAGGATACTTCCTCTTCCCTCTCATTTTCTCTCTAGTGGCTGAGGCCTTAACTTAGATGATCTCCAGGGCTAAGTTCTATAATTTTAGTCAAGGTTTCAAGTCTCTAACCAATGCACTTCAGATTCTATTTTACAATATGCTGATGACACAATTCTGTTTCTGGAGCCCCACATAGATGATAGACCAAGTCAATGCCATCAAATCTGTTCTTCTTGTTTGACGTGATGTCAAGTTTAGGGAACAATTTCAATAAGACCACCCTTTACCCAGTTGTGACAGATACTAATTTTGAGCAATTAGTGGAAGTTTTGGGCTGTCAAGAAGGGAATCTTCCTTGCAAATACTTGGGATTTCCTCTGGGAGCAGGATTCAAAACTGGTGTTCAATGCATCCATCTACCACCTTTGGCAAGAGAGGAACATAAGGCTCTTTCAAGGTAAGTGCAAAACAACATTAGAACTTATTGCTAAAATACTGGAAGATGTGAGACTTCTTATAGCAGTCCTCGAGCTTAAAGTAGAAGATAATGATACGAATAGAAGTTTTTGTGAAAGATGGCGACTGGCAGTCCAGTTGGAAGTTAAGATAAGCTCTACACATGCATGGACAAAGCCTGCATTGGGTTGGATAATGGTGAACACAGATGGGTCGCTCATGGATCGCAGAGGTGGTTATGGTGCCTTGTTGAGGAATCATGATGGTACAGTAATCGCCATAGCAGCAGGGTCGCAAGAAGCTCACTCGGTAATCCTTCATGAATTGCAATGAGTCGAAACTGGTATTAGGCTAGCAAAGCAATATGGCGTTACCAAAGCAGTGTTTTGTATGGACTCACAGAATATGTACACTTATCTCACCACGGACAAAGCCCCTCCATGGGAGGCACGTCACATAACAAGAAGGATCAAATACTCTCTGAGAGAGTTTGCAGAAGTTAAGTTGATACATGCATTCCGTGAAACTAACCAAGCAGCTGGCAAACTTGCTAGCCTAATGCCTAGTGCAGAATACGTGGATATACTCCCGAGCTCCTTTGCTGAAGACTTGAAGAAAATTATATTTACTGATGCAAATGGTAAACAATATGCTCGATTGTAATCTATAAATCTTTTTTCAGTGGTCTGGGGAGCCCATTTACACCCCGCGCTTGCCTTTAAAAAAAAAACAAAAAAGATATTTGGGAGTCAATAATTGACCAAAATTAGATTAACAGTTTGGAAAAGGAAATACATATCTAAAGCTGGCAGGATACCCTCATCAATAGCACTCTTTGTAGCATCCCAATTTTCATGATGTTAGCTTGTGCTATTCCCTCTTTAGTTGCTCAAGAGATTGAACTAATTTGTCGGGATATTGTTTGGGGCACAAATGGTTTTCACGATCATTTGGTAAATTGGAAGGCTGTTTGCAACCTAAATCAGGAAGCTTTGGCATCCAAAGATTTGAGCACTTTAACCAAGCTCGTTGCTAAATGGCTTTGGAGATTAGGAGTTGGTTAAGGTAACCTATGGAGAAACATCATTAGGAAAAATATGTGTACTTGGGCAGAGGTTGGTACACAAAACCCACATCTAATCCTCATGGGTGCTTGGTGGAGAGCAGTCATAAATCACAAACCTATGTTTGAGAAATACATCTATTTTCAGGCAAAGGAGAGGATTGAATTTTGGGGTGATACCTAGGTGGGTGATTCCCCTCAGGAGCAAATCAACTCTTTTTACGAATGGCCCTTCTTCCAACAGAATGCCTCGGTTGAAGAGTTATTCACAGGGACAATGTGCCATTCTACCAACAGGAATTTTGGTCTCAGAAGGGCAATCAGAGATACTCATATTTCAGCCCTGATTCAGCAACTTGAAACTATCAAACATCATAGCCCTTATGAGCAATCTGAGCAAGAGGGTGACCGAAAATGGGCAGATAAGCATGGGGTGTTCGCAATTGATAATTGTCGTTTTAAGACCTGTGCAACAAGCACTATCCATCAGAATAAGCTGCCTCTTCCCTCCTTGTTTGGCTACAAAATATTTTGGCTTAAACAAAGTTTCCCCCTTAATCAATTTCTTCATTTGGCTCTTGGTCATAGCAAGCTTCTAACAAAATCAATTTCTTCATTGGACTCTTGATCATAGTAAGCTTCTAACATTGGACAACCTCAACAGAATAGCCCCCAAACTCCCAAATAGGTGTAGTCAAGCTGAACCCATTGATCACACCTTCTTCTTGTGCCCCTTTTCCACTCAAGTGTGGCAACTCATTTGTAGTGAAGCCTCGACTTCTGTCCGTGTAGCCTTTACTTTCTTGCAAATGGCAACAAATTGGAAAGATCAGGTTGCTCCCTTAGAAGAGAGTGGTTATGGAAAAAGGTCTTGCTAGCAAGATGTGGCTGATTTGGAAGAAAAGAAATTCTAGGATAATTTAGAACTCCAAGAAAAGTGTAAAAGAGGTTGTTTTGGGTATTGAAGCAATTGTTTGGCTTTGGGTTGTATATATAGGCATGGCAATGGGGCGGGTTTGTTTCAGATATGCTAGATCTAAAATCAGATCTAAAATCGAACTGTCCAATCCTCGGGTGCGGTTCGGGTCTACCCACGGGTCTCGCCGGTTCGGTTTGGGCGTACTTGCGGTTCCACTTAAATTCTAGCCAGTCCACCAATGTGTAAATTTTAGGAGGTTTTTTGTCCTTTTATAAAAGTAACCATTTTTTTCCCTACTATATGGTCACTAAAACTAGGGGTGGGCATTTCGGACCAAAAACCCGGTCCGAACCGACAACCGGACCGATTGGGTCGGTTCAGATCGGTTTTAATTAATTATAAAAATTTCAATTGTAAAAGCCCGACCCGACCCAAAGTTTTTGGTCCGGGCCTCGGTTGCCATTTTTGAAGCCCGTCGGATAACCGGCCCGACTCGGGTATGAATAAAAAGTTAAAAAGTAAAACCCTCAAAAACATTTACTGGTCCGCTACTTCTCCTCATCGGCTAATCCTTTCAACTTCAAGTCTTCTGTGTGTGACTCCCCTCCCTGACCCTGTGCGACTCCTTGGCTTGGCTACTCCTCTCGGATCTCTCCTCCTCGACTCCCTGTGCAACGTTGTCTCCCGTCTCCACTTCTCTGCACAAAGGTACTCTGTGTAGACACAAGGAAAGGAACCCTTCTTGCAATCCAATAAGGAGCCCATTGATCAATCTCTCAAGCTTCACCAATGGCAAAAGGCTGAGATTTTTTAACCCTTGAGCTAGACACCGCCTCAAACCAAAGCAGAAGGTCTCTCACTACCATCATGCATCATCTTCATATTTAAGGACATCAGGCATCTTCTTCATATTGAAGGATGGGAATTGCTTGGGAGGGGGAGACTTGAAACCCATTTAGTAGATGGAGTTGGTGAGCTTTAGACACTAAACCAAGTCAATACTCCAGCAACTAAGATAAAAATAAGAGCTAAGGTAAACATAAGAGAGAGGGGGTCTCCCTGCCTGACTCCTTTAATAGATTTGAGTGATCAAAAGAAGTACCATGAATAGAGATGGAAAAAGCGGGCTGTAGACAAAAGAGTTTGAATCCAGACCATCCATTTGTGTACAAAGCACAGTTAGCGAGTGTCGAAATGTAGCCCCAAGAGACAATCATTAGCAAAACTTTATAGAAACCCACTTTGAACATCAGACCAGGTTTTCCTCGACTAATTCTGGAGTTCATGATCTCATTGGCAATAAGAAAACCATCCACTGACTATCTATGTTCAACTCCAGCAGACTGGAATGGAGAAATCAGCGAAGGAAGGACCTCAGACATTAAAGATAACTATGTACATAGAACATAGAAGACTAATAGGCCTGAATTCTTCAATTGTTTGGGGATCCTTGATCTTAGGAATCAGAGTAATCAAAGTGGTACTAAGTTTCCATTCCAAGAGTTCTCTTTGATTAAAGTCTTGAACAATCCCCATAAAATCCTCAGAAATAAAGTCCTAAGCTTTGAGGAAGAGATCCACAGGGAATCCATTTAAGCCAAGAGAGACATCATGATTGAGGTTGTTCATAGCCAGAGAATGTCATTGATTGAATGTCAGCTTGTAGGTGCTTCTAAACCTAATCTGAAGATTAGGGACCGGAACAAAGAGGGATCAAAGTAGGGTCTCCAGGTCTCAATTTCATTGTAAAGATTCTAGTAGATTGGAGAATATGAGCTGAAATGATATTGTGATCATCAATGACCACTCCATCCACTCTGAGATAGGTGATAGAGTGAGAAGTTTCGAGATAGGTGATAGAGTTGGAAGTTTTTTTGTAGTTGGCTAGAATGTGGAAAAGTTTGAAGCAAAGGCCTCCATATTTGCCCCAAGAGGCTCCTACTTTTCTTTTCTAGAAAGAAAAGCTCCCCTTTGAGCAGTTTGGTGAGACCAGTCTTAAGGTTCATCCGTTGTTCCCATTCAGAGTCATTTAAATCCCTTTTTCCTTTTTTTTTTTTTTGATAAATCAAACACACAAAATATATTGACAAAAAAATAAAGTGACTGAGGAGATTACTCGGCATGGGAAATACAAAAGGAGGAAACTACAGACTAAAGAGACTTCCCCAATAAAATATAGGCATGAAATTTTTTATTAGTTATTATACCCCATATTAGAGGTGGGCATTTCGGACTGAAAACCTGGACCGAATCGACAACCGGACCGATCGGGTCGGTTCGGATCGGTTTTAATTAATTATAAAAGTTTCAGTTGTAAAAGCCCGGTCCGACCCGAAGTTTCTGGTCTGGGCCTCGGTTTCCATTTCTGAAGCCCGTTGGATAATCGGCCTGGCCCGGGTATGAATAAAAAGTTAAAAAAGTAAAACCCTCAAAAGCATTTACTGGTCCGCTACTTCTCCTCATCGGCTAATCCTTTCAACTTGAAGTCTCCTGTGTGCGACTCCTCCCCGACCCTGTGCGACTCCTTGGCTACTCCTCTCGGATCTCTCCTCGACTCCCTGTGCAACGTTGTCTCCAGTCTCCACTTATCTGCACAAAGGTACTCTGTGTGTGACTTTGTTTTATTGTGTGTGACTGTGTGTCTCTGTTTTTTTGCCTTTCTATTTACGATTAGGAAGTCTGTGTATATCTTGTTCATAACTTCATATACAAAAACATCAAGAGGGAAGTAAGTGATCACAATTTTGATCATTCACCGTCTTTCTTGATCAAGAGGGAACCAAGCCTACAATACTCTATTCAAGTTCATCATCATTACAATGTATCCTCTAGTTATTGACATGAAACAGAAGAAATGTAGGAAGATCATTTTTTGATAAACTAGTTGTCCAGAATTGCAGATATGAGTGCAGAATTTGTCGACGTTTACAAAAGACTTCTTATACCAGCAACTTGAAAAACAAACTATTCGATTATATTGTGTCTTCTTAAGACATGCACCCAACATTAGCAGAGCGAAAACATAGTTATATTACTCATAAAGACATTGCAATATTACATTACACAACTTCACATATAGTGAAGGGTCTTGAAACTTACTGGAAAACATAGATATAGAAGACTTGAAGAACAACATTTCATTAGAGTGAAGAGCAATACTAGAGTTTATCAGGAGACAACCATTGCAACATAGTCATACAGCTGAGGATTGGTCCTGTTTCATGCTTTTATCTAGAAGTCCAACCAAGTTAAATGGGAGTGGCCCAGATCTCTTTGGTTTTCTGTAGTACTTCCCTAGCACTGGCTTTGCTGCTTCAGTCTGCAAGTTCTTTTTAAGAAACAAAAAATTAGAAGTTGCAGATTGATGATAAGGGAAGTTGATGTTGTTCAAATTAGAAAACTCACTACTTCTATCAAGTGATAATGTGGGATTTGAGGGAAGAGATGGTGAATGATGTGTTCCTAAGGACCTATATCATGGTGAATGTTGTTGATCCAAAATGCCCACCCCTATTTGGCCATGCTTAGGGACTCAACTTTTACAATGTATTTCCATTGCTTAGGGACCCCATATTTACATGATATTGGTGTTTGCGTATTTTTCAGGTCATTAACTTATTATAAATAAGTCGATATTGGTGTTGTCGGTGACTAGGCAAAAATGAGGAAAAAAATGCTGTAAGTGTTTTTTTTTCCAACATTGTGCATTTTTTATTGGATTATTTTTTCGAGTTTATTAAATGTTTGTGAATAATAAATGACTATTATTGATGTGATTTAGGTTAAGCGCAAGGCGCTCAATCGTGGAAGGTGTTTCAACAACTCCAAGTTCATCACCATCACCATAAACTCAAGGTACACCGTCATCTCAAGATGAACCATCTCAAAATGCACCACCTAGTCAAGAGGGATCATCATCTCAAAATCCACCACCTACTAAAGCGGGAGGACTTCCCCCCCTTCTACAACAAAAACATCGGAGGTATGGAGTCATTTTACTAAAACAACCATAGCGGAAAAAGGGGAGAGGGCAATTTGTATGCATTGCAAAAGTGATTTGGCATGCAATAGTCTAGTAAATGGTACATCTAGCCTACTTAGACATTTACGCGTGTCTTGTCCAAAATCTCCTTTAAAAGTCGCAAGTAACCAAAAAGTCATTTGTTTTGATAATAAGGGTACCCCAGTGTCACACTCATTTAATAAAGAGACATGTAGAAGGAAGTGTGTAGAAATGCTTATTATTGATGAGCTTCCTTTTAAGCATGTGGAAGGGATAGGATTTAAACGATTTATGAAGGAGGCACAACCTAAGTTTGATCCACCATCTCGTAGAACCGTTGCTAGAGATGTGTGGTCTATTTTTCAAGAAGAAAAGGCTAAGATCAAGAGTGTCATATCTCAAAACAATCAAATAGTTTCTCTCGCCACCGACACTTGGACTTCAATCCAAAATGTTAATTATATGGCTATAACCGCCCATTTTACTGATGATGGTTGGAATGTGCATAAAAGAATTATTAATTTTTGTCAAATTATCAACCATTCTAGGGATGCTATTGGGAGACTTTTAGAGAGGTGTTTGAGGGATTGGAGCATAGATAGGGTATTTACTATTACTCTTGATAATGCTACTTCAAATGATGGTGTTGCTAGGCATATGAATAGGAAATTGAATGGGTGGAATACACTTTTGTTGGATGGAGAGCTTTTGCATATGAGGTGTTGTGCTCACATCATCAATTTGATTGTTTGTGATGGATTGGTTGAGTTGCACACTTCTATTAAGAGTCTCATCCCCCGCTAGGTTGGAGAGATTTAGGCAATGTTTAGCCATTGAGAAAATTGATAGCAAAGGTCTTTTGCCATTGGAGTGTAAAACTAGGTGGAATTTGACCTACTTATTGTTAGAAGTGGCTTTAAAAGTACAAAAGGCATTTGAAAGGTTTGCGGATGAGGATATGGACTTTGTTTCTTACTTTACTTGTGGTGATGACTATTGTGAGAAACCAAGAAATAAAAAAAGAAGGGTTGAGGGAGGTGAGAAAGAAAGAGTTGAAATCCCATGTGCCACTGATTGGTTGTATGCGAAGGCTTTTGTCAAGTTTTTGAAGAAGTTTTATGAGGCTACTTTGAAGTTTAATTGTTACCAAAAGGTGACGGCCAATGCACCCTTCCAAGAAATGTTCAAGATTGTGAAAGATTTAAAGTCCACAATGAGAAATGGTGATCCTTTTATGAAAAAGGCTGCAAGTTCCATGAAATTAAAGTTTGACAAGTATTGGGGAAGTATAAAAGATGTAAATCAAGTTATGCTTGTGGCGGTGGCTCTTGATCCTCGTTACAAACTTGACTACATTACTTACGGGTTAGAATTCTTAGTTGAAGATTCTTGGAAGGCAGATGAGTTAACACTAGGGGTGAGAAATCTATTAATACGCTTGTATGGAGCGTATAAAAATGATAATCCAAATCAACCACATGCTTATTCAGAGGTTTTAGATGAGAATGGTGGCATTGAAAATGAAGAAGGGAGTGATCCATTATTAGATGGTTTTATGAAAAGAAGAAAGTAGAAGGATGTGGTTTATATTACAAATGAAGTTGATAAGTATTTGGCGGAGGCATCTGAAAATTCAAAGAATTTAGCATTTAATTTGCTAAAATGGTGGAAAGAGAACTCTTCAAGGTTTCCCATCCCTTCTAAGGTTGCAAGGGACGTGTTTGCAAGGGACAATAAGTTAATCAACAATAAATTAGTATGGTTGCATATTAACATATTAATCAACAGTAATTTGAAATCAATAGTAAACTTCTCTATTAAAGTCTATTTCAGCCTATTACATAAGAACTGAAAGTTTTCTAAAACACCACCATTTGACCCAGCTGGACGAGCAGGAATCAATGTCAATAAGGCACGGGATTTGCCTGAAAAATATAAACAACAAGAACATAAAGTTGCGATAACTTCCGCAAGTTGCAATATAAAGTAAAAAGATAAAATACATGCTTGGTGGCTAAATTATTAAACATACCTCAATCTAGATAACTGGATTAGCCGAACTAGTAGTTGTAATATCTTCCGCAAGTTGCAATATTTCAATTTCTACAAGTCAAGAACATACATGCATACATGAGAAAATATTTTGACAAAGTTAAAAGTATTCAAAAATGAATAAAAATTTCTTACCTTTCTCCATTTTCTCCAAAGAGTTGTAGAAATCTATTTCATCCTACGTGAGCTCTTTAAAAAAGTCAAAAGCATCGATTTTAAGCCAGTCATTGGTGCAAATAAGAGCTTCCACCGTTTTAGGAGTCAAACAGGCCCGAAAAGGATCCACAACTCTTTTTACGGCGCCAAAAGCGGCTTCTGATGTCACACTTGAAATCGGAACCGCAAACACGTCTCTTGCAACCTTAGAAAGGATGGGAAACCTTGAAGAGTTCTCTTTCCACCATTTTAGCAAATTAAATGCTAAATTCTTTCAATTTTCGGATGCCTCCGCCAAATACTTATCAACTTCATTTGTAATATAAACATCCTTCTCTTTTCTTCTTTTCATAAAACCATCTAATAATGGACCACTCCCTTCTTCATTTCCAATGCCACCATTCTCATCTGAAACCTCTGAATAAGCATGTGGTTGATTTGGATTATCATTTTTATACGCTCCATACAAGCGTATTAATAGATTTCTCACCCCTAGTGTTAACTCATCTGCCTTCCAAGAATCTTCAACTAAGAATTCTAACCCGTAAGTAATGTAGTCAAGTTTGTAACGAGGATCAAGAGCCACCGCCACAAGCATAACTTGATTTACATCTTTTATACTTTCCCAATACTTGTCAAACTTTAATTTCATGGAACTTGCAGCCTTTTTCATAAAAGGATCACCATTTCTCATTGTGGACTTTAAATCTTCCACAATCTTGAACATTTCTTGGAAGGGTGCATTGGCCGTCACCTTTTGGTAACAATTAAACTTCAAAGTAGCCTCATAAAACTTCTTCAAAAACTTGACAAAAGCCTTCGCATACAACCAATCAGTGGCGCATGGGATTTCAACTCTTTCTTTCTCACCTCCCTCAACCCTTCTTTTTTTATTTCTTGGTTTCTCACAATAGTCATCACCACAAGTAAAGTAAGAAACAAAGTCCATATCCTCATCCGCAAACCTTTTAAATGCCTTTTGTACTTTTAAAGCCACTTCTAACAATAAGTAGGTCAAATTCCACCTAGTTTTACACTCCAATGGCAAAAGACCTTTGCTATCAATTTTCTCAATGGCTAAACATTGCCTAAATCTCTCCAACCTAGCGGGGGATGACCTCGTATACTTGCAAGCCCTACGAATACTCTTAATAGAAGTGTGCAACTCAACCAATCCATCACAAATAATCAAATTGATGATGTGAGCACAACACCTCATATGCAAAAGCTCTCCATCCAACAAAAGTGTATTCCACCCATTCAATTTCCTATTCATATGCCTAGCAACACCATCATTTGAAGTAGCATTATCAAGAGTAATAGTGAATACCCTATCTATGCTCCAATCCCTCAAACACCTTTCTAAAAGTCTCCCAATAGCATCCCCAGAATGGTTGATAATTTGACAAAAATTAATAATTCTTTTATGCACATTCCAACCATCATCAGTAAAATGGGCGGTTATAGCCATATAATTAATATTTTGGATTGAAGTCCAAGTGTCGTGGGTGAGAGAAACTCTTTGATTGTTTTGAGATATGACACTCTTGATCTTAGCCTTTTCTTCTTGAAAAATAGACCACACATCTCTAGCAACGGTTCTACGAGATGGTGGATCAAACTTAGGTTGTGCCTCCTTCATAAATCGCTTAAATCCTATCCCTCATCAATAATAAGCATTTCTACACACTTCCTTCTACATGTCTCTTTATTAAATGAGTGTGACACTGGGGTACCCTTATTATCAAAACAAAGGACTTTTTGGTTACTTGCGACTTTTAAAGGAGATTTTGGACAAGACACGCGTAAATGTCTAAGTGGGCTAGATGTACCATTTACTAGACTATTGCATGCCAAATCACTTTTGCAATGCATACAAATTGCCCTCTCCCCTTTTCCCGCTATGGTTGTTTTAGTAAAATGACTCCATACCTCCGATGTTTTTGTTGTAGAAGGAAGAGGGGAAATCCTCTCGCTTTAGTAGGTGGTGGATTTTGAGACGATGATCCCTCTTGACTAGGTGGTGCATTTTGAGATGGTTCATCTTGAGATGACGGTGTACCTTGAGTTTGTGGTGATGGTGATGAACTTGGAAACACCTTCCATGGTTGAGCGCCTTGCGCTTAACCTAAATCACTTCAATAATAGTCATTTATTATTCACAAACATTTAATAAACTCGAAAATATAATCCAATAAAAAATGCACAATGTTGGAAAAAAAACACTTACGACATTTTTTTTCTCATTTTTGCCTAATCACCGACAACACCAATATCGACTTATTTATAATAAGTTAATGACCTGAAAAATAAGCAAACACCAATATCATGTAAATATGGGGTCCCTAAGCAATGGAAATACATTGTAAAAGTTGAGTCCCTAAGCATGGGCAAATAGGGGTGGGCATTTTGGATCAACAATATTCACCATGATATAGGTCCATAGGAACACATGTCATTCACCATCTGTTCCCTCAAATCCCACATTATCACTTGATAGAAGTAGTGAGTTTTCTAATTTGAACAACATCAACTTCCCTTATCATCAATCTGCAACTTCTAATTTTTTGTTTCTTAAAAAGAACTTGCAGACTGAAGCAGCAAAGCCAGTGCTAGGGAAGTACTACAGAAAACCAAAGAGATCTGGGCCACTCCCATTTCACTTGGTTGGACTTCTAGTTAAAAGCATGAAACATGACCGATCCTCAGCTGTATGACTATGTTGCAATGGTTGCCTCCTAATAAACTCTAGTATTGCTCTCCACTCTAATGAAATGCTGCTCTTCAAGTCTTCTATATCTATGTTTTCCAGTAAGTTTCAAGACCCTTCACTATATGTGAAGTTGTGTAATGTAATATTGCAATGTCTTTATGAGTAATATAACTATGTTTTCGCTCTGCTAATGTTGGGTGCATGTCTTAAGAAGACACAATATAATCGAATAGTTTGTTTTTCAAGTTGCTGGTATAAGAAGTCTTTTGTAAACGTCGACAAATTCTGCACTCATATCTGCAATTCTGGACAACTAGTTTATCAAAAAATGATCTTCCTACATTTCTTCTGTTTCATGTCAATAACTAGAGGATGCATTGTAATGATGATGAACTTGAATAGAGCATTGTAGGCTTGGTTCCCTCTCGATCAAGAAAGACAGTGAATGATCAAAACTGTGATCACTTACTTCCCTCGATGTTTTTGTATATGAAGTTATGAACAAGATATACACAAACTTCCTAATCGTAAATAGAAAGGCAGAAAAACAGAGTCACACACTAAAAACAGAGTCATACACAGAGTACCTTTGTGCAGAGAAGTTGAGACTGGAGACAACGTTGCACAGGGAGTCGAGGATGAGAGATCCGAGAGGAGTAGCCAAGCCGAGGAGGAGAGGAGTAGCCAAGGAGTCGCACAGGGTCAGGGAGGAGTCGCACACATGAGACTTGAAGTTGAAAGGATTAGCCGATGAGGAGAAGTAGCGGACCAGTAAATGCTTTTGAGGGTTTTACTTTTTAACTTTTTATTCATACCCGGGCCGGGCCGGTTATCCGACGGGCTTCAGAAATGGAAATCGAGGCCCAGACCAGAAACTTCGGGTTGGACCGGGCTTTTACAACTGAAACTTTTATAATTAATTAAAATCGAACCGATCGGTCCGGTTGTCGATTGGGTCCGAAATGCCCACCCCTAATATGGGGTATAATAACTAATACAAAATTTCATGCCTATATTTTTATTGGGGAAGTCTCTTTAGTCTGTAGTTTCCTCCTTTTGTATTTCCCATGCCGAGTAATCTCCTCGGTCACTTTATTTTTTTGTCAATATATTTGGTGTGATTGATTTATCAAAAAAAAAAAAAAAAAGAAGATAGAGGAAAAAGGGATTTAAATGACTCTGAATGGGAACAATGGATGAACCTTAAGACTGGTCTCACCAAACTGCTCAAAGGGGAGCTTTTCTTTCTAGAAAAGAAAAGTAGTTTTCTTTCTAGAAAAGAAAAGTAGGAGCCTCTTGGGGCAAATATGGGGGCCTTTGCTTCAAACTTTTCCACATTCTAGCCAACTACAAAAAAATTCCAACTCTATCACCTATCTCGAAACTTCTCACTCTATCACCTATCTCAGAGTGGATGGAGTGGTCATTGATGATCACAATATCATTTCAGCTCATATTCTCCAATCTACTAGAATCTTTACAATGAAATTGAGACCTGGAGACCCTCCTTTGATCCCTCTTTGTTCCGGTCCCTAATCTTCAAATTAGGTTTAGAAGCACCTACAAGCTGACATTCAATCAATGAAATTCTCTGGCTATGAACAACCTCAATCATGATGTCTCTCTTGGCTTAGATGGATTCCCTGTGGATCTCTTCCTCAAAGCTTAGGACTTTATTTCTGAGGATTTTATGGGGATTGTTCAAGACTTTAATCAAAGGGAACTCTTGGAATGGAAACTTAGTACCACTTTGATTACTCTGATTCCTAAGATCAAGGATCCCCAAACAATTGAAGAATTCAGGCCTATTAGTCTTCTATGTTCTATGTACATAGTTATCTTTAATGTCTGAGGTCCTTCCTTCGCTGATTTCTCCATTTCAGTCTGCTGGAGTTCGCTGATTTCTCCATTTCAGTCTGCTGGAGTTGAACATAGATAGTCAGTGGATGGTTTTCTTATTGCCAATTAGATCATGAACTCCAGAATTAGTCGAGGAAAACCTGGTCTGATGTTCAAAGTGGGTTTCTATAAAGTTTTGCTAATGATCGTCTCTTGGGACTACATTTCGACACTCGCTAACTGTGCTCTGTACACAAATGGATGGTCTGGATTCAAACTCTTTTGTCTACAGCCCGCTTTTTCCATCTCTATTCATGGTACTTCTTTTGGTCACTCAAATCTACTAAAGGAGTCAGGCAGGGAGACCCCCTCTCTCTTATGTTTACCTTAGCTCTTATTTTTATCTTAGCTGCTGGAGTATTGACTGGTTTAGTGTCTAAAGCTCACCAACTCCATCTACTAAATGGGGTTCAAGTCTCCCCCTCCCAAGCAATTCCCATCCTTCAATATGAAGATGATGCCTGATGGTAGTGAGAGACCTTCTGCTTTGGTTTGAGGCGGTGTCTAGCTCAAGGGTTAAAAAATCTCAGCCTTTTGCCATTGGTGAAGCTTGAGAGATTGATCAATGGGCTCCTTATTGGATTGCAAGAAGGGTTCCTTTCCTTGTGTCTACTTAGGCGTACCCCTTGGTGCTAAGTTCAAAAGTACTAGAGTACAGTGGAAAGAATAGAAAAGAGACAGAAAAGGTACATTTCAATGGCTGGCAGAGCCACTCTAATCAAGTCTACTACTGCGAGTTTATAATGTCCTTGTGTACCATTCTTGACTCTATTGCTGATAGAATTGAGAGATGTATGAGGAATTTTTTTGGGGCACTTCTCCTTCCTGTAAGAAATACCATCTTTTGAACTGGAAGCATGTCAGCCCAAAGATCAAGGTGGCATTGGAATTAGAAGAATCAGAGAGTTCAACAAATCCCTTCTCCTCAAATGACTATGGAGATTTGGTAATGAGCCTGAAGCCTTGCGGAGACGAATCATTGTTGGTAAGTATGGAACCTTTTCTTCTGATTGGTTCACCAATGACCTTCCTTGTACTTATGGATGGTCCTTCTGGAAGGTAAGCATGAAGCATGAAACTGAAAAATTGTATTTCAAACAATATTTCTTTTAAATCTCATAGTGGTGATAGAATCCGATTTCGGGATCAGAATTGGTTAGATGACAGGCCTTTAAAGGTTATGTTTCCTGCTATCTTTAGCATTTCTAACAACAAACATGGTACTATAAAAGAATTATGGGATTCTATTCACTTAGGATGGAACTTCCAGCTCAAAAGGAATTTGAATGATTGGGAAGTTAGTCAATGACAGAGTTAGCGGGAGCCACAGAACATTTCCAGCCAGATAATACAGAGACAAATGGAAATGGTTTGGCATAGACTCAAACTTTACTTGCTGAATGCTACCAACATCTGGCACCAATATTACTTCCTCCCCCCTTGAGTTCCAGACTCAACAGTCTTCAATCCTGTATTTGGATAAAGGAAATCTCACCCTAGGCTTCTGTTTTACTCTGTTCAGTACTTCATGGCAAGATCCTCACAGTGGATAATATCAATAAAAGGGGCTTCTCTACTCCCAACCATTGTATCTTGTGGGGCTTCTCTATCAATAGAAGGAAATTCCTGCTCCTTTATCCTTGAATTCTGGTCTAAGTACCTCACTGAGTATCACGTGAATGCTTCTCTCCCTACTTCCGTCATTGAATGGGTAGAGCTATTCAAGTCAGGTAGCTAGAACATTCCTAATTTCACTCTGTCCTGTCTGGAGCTTGGACCAGGGATAGACTCATTCATGCTTCAGTCTTCAGTCTGGATCATTTGGAGGGATAGAAATAATAATAGAATATTTAGGAATGTGCATAAGAATGTAGATGCTCTTTGGAAAGATACTAAAGTCACCTTATAGCTTTGGGGCAGTAGTTGGGACAAATTGAGGGATAAGGCATTCTGATTGTATGTTTAGTTGGGAATCCCTTGTACTGAACAATCATACTTGACATTCTTGATGTATTATTTTGTTAGTTATATTCAGGATACTTGTCCTGATGATTTCCAATTTTGATAAATACAATACTCATGTTTTGCTGATAAAAAATCTCTAAATTTGTCCTAGTTCTTCTCCCACAACACAAAGTAGCTTTGATTTATATCTATAGAATCAATTGTCTTATGAATATTTCTGATAACCTATTGTTCCTTTTGTCCAAATAAAACCCAAACCATTGCATGTACCATTCTTTTCTAGACCCATCTACCAAACATAGTAGAGAGATCTACTAGAAGCATGCACACTTTCAACCCAAGACAAAAGGAGGAGGCAGTAGGAAAAATGTACGTGAAATTCAGAGAAAGCTCTAGATCAAATAGATCCCACAAAGGAGCATCCCAGCAACAAAGTCAATGGTTTCTTCAGTACGGCCACAGAACACAATGGTTGGGAATGATGGGCCCCCTTTTAAAATGATGTTGTCAAAAGTTGTGGGACAATCCATTTAGGAGGGATTTCCTTGGTCCAAAGAGTGCAGATTGCAGATTATAAGGTCCATGAGAGGAATGACTGGAGATGGGGCATGGTACCAATCCGTAACTGGAACTTGGAGTCTTTATCCATCAATTACCATTTATCCTGCTCATCATCAAGAGAAACTGCATCTCTATCAATGCAGAAGATTGGTCATCTTTGGAATTTCCCAATCACTGAGATTCCTTAACTAAAAATTCTGCCCTTGAGAAGAAGAGTCCCAGTAGTCAATCACTTTACTTTCCCTACTCTGTTACTAGAAGCATTATAGATGACCAAAAAAAGCAATCCTGAGAGCCAACTGCCCAATCCACTTATGATCCCAAAGCTGAACTCTTGCACCATCATGCACTTGGAGGGAGATTGCATCATGCAAAAAACCCTTGGTTCTTCATGAATCATTCCATAGAGACACCCACAGGAGGAGTTAGGAGCTTTGGTAAACCAATTCAAACCTGTGTGGCTATCCTCCCTCTCTTAGTCCAGATAACTAGCAACCCAACTACGATTTTTTACTCTTATCTATTGTACTTGCACTGGCACTGTGTTGATTTTTATGGTAATGAAACAATTCCAACATTTTGGGCCAAATTAGATGTTTGAATTATTGCTGAAACAGGACTTATTGGAAACTCTAAGTGGTACTTGGAACATTGGCTGTGAGTCTGGAGTTAACAATATAGGATGCTAATAAGATAAAATTAGTTTACTAACTAGGAAGAAAATGGTGGAAGATATGGTGGTATATTGCTCCAATAAAATGATGTTTAAGTAAAAAAGCTCTCAATGAGATCTAAAACTAACTTCTGTTGTCAATTTTAAGTTCTTGTTTGATGCAAGGGTTTCATCCCAGTTTGTAGAATATACTCTCCACCATCAACTAGGCATATTCCAGATAATTCTGCATTAATGCCTACATTGAACTAGAATTTGGAAAGTTCTTAGAATTGAATGTTGACTTTTGTTAACTGAATCTCTAGACAATTAGAACCATCTAACAAATGCCTCTTAAATAGGTTCTTTTGGTTCATTTACCTATGTGTTATGCTTAAATTTCAAATATAATTTGCAATGCTAGTTAAATTTATGCAAACGATTTTGCATCTACAGATGGACCTGATCTGGGAAGAACTTGGTGGGAAGTTCAAGGATCTTCTTGAATTTGGGAGGACAGGAATGGTGGCTGCTATCTTAGCTACAAGTCAAAGGCTACACAGTCATGAACCAAAGGTTATTTTCTATTCATTATTTATTTATATTTTTCTAATGTTTGTTACATGCTATGTAGTAAATGCGGATAACGGACCCTTTGCGATCTAGGACTGATTTAAGATTAAGCAGATTAATCGGATTTCATCGATCTACCTTTTCAAAGTATACATTTTTATACCCTCACTAATGTAAATTATAATAAATAACATATCTTGACAATAAAGATTAATAAGACAAGTATTATAGAACAATAAAAGTCATATTATAGAGCAAATTATATAATCATGTCCACAACATCCCACCACATTATAGAGCAACAACCACCACCACCCAACAAAACAATTTCATTTATCCCCGTTTTTTTGTGACTCACCGATTTCTCACTTGAGATGTATGTGCCATAAGATTAATTTTTTTTTTAATTGTTTCCAATTCACTAGTTTTTATCTCTTTCAGAAAGAGAGTAATAAAAAAAATCAAGATATCAAAGAGTTCAAATATAATTTTAAAATGTAATCATTATGATCGGTGACCGCTAAATTCAACCACTAAATACCTAGTTCGGATTGCTCTACCCCCAATTTTCATTAAATCACCACTTAATCGGCGATTAATTGCCGCATAAATAACCCAGGCTACACGTTTGCCTCATCTTTTAATTCTGAAATTATTATTATCATCATCATATTATTATTATTGTTATTGTTATTATTATTAGTAGTAATTTTTAAATTACTCATTCAAGGACATGGAGTCCTTAACTTTTTGTCAGTGGTTCTATTCATCAACTAAGATCCTCTAAAATACAATACATAGTGCAGATTAATTTTGCTTCTGGAAGTCAAAAGTTATTTGACCATAGTTGTAATGTTTATCATGAGGTTTATTTCATTGTTTGTCTGCAGTGCTGTCTGGCACTTGCTGCCGCTGTTTCTTTTGGGACTGAATCTCCAACTTGGATTGTTCCTCGATTATTATTTCTTGACAGCTACTTATATACTGAAGATAAGTCTGGTTGGAAATGGGTGAAGGGTACTGAGAAGATGCATGTTTTGGGTTGTTTGATGCTGCAAACAATTTTCAAATACCCCAGTGTATGTATTATTTGTTCTCTTCCAAACCCGCGTCTGGCTTTTACTCGTTTTCTCCTGTTTCTTCACTTATTTCCATTGCTTTGCTCACCTTCTGCTCATGCAATAATTTTCAAGTAAGAATTGGCTAGATTCATGATAATCAGACAGCTGATCTTGTGGTTTGTCTTGTAGGAGCTTATTTAATATATCGTTAGTTAAATTAAATAAGACATTCGTGTCTTGGCGGGTCATGTCGTTACAGGACACAGTTAACCTATTACTGAATAAGTTACCTAATAGGTTGGTAACGGGCCAGTTAATTAGCTTGTCATGTCAAATGCAAGGTCTTGTGTCACAGTTTGACCAACCTAACCCGCTAATTTCTTCTCATGGCTTCATGCTCGGGTTGAAATTGCCACCCTAACCCACTGTCATTTACTCTCACTTTCTCTAGAGATATAGGAAAATGTCATGTACCACCTGGACAGTTGGGGCTCAGCTTGTCATTGTTGATTCTCATCCAAGAATTTATGATAGCCTGTTAGTTTTAAAAAGACATACATGTGTCTGAACAAGTTTGTATTGGTTTCTAACTGGTGAAAACCAAATGTTTTTAAAATAACTAGACCAAAAAGTTTTTTGCACAACCCTATATTGGTTATGCTTCAATATACTGATTTCAACCTTGATTAATCTACGAAACCCGAGTGCTGACACCAACTGTCTTATTTTTTTTTTTTTTTTTTTGGGTGAATTGCTCCAATTAGGAGAATTGTACCCCATAGGATTAAATTCTTTATTCGCTTGTAATTATTTATTTTAGATTCTTTCTTGAATTTAATCTACAGAATTGTTGAAAGAGATGTCTAGGACTATATCAGTTGATTGATTATTGACTTAGGGTATTTTCAAGTTGGAGGGATTGAATAATGAATTTTGATTACCTGACAGCTATTTGTTAACTTTTCCATTTTTTTCTTTTGCATTGTCAGTCTGCTGCCCTCCAAGTAAAGTGTAGCCTGATATCTGGAATTATTTATTTGGTTTTTCATCTGTCAAATAGATCTTGCTTCTTAAACCCACAAAAGAGCATTTTAATTTTTTAAAGAAAAGTCGACTCCTAGCATACAAAACTATTCATTCTCTTATCATGACTGAATGGCCCTTTTAATCTTTGGCAGGAGTTCATTCAGTCATATGCCACAAGTATTATATCTATGGACGCTGACCAAGTTCTTCAAACTGCAAAAGATGCACGAGGGGGGTGGGTCATTGAGTCTTTTCTTGAATCTAATGTTTCCGCAAAACAAAAACGCAAACTGATTGTGAAGTAAGTTACATGATTGTGTTTATAAATTAAACTTTTTGTTTTATGTAGAGATGAAAATATGTACTTGGGGTGTAACAGTCATAAGAGGACGAATAAACATGCTATTTGTCACTTGATGTGTTATTGAAACTTATTATAATCTTCACACGGACAGCTTCTTAAATGGTATAGGAAATACTTGGCACATCCATCATCTTAACTTGGACTAGGCATCTTGAAAGCACTCCTGTTCATTCTCATTGAGATTTGACGTGTCATGACCCCACAATTTTTTTTATTGAAATGAAGCAAATTGTAATGCCTTGAAACTGCCCCAAGGAGGAAAATTTACCTCTTTTTCTGGTTCAGGTTTCCCTTCGTACAAAATCTCATGTTTCTATTAGGATTGTAATTGAGGTTGAATGAGTGTGGAAATTCGCCCTAGAATGAACTTGTTTGATAGGTAAGAGAATGAAGCCATTCAAATGATTATGTTCTTCAAGCGATTTCTCTAAGGAAAGAAGAAGACGTGGGAGTGGAAGTGGGAGGAGAATGGGGGGTTCTAGGTCAAGTTTTTTTCACCAAGCTTATGGAGGTAGGGTTCCGAATGGAGTGCCAAGCAATTTTCCAACCGCTTTTGTATGGATGAAACCCATACCCTTTCGGGTTTTTTTTTCTTCATATGTCAAAGTGTATGGAACCGACTTTCGACTAGAGATGCCCTCATTGCTAGGGGTATGGATATTGACTAGCGTGCGGGGATTCCACCTTTTAGAGGAGACCCGCCTCCCATTTGTCATTGCATTGTCATCTATGGATCATTTTTGTGGTTAGGTTTGAGCTGGTGTGGGTCATGCCGTGACCAATTTTGGAAGCTTGGTGGTCATGGAAAGGATTCCTTCTCTCAATAGTGCTGGGAGACTAGTCTAGAAGCTCATCCTTATGCGGTATGTTGGAATCTTTGGAGGGAGTCGAATCAAAGAATCTTCGGACACTTGAAGAGTCCAAGTTATGTATGGAGTGTCTGATCCTTGTATGACATTGGGCGTCGGCTAGGGCGGAATTGTTCGAGTTCAGTTGCAAAGCTTTTGGGCTAACTAGGACACTTCGCTATTCACTCACTAATCTCTCTTTAGTGGAGTGTAACATCATGTATATTCCATCCTTTTTTTTTTTTTTCCTTTTCTTAATGATATACATATTTTGACCTTTAAAAAAACTATCGAAGCTGAGTGTCCTAGTTTCTCCATAGATGTATGATATCGAGTTTAAGGATTTCAACGGCTTCTCGTTTTTAGGAAACATGGGTAGGATGAGGTTTGTCATATTGGATGGACACAATAATCTTAAAATGCTTTTTGGATAAATAAAACACATACATAATCATCGAGCCATTCATATATTACACTTTCGATAACACTAATAGATTTTAAACTACTCTCTCTCTCTCTAAAAAAAAAGAAAGAAAGAAGAGATAATGCTTGGCTGGAGATTTCAAAAATGGAGCTTGCATTTTGAGTAAGGCCACAATGAAGTAATCTGTAGCAACACTTTGTCAATTGTTTGGAACATATCTGTTATTTTTCAACATACATCGAATCTAGTGCAAGTTTATGACCAAGGCCGTGAACCAATTTATGCTTGAAATTCAATGCGATTGTGTGATGGGACATCTGAATGCTATTTGATCTTTTAATATCTAATGGTTGTTATCATGTGAAAATATTTACACCATTTATGTATGTTTACTAGATAATGTATCCATCTTTATTTATCTGTTAGTCTTTGTATGTATAATAGTTCGTTTTTGTGTTTAATGGGAGAGTCGTAATTGGGTAGCCTCTTCGGCACAATCACCATTAGTGCGAGATTGCTTTGCTTGGATAGTTGTATAGTAACTCCATTGCACTCACTATCTTTTTGGTTTTCATTGAAGGCTTCGAGGTCATTTTGGAGAACTTTCAACACATTTATCAGGTTCTTTTACTGTTGAAAAATGCTTTGTCTCCAGTAATGCAGCACTCAAGGAGAACATAGCGTCCGAGTTGTTAGCTGTGCGTGGTGAACTCTCAAAGACAAAGCAGGGTCCTTATCTTTTGAGGAAGCTAGATATAGATGGGTAAGTTTATTTCAAAGTTTTATGGCATGACCTGTAGCTTACTACATGTCTTGAAGAATAATTTATTGTGGAGCTTTAGCTAAAGAACAATGTAGTCCAAACACTGTTAATAACTTGAGAATCATTGAAAACCATTTTTCGGTATGTTTGCATTGTGAAATGTGTTGGGTGTCAACTCTGTTGTCCTCAATGCCCTTAGATACCTCGTTTCAACTTGTAATAGTTGTAGCGAGTTGGTAGTAGGTTTGAACCGGCCTAATGAGTTAGAGCTAGATAATGAGTTTTCAAGTAGTAAGAGGTAGGAGTGATTATGGATCCTGTAAAGCCCTGTTGATTTTGTTTGTTTGTTTGTGATTTTGTTTCAGATTTGCAGCACGGCCTGATCAGTGGAGATCGAGGCTAGAATCTAAACAAAATGTTTATAAAGACTTTTATGCTACTTTTGGCTCTACGGAGACCAAACCATCACAAGAAAAACGTCCTCGTGTTGAAACTTCTCGCTCATCGCCCCCAAGAGGTGTGAAGAAGTTGAAGAAAGAGATTGATCAATACTTTACTTCCTCAAATACATCTTCAGGCCCCAGTCTTGAGGCTTCTATGGCGAAATTGGGCTTCGCTGGAACCAAGCGTAAGAATTTTGGCAAAGATTCCATGGAGGATAATGCCACAAAAAAGAAAAAAAGGAAATGAGTAAATGAAGAATACTTGGTGGGTCTGACAATATACACTTTTAGAAGAGGGTAAATGGGCTGAAGCAGTTGCCAAGATTCTATCAAGTGACAAGAAAATGCAAAGACAGTGTACGGGAGCATGTTACTGGAGAAGTTCAAGAGTTGAGTATACCTTGGTTTGTAGTTTTTACGCAATCCATGTCAGATGTAATTCTGCATGAAGTTTTGGTTTTCGTGACACGCTAAGGGAGTGTCGCATGCCTCTGTTTTGTTTTTCTGAATTATGTGTTGTAATAGATCGATAACAATAATTGTTGCCAATTGTGTTATGGTCGAGTGGTTAGGTCTGTGTGGGTTTATCCCCCACGTCCTAGGTTCGAGATCCGCCGGCGGCATTGAGTTTTAAGGGTCTGTCACATTCATGATGAAATTGAGTTTTATGTGTATCATGTCACTTAATATTTTGGTTTTCTTAATTGCGATGCTGCTGTTGCAGAATGAAGTTGGGAATAGAAAGGTTTTTATTTATTTAATTATTAAATTAATTAATTTCTTTTTATATATAATCAAGAAGCACTCCAGAACCACAACAGGTGCTAATTCTTTGTTGGGGTGGGTCTTCATCAGATCAATGACAAACATACTGAGTTTTCGAATCTGAATCTTCCCATAAATCAGATTTCAAGTAAAATAAGGTGGGTTTTTATTTATTTATTTTAGGGAGGTATGCTATCATATTCTTAAATAAATGGGTTAAAAAAAATTGTGAGATTGAATTTATTATGTAGTAAACTATATTCTTCTTATACTAGAACAATTTTCATTAACTCTATTCAAAAGAAGTATACTAACAAAAAAAACTTAATTTTAAGACATAACTTGAATATTTATATTCAGCTTTATAGAAGATTAATTTCAATTTAATCTACGCTAAGAGAAGTTTCCGACATTGTAAATTATGTCAAAACCTGAATAATGGAATGCGTTCTTTTTTTTTAGCAGGAAGCAACCGAAAATGACGAATGGGAGACTGCTGGTGAAAAGCATTCTAGAAGGAGGCTGCAAAAGGTGCTTGGTTACATATACTCATCTTTTTCCTTCTTTCTTTTTTTTTTTTTTTTTTTTTTTTTTTTTCCAATTTAATTCAACAATAAGAGTTGTAAATTTTTGTAAGTTGCATTTGATAGTCATAGAATTTGTCCTCTTTATGTGGATTCAAAGTTATTAAGCAACATTACCCTTGTTGGTTACTTCATATTTGTCTACTCTTGGTTTAGTTGTTTTGGTTACCAACAAGAAGCTTGATTTTTCTTCTTTTGTTTTCAACTTATGGTATAAAAAAATACATAAGGTTGGAATATTTCTAAAGTTTCATTGAAAACAAGGTTTTACATAGAAGAATTTAAATGTTTTAGTATTTACATAACAAATATGGAGGGGTTAAAGGTAGCCAAATTGGTTGGCTAAGGGCTGTGGTGGTTTGTTCCCCACATCTTGGATTCGATATCTACCAGTGGCATGCAGTGGGAGGGGTTAAGGGTAAAAAAAATAAAAATAAAAATAAAAAATAAAATAAAATTGAGGGCACCTTTGATACCCACTGAAAAGCCTTTCGTGGTTCTTTTACCTGGACTGAAAAATATACCAGAAGATGATTCTTTGATCATTGATTTTGTTTCATCGTAGTTATATTGATCATATACTAAGTTATAGCACATGAAATTCGAACTGCAGTTCATAGCATTCAAGTGCAGTTCGAATAGTATCACGACTGGCATGCTATATGTCATTAATAACTTCTTCATTGGAACTTGGAATCAGTTGATTCTTTTGTGTTTTCGAATCTTTGCAACACTGTCAGTTGGATGTTATAACATGCACGATTTAGTTTATGAGAAGCAAATTATGGGTCCTAGAATATGCTTGGGCATTTCCTTGCAACAACATGAATTTCATGTAGTTATTCGTGGTACAGGGTTTCCTAAACACACTTGTAGGGGTTCTAAAGTGGTGTACAGTGTAATGTATGAATACTTAGAAGTAACCATAGATGTTGAGCACCCGCCCTAATCTCCGCCACACTGTCAATTTGAGGTTTGTCTTTCTATGTTCTAATCTTTGTTACTTTTGTTTGGATAAGCTCCAGACAGTAAGGTGTGGTAGCGAAGAATCATTTCTACTGACCCTTATCAAACAAGGGCTAATGCATGACTATAAACTAAATTTCTAATCTCCATAGAATCAACAACTTCATATTTTGTATCCTATTTGATACATGAATGAATTTTTAAAACATAGTTCTATTAGGCATATTGATATAAAGAAAAAGTTGGATGAAGAAAGGTTGTCTTTGGGATAGTTTTTTAATTCATTCCGGGCAAATGCTTTGATTTGATGGTGATGTGAGGGCATCCACACAGCTCGAAGCAGGAAGCATACAAGTAGCATAGACTTTGTGAGAGCTATATGTTTGTGCTTCCTTTGGTTTCATAGTGATTTAACAGCTCCTGTCAATGTCTGATTGCTAGCTTAAATGGCTGATGAGTTAATGTTTGTCGGTTTTCTTAGTGGTTCTGTTCTTCACTTTCTTAGGTTTTTATCAGCATTCTCCTTATCTTTGTAAGCCGTTATATTAATTTCTGAAGCAATTATCTTATTAGAAGATGTTGGATGAGAAGCTTATAATTTACACCTTATGCGACTATCATGACTGTGCTTGAAACTACTTATCTGGGGCTGCAAGCATAACTTGAACTTCCGTTAGATTGATCTAACATATTGGCACTTGGATTGGTTGGACTCGTCTGTTTAGTTGGGAAGATTTCTCTTATTAAGAATCTAGTATCATTTTGATTTGTAAATAAAACGTATCCCAGTTGAACTATCCAGGGACCTTCAACAATTGGTTGGATGTTATTTTCTTCATTCAGTTCGACAAGTTGGATGCACATTCAATGTTTCTGAACTAGAGCATCATATCACTTTGTGATTCTTTGCAAGGTACCAGCTGATCATTGGCAAACATACAAACTTCCCCTTGCTGAGCAACAATACAAGGATGATGTTCAATATGGTGCTGATAATAGAACCTTCAGAAGAAGAGCTTGCTGTCCTCTCGCAAGCTTGCAGGAAACTCTGGGAACTTGATTCAAGCCGGCCAGGACTATCAGATTGACTGTGGGGAAGGTAAAAAAGTTTATCAAAATGATGATATGACAGAAGGAAACCTGTTTGACTAGGTAAATGAAGACATATTCAGAAGGCACACCGACTCTCGTTTATGTTCCCTGTTGGATAATTACAACCCAAATGAAGGGTTCAAAGAAGTAGTCACCAATGAAGAACAGCAAGCAAGCAGCATTAATAGAGGAGATTAGTAGAACTGCACCTATAAAGTATCTTCACAAGCATCTTACATTCAAAGGAATTGTGTCTAAGAATTATCTGGAGTTTAAGAAGTTCATGATAGATCTTTGCTGGTTTGGTCTTTTTGGCCGAGGTGGTACATCCAGTAGCTCATCTGCCTTTGAACATGTTTTTGTTGGGGAAATCAAGCAGCGAGAGGAACAGGAAGTGTCTGGCAGTTGGTGTCTTTAGTGATGGAGCCAGGAATTTTGTTGAAGGGGGCGAGTGATGAATCATAGTTAGTTATTGATAAATAATAATTAATTACATTAACATAATTTTTGTTAAATTTTGAACAGTATATACAAAACACCAATTGCCAAAGAAAATTCCATTTGATCTATAGGGGAAGAAAATGGATCCAACAAGCTACTTTTTAGGAGCATAAAAGATAAATATATGGTGGACAAATCAAATTGGTGTATAAAGTTAAGGGGCAAAAATTAATTTCAAATGTAAAATTATATGTTTACAAAAAAAAATTGGGTTATTTGTGATTTTTCCTATAAAAAAATAGCTAATTAGAGGGTACCTCAACATTTATCACTACTGTAGTCTCCCCCAGAACTAGCAGTCAACAGTGTTAGGCTCATGTTAATTATCAAAATGTTCTTCAAACAATGACCACAAATGAATCTCGAGATACAAACATGTATCTTGAGGAAAGACTAATGGGTCAAAATTTTCATGTATCTCCAAAAAAATCATATGAATAAAATACAAAACTAGACCTCGATATACAAATTCATCTCAAGAAAATACTTAAAAAAATCATATTCTTCCTCAAAACAGACAAAAGAGGTTGGTGTTGGTAATGGTTGGTGGCGATGGTGAGAAAGGGAAATAAATTAAATAAAGAGGGAAGGAGACGAAGAGAGGAGGAGGTGGGCAGTTATCGATCTCGCAGTAAATAGATAGAGGCAGAAGAAAAGAAGAAAGGAGCGGGACGGGGTCATCAGCGTCACATAGAACAAAGGGAGAGAGGAAGGGATGGGGTAGGATGGCGTCATCAACCTCACAGGATAAGCAAATAAAAAAAACTAAAAAAGAAAAAAAAATTAATAATTCAAAAGTCAGTAGGGACAAGTGCTCTCACTTGACCTCGCTACATCCGTCCCTGGGTGTCTTGATATTTCCTTTGATATGTGTATGTTATGGTTGGCTTTCACATTGAGAATTGAATCTATTAATTAAAAATAAAGGAAATACAATGAAAAAAAAAATACCAATATCATTTCTTTTAGGAGTCCATATATGAAATCTGCTAATTGATTAGAGAATTCTCACCTTAGACATGATGTTATCGCTAGCTTCACAAAGGTGGCTTGCTAGTAAAACACTAGGCACTGGTTTCCTAATTAGAAATCCCAACTTTATTTTCATCCGTAGTAAACCTATTGTTCACAAAGAAAAACTCCTAATTATTGCCTTGACAAATTTTTTTTTTCTTAGGGGAAAGCGAGACCCTGCCCTAGTTATCTAAGAAAATTTGACTATTGGCACCGATCAACAAGGTATCTAAGAAGATTCGACTATCGGCACCAATCAACAAAGCCAGACAACATGGAGCATGTACTTGATTAGTTTATTCAAGTGTTGGGCATTAATCCATTCAATTGTCCACTTAGTGCATCCCAACATCGATTAAAAATGATTCAATCGGCTATAAACAAATTCCAAGAAAATTTGAACCATATAGAGTGCCAAAATTAGAGTGAAAAATGACACACATTGATAAGATAAATTACTTTTATACTTCAAATTCATCTATTTCTTATTTTTTATTTATTTTTCAAAATGATATTTTATTTAGTTTTTCATATTTTTTTCATTTGGTTTATGTAGCTTAATGACGAAAGATTCTTTATAGCTAAGGATGGCAACAGGGAAGATTTGGGCAAATATATCCCCACCTTGCTAGGGATCGCGGATCCCTGCATCCGCCTCGATTAATCGATTAATCGATTAATTGTTTGAAAAAACATCCTACTCCGTCATAGATGGATATCCGTTTCACCCTGATTAACCGCTGTGAAATGGAGAGATACAAATGATTCGAAAATGAAATACAGATTCCACAACTATCTGCAAAAAGGATTGTAATTTCATTATTTGAGTTAATTTTGGTCTCCTGATTTTAAGAAATATTTTAGTATGTAAAGAAAAAAATTAATAATTTCGAGGATACATGAAATATATATAATGAATTTCGAGGGTATATGAAAAATGTGAAAGAAAAAAACTGCAAGTAAATAAATGTATTGAGCACATTAAATGAAGACTAAATACCAAGAAATGAAACAAACATGAAATTAATACATAATAAGAAAATCAGGGGTAGTTTCAAAATCAATATATAGGTAGAAGAAATGATAATTAGAAAATAATGGGGTGGTTTCAAAAATCAATAAATAATTAGCAGAAATGATAATTTAAAAACCACAAAATTTAATTAAAAAACCCAAATTTTTTTCAAAAAAACTATCAAAAATATAATTTTGGGTAGCTAGTTTTTATATTTTTATGAAAAATCCTAAAGTTTACTAAAAAAAACCCCAAAATTTAAGAAAAAACCTCGAAATTTTTTGCAAAAACCCTTCAAAAAAGGTAATTTTTCACCCTTTTTCTTTTTGTAATTAAAAAAACAAAATATTTGTCGAAATCTCATTCCTTGTCTGCAAATACACTAAAAAATAAAGTTAAATTTCTTCATTCATGCAATATACCCAAATCTCATCAAAAAGCTATTATAGATCGTACACATAGAAATGAAAATAAAAAAAGACCCAAAAATGATATTTTGTTGTTGGGGGGTTTACTTACTGTGGACAAGCGCATACTTGATTTGAACAAAGAGAATCTGGAAGGGGGGAAAATTTGATGAGCTCTAGAAAAATGTGGGGCTTTTGATTGAATTACAAGTAGTGGTCTTGCATTGAAGTTTTGGGCTATCTTGAGCTACTTGTGGAGTGTTTGGTGTTGTTCTACATCTAAAGTTTGCACTAGAAGAAACTTGTTGACGGAAAGATTCGAGATTGAACTCTTGGGGTTGACGGATTACTACCACCCCCTAATAGAACACGAATTTAGTTTTGATTCTTGGACTAGGAGATGGTGAGGACTTTGCTTGTCCGGGATTGTAGTGTTGGTTTCTGGGTCATTTGGGATTGTGGTGCAGAAGTTCTTCTCCAACCAGTTCCACCTTAGAAAATTAGATCTACCAAAAAAAAAAAACAAGATCTAAAATAGAATAAGAAGAAGAAGAATAAGAACAACAACTTACTCAAATGTGGGCATCGGTTGCTGGTGGTAGTCCTGGTGGAGGCGTGGAGTGCGGAGGCGAGGGGGACGATGGTCGATGCCAAAGAGATAAAGGGAACTGCAGTAGAGGATGCGGTGGGTGAGTCGTGGAGAGTAGAGATTAGAATTGATTAGGATAGGAATTTAAGGTCCATAAGTCTTAAGGGTATTTTAGTAGTAATTACATATAAATGGATATCCGCGGAGCGCATATGGCCAAATCTGTATTCGCTATGAATCTGTGACGGATAAAATTTTATCCTCGAATCCGTCTCAAAATTTGTTAAGCCAAACCGAAATTCGTCCTCAAATCAGTTCAACATCCTTTCGAACACCTTCTTGTTAATGAGCAAATAGTCATTGCTTATTAAAGATTGGTTGACTGATGGTATGAATAAGAGTGGCTCGGGTAGGGGTGGGCATCCCATCCCGCGATCCCGTTCTCGTCCCGATCCCGTCCCGTCCCGTCCTGTCCCGATTTTTTCGGGTCTTAATGGGATTGAATAATTTCATCCCGATCCCGTCCCGTCCCGATCTAGAATGGGATGGGATGTGATGAAGATTTTCAATCCCGTCAATCCCGTCCCGTCCCGAACTAATTTATTAATATTAATTATTAATATTTTATTTAATTATTTATTTTAGATTACTAATTATTTCTCCATATGTTTCTTATTTGATTACTAATATTTCAAATAAGTTTAAAAATCTATCTAATGAATAAAAGGAATGAAATTGGTCTTGCTTCAAAATATTCATCACGATGCACATACCTGAACGATTTCATCTCAAGAAAGTCTATCATTATTCCTTGTATTTATTGAAATACATAACCATAAACACATAAGACACATTCAATTTATTCAATGACCTTGAAGTAAACTAAATGAAGAATGATTGAGATGACATGATATTCAGCTGAAGCATTTGTAAGCCGAGTGAAGACCGCAGCACAGAGACCAGAAGACGATGAGTATCCAGATGGGAGTGAAACCGGATATTCTGAGTCACCTTCTCATGTTGCTGAAAGCAGTACTTCAGCACCATCTGGTTCGAGCCCTGTTCAATATGCTGCAACAAAGCAGCCAGCACCTGCTGTTGTTGCACCTCCAGCTCCAGTGCCTGACTTACTTGGTGATCTAATGGGCCTGGATAATTCTATTGTCCCAGTTGACACACCAGCAACACCCACTGGGTGAGGCTCTGCACTTTTCCGAGTGTACCGAAATCATAACTGATTTTGATTTATTTTGTTCATTTGAATGGCAGTGACTCTAATATCCTTGTCATGCAGCCCTCCTCTGCCTGTTGTGCTACCATCATCAACTGGTCAAGGGCTACAAATCAGTGCACAGCTAACGCGGCGTGATGGGCAGATATTTTTCAGTATGTTGTTTAAGAACTACAAAATCTGCATTTAGCACGCTGATCCCGTCCCGTCCCGAACCCGTTTGGGATGGGACGAGGTCGGGATGAGGTTTTTCCCATCCCGTCCCGTCCCGATCCCGTATGAACGGGATGGGATAGGGATGGGCATATCTCGTCCCATCCCGTCCCGTGCCCACCCCTAGGCTCGGGTATATCCAGTTTAAGAGATAATACCCTATATTTTATTGATTATCATTCACTTCAAATTGACTCTGCAGAGCAATACCGTCGGCTATGTCATCGAATGAGAGCAAACGATGTCAAATGTTGACATCATTTTGGGACCCAGACATACCGAAGAAATTGTGCCAAATCCACAGTCTGCGACGACTTCAAGGATAATGATAAGTTTATTCACATGGTTTGTATGAGTTCCATGTTAAGCCACTAGACAGTTTTTCCATTGCCAGTACATGCAATACAAACTTCCCAACATGCCTAGTAATCATTAACCTTCTACTTGATGCAACAACCATTGAACATCATGTTGAGTTGGTTTTCGTAGGTATTGACCACCAAGATGGAAATCACATACATGCAAAAGTGGTTCAACATCACCAATGCAATGCTTTCTCCGATTCTACACCAGTCGTCAAGTTGATCGGCTGGACAACCATACACAAACATACCGATTGTGGCCATCATTTTTTGGGAAGATGAATGACCTTTCCTCCGAATTGCATCGACATTTTGTTGAAAGTAGAGATCATGTTCCTCCAATGCGTTCAAGATGTAGACAAACAAGTGTTTACTCATTCGATTGGGATGACGGAAAGAAGATTCCAGATAAATTGGCTTCGGTGTGAAGTAGTCATTCCAGAGTCATAGATGACTTTATCCTCTGTTACGCTTGATGGCTTGTCTTATTTTACGGGAACTCCGTGAGAAAAGCTTTGATCTTCTTTATCTTGTTGATTAGATTACAACAATACGCGGTGCAATGATGTCCTCAATATGTTGAACATGTCTTAGACAAGATTCGTCACTGTCTTCTATTAATTGAAAACGAGCATTTTTCCTGATACGAGACATTTTTAATTAGCAAAAGGGTGAATAGAAGGGAAAATGTGAGATGAATGAACAAACGTTTGTAAAGAGAAAATGAAAACGTTGAATGAGTTCCTTTTTTGAACTCGTTCAATAATTACACATTTGATACTTGAGTGAACTCAATTATTAATGTAGTACATTGTTAAAATAATTCATCTATATTATTGCATGCATATCGTGAATGTTAGAAGGACAATAATTCATCTATATTATTATCAAGTAATAATGATGTTGTCCTCTTTACCCCTCTCTATGATCAGCAAGAGGATCTCTATCCTTCTACGATCAACAAAAATAACATTCGGAAGACAACCTAGTTGTAGCCCACCACCGCCACGTGCATCTCTCCTGTTCTTTTATCTCTCTCCCTCCTTTTTTTTTTCTTTCTCCTCAAAGGCAGCAAGAGCAATCTCGCCCCGCTTTGCCAACAATGATCCACACCCCACCTCTCCAACGACGTTCCTTGTTCAGAGCTCCTTCGTTCCTTGTTCAGCCCTAGCTACGAGATCGAAAAAGAGAGAGAAAGGGGGAGATCGGTGGTGAGATGGCAGCGAGGTTGGGTAGTGGCCGGTGGCAGGGGCGTTTTTCTCTAGAGAAGAAAACAGGAAAAAAAAAAAAAAAAAAAAAAAAAAAAGAAGGTGGTGGTGTCAAAAAACTGGTGATGAATGTGAAATAGAAATGTGGTGGTATTAGAAATAATGGTAGGGTGGTGGTGTCACAGGTCACTGCCATTTTCAAATGGTTAACGAGACAAAGTAGGGTTAACAAAAAAGGTTACAAAAACCTCTTCCATGTCTTTCGGTTTGTCATCCTTTCTGCAAGTGCAAACTTCATCATTTTTGGTTCCTACCAATCCAATCATCTAATTTATTCTGCTTCTATTGCTCTCTCTGGTTGCTTTCCACGACTAATTTTGTCGACCAAATGTACTAGATTCTCTTCAACCTCTATTTGATTGAAACCCCTAATTTTACTCTGTTTTCCTTTAATTTATTTAATCTCTCTAACTCAATCAATCTCCCCCACCATCCCCAATACTGTTAGGGTTTCTCTCCACCAACAAGCCTTTTCAGACCGACCCAACTTCCCTCCTTTTGAATCCCAATTTACGATTCATAGTTTCTCCAAAGAACCCATTTTTATCTCCCTCAATGTTTTTTACTTCTACAGAGAAGAGAGGAGAATTGATTGAGATTTATTAATTATTCAAAGAACCCATATTTATTTCTGTCTGGGTATCTGTTGTTTTGGATTTTATTGAGATTCTGAGCAAACCCTTTTCGCCATTTGGCGTAAAACTTCTGATTTCACATCTGGGTATCCACCAATTGTTCATCTAGGGTTCTTGGGGCACTCTGTTTCCTGGAATGTGAAATCGGAATGTTAATAAATAGGAGAACTTGGGTGTTGTTTTCTCATCAAATAGCTTGTACCACAGGCGGTGGTGGTGGAATTTCCATCTTGAGCAATTTGGGAGCCATGGCTTTGGTTTACAAAGATCCCTCGTTTGCTGGTTTTCACTCGGTGAGTCGAGCGAATGAGATGGCAAGGGCAAGAATTCTTGGAAATTTTTCAGTTGATGTTGGAAATGGGATGAACGGGATCAATGCTAATAATGGGTTCAGCTTGAAAGCTTGTTTGGAGGAGAGATTAATCCAAAAAACTCGAGCTAATGCACCTGTGTACCCGCAGTATGTTTGTAATGATTCCGATGCTCGTCTTCAGGAAAGTAGGACTGCTAAGTTGGTAAATGGTCATGAAGCGTTTGAGGGTGGAGCCTCACTTAGTTTCCCAGACAATCAATCCACTCAGAAACTGGTGGTTGCTGTCGATGTGGATGAAGGTAATACATTATTTCATGATGTTATGTTGTTTTAGGTATAATTTAATGGAAACTGATGAGCTCTTATTCAATTTGTTATTGTGTTGCTATTTGATGGTGTTTACCAATTCTTTGATTATGCAGTTCTTGGGAGCTTTGTGGCAGCTCTGAACAAATTCATCGCTGATCGTTATTCGTTGAATCATTCGGTTTCGGAGTACCACGTGTATGAATTCTTCAGGGTAATTCCGTTGCTTTTAAACGAACTGATTGTAGATTATTATCAAGTTTGCTCATTATGTTGCTTTGCCTTGACGTGTTACTTTCATGAGGTTGCCTTGGGAGATCATCCCTCATAGATTAGGTAGTGACATGGTTGAATTGAACTAGACTAATTGTCTTATTAGTCAGTTTTATTGTTCCCTCTTGATTAGATCGTTGCTCTAATAAGTAATAGGCAATCATTTTGGTTGAGTAGTTTTATCTTGTCGCCTATCGTAGTGTTTGTGATGTTGATCACTCTTAATTTATGAGGCATCACTTTTTTAGTGAAACATTCATTTGACGGGCTAAAAATAGAAAAATACAAATAGCATAATATATATTAAGAATAATGTATAAATCACGGTCGGGAGGTCTATGCTCCGATTTCTCTACCTACTCAGACTTTATCAACTATTAAATTTCTGATGTCTAATCCATTTCTCTTCAATTTTTGTAACAGATATGGAAGTGTTCTCGTGATGAAGGTATCAGCCATCAATACTACACTATTACATATTTGAATGAAAAGTGTACTCGGGTTTAAACTTTGAACCTTTTCAACTGATGTGTAACTGTTTGCTTCTGCGTTGATCGGATCCTTCTTAGCATTAAATAAACTCCCAACTTAGAAATAAGTTCATAGCACAATCCTTGTTGAGCCATAATTAAGTTGTTATAGGTTTATCAATTGGACGCTATGTGAGTTTTTTCTTACAATTCTTTGAGGTTGAAAACGAAACGCATTCTGGAACTGGTAATTAGTGCCTTTAAGTTTGGCGTCAACAATATGTCTGGGCTTGGTTGAGGGAGTCAAAAGCCACCTATTTAAAAGAAGTCAAACATTCTAAGCTGGGTACTTAGCAGTGTTATAAAAAATGCTAGGCAGTAGGCGAGCGGTGAGCAAGTGACTAGCGCCCAGAGGACTAGGCAGGGGCTAGGTGGTTATTTATTTATTTATTATAATTTATAAAAGTTAAACATAATAGCATATAAATTACTTCCAATTCAATGCCAAGATACATATGCAAAATGTATAGAAAAAGAGTCTTATTATTTTATTTTATTTTGGAACTGAAAATAAAATAAAAAAATAAAAATTTCAAAAATCCGCCCAAGAGAGCCTAGCGCCTAGGCGGCCGCCTAGACCGATTTTTAGAACACTGGTATTTAGATTTAAAAACTTTATGGTAATCAACATACATCGTGATTTTAGGAATATTTTCTCTAAACTGTAGACAAGTCTGAAATTCTTGGTGATTGTTGCAGTGGGTTCTAATAATTTACTTGTTTAATGACTTGGGTGAAGTTAAGTAGATCTATTCCTATGCCACTGCATGGGTCTGAATGACTCGTTTAAGTGAGAATTCCTGTAACAGTTGTGTTTAGGTAGAGTCTAGCCCATGCATAAACTTAATGAATAATTTTGTACGCCTAGCATGCTCAAGTATTTGGATGTTGAACTATACACCAATAAAATCTGATACTGCAGCCCACTAATCACATCGTTTTGTGGAAATGACAGAGGATCTTGCATGATTGTTATTGGCTTGTTGCTTAGATCATATTTACGGACTCCAAAGTGTGACCTTGTTTTAATGGAATTGGTTCTAAATCTCTCTTTATTTATTTGGCAGCTGATATCCGGGTTCATGAGTTCTTCAAGACTCCTTACTTTAGGACAGGGATTCAGCCTGTCCCAGGTGCTCGAAGTGCTCTCCATAAACTATCTAGGTTTTGCGATCTATCGGTTGTTACGTAAGTATTAAGAATTAAACATCTAAAAGAGAACTTTACACTCACCGTCTTATCAACTGTAATTGATTTTCTATTGCTGTTTGAAGGTCTCGACAGAATGTAATAAAGGACCTCACCATTGAGTGGATTGAGGAGCACTATCCCGGATTGTTTCAAGAAATACACTTTGGAAACCATTTTGCTTTGGATGGAAATTCAAGACCAAAGTCAGAAATATGCAGGTAATAACCATACTCTTCTGATCTCTGTAATTGTAATCTCAGCTTCGTACATCTCTAGGTATACTTGTTTCTAAACCTGTTTTTTCAGACCCTTCACTAAAAAATTTGTACATGTTTGCTAATCTAGTTATACTATCTTTACTGTTTCCCTTTTGTTAGACACCATGTACTTCATCTTCTTCATCCGTTTATCTCCCATAACAAAATGGTGCCAACTGATTTTACAGATCTTTAGGGGCTCAAATTCTGATTGATGACAATCCACGCTATGCCTTGGAGTGTGCAGAAGTTGGAATTAAGGTCTTACTGTTTGATTATGAAAACTCTTACCCTTGGAGCAAGATGGACTCAGCGACTCGACATCCTCTCGTGACCAAAGTTCATAACTGGGACGAAGTGGAGCGACAGCTAGGTTCATTGATCACTTCTTGAAATCACGCTGTTGTCCTCAGTCTGCAGCCCAATTCACATCACCCGCAACGCAAGATGTTTTCAGCAGGTTCTTTGATCAGCTAGATGAGAAGTTATGCTTTAAAGTTGGTTTCTTGGATAGTTCGTTTCTGAGGAGACTAGCTGTAAAAATACCAAGGATTTAGTTAGTTGTTGGTGGTAAGAGAGGGAAATCAACATGGGTCACGAAAACTACTGTCAAAGATCAAATCTGAAATCTAAAGAAGTTTATGAGAGACCCAGCTGAATAAGAAAAGCAAGTTTTCATAAATTTTCATTTCAACAATTTCTGTGGCAGTGAAGGAAACAGAATGATTTGTTGAACAGAATATGATTATAGTTTTGCAGCTTTTCTACTTGGAAGTTGCCCCAGGTCTTCCAAGCACTCTCAAGTATTGAAATTCGTTGCACTTTTAGTACATACAGGCTTGCTAGTTGCAAACACAAAATTGTTAGAATGTTTTAACTTGATCACAATGAGCTTCAGTGATATTACCCATGCTGAGGTATATATCCAACTTGGGCACAAATGGAGAGGAGCCAAGTTGCTAAATCTTTAGAAACCCTGTAAAAAACATAGAGATATCTCAATCGATTGAAAAAGGGGCAAAGGCAGGGTGAGGGACATTAATCGATCAGACTTCTCACCCATTTACCCATTGGTTGAGCACCTAAAAACTGGTCTTCAGTCTTCAGTGTCAATTGGTTGGCTTGAACTCTCAAGCTATGTTTAATATGCTTATCATATCTTTTCGTTTTCTTTGTTTTAATAAGCTTTCCAAATTTGTCTATAAGAGGACGACACAAAATTTGTTGAATGTAAATAAAATTGGCTTTGAGCTTTCTTTTAGGAAGTTTTCTGGTCCTTTTCATTCTCTTATGCCTTCATCAATAGATTGGCTGTTCCTCATATTCGCCTGGATAATGAGATAGAAGAAGTTGAATTGATGTCTTCAGAACGATTTATTGTTTTATTAGATTTTGTTTAAGGGTAGACTCCATCAATCAAAGCCCTTTCTAAGTGGAGTTAACTAAAAATATTGATTGGGCTGTTCCACCAATCCAACATTTTTTAGTCACCATTTTCTATCTTCATCTCCACCCGATTAATCTCCCTTTCATCCCTGATCCAACTAATCATGAGATCTTTCGTTCTCCAACCTTTCAAGCTATCCAACTTCCAGTCCATGGAAGTTCTGCCAAGTTTCACTACATTGTTTTGATCTTTCTTTTCGTTTTTTCCCCTTCCATCTTTTTATTTTTTTCTTAAGAAATACCCTAAGATACCTTAGGTTTCTCTAAATATGTTGGATGAATTAGACAAAGAACCATAAAATACGAATCATGGTAAAGTCATGGAACTAAAACACAAAGAACTTTGAAATGATGGGTTTTCTTTGTGAAATGAAGTGTTGTGGAAAACTCATGTTTATATGTATTTGTTTGGTTGCTCATAAAACCCAGATGATGGTGCACTTAATTCTTTTTTTGGACATGCCTAGTCCTATCCAACTTGATGACCGATGGATCCAAATCCAAAATACGAAGTCCTATCCCAAAACCACTTTTATCGGTTCGATACACATTGAATATCATGTCTTATCGGGTCGATTGCCAACCCAACCAAACTGCAGCCCCCTGAAACACAAATCTTCCAAACTGAAACTTGTGTGAAACTTCTTTCAATAACATTGCATGTTGATGGTGTTAATGATCGCCTGATCATGATAATCAGTAGATCTGTGTGCCTTCAACTTGTTAGCTACTACTCTGTACATACCGATCAATTCATGATTCATATAATCATTTTTCTGTCCTTCGAATAAGATACTCAAGGCCACATAACAACTTAGCTTGATGACAATCAAGCTCTATGTACTAGAACATAAAAGGCTCCCCATCAAACCTATGTACTATCCTACATCTCTCATACCAGCCTGTACTTGGAGATTAAATCTTCGAAGATGACAACATCCAGCCTTGAAGGGTAACTGAATCCTACATCTCTCATCCCAATCTTTCCCTCCACCTGCTTCATCACTTCATCTCCTGCATTACCACCCGGGTCTTCCTGTCTAGCACCTCAAATACTGAAGCCACCATTTGGTTTCCCTTTATAATATCAGGGGCCAATGCTAGTGTCTCTCCCATGGATAAGGCAGTTACGATCAACACCATGAATGATTTCATTATTGACTTAAAGCTGGCTTCACCCTTTCCCATCAACACCGAACCATAACTGACTTGTCCAAAAATAATGTTGAGACTAAAACTTGATACAAGTTGAAACTTCACTTCTAAGTTTGAACATGACATGCCAAAAGTATGAAAATCATAGTTATTTTCTAACATCTATGATTAAAACTGCATTTCAAATTCAAAAGCAAAACACATACCACAAAGCAAGGCCGTAAGATGAGAAGATAAAGAACTGGGAGACACCATAGAAGATACCAGCAACCTGACCATGTCGGAAGGCACGCTGAGATGGTTCAGCAAGCTCCCGAGCATATAAGTCGATGACCTTGTTTTCAGAGCAGAAGGCAGCAACTGTGCGGATGTTATTCACTGCCTCACCAGCAAGCATGTTAGCTTTGAGATGGGCTTTGCTCAAATTGCCTCCATAGCCTCTCATAAAAAATTTCTGTACACCAAGTACCAAATAGGAAAAAGGATATTTTCATCAGTGATTTGAAGATGATACATTTGAATGACCAAAAATGAATGAATGCAGCCATTAAATTTTCAGCCTCAACCCTAGTATCCAACATATGTCCCAACGGAGGGTTTTGAGTGAATTGTGACTAGAAAGGGCTAGTTGAACGCACGAAAGTAGTATGTCATTCAGCTATGATATTTTATTTCATAGCTGAATACCTCACTAAAGAGACAAGTGACAAAAAGAGATGGGAATGGGAAGATAGAACACCTCACTAACGTGCCTACATGCAATCAGAGGATACATGGCCAAGATGACAAGGGATATTTTCCAATTTAGTATGAAATGATGGTGAGTTATAGATTTTGTATTAAGATTGTAGCACGATCAACAACTATTGTCCTCAGCAGAGTTGCATCGGCCTCTAACCGTGATGTCAATACAGTGCTGCTCTTACTGTTGTTATCAAACTATCCGATTCATTCCTCAAAATAGCTGCCATTAACATCAAAGGGATCTTCTAGTTATAACAAAAGTATGTAGGGAACTTGAATCAAAATGATTGAATATGAAAATCAGCATTTCAATATACGCATCTCATAAGATATGTTAGGTGAATTACCAGCAAACATCATTGCTCTTGTCCTGAGAGCGAGTCTTTCTCCCATTATTCCAAAGCAGAAGTGTTCTATGGTATGGAAAATGATAGTAGCAACAGCACCAGCACAAAAGAGGAGTGCAATCTTTTTAACTTCCTGTCGGCGTAGTATCCCAATCCATGTTGTAGGAAACCAGGGATTGTGAAACACCAAGGGCAAAAAGTGGCATTTAGGCGCCAAAAAATAATGGCACCTAGCTATAACACCAAAAAGACCATAGATCCAATCAGGAGCCACCGTGGCATACAATATTCTCATTGAAACAGGCTCTGGCTTCTTCAGTGAATCATCAGTCTCCTCCACAACATATCGACTGACAACGTACAGATTCTTTATCTGAGCGGAAACTTCCACCAAAACTGGTGGTTCTACCCGACAACTCTCTTGAATATTTGATGCTGCGTGACAGAACAACATTTAGTCCCTTAAGAATACAAGAAAGAGGTATAAGAGCTGGGCACCTTTTTCAGGAATTCTAATTGCCTGGGTATGTGTCCCAGGCTAGCACCAGTTGAGGTAGGACTTTTTGGAGCAGAAGCAGCCTCCTTCTCGTGGCTTCATCCAGCAGAAGGATGGAGGGGGGCTTAAGTATCGCACGAGAGCCAATGGTGTTATGATCTAGTGGTTAGGGTTGTGTGGGTTTGTCCCCCACCTCCTAGGTTCGAGACCTACGCATGGTTTTTTTCTTATGGTTGTTGAACTGTAAGTCGCACCTTGTTGATAGGTTGTGGGCTTATTACCAATTAGCCTAAAACATTAAGGATCAATTTTTAATTAGGAAGAAATTGGTAAAATAAAAAGAGGAACCCAAATCAGATCGTGGGTAAGGTCTTGACAAGGAAAAAAAAACCTTCTCTTTGTTTATCTCTCTCTCTCATTGTGGGTTGGCTTGATGGAGGGTTTGGGGGTTTGTGAACTCTCATTTTACTTTGTGTTTAGAAAAGAAGATTGCGAAGATAAGGTGGCTCTTGCTCATGGTGTTTGTGAAAGTTAAACCACAACATCCAAGTTTCTCTCCTCCAATAGTTTTATTGGATTCTTCAACCCTAGTGTGGCAACAATTTATTTGATCAAATTGTTGTTTGAAATCTACCTATTAGTAGGTAAGGATTTTAGTTAACCAAGAGATTGTTGGTTCTCTTGAGGATTGGTGAAACCCGTAATTTGTTATGGAGGTTGTAATCTCATTATTGAAGTCATAATGAAGTTTTGTCTCGACTAGGTCCCGGAATTTTTCTCTTCGCCTTGGAGAGTTTTCTTGTTAACAAATTTCAGTGTCATTTGTTTTATTTCCTTTGCTTGTATAGATTATTTTTGTGATTTGCATATAGGTTTTGGGTGTTAATACCCAACACGAATTTGAGTGCAACAAGTACGTCACTTGAGTCTCATATCCATCAGGAATGTTGTTGATGAAAGAAAATGCCTCAGAAAGCTTTGCAGCACGTGTGATCTCTTCCAGTGTGGCATCTTCTATTCTATGTGGTTAAATATAAATGAATAAGTTGTGTAGAGATTAACTGTCATAAAGAATAGTTACAATTGTTTATAAACAAACACAACTTTGGGAGATGTTAAAATGTCAGAAAAATGTTAATTCTCAACTTGATTTTTTTTTTCACTTTTGCTTTGTGCAAAAATCAAAAGGCTTGTCATATCCTAGAAACGATTTGCTTGTGATTCCCTTAAACAATCTCATATCCTAAGAGGAAGCAAATAATGTTTTAAGGAAAGCGATTTTGTGTTTCAAGCCTTCTGTCATATTTGATTAATTTACTAAGATTGTTTCAACAATCTTAAAACATTAATATGAAGACCGAGACTACAGTTTCTACAATCAAGTTGATGAATCAAGACTTGGTGAGGATTGATCGGTTTGATGGTTCTAACTTCACCTGTTAGCAAGACAAACTGAAGTTTCTTCTCACTACCTTGAAGATCTTCTATGTGCTTGACTCGAATTTGGTTGCAATTCCAGAACCCAAAGATGATGACAATGCAACACTCAAGGAACAGAGGAAGAAGAGGCAAGAGGATGAACTAATATGTCGGGGACATATTCTGAATGCACTTTTTGATCGATTGTAAGATCTCCACCGATAATCATTCTGCAAAGGAAATCTGGAATGCATTAGAGTACAAATATAAAGCACAGGAGGAAGGTACGGAGAAATTTAATATTTCTCAATACTTCGATTTTAAAATGATTGATGAAAAGTCAATTTTGTTTCAAATGCATGAATTCCAAATTATTGTTAACAAGTTGAGGGTTTTGAAAATTGAACTTCCCGAATCTTTCCAATTTGGTGCCATAATTGCAAAATTACCACAAAGTTGGAAGGATTATAGGAAGAGGATTCTTCATAAATCTGAAGAAATGTCTTTGGAGGATATCCAAAAGCATCTAAGGATTGAAGAGGAGTCAAGATCAAGAGATAAGAATGATGATTCTTATGATGGCCATTCTAAAGCCAATGCAGTGAACAAGCCCAACAATTTCAACAAGCACAAGGAGAAATTTCTTGGTCCCAAAGGGATCATGGAAAATTCAAGAAATCCCAAAACAACAAGAAGAATGGAGGATGTTTTGTCTGTGGCAAACCTGGGCATTCTGTTCGGGACTACAAGTTTCGAAAGAAACAAGATTAAGAGGCCGAAGTAAATGCGATTGAGGAAGACATTGTCGCTACCGTGAGCGAAATCAATGTTGTCCATGGCAAGGTACAAGGCTAGTGGTATGATACATGTGTTACAATTCATATTTCCTATGACAGGTCCTTATTCAAGACTTATGGTGAAGTCATGGATGGACAAGAGATTCAAATGGGAAATGAAGGCCGCTCCAAAGTTGCTGGCAAAGGAAGTGTGGATCTTGTCTTCACTTCAGGGAAAAAAGTCACCCTAACTAATGTACTTCATGTTCCTGAAATGAATAGGAATTTAGTGAGTGGGGATCTTTTGGGAAAACCTTGGATTAAATCTATGTATAAATCGGGCAAATTAATATTGTCCAAAAATGGTGTATTCATTGGGAAGGGATACTCATGTGATAGAATGGTAAAATTATGTACTATTGAGAATGTTAACAATAAAATAACTACTTTATATGATTGATTCCATTTCCTTATGGCGTGGTAGATTAGCATATATTGGTATTAGTACAATTAAAATGATGATTAAATGTGATTTATTATCATGTGTTACTTATAAATTTGAGAAATGTGAAGTATGCATTAATCTAAAATGGTAAAAAAAACATTTTTCATAGTGTTGAAAGATCTTCACAGTTATTAGAACTTGTGCATACTGACATTTGTGAAATAAATGGTATTTTGACTAGAGGAGTAAATGATATTTCATAACTTTATAGATGATTGTTCAAGATATACAAATGTTTATTTGCTGAGAAATAAAGATGAAGTTTTTAATGTTTCTAAATGTTATAAAGCTGAGGTTGGAAATCAATTAGAAAGAAAACTTAAAATTGTTAGAAGTGATAGAGGTGGTGAATATTTTTCAAATGAGCTTGTTATTTTTTGTGAAGAACATGGTATAATACATGAATGTTCAACACCTCACACACCTCAACAAAATGGTATGGCTGAGAGAAAAAATCAAACTTTTCTTGAAATGGTTAATGTTATGCTTTTGAGTGCTAAATTTCCATTTAACTTGTGGGGAGAAGTTTTTTTTGCAGCATGTCATATAACCAATAGAGTTCCCTTAAAGAGAAATAAAATATTACCATATGAAATATGGAACGGAAGAAAACCAAATATTGATTATTTCAAAGTGTGGGGGTCTCTTGCTTATTGCAGGAATACAGATCCTAAAAGGACAAAGTTGGGTCCTAGAGCTATAAGATGCGCTTCTGTTGGTTATACTTCAAATAACAAAGCTTATATAGATTATTATAATTGGAGTAATAACAAAGCTTATAGATTATTAGAATTGGAGTAATAATTGAATCGAGAGATGTAGAGTTTTTTTTTGAGAATATGTTATATAATGATAATATTTATCATACTCCTAACATTGAAGAATCTCGACATGAGATATCTAAAAAGGTTGTTGGACAACCAAAAGAACCTCGAAAAAACAAAAGAATTAGAAAATTGAAAGGTTTGGGTTCAGATGAAATTGACTCTCAACTTATTTCCTTTTGCCTTGTAGAAGGAAATAGGGAGAGTGTAATTAGGAAAATTCCTATTGTTCTTCAAATTTGAAGATGGTCCCAAAACCTACAAAGAAGCTATGGCTTCTAGAGATTCAACTTTTTGGAAAGAGGCCATCACTGATGAGATGGATTTAATTATATCCAACTACACTTGGGAAATTGTTGACTCACCACTTGGTTTAAAACCAATTGGTTGTAAGTGGGTATTTAGGAGGAAATACCATACTATGGCACATTACAAACCTTCAAGGCTAGGTTAATAGCTAAGGGGTTTCGCTAAAGGGAATGAGTTGATTATTTTGACACGGGGAATTTTAATTGGCGAGGAAACGGGCGAGGGAGGGGGTGGAACCCTCCATCCCCTTCGAGATGCGCAAATGCACACATCTCGAGGGGGATGGAGGGTTCCACCTCCTCCCTCGCCCATTAGACAAGCCCTTTTGACACATATGCACTAGTGGCAAGAATTGCTTCCATAAGGATATTGTTTGTTTTGGCATCAATATATGACCTTTATATTCATCAAATGGATATAAAAAACCACATTCTTAAACGGGGATCTCAGTGAAGAGGTCTACATGGAACAACCCAAGGGGTTTGTTTTACCTGAGAATGAATATAAAGTGTGTAAGTTTGTTAAATCTTTGTATGGTTTAGCAAGCACCTAAGCAGTGGCATGAGAAGTTTGATCTGCCATTCGTCTAATGGTTTTGTGCTTAACAATGCTGATAAATGTTTATATGCAAAGGTGTGCAATAACTCACTATACCAAATTTGCATTTTGGTAACAACCCCAAAACAGTAACACTTTTAAGCTATAACAATTCACAAAGCAATTTTACATATTTTCGCATACAAAATGATACAATTATTATATCACCATGAATAGTATGGTCCTACAAGTGATACTATTCATGGTGATCTAATTTATTGTATCACTTTTTTTGTGTAACTGTTTTTCATTTTTTAACTAAATTTAGTTTTGATTTGAAATTGTTTGATGAATTGTAACAGCTAAAAAATGTTACTATTTTGGGAGTTGTTACAAATATGTCAATTTGGTATAGTGACTCTATCATCATTGTATGTCTATATGTTGATGACATGTTGATTGTGAGTAGTGACATGAAAGGTGTACTAGAAACAAAAGGTTTTTGTCATCAACATTCAAGATGAAAGATCTTGGTCAAGTGGACACTATCTTGGGTATATAAGTGAAACAAAATAGTGGGGGGTTTTGCTTTATGTCAATCTCATTATATTGACAAGGTGTTGAACAAGTTTAATCACTTGAAAATAAAAGAAGCAAATACTCCATTTGATCCAAGTATCAAACTAGTTGAGAACAATGGAAGAGCAATTGCTCAACTAGAGTATGCTAATGTTATTGGTAGTCTCATGTATGCTACTCACTGTACTAGACCTGACATTGAGAGAGTTAGCAAACTTAGTAGGTTTACGAGCAATCCAAGTGTCCTACATTGGAAGGGCATTGAGAGAGGTCTTGGTTATCTAAAGAAAACCAAAAATATTGGTCTACATTATACAAAGTTCCCTGCTATCCTTGAAGGATATTCGGATGCGAGCTGGATATCGAGTGTAGGCAATAATAAATTTACTACATGATGGGTATTTTACTCTTGGAGGATGTGCAGTTTCTTGGGGTTCTAAGAAACAAACATGCATAACACACTCAATAATGGAATTTGAGTTCATTGCTTTGGCAACAACTAGGACGAAAGCTGAGTGGCTTAGCTAGGGATCTTCTATTAGAAATCCCATAATAGATATCACATATGTTAGGTCAAATGAGAATTTGGCGGATCCTTTTACAAAACCTCTATCGAAAGAGATGACATTGTCTACATCTAGAGGGATGGGGATAAAACTTTTTAACTAAAAGATCCACCAATGATGACAACCCAACCTAACGCTAGGAAATTACCAGTGAAGGGTTCAGTGGGTACAAACAAGTCGTTTGATAAGTGGATAGTTTTCAGCACCAGTCTTATAAGCCTCATCTAGGATGTATAGGGTTGAGACATCATTAGATCTCTTAATGAAATTCAGTCTATGGAAGACAAGTATCTCATATGTAACAAAGATACTGGAAGAATTTCACCCATGTGACCTTAGGGGTGGTGCTGCCTCAAATGAGATTTAGAGTTTATCTCATAAAAGTTCATAAATTAGGATGAGCACATGGCCATTTTAAGTGCTAAGCGTGTTTTGTGGTGAATATATGAACACATAGTGAGTATGTGTGTGATATCACCGGTTTTGTTATAAGGAATAACTGGTTCAAAGGTATTATGCTACCTGGAATTTCAACAAAGCTTTGTGGCACTTACACTAAGGTAAAGTTCAAATCGAAAGATACTTTATTTTATGCATATAAACTAATTTTTTTTGGCATTATTCATTTATATTTAACCAAGTGGGGGATTATTGTATGTGGTTAAATATAAAGGAATAAGTTGTGTAGAGATAACAGTTACAAGTGTTAAAAGAATTGTTACAACTGTTCATAAACAAACACAACTTTTGGAGATGTTAAAATGTTCGAAAAATGTTCATTAATTCTCAACTTGATTTTTTCACTTTTGCTTTATGCATATCAAAAGGCTTGTCATATCCTAGAGACGATTTGCTTGTGATTCCCTTAGCAATCTCATATCCTGAGAGGGAGCAAATAATGTTTTAAGAAAATTTTGTGTTAGGAATTTCGGCGAACAACTTATGTGCAATTAAATAAGATATAGTAGTAGGAGATTGTCACGTATTGTGTTAGGGTTTAAGAGGGAGAAACAACAAGGGGAACCCAAGCCGAGGTTGATGGTTGGGTTGCGGTGGAGATTACCAGATATCAAATTTTCTTCATAAACCTTTCTTGTTCCCATTGTGATTGATTTATGCAGTACTATAGAGTGTGCCTCTCTCTCTCTCGCTCTGCTATGTCTTCCACTTCACACACACACACTCTCTCTCAGACAAACAATCCAATTGGTGACTGCATGTGTTCGTTTTAGCAATTGGTAGGCAATTAATTCAGAAGAATCGAGACAAATTTAACTGCAAGGGAAAAAAGGGAAATTCCTTAATCTAGTAAAACCGATAGGGATTATGAAAATTTGATTGAACATAGAGAGGAAATATTAACTAAAATGGAGATAATCGAGCAAAAGATTTATGAATCACTCACCTTGAGGAAGGAAGAATGGCTGCAGTCACCTTGCCGCACCCAGTCGAAATGAAGAAAGACTGGTGGAGATCGTACTTGTCTTTGAAGAGAAGGGAGGAAGAGGGGGGTGAAGAAGAAGAAGAAATATATTTTTTCTTCTCTGATTAGGTATTCTAAGTCCAGTTTTTTTTTATTAGAAAATATTCAGTGAGGAAAGTTTCCTCCCTCTTGGTTTGGGCTTCGAATGAAACGTGACGCAGTGTTACTTTTTCTCACAAAACGAATTTCGTTTAAGCGCCAATTTTCCCGTTTTTTGTTGTGTGACGATTGCAAAATATTTATGTGAGGAACTGGGAACCAAAATTTTGTTTGAACAAATATGTGACGACTTGTCGAAATTCCTCTCGTAAACTCAAAAAGGGTGACAACTTTCGAAGCGTCACATTTAAATTCGCCACCTAATGCCAGATTTCTTGTAGTGTCCGGGTACATGAACAATGAGAGTGGACTTGATCGAAAAAATGAGTTTATACTTTATAGGAATGGCAAAGTAAGAACAATTGAAGTACCTTTGCTACTTTGTGCAAAACGGATTCTGGAAAGAGGTACGCAATACCCATGATGTTTATTAATTTTCCAAAGAATATAAAGAATACTGGAATTGAAGCACCATGAACACATGCACTAATTGATCCAAGACCCATTAGAAAATAGTCCAATGAGTCTGCAAATAAGAAAAGCTTCATAAATGGCACTTTTCGGCTCAGAGCCTTCTTCTTTTCTTCCTCATCTTGATCTTCTTCTTTTTTCTTCTCTTGTTCATCTTCTCCATTCATGCCTAGAGTGGAGTTCATTTTTTACCTCCAAAAAGGGAGGAGGAGAAGATGGGATGTGAAGCTATAATATGATGTAATGAAATGAAACAAAAATGAAGCCGGATTTGAGATTTAGGGGGGTGTATTGTATATGGATTCTTATGGAATTGATAAATAATTTGAAAAGTCCACGGACTCTTTAAATTGTCCACGGACTTCTGCTGATTTCTTAAATCCATAGACTTTTGCTACAGACTTTCTAGAGATTTATGAAAATCTACGGACTTTGTATGAACGACTTTTACAGATTTCTAATTATTTGCAAGATAAAAAAGAAGTTGGTAATGACATATCCTCTAACAAACCAAATATATTAGACATTAGAGAACAAGACATGTATCTGACCAAAAAAAAAAGATAACCAGGCAGGTAATGACATGAAATTGCAATCCAACATTCAACAAAATCAAATCATTCAACACAACCAAATTAAAAATCATCACTTGCAAAATGAAATAAACACACAGTATTTAGCCTTATGCATATAAAAAAGTATCAAACTACATGACTTAAAATCCAAATGGCCTATAGCTTATTAGCTTTATGCATCCCTTTGTGCCCAAGTGATCCAGGGTAATGCTGTCAAAGCAATCGTGCGCAGATGCTCTAAAGGGACAATGTGGCATGACAGGCAATAAGTGCATAAGTTTCAAAGCACCTTTATGAAATTATGTAATTGTAGGAATTAAGTTTGAATGAAAACCTAGAAAATAATCCAAAATCATATACCTCCTACCACAACCAGTTATAATACCCAAGTATGGAGTTGCCAGTTTTGATAAATGTTCATTGAGAATTACCATATCCACACATACCCCCCACCATGCTTATTACCTAACACATCCTATTAATAACCCTCACCCCCTAGCGAGAACAAAAGATACGCTGCAATTTTCTTAATAGAAGTTTGTCGCAAGGCTTTCGCATTAGGAATCTAAAACCCTATAACTGCTATGCTGAGAGTACCCATCGTTTCCCATTCCTAGTTGGCGTAAAGGTGTTAGATTAAACATACCAAACTGATGCTATAAAAAAAATGAGACGGAGTTGTATCGAAAAGAAAGGGAAAGGTAGAAAAGAAAGAGAGGGAAATTATTTTCTCTCATCTTTGTACGACACAAAGTTGGGATAAGGGAAAGATGAGATTTAGCATGAGAGAATGCAGATGGATTGGCCTAACTTTGTTGTGGTGGCGACCCTTGAGTCTGCAGAGGCACAACTTGTTGAAGAGGGTATGAAAATGGCTAGTATTGATGAGAAGAAGAATGAGAAGAGACTAGTTACAGAGAATAAGAAGAAGATGTGATAAAAGAGAGAGGGAGACTTTTTTTCACGTTGAAATCTTTGATATGGAGGCTGGCAAACTATTGAACTTTGTTATTTATACCTAACACTACAAAGTCCATGAGAATCCATGATTTTCCAAATCCATAAATATGAATGATATTTTGAATACCCTAAAACTTTTGTGGACTTTCTGAAATCCATATTGAATACCCCTAGACTTTGTGGATTTCAGAAAGACTTTTTAAAATCCTGATTGAATACCCCTAGACTTTTGTGGACTTTTTAAAATCCAAATTGAATACACTTGAATTTTCAGAATCCATGGAATTTATTAAATTGCCCACAAAATCCAGATACAATACACCCCCCTTAGAGACCCATGCTGACTTACTAAACTCTTCTTCATGGTTATTAAGTTTGGATGGCTAAGTTTGGTTGTTAAGACTTGAATGAAGATGAAATGTGGTTGGAGACTTTTGGGGGAACGGTTATTCAATCTATCAGTGAGACTCAAAAGTGTTGTAATTTCTTGATTTTCTCTTTATATTGTCTTATGTCAAACATTTGGCATTGGGAACCATTTCCATTCACAGAAATTTGATTTATTCTTCTAAGTTGGGTGCATGAGATTGAAGTCAGGGAAAAATGTCATGAGATGTATATGACTTAGCCATGTTCTGTGATGTTCTTTTGATAACTTGAGTTTGATTTGAGGTGAGATAAGAGGAAATAAAAGAGATGGTCGGGAATAGAGATGAAGAATATGGGAGAGGAGGAAAGTAGGTGATGGGAGATATAAATGCAATGCAGACAGGTAGGACTTTGGACAGTTGGGGATGGGGATAGGGATAGGGATAGGGTGTTTCTTTTTATTGCATTTAAAGCCTTAACCCTTGAAGCAATTGGCTCCTGTCCCAGTTCTATATACCTCCATTGGACTGGGTCAGTCACACTCTTGGTTGCTCATCTAATAGAACCGTCCCCAAAGAGAACGCACACTGTATTTTACACTGAATGAATGGTAGTTTAAGACCGAGTACTATTGACATTAAAAGCAACATTTTGAAATGACATTATGAAAAACTAATAGCTCCATAATACAAATTGTTATGTTAAGTTGTTGTTTCAATGTCATTTCAATTTGTTATTTTCGAGTGTTAATGCTGAATTCTTGTTTAGATTATGACAATAATCAAACCTTTCTTCTAGCGGTTGCTCCAAAATACAAGTAAAAACCAGTCTAAGACTTTGGTAGATTTGTACACACCTCTGGTTACACCAAGATTGCGCGTCTATTCAAATGGTGTGTGCCTTTCAAGCTTTATTTTCATTTAAATAGATCAACAACTGAAATTTGAGCGTCATTGTAGAGAAAGATTGAGCAACACTTTAAGTGTTGTATGAATTTATGAAAGTTTCTAATGAATACAACATTGTACTTGTACTTGTGCTTTGGATAAGTTTTCCTTTAATCTAAAGTTTTCAACTCGACTATATGGTAATGTGAATTATGTTATGCATTGGAGATTCTTCATTATACTATTAAATTTGGAGACGGTTTAACGTCAATTACGAACTATCTATTACTAATATTCTGCAGACTCTATCATGCATGCCTACTACTTTTGGAGACGTTAGGGTTATGTTATGTTCAGTCGATATGTTATAGGGTTATGTTATGTGTCAACAAAATCAATGATCATGTTCGATTGCATCCCATATTATGTAGTAACAGGCATTCGTAAGCTTTACTGTGTAGACCCAACAATCATCCCTTCACTCGTCAGAAGAATAACAACTCCGGGGCATTCAATATTGTTACCATTAAGCTGTCATGCCATTGGCATTGTTGATACTTGTTGTCCTCCTTGCAACTCATATATATACTTGAGGCTCGTAACAGAAGTAGTGAAACCTGTGGTAGCTGCATGGATTTTTTTATGATACATAAAGGTGTCATTACCACAGTTCGTTATTGTGAGCAAGAATTATGCAAAGACTATGAAAAAGAGATAGATATAGGGGGCTGGTTTAAGCATTAGTTCAAATGAACGTAATGAGTGGTTACATGAATTGCAAAATTAAAAAACCCACAGATATATATTGATGGAACACAATAAACAACTCAAACAAATTGTCGATATCAAATGATCCTATTTCTATGTAATGTCTTCACTTCTATTGCTCGTGGGATAGATTCTTCCACAGCATTGCTCTTGATGGTTTCAAGTAGTCGAACTGAATCAGGGATGCCAGGTTTACTAAACAACTTGGAATGCATTTATCATCACCTTAGGAAACACCACATATCAGCAGTTTTCTTTTCCAGAGCTCTAAGCAGTAGCTCATTGCTTCTATCTGAGAAGCCCCTAAAGCTGTCTTCGTTCTCACGTGACAAATCCTTTCTCACTGTGTACAAATGTGGTTTGCAGTACTTGACTTGTGGGAAACCACGAGTGGCTCTTCATTGTTTCCTCACGATTAGTTTTCTTTTCCACTAGTGACTGCATTGTTGTGATATTCTTGTGTGCGGACCTAAAGGGAAAGGTGCAAGAGAGGCTCAAGAGCTCATAAATTCCAAGAAGCCTGACAAGTTACAAATGGGAAATTATATTCCCACATAGCATGGGTGAGAAAGTGGAATGTGCTATATATATGCGAATTTGAATCTACAAAGTACTACACATTTTAAAGTCGTTTTAAAACCCTCATAGATTTTGAAGATAAGTAAACTAACACAGACTAGCATAAGATTATCTAATGCCAAAAAACTTATAGGTGTTGCACATGTTGTGTTTCAAGAATCCCCTATTTGCTTCGTCATGTTAAATTTCTGTGTTTCCATAATTGAAACGGGGAACTTCAACATCACTGGAATCTGCAATAGAAGCTCTTGCCCACTCACCAACAGCCGCTACGCCACAATCCGAAGGTAGCAAACTTGAAAATTTCCCCTCCCAAACATTTCTTATCAAACCCTTGTTATTATTTTCCATTCAAGATCGCATCAATCCGTTTCATCAATGTGTTTCGTTTCAATTGAAAACCGTCTTCTCTTTTTTAAGTGTCATCATTTTCACTTCCTTCGACGTCTCCATCAGGCTTGATTTAAGGTTTAGACTTTAGAGAGATTTAAGGTGTATATGGGTATTTAGGGCCAAAAAGAAGAGAGAGGATTTGGATTGTTGGGCCTAACTAGCCCAATGAACAGCCTGTTCAACTGGGATGACATGGTTCCGTTCCGAACCATCCCGATTCAGGACAAACCGGTTTTGCTCAAAAAATTCACAATCCCAAACCATTCCGTCCCGTTACTGTAGAACCAGGATTAGGATCGGAACAAGCTCAATCCCAGACTGTTTGGGATTGTGTCCACCCCTAAATGAGCTAGTTGATTCAACATCGAAAACATTTTGCTCATTAGGGTTTTTCTCCTCGTTTCATTGTCCATTAAGGGGTGATTATTTGGACTTTTTTGCTTGAATGTCTTTTTTTTTTACAATCAACACCACCCCCAATGTAAGCATTCGGAGCCGTGTGTCATTTGAACAATGACTCAATGAGGAATTTATTTCTCATCAAGACGCAATATTAAATTCCTCATCGAACACCAAGACAATATTTTGATTTGAACAACTTTCACATGAGCAAAGAGAGTTTTCAACAGAAAAATAAAAATCTCAAATGGTCAAAATTTCACTTCTGCTGTGTGGATCGAGATGCAAAATTTAAGGGCGCCCAGAGGAACTTGATTCAATACAAAATTTGTAATGAAGGTGAAAGTACTAACAACAATGCTATAGAAAAGTAAATAACGAGCTATCGGGCAAGGGAGGGAAAATACAATGCTTTCCTGCTTGCGAGGATAAATAATTTGGACAATTGCTACTATCTGCAATCTACACCAACTGCTTCACGGACTGAATTGTAACCATCTCTTTCTAAGCATTCAGCAAGTTCAGCCTGTGCATCAGTACGATAAAAGTGAATCAATCAGAACAGTCATTGCATTCAATAGTTATCTCGAAATCATATTGAAAATTATGACATAGTGAGAACTATATCCCTCAAAGACTTCAGAAACTGCCACAGTATCTCATTAATACTAAGGCTCCATTTAGGAGAGCTTCAATTATAAGCTTTATACATATCGATGGATTGTAAAAAAGTGGTCACCAGAAGTTCTATTCACTATTTATATTCACCTGTGTTTTCATGTCTAAGCAAAACAATGATTGTGTAAACACAAGAGAAACACCGCTAATGCTCAGGTGGGTAAAAAAACTAAGTTTGTAACATATAAATTTTATTAACGTGGGTAACACAGGCAGCAGAATATGATTTTACCTCTGCCAGTTTTAAGAATCAATCTAAGAGCAAATGTTGAATTTATCAGGTCCATGGATAGAAAATGAAGGTAACCATTATATTTGGTACATATTCATTATATTTGGTACCATTGCAAGTCTGGTTGGTGACCAAAAAAACCACAATGACGCAACCAAGCTTACAACAAAATCCAAATTAAGTAAACAATTCAGAAAGTTTTCCTTCTTTTTTTTTGCTCTCTTTCTAGTTTGAATGAACAAATATTTACTACAAAAAAGTATCAGTTCAGCATAACTAGGGGCACCTGTCCAAACATTGTCACGGTCTCCATAAAAGGTCTACACCAGCAGTTTCAAAAACCATAAATAAACTGTATTGGGGGAATGGAAAGATGCTGATAAGGTGAAAGAGATATGGAAGTCAGAGGATGTGAATGTGTCAGAAGATGGGAAATGCAAGTGCCCTGCGCTCCCTGCCCCATAAAGGTGCAAGGGAAATAGGAGGGATGCGCTGGGTTGTTGCTGGTTTTGCAAGACATCTTTTGAATGGCATTTCAGGGCCAACACATATTTGCAGGGTATGGACAGCCCACTACTTTTGGCACATTTCCAGTCTCCTGTCATCTACACCACTAAAAAGGGTATCTCTATTTTCACATTTAGTAATAACAAGTGGTAATATTTAAAATTTAAAAGAAACTATAAAGGTTCATTGACGAACATTAGTACTTTCCCATGACATAGATAGAGCCGAGAAAAACTACTCATTCTTGGAGGCCATCATGGTCTTTTTAGAAAGCCTGTCATGGAGACTACTTTTGGTGATGACAAGGTGCGGTTTTATTTATTTATTTATTTCATTACAGTACTGTATTTTTTTATTTTAAATGAGGATGCAAGTACAAGTAGAGAACTGAGTCAAGGAAGGACTCATTTTAAGAATTCATGACACTCCAGGGGGATCCCATTCCGCAAGCCTGGTCCCATTCCAAATTTTTCTGGATCCTTTTAGGATTGATCAAACTCATCCTGATCTCGTCCTGTCCCGATTTAGAATGGGATGAGATTGGGATGGAGATTTTCAATCATGCCCATCCAGTCTAGTCCCGAACTTATTTATTTAATATTTACTATTAGTATAGAATTGAGATCATGAAATACTTTCAGGCATCTATTGACAGTCCTGATCTGCATTTATGATGAATGTCTACCTTAGGATCAGTAGTTTCTATTATAACAATGGAAAGCCAACAGAAACATGAATCCTTATGGCCTATCCTACAAGGAATAAAAGCATTAGGTGGATTCATGGCATGCTGCCTTGATCAACAGTAAAACCATGAATAACAATATCACCAGGCTCTGTGGACTTGATATGAGTCCAAAGTCCAACCTTCAGGTCTGTTCTGAAGCCATGTCCCATAATATGGCTGATAGGAAAGAGTACTGATAATAGTATGCAAGTGTTGTTTGATCTTTTCAATATGATGGTTGTGTCTCATGGTTTTTTAGGTAATAAAATTACATTTGATCCAGGACACATAAATATTCATTCACTTGCCTCTATTTCTCTTCTTATGCTAGCTTGAATGTGAATGTGAATGTGAATGTGAATGTGAATGTGACTACATTTAAGGTAGCTGATAGAACTCCCTTCATTGGAGATTGATCTTTGTCCATACGCCCCAAACAAATAAGTTTTCCTTGACCATTCTTTTTCTTCTGCCCATGGTTGTTATACATGTAAGTCCTTTCTGTCAGTTGTTATAGGTCATAAGCTATAATTTTTACTAGATCAAAATAAAAAATGCCTAGTGAAAGTTACATTTTGCCTTGTTAACCTTGTTCATTTGGCACTCTATTCCCCCTTCACACCACCACATTCTTTTTTGTTATATTTTATTTCGTTTCTGTTTTGTTGTTTTGGACTATGTTGCTTTGGACTAATACAGTTTCAGCTTTGACATTTTACTGCCTGCTATATACTCTTTTGGTTTCCATTACTATATACTCTTTTGGTTTCCATTACTGTAAAGTTTTGCAAGTCATTGACTCTTATACTTGGGCTATAACCCCCTTAATATTTGAGTGAACTAATTTTGCTTACAATATTTTTAAGGTTGGATGCATTACCTAGTTCATGTGCATACTTTCCTAAAAACGAGAATTTCAATGGCAAAATTTTTATTTTATTACTGAATGGTCAACGGTTGTAGAAAGCTGAGGCAGAAAGCCAAAACTACTGTTTTCATATACATAACAATGGTATGCTCATCTCATCCATCCCAAACCCGTTTGGGATGGGATGAGGTCGGGACATCCCAATCCCATTCCGTGGGCCCACCCCTACAGGACACCCTCAAATTTTTAATTCATACCTACCGTGACACCCTTTGCTAATTTCAAGTTTCGGATCCCTGGGCAGGCAACAAGCATCTTGAATGATATTGTAGCTTGATTGATATTGTGCCCCTGGTGGCAAAATAAGGAATATATAGTCTTATTCGGTGCTTAACGACTGCCCTTTTGGGTAGTCTAGGACAATGTCCGCTGGCCGGCATGGCTGGCCTATGTTGTGTCCAAGGTGGGCTCACTCGCTTCGTGATTAAGATAGAGGAATCGAACGAAAAAATGAAGTTCATATCACATTATTACCGCATATCTCGAGGAACTCGTATCAAAATGGGTTGAAGCTTTAACATGTTTCTGATGTCAATCGGTAATTTTCTCCAAATTTCAGCTCAAAAGGTGCAGTAGAAGGCCATAAAACAACATAATATGTTTTGCACAATTCATGTGTGATGCATGTGCTGCCCTTCAGGGACTCAAATTGCATAAATTAGAAAGCGCGGAATGCTTATTAGTGCAAATGAACAATTTGTTGCCCTAAAAAAATGAAAATAAAATCCTCCACTTTCCTTTAAGGGTGGTGAAGCCCAACGATATGGGTTTGGCTGTTGTCAAAATGTTCACCATGAAGACAGGGCAACATTATCTTATCAGTACTCAAGCTTGGATCAAAATGTGAGAATATAAAATATTTGTATTTTTGGGGCTTAAGACCCAACAAGAAAGTTTATCGTAACAATTGGAAATGGTCACCTCATGAAGGTAATCTGAATACTGGTTCCAAGGGTAAGGCTGGAAGAGATTTGCAAATAGGTACTGAATAGTATTCATTTGGGTTCAATATCTGCAAAAGGTGGGCTTCAGAGACAAGAGATTGGAAATCTACAATTAGAATGGTTTCGACTCAGGTTAAACAAGAGCAAAGTAAAGTAATGGAAATCTAAATTAATAATATGAAATTATGAATATTGTCTTTCAGGCCTTAAGCTCAACAGCAGCCAGCAACATCATCGTGATGAGGTAATTCTACCGCCTCGACCATTTTTATAATTGAATTCATGTTATCTCTTGCATTGATGATTGCTACTTGTGTTTTTTTATTTGTTTGTAATTTTTCCATATTTTTTTAACGAAAAAATGATGCATACGCCTTGTTAAGCATTAGTGCACCGCTTCGCCGCGAAAAAAACTTGATCACTTCGAGGCTGAAAAATGTTTTTTAAAACATTAACATTAGGGAGAGATACTACCTAACACTATTCTAATGCAGTCACATTTAAGAGCATAAGAATAGGGTTTTGCTGGAAATGTGATATGGAGGTATATCTAGATGGATGGATCTCGGAAGGAATATTCTTGTCAGTAGAAGAGAGCTATTTGCACTTAGGTCTTCGGATTAGTCTCATCTTTCTTAGATTCGGTATTAAAGCAAAGGAGTTATGTTGTTCAAGGCTGAGAGCAGCTGACTGGAGCCATCCATGGACTTTGACTTGATTAGGTTTTGGGAGACTTTGGCAGGCTTTAGAGGTAAAAGATGAGGGTAATAATGGAAGTTGAGACTATACCAGCTATTGTCTCAATCAACAGTAAGGAGAGTTCTCACAGGGGAAATGCAAAAATTCGGGATTTGCACTCTAAAACAAAACCATTGACTAGTACATTAACTAATGTTCAATTAGTATGATGAGCTTTTGGTGCCATCTAAGCACTAGAAACTCAATGCAATTTACAAGATTACCTTGATCTGCGGAATGAGTGCAGGTCCTCCATAGGCAAAGCCTGTATACAGCTGAACAAGAGTTGCCCCAGCTCGTATCTTCTTGTATGCATCCTCACCACTGAATCAGGTTACATCTCAACATGTATGAGTTACACATGTAAAATAACACTAACAAAGTTCTTGATCAACAAGGAAAAATTTACAATTGAGACATACCTGCTAATACCTCCGCAGCCAATAAGAGGGATCCTACCCTGCAAAAAAATCAAAGTAGTAAATAAAACAACACCGCAATCAAAGTCAAATTGTAACACTTAAGGTTACTTAGTCCACAAGGACTCAACATGCCCACTGGGTAGACCAACGGGTTGCAAATTAATGGATACTATCACATACATCAATCAGACAGTGGTCATCCAACATGGAAAGTTCTGCAGGTATGGAAAAACTGAGTTCTTTTTCATATAAATTCCTTTAATCAATCAGCCACCTTATGTCTAAGCTTCCAAGTAATAAAGTAAACAAAGTGTATATTAGTAGTGATAACTAGGCATGTAATTCCACATTAAAAATGTAAACAAAATTCCCTATTTAAATAAATAAATTATAAACAAGAGTGGCTTGAAAATACCTTTTGAATGTGAAATGAACAAACACTTCATATCTTTGGGTTGGATTATTGACTTTTTTGGGGGGCAAAAAAACAAAACTTCTTTACATATAAATTGCTCTGACTCGCTTTTTTCACAACACGGTCGCTTTATACACTTCACTATCTTTAGGAATATTACTTTTACTGCTTTTAGTATCAGTTTCCGCCTTGGTCAAATTGAAGCAGATAGTGATTGTTTCACTTGCTTCTCACTTAAGGGGTCACTTTGTCTTGCTTTGACTATATTGCTACACTAATACAAATCATAAGTTATCAAGCAGAAAGATCAAGAAAAGCAAGTATAACGAACATACCCTTGTTAGAATATACATCTCCTTGAGAATATTGGTCGAAAGATTAAAAAGAGGCGTCCCACTTAAACCGCCAGATTCTTCAGCAACTGGGTATCTACTTGCTGGATCTGGTCTTGAAATGGTTGTATTTGAGATTATCTGAGGAAACATTGTAAATGAAAGAAAAATGAAAGTATATATTATATGGTATCACAAATAAGCTCCATACAAGGATACAGAAAATGAAGTTAGTGTAACAACTATAACAGAAAGTGCATGGCTCACTGAACCAATAAGGGAATGTTCCACATACATATACAATCGTCACAATGCATGTTTGGTATAGCACACTTCAAGAATTATGCATCATTTTTCTTTAAGTTCAGTTTATTATAGGTTAGAAGCAAATAAATCAGTCAAAGTTTTGAAATAACCATGGATGCTGAGCAAGGTCCGTGTAAATAGTTTTTGTTTTCTTCTCTATCTTGGTTTCTAGATATACCAATTCTTTTCATTCTGGATACTGGATTCTCAAGATTGTCTTTGAAATCTCGGATTTCTGAGGTTACATACTCTTGGCTTCTGGATCACTTTCTTAACCCAAAACTAAATGAGTTTATGAGCTCAACTTAAATCTTACCATATACTCTGAAGGGAAGTAGATCATGTCATTAAAGAGCAAGGACACATTGCTTGAAGGATATTGCACTAAAAGCAAGCATACAATTGTACAAGGGAAAATGCTGTAAAGTTACGTGTAGTGAACTATGACAGGGTAAGTAAAACGGTACTATCGCTTTGTGGATATATCTGAAGGTGAAAACTATTTTGCAGGAATAGCATGAGCTGAGGCTAGGCAAAGGGAAATGCATTTTGAACTATGCAAATCAGATTGTTGTTGCTTTTACAAGATGCAAGTGAAAGAAAAGTAACACCAATTTAAGAAGCTGAGACTGAAGCCTGTTTGTACTGAGAGTAGACCAGGTGCAAAGATGAAGGGAGGATCAGGTGATTCAGGTATTTAGGCTGTGAGTCTCAAACATGATGGCATTGTTCAGGTCAAAGTAGCCAAAAGAAAACATTGAAGCAAGTTCAGGTAAACATTTAAGAGGAACATGGAGCCAGGAGCAGAGAATTAGGAGCGAGCTGACAAAGGACAGGAGAGAAGAGAGGGATCCGTCTAATTCTAGAAAGGGAATTCTGCTATATCTGAATTGTGATTGTTAACCTTCTACTATTAATAGCAAAATGCGGAAGATAGCTCACCCTGTATGCAGTTAAAATGTGTACAAGTGGTCCTAACGATGCCAAGACCGAAGTTATTTGAACATTAAGACGACCATAATACAACAATCTGTCCAACCTCTCCTCCTGAAATGTTGTCGCAATGGCACTGTTAGACAGCTAATAACTGCATAGTTAAATGGCTTGTTATGGTGCAGTGAGATAGCAACAGGCTCTGTGCCCACCAATCCACACTCAAAAGTGTACAACCCATAGATGTTCATTTTGGCTTTGCATCGAGATACCTCAACAACAGCTTGTGTAGCCATTAATGAGGTATCAGTTTGTGTAGCCATTTTCTGTATTGTTGTCTTCATCATAATTCCTATATGAGTATATTGGCTTCACGTACTGTGGAAAATAGCAAAAAATGCTTTCGATATTACCAAACAACGCAAGCTTAGTTATTGCACTGCCATTCCAAGCTATAAAAGCTTTGTAGCAAACGTCCTCTATGGTGGGATTATGTTAGTTGGAATCTAACCCCATAAGATTAGATTAACTAGAGTTCAATGAAATGATACCAAGGAAACACTTCACTCTATAACAATGGTTTTTAACAAAATCCAATAGAGGTTTTGTTACAAAAGGTATCAGGGATCCTTATAAAAATAATACAGTAAGTACGATAACATACACAGAGCTACAAAGACAGAGATGGGATATAGAAAAATGTACCAGTCCATCCAAGCGGAGTGTAAGAGCCACCTAGAAAAGCATAAATGAACTATAAGAGGACCTCAGATGTGATAGAACTTTACCAATAAACATAAATGAATATCAGAGAATATTATAACATATGCATTACCGCTGCAATATCTTCAAGATCCTCTTTGGACAAGTCGGGAGCAATTTTGACAAGCAATGGAGGAGGTCCCTCTTCACCCCATTGCATTTCATCACGAGCAGCCTGTACCTTAATTGCAATTAGAAAAGTTCACAATCAAAAAGAGGATACCAGTTAAACAGTACGATAAACTAATAGAAGAAAACCCATGGGAGGAGTTCCCAACCTTCTTCACCAAATCCTTTAGTTGTTTTCTTCCCTGAAGTTTACGTAGCCCAGGGGTGTTTGGAGATGAAACATTTATAACCTGCACAGATATAACAAATAATACGCAGCTGTTTTGACTGTTTTACTGATAAATTAATATGCTCGCAGCTTGCAGATGTTTATTAGTCTTTCTAAGGTGTAAACCACAAAGATAAAGCCAACCATAGTTGCAGAAATATTCTAGTGAGTAGAAATGATACTGTTAGATTAAAGACAATATCTCCTATGACATTTAGGATTCAGCATCTATCGATTAAAAATACCTGAATTATTGCAAGAATGCATGTATCAAACAATAAACATAACTAGGAACTTTGTTCATGACCATTTCAAATAGGCAACGACTACACCACACCACCATTTCCTCTTTCTCACACCACCATTGAATTTTTTATTTTTTTTTTTTACTTTCTCACACCACCAATAAATATGAATAACAGAGAAATCAAAACTCAAAACGAAAAAAATGCAAAACAGAGTAACTTTCGACCAATTTAAACTCTCAATTGAGACTGGTTCTCAAGTTCATCAAAACACGAAAGTTGTAGTATTATGAGTTATCTAAGAAACACAACTTGAATCACTTGAAAATGTTTTGAAATGAGCAAGTTATGATCATTTTACTAAAGACGCACAAATCTGTCTTGCAATGACAACGGAATAATGTTATTGACTTTTGGCCAACTTATGTGCTCGATCAAGACCGATTCTCAAGTTTATCAAAACACAAAAATTGTAGTACTCTGAGTTATCTAATAAACACAACTTGAATCACTTGAAAATGTTTTGAAATGAGCAAGTTATGGTCATCTTACTAAAGTCGCGCAAATCTGTCTGAAAAATGAAAACGAGATAGTGTTCCTGACTTTCGGCCAACTTATGTGCTCGATCGAAACCAATTCTCAAGTTGATCAAAACACAAAAGTTGTAATAATCTGAGTTATCTAATAAATACAACTTGAATCACTTGAAAATATTTTAAAATGAGCAAGTTATGGTCATTTTCCAAAAAAAAAATTGTTCGCATTATAAAAAAAATTTATCACAGGAAAAACACTATCTCGTTTTTATTGCGAGACAAATTTGCGCGACTTTAGTAAAATGACCATAACTTGCTCATTTCAAAACATTTTCAAGTGATTCAAGTTGTGTTTATTAGATAACTAAAAATACTACAATATTTGTGTTTTGATCAACTTGAGAATCGGTATCGATCGAGCACATAAGTTGGCCAAAAGTCAGGAACACTATCCCGTTTTCATTGCGAGACAGATTTGCGCGAATTTAGTAAAATGACCATAACTTGCTCATTTCAAAACATTTTCAAGTGATTCAAGTTGTATTTATTAGATAACTAAGAGTACTACAATATTTGTGTTTTGATGAGGTTGAGAATCGGTCTCAATTGAGGGTTTAAATTAGTCGAAAATTGTCATGTTTTGCTTTTTTTTCGTTTTGAGTTTCTCTGTTATGTTAAGTTATGCATATTTATTGAGTTTGGATTTAAGGGTTTTGACTTTGAGAGTTTTCGAGGGAGATGGAGGAGATTTGCAAGAGATTTGAGTGTGGGGAGAGATTTGCAAAAAATTTCGAAAAGGAGGAACCATTGTCGATTTGAATGGTGAGGGGAAAAAATGGATGGGTTTTGTTTATAAGGTGGTGTGAGAAAGTATGATTGTGTGAGAAAAAAAGTAGGTGGTGTGAGAGAGTAGAATGGTGTGAGAGAGAAGAAATTGTGGTGTAGTGTAGTCACCGCCTTTCAAATATCATGATACTTGAGGCGGAAAGGATTCTTTGGTCTATGTACTATTTTGACAAACAAAATGAACTTTCACACATGAGAACTATAGCTTTCATAGCATCTTGAAAGATGGAGAGAACAAAAGGAGGGTATTTAATTTGCAATTCATCCAGGAATAGTTGGTTTGCACATAATTCTGTAACGTACTAAAATATATAATGAAATCACATGGGAAGAGATAAATCCCAATGGAATACAGGATCCCTATGAGCAAGGAATGTGATTTCTCGAAATATGTCGAAATTTCACGAAATATTTCTTATTTTGAAGTTACTGAAACCTCTTTCGAAATTCAAAATATGTCAAAATTTTACTAAGAAAAGAAATAAATATTTTAATCTCCGTATATTTTAACATGCTATAATGTTATTTTAGTATCAATAGTTTGTCACGTGAGCGATTCTTATGTAATATATGGTTTGTATCACAATAGGAGTCGTGTGAGACTTTTTATGTAGTATTTAAGAGTTTAAAATGCATAACTTATATTGTCAATTTCAAAATCACAACATAAATTTTTACGTTTTTTCTACACAACGAAATATTTCTTAAAATCGGTAGACCAAAATCAACTCGAAAAACGAAATCACAATCCTTGCCTATGAGGTATAACAGACATACAACTTAGTTCTTCCCATCCAAACAATGGTCATGAGAATAGGACATGAGATAAAAGAACAAACACAAGATTTTTAACAAAAAAACAAAACTAAAAAAATCCATTACAAGGTAACATGAGATAAATAAGCTGATCCACAGTTTCATCACTGTAAACACAAAAATCAGCTTAGGTGGCGTTTGTTTTTACTTCTGATCAGAACTTTGGTTCTGAAGAACTGGTCCACTAATAGTCTAGGTCCCATTGACCATGTAGACCTGTTGATTGTGCTAACTCCCTCTAACAAATGGACACACATGTCCCTTGACTCCGTTAGTCGTTATTAGCTGTACTTGACCATTGTTGACATCCTTTGTTACACGGTATTAGCACAGTCAATGGGTCAATGTGGTCAATGCGACCTAGACTCTAAACTCTAAGCTGGACAAGTCTGGAGCCAAAGTCTAAGTTGGTATAAATTTGGGACCTTTTTGCTAATTAACCCTTTTTTCTCATGATTAGCACCTCAATTAGTGTATCAGGGTGCCATGGCTCTAAGGAAGAATAAGTGAAGTTTTGAAAGGACGAAGCCCCTGTACCAACATATGGCGTCTTTAGCACCATGGCAATACCCAGAATAGAACAATGTCAATGGGTAAAGCGCTTTTTTGGGGTATAGTCACATGTTTGGATTCACCTTGTAGTCATGTGTTGGTATAGTGAGTTATCCATACAGTGTCTACCCCACCAGTGGTTCATTTCAAAACTGACAGGGACGCTTCAGATAGATGAGAAACTGAGAATAGTAACTACTTTTGTATGTAAGACTAGAAGCATGAAATTAGAAGGTAGAAAGTGACAGAACGAACAGACGGTCAAAAACAATACCAAATAGTCTGCATATTGGGATAATGTATGAACCCCTTGGACGTAGTCAGCAGCTGCATCTTCACTTGTCTTATTCTTTCCTAGATTGACCCCAAGAATACCTGGTCCTGCTTTCCCTCCGTGTTTGACTTCATCAGAAGAAGATGAAGTGCTGGTAGTCTCAGCCAGCTTCCTCTTCCCATGCTGAGCACCTAACCGTTTTGCAACAGCCATGATACCTTCACTATTAAAGCCACAGCGATTGATAATAACCCTGCAGAAACAAGAATTGACAACTTAACTTAATAAAAAGAAACATCTGTAGAAACTCCCAAAGTTTTGGGACCTCGTATCTGCTAGACTTTATCAATTAATAATACATTAATACCAAAAGAATAGTTTAAATGGAGTTCAATGCTGACTTAAGGTGAATAGCAGAGAAGCTTAAATCACAGAGAAATCTATATGAAGCTTGAGATGCCTGAAGCTTAACCCTTGGTTTACAATTTCAAACCTCATTAAGATGTATATTCTTTTCCATTTGTCACTGCTTACATTTCTATTGACAGAAATGACCTTAGGTAAACTCAAAACATATAGCAACCACAAATATTTGTGCTATAAAGCCTTGAGGGGTAAATTCAGACTATATAAAGCAAATTAAGAAGCATCGATGTTTGAGCTACCTCAAACAATTTTCATTCATCACTAGAGTATTCATAAGGATACATTGCTAAAGTTTCACCATACTTGATTAAAACGCAAAGCTTTCCTCTTTTCCTTGTTGGTCACAAAAACATTAGGTAAAAGTCAATCAAATGGTCTATTTTCAACTCCTACATTCTCTTTTTAGGTTAAAAATGGTAACAACACGAAGAAAAGAAAGGGAAGAACTAGAAAAGCACCTGGATTAAAAACTAGACTTTGTTGTCAGTTGAATAGTAGTCTATAATTTGAAATAGTAGGTTTCTACTGTGGTTTATACTATAAACCAATTGATTGAGGCATCACGTTGATGGTGTATTGATACCAACTATTCCTATTGGAAGTTAAGTAATTAACAAAGCCAGGAATATCATGAAAATATGTGACTTATAACGCATACTTTGTGATATCTTTGTAAACACCATCTGTCGGGATTTTTTTCCTTTTTAATTCATGAATTTACCCTTAGGAAATTCCATAACATAGTGGCGGTTGCAGGCTGACAGCTCATAAGGCTTCAAAGTTTGCATGTCACTTCTTCGAGGCAAAACATGTCAGTTACTTCTTAAACATTTAAATTCCAACTTAAAGTAAAAGAAACTTGAGCTGTGACTCAAACTATATAACTAAGATGCAATGTGCATGCTTACCCCTCTTGCGCCAATCTAAAGATACGAGGCTTTGGATTACCCTCTTGTGGAAGAGGGGTTACCGAACCAACCTCTACGAAACCAAAACCCATCCCCAGTAGACCTTCAACGGCCTCAGCATTTTTATCAAAACCAGCAGCAAGACCTATAGGGTTTGAGAATTTTCGTCCCCATACTTCGAGCTCCAATGTCGATGGATCTGGCCTCTTCTCCCTTGGAACCCACCCACGTGCTGCAGCTGAGATAGCCAGGCCATGTGCAACTTCTGGGTCCAGAAAACTAAAGAAAGGATTCACAAGCTTTGTTGCTGAAAATAGCCATCCACTGCACAGAGTATATGCAAAAGAAAATCGTAAAAATGACTAAAGAATATCATGCTAACTTTGAATTTGTCAGAGCAGCCTAAAATTATGGATCCCCATAAACATATGAAAATATTAATTAGTAAGAAACTTTTTAATAACAGAAAAATAAATTAGAAGTCCTCCTTAGACTTGAAAATAGGAAAACTCCCTTCAACCAAAATTTGAGTAGGAAAATCATTTCATCATGCTCCAGTTAGCAAAATTAGAACAAGCACAATTACAACATGTCATTGACAGGTGGAAATACAATATTACCAACAAAAACATGATATTGTGAAGGCAGCACTATGGATAATTTTTATTCCTAGAGGAGAAGACTTGTAAGCATCACATTTACTAAAGTGGGTTGTATATTCTGATTCTAGATATATAATTATACTTACCATCATAAGTCAATACACCTTTAAATAAAACGAAATATATCGATATACGTTATGGTTTGACAACCTTATTTGGCAGTATAAACAGAATTCCATACAACAAATATAGCCTGAGCATGCTCCTGCCAGAATGGGCATTTCATCACATAAAAAACTTGATAATGACATTTTGTTAAACCTAATGGAGCATGCTAATGGAAATCAACAAGTCTAGACAGCCAGGCCTTGACGCCAGGAGTGCGCCGGGCCTGCTGTCTAGCACATGTTTAGGAGAGGGTTTGGGTTTGGGTTTTGTTGTTTTGCCTTTTTTTTAATCACTCTCTCTCCTTACTTTGTTCTTATGGTTCTAAACTTATTATCTTCTTCATTTGATTGATTCTTCTCTGAAAACTCATCGAATGCATCCTATATGTCAAACTCTACGGTTTCTGAACCGTAGAAAACATAAAGTTGATGTCTTGAGGAAGTTCTCCGACTTTGGAACCAATTCGAGATTCAAATGTTTGATAGAGAAAAACCCATTTGTTGCATTTGGTCCAAACCTGCAAAAGATTAGTTTTTTCTCATCTTTTAGGGAATTAGATGACAAAGGAAGCAGTGGAACAGTGTCTGTTAATGTATTTGTAAGAAGTATAGTTTCGATTGTTCAGAAACAAGATAATTGGGATTCATTACTTACTAGACTTTGTAGTGTTTCCAAGTCACAAATTACCCCTCCAATTGCTGTTCAAGTTCTTAAGAGAATTAAGAAACCCGAATTGGCCTTAAAGTTTATCAGTTGGTTAGAGGAACACAACGGGTTCATTCACGACGCTTTAAGCTACACTGCTATCCTTAAGGTCTTGACTAAAGGTTCTAGCCCCTCATATGCTAGTATAGCTGATGGTTTGCTTCATAAGAAGATTGATTTGGGGTTCGAGGTGACTCCGGAGGGCTACAAGTTTGTTTTGCAGCAATGGGTTGAGGTTAGGGAGTTTGAGAAGGCGATGGGTGTGTTGGATGAGATGAAGAGACGTGAGTTTGGGCCTTCGTGTTTATCTTGTAATCTTCTCTTGAAGAGGTTGTTGAAATCAAAAGAAAGGGATTCAGGGTGGGAGCTTTTCTACCAAATGAGAGATGGATGGACTGATTCATTGGACATGGGAACATTTAACATTGCGATGAAAGATTTTTGTGTTGGTGGGAAAATGGAGGAGGCTTGGAGCTATACAATTTGATGAAGCAGAGAGATTGTAGGCCCAATCTTGATAGCTTTAACATCTTGATAAAAGGTTTTTCCGAGAAGGGAGACACAGATACACTTTGCAGGCTCTTCAAGCAAATGCTTGATCTAAATGTGAAGCCTGATAGTTATACTATGAACTTGTTGATCAAAGAGTTGTGCAAGCAGGGTTGCCCCGAACGTGGGAATGATTTGTTTAATTACATGAGGAAAGTAGGTTGGATGGATAACAAGTTTGTATACACTAAATTGGTGGGCTCCCTCTGTAACTATGGGCGGTGGTTGAAAGCCTTGAAAATATTGTTTAAAATGGTTCGAAGAGGACACCATCCTAGTGTTTCTCTATATAGTAACTTGGAGCGCATCTGTGTATGGGTGGTAAGACACGTGAAGCATTCAAGTTGAAGGATTTGGTTGCAAAGAAGGGCTTTATCGATGATGCTGAGAACTATAGTTCTTTGATAGAAGGGGTGTGCTTGTCTGGTAGAATGGACTTGGCTGAGAAACTGTTACATGAACTTCAACACAAAGGGTCGGACATCGATCTACAAACGTGGAATCTTCTGCTTCGTGGGCATTGTACTTCTAGGGACGTTAGGAACGCCATAGAAGTGATGGAGAAAAATAAAGGAAGAGGGTGGCTGCCTGACTTGGAGCCCTTAATTTGGTTACCTATCTTATGAATGAAGGGAAGGTGGAAGAGGTAATGCAGATGAAGAATTGTATTCAACCGAATGAAAGCATAAACTCTAGCGTAAATGCGCTCCTGATCAACAAGTTGAATAAGCGTGATGGTACTGATGTTAGCAGAAATGTTAATTAGAATCTTCAAAACTACTTGAAAGCGTTATTGAAACACGTGCTAGACAACAGGCCTGGCGCAATCCTGGCGTCAAGGCCTGGCTATCTAGACTTGTTGAATGGAAATACTAGAAGAAAGAAAAGATGATATTACTTGACAGATCAAAAAGAATTGTACCAGAAAGTTGCCTCATCCACAGTACTGACATAAGCTCCTCCAGCTATAAGTAGGCTTATGGTTGCCCCTGTCAGTAATCTTCCCTTCAATCGAAACATGACTGATATTAGCATACTTAAAGTAGAATAAGGTCAACATATGACACCATAGAGGACATAAACAAGAGAAGCTTATTGGTTCATCACATAACATACATGTATGACAGTTTTCTGTATTTTATTGTTGATTTCAGCTACAATAATCTGAATGTAAGTTAAATTTTGTGCTCAATGTCTAATATTAAATCAGAAAGAGCTATAACCTTAACAACGGAGATAAAATGTTAAACAAAAATACTTTCCTAAAGGATAAAAATAATAAAAATAAAAATAATAATAATAAAACTTTCATCTCAACCTAATAAGCTTAACATGAACAAATAACTATCGTTGAAAGTGAGATAGACAAAAATTTTACTTTCTTTGAAGACTGAGGGATCTTTGGAGCAGTTCCCGCCACGGAACTTGAAAGCCTAGAACCACCACCTCCAAGAGAAGAGAATCTTGCTTTGTGATACAAAAGTTGTCTAAGATAATCCCTCGCAGCTCTAACCGCCATGAAAGCTCTCTCTTTTATTTATTTATTGGACTTAAAACCCTAAATAATCCCTTGATCTCTCCCTCTCCATGGATCTCTCTCACTCTCGCTTGTAGAGCAGTGTGCCTTAGGTTTGAAGCTGCAGTGGGGAAATGGGCACTGTAGAGAGGCGAAAGGGGGGGAAAAGGCAAAGAGGAGGAAAGGTCAGCTGCCACGCCCCGATTTTCGAAGAAAACAAAAATCCTAAAATCCACATAGGATTATCCGTTTCCCCAAAACTCGGGACGTGAAAATTCAATAACAGAAACAAATAGCAGCAACAACTAAAACATGATTAAATTACTAAAACATGATTAAATTACTAAAACAAATAAAACTCTAACCCGGAGAGACTCCGACGTTGCTAGCTCCACTAACGGAACTCCAGTAACGCTGCTCAAAAATCTCTAAACCTGAAAGGCTAATCGGCTACATTCCAAAAAGAATGTACCCAAGAAGCAAAAGCTCACTTTGGTCAGCAATAAAGCTGGTGTGAGAAATCTTCATCCCAAAATCAATAAATCCACACGTGATAACATCAAACTAAACAAAAACAAAAACCAACCACACCAATAGGTAGTTCCTCAATGAGGCAAAAATGTTATCATCCTAACTATAGAAATTGACTATGACAAGTCTGACCTGCAGAAATATGAGTGGACTTGTCATCCTGCATGAAAATGTTAGAAACAAACGGATAATATTTCTAAGTTATAAATCCTCATAAATGTAATTTATTTTCAAACTACGATACATATCATAGTCATATCAGACTATTATTAAAACATCAACAAAACGCATTTTCTACCTTTAGGAAGACATATAGTTATCATTCAATAGTCGAATGAGTATTTAGTTTCTTCCTTTAAGGTAATCATGCACATACACAAAAAAAATATATATCTCGCTTCTTTTTCCACAATCGCACCATCCTCCTTGTGCCGAACATACATCACCCAAGTGTGCCTCCCTTGCCTTCGAAACCACTCGGAGCATACATGTTCCAAGTGGAGTGCCACATCGAGGAACATGTCATCTCACCCGAAGTTCGATCCATGGCAAGTATTTCTTAAATTTACACGTACAACCGAACGCACATCGAATGGTACACCGATATGCAAGCAATTCTGCATACTAATAATTCTATCACACGTATACAACCAAGTCTGTATACAAATCACATTTTTCATCTTTTTTTTTGGAGTTGTGGAAGCGAGCAAAAAATCAACTAAAACTCAAAACTCTTTTATGGTGACACTTTGTCAACCATAAATAAATCAACCATAGTATCCACCATTCTTTTGGGGAACGAGTCATATTTTCATAAATAAATTTTCTATAACACAACAGGGATCAAACTCATTCAATATAAGATTCATATTCCTATGAACATGAAGAATGTCACACTTTCAATCATAGCTCCTTATTGAGCCCAATTCAATCGATTAAATAACACTATTACTTAATAACATTGTGATCTATATAAAGGCCAACATATTTATATATGAAACCATACTCAAATTCTCATTATCATACATTACAACATATAGCAAGGGAGTTCAAAATGTTCACCACCACCAATACAAAACTATTTTGTATATCAAAAATAAACTTTCATTCAACCTATTCTAAGCCCACCTACCAAGTTCCACTTACTACACCAATCCCTATAAAGTCAAGTCCCACTACACCAATCCTTATAAAGTCAGTATTCACACTATAGTGGAGGCACATAGAGAGTTGCCTCCACCGAACAAAAAGTCATAGCCTTAGAAAATTTTAAAGGGGCTAGGGTTCCACTCCATGTCTACCAATACACATAATATTCTATCTTTATTATACAAGACAGAAGCTCATAACAAAACAAAAGAGTGTTTGTAACAAACCGAGAACACAATAGGGTGGTTTCTGGTAGTGGTGGAAAGTGATCTCAATGGTATTTTGATAAGAGAAAAAAAGTGGAAAATGAGATTAATACTGGCGATTTTTGGTCGGCGGTTGGAGTTGTGGTGGTAGTCAAAAGTGTAAAAAATCTTCAAGTCAACACCTAAAAACAAACACTATTTAATTTTACAGCAGCAGCTTATTTTGAAATAAAACAAACAGTTCATTCTGAAGTTTTGGTTAGAAGTTGCCTTTCAAAAAAAAAAACTTCTAACCACTTAAAAAAAAAACACCACCTAACTCAATCTTACAACTCTTACCTTTGGACGGTAAAACCTTCCCCCTTTTCAGTGCACTAATAAGGGAAATACGACATCTTCTTCCAAAGAGTTGCCGTCTCTTATTTCCATTCACCTTTTCTTATTCTCCTTTGTTTCAAATCAATAACTTCATAGAAGAAATATAAATCGTGGAGTTTCGTTTATGGATAGAAGTTTAAAGGTGAAGTAAGAAAAATCAGAGATTTGCAATGATTGAGATTAGGGTTGAAGAACATACGCTGAAGGAATGTGAAAAGGTGGATGAGTCAAACACGTGGGCTTTAATGAAAGCTCTCAATTGATTTGGAAGAGGGTTTCATTGAGGAGATTCCACAACTCCTTGTACAAGAGCCGTCAAGCCGAATAGTGATGAGAAGAAAATTTCTTTCACATGTGTGTTTCCATTAGAAGCTTATAGAGAAGTTAGGGCGTGTTTGGTTGCAGTTTTTCAAAAGGTCATTGCTAAATAACACCATCACTTCTGTTGAAGGACACCACCATCTCACTTTTTTTCTGGATCTGCTGAAGGACATCACCATCCACTCTCACCTTTTCTTCCCTCTTCACCGGAGCAACACCCCGGCCAATCCTACCACCACCTCGCCCTGCCATCGCCGACTGACAGTGGTGGTGGTGCTTGGGAGAAGAAAGAGAAGAAGAATAAGAAGAAGAGGTGAGAGGGAGGGGGAAGAAGGGGAGAGGTGGCGGTGACGGTAGTGGTTGATGGAGGAGGAGGAGAAAAAGAAGAAGAAGAAAAATAAGAAAAATAGAGGATGAGGATGAGAGGTGGCGGTGGCTGAGTGGTGGTGGTGGTAAAGGGGATGAGGAGAATGGGGAGGAGGATGAAGATGAGAAATGGTGGTGGTGGTGGTGGTGAAGGGGATGAGGAGAATGGGGAGGAGGATGAATATGAGAAATGGTGGTGGTGGGGTTGATGGAGAAGAAAGGGGGAGAGGATAAGAGAGGTATGGTTTTATTTATTTATTTTATATTGGAGGTGTCCTTCAGCAGGTGGTGGTGTCCTTCAGAAAAGTTGTGTGTCCTTTAGAAAGTAGGGCATTGGTGGTGTCTTTCAACAAAAATTGTGGTGTTATTTAGCAACAACATTTCAAAAAAAAAAGGAAAAATATTTAGTCTCGTGTGATGTGCATGTTAAAAGTGTTTGATTGTGTAATTTTTTCATGAAAAAGTTTGCCCGACACTTTTTTTTTTGTTAAAGCATTATGCGTCTAATGTAAAATAAACTAGTAAATATTACACATCATACGCCCAGCCGTAGCTGCGAAGTGATGTGCCTCTTCATTGAGATCTCTACTAATATACTTACATGACGCCAATGGTGTTATGGTCGAGTGGGTTAGGGCTGTGTGGGTTTATCCCCCACGTCCTAGGTTCGAGACCCGCCGGCGGCATGGTTACTTTCTTATGGTGTTGACCTGTAGGTCGCACCTTGTTGATAGGTTATGGGATCCTATAAAAACCCAGCTCGCTTTCCAAAAAAAAATATATATATATATATATATATATACTTACATGACCAAGAGGAAAGCAAAAAGTAAAGACACCTAATATTACATACAAGCAGACACTAGACCTAATCGATAGCAAAAGTTGGGTTGGAGTCGCCACTAAGAAGCGCCTCAATCATAGTAGCATAATTATCAAAAAGAAGTCTCATTTGCCATTTTTGCGCCTGGATCAAAGTAAGGGTCGCTTCCCCAACAAAGCACTCCTTCATTGTACTGTCCAAAACTTTCCCAACAATTGGGCTAAAGATTGTGGCAAACACCTATCCATCGATGTCATTAGCTATCACTCCTACAGCTCCCTGCTTGGTAAGGTAAAAAAAACAAGCTTCAAGACTTACAATGACAGTGTCTCTATCACATCAAGTTGGATATGAAGTTGAGCCTATGATGGCGGGCGAAGAGATTTGTGTCTCTATCACATCAATAAGTCTATCCTCATTTGCAGTAAGGGGACCAAACCCGGTAGAAGGGAGTGCAGTGGGGATGATGGAGGCTGTTTAGGTGTCCATTTGTGTTATATTGTGAATATGAGAGATGGGGGTAAGATGTAGTATAGTTCCCCCTGAGGTGGTTGAAAACCATTGATGGGACCAGGCTGACCAAGTATTGTGGAGGGAGGCAAGGAAATCATGGGTGGAAACCTTGGCTTTGTTAAAAATGATCTTGTTGCGGAGGTGCAAAATGGAGCTCAAAAGGGTTGTAAATTGGGAGAGCATTTCTTCGGTCATAGTAGGGTGAGATTTGGTTGTGTCCCACATAAACCTGAAAAAACTTGGGATGGACAGTGGGTTGAAATTAGGATTTGCCAATCGATTGAGATGAAAGAGAGTAGCCAAAACCTAGTGATGATCGGACAAAGGAAAAAAACAGATGTAAGGTGTCTTCCAAGTGATTATGACAAAAAACACAACAATTGTCAATTGGCATATGGATCTTGATCAAATTGGTCATAGTGGGGAGAATATTTGGCTATCTTTTCAGAAAAGTAAGAGGGCGCTAGGAGGGGCTTTGATCCTCCATAATAGGCGTAGTTGCTTCGGCCCAGAGGAGGAGAGGGAGGTGCTGAGGTGGAGCTTGTAGAACTGTCCAAAGTGAAAGTTTGTGTCACACTTTTGACACAAAAAATCCCTTCTTATCAGAAAGCCATATAAGTCTTTCAGGGTAAACAATCATTATGAGACAAATGTCAATAATGTCTTTTGCTACCAGGGTGGGAAAAAGGGATTCAATCAATTCCACATTTCATATGATAAAAAGATTTGTTGAGACAAGCCATAAGTATAAAATGATATGGGGAAGATGGGGATCCAGGTGGTTGGAGATGCAATCGGCAAACACAAGTCCTGGTTTTACCAAGCAATCCCGCCAAAAGTCAATCCGATCACTCGAAAGGACTTGCGAAATAAGGTGACGCTTCATATGTTGCAAAACGGTTAGGTTACCGCGTCAAGCAAATGAGGCAAGGGAAGGTGAGCCGAAATTGAAAGCCACAAATTGGTCGATCATCTCCATCAAACCCAATAATCACAGGTTTCCTTGAACCCCACAAATCGGTCGATCATCTCGAAAAGGCCTCCATCGAACTAATGATTACTCAATCCCTTGTTTTGAAACCACGAATCGGTCGAAGGTTTTGTTGAACACAAAGAATCAATCTCAATCCCTTGTTTTGAAACCACGAATCTGTCAATCAATCCCTTGTTTTGTTTAAAGGGTGAATATGTTTTGAAGAAAAACTTTAGCTTACTAGTTGGAGATGGATGTCATTTCCATCAAAACCTATTTTGCTAATCTTTGTTAATTTTGTTAAAGAAATATTTTATAAGTATATAATTTTATTTTGAATATCAAAATGTTGAAGATTTGGGGATGATTTTGGATTTTTTTTTTCTTTGGTAATCAAACGTACTAACAAGAGAATATGTATTTTTCCTTTTACGCCAAGGATAAAAAAATGTTTTTTGGAAAATTTTATTTTCCTTCAATCAAACGAACATTTTCCAAAAATGTTATTTATGGAAATCAATTTTGCTAATTTTTGTTAAGTGTACTAGGGGTGGAAGCGCTTTATGTGCACGAATAGTCAATATTTTTATTTATTACAAAAATTTAATAATACGTAAAAATTATTAGCAAAAAATGGCTAAGTTGGTTGGCTAAGGAAGTATGAGGTTTGACCCCCCACGTCTTGTGTTCAATACCTACCAGTAGCATAGGGTGGGAGGGGTTAAGGGTAAATAAAAAAAAAGTAAAAACTATTACTAAATTTTTAAATAAAATAATTATTTATAATTTTAAGGGAAAATTGATTGAAATATGAATGGCAAAATAGAAAATAAAAATTTAGATGTAAGGGCATTTTTTATAAGATATAGAAAATTGAGGGCTTCAAATAAATGATGATAGAGCGTACGTATAATTTACAAATATTTATAAGGGGTTGGTTTGAATTGAAAAAAATATGAAATTTGAACGGCAAAATGGGAATTCAAAATTTAGATGTAGGGGAATATTTATAATTTATACATAATTGAAGTGTTTCAAATAAATAATGTTAAGGGCTTGAATATAATTAATGAATGTTAAAGGGGCTAATTTTGATTGTAAATAGTATGAATTTGGGAGGGTAATTTGGTAAAAATGTGTATTGGTATTCTTCATCTAAAATACACAAACAACCTTGGTCAATTTTCACATACACATTGGTTTTGTTTGGAATCCAAAAATTAGGATGAAGACAAATGTGTAAGTCTTTTTCATGTAAAAGACGGAAATACCATTGAACATTGTTCAAATACTTGTCGGTTTCGATTGATATTATTGAGAATTGAGGAGGGCAAAACTGGAATCCAAAAATCAAGTTGAATACAAAATCATTGTTCCTCCATTGTTCATTTGGAGGAAAAGTCGTTATTATAGTCAAGATTTCTCTGGCTTTTCTGATTTGGGGAACTACAATTCTTTGAAGACCAAAAAAATTTCATTTTTCTGAATCAAGAAATTATTAGCTTTTGTTCCTAAAACTACATGTGTCAACTTATTTTCCTACCTTTTTTATTGTCAAATCAAATAATGGAAAATCATTTGGAGATGAAGCAACTTTTTGACACCACTATTTTTGCTGAAGGACCCCCCTCCCCCCAATTTTTTGGATGTTTTGAAGGATATCACTAATATAAACACTCTCTCACCCACTATTCATCTTCTCTTCACTTCTTTGTATACATCAACAACATAAACAGACGATGGAGCAACAACACCACGCCAATTGACATCACCCCGCCTCCCACCTGCCGACATCCCTTATTTTCTCCTTTCATCCTCATTTCCTTTTTTTTTTTTTTTTCCTTCCTCTCCCCTCTCTTATATCTTCTTATTCTAAACACATCAGATTAATCAACAAAAGCATAACTCTGGTTTTTTTTTTTTACGTAATCATTAACGACGCGCATTAAATGCCGTGAGACTCCATTAAGGACATGTAATGAATGTCATTTAGAAATACAAAAATTTTGACGACATGTGACACACAATGTATTACGATCCCTGATACTACAAAAAATTCAATGACGTGTGCTCGCAAGTCCTCAAATATCTCTGGTTTTTTCTCCAATGAAGCAAATCCTGCACATGGGAAACTTAGGCTCGCAGTGGACATTGCGTTTGGGAAAAAATTGCCCAAACGTGGTGGACTCTACAATCTTAAGTCTCCTATTTGTAGGATCCACTTCATTTGGGCAAAAAACTGACTTTGTCTACTTTTCAAATTTTTTGTTTGAGCATGTTTTCAACTTTTTCAATCTCTGTGGTTTATATACACTCTTAACAAAAAAAAATTTATTGCAAAAAAATAATTTCGACGATGTCGAGTAAAAAAAACTTGACTTCGAAGGCCTTGGAATATAGTTGCTTGAAGACAATGTTTAAAAAATGTTTTTTTGCAATAAAATTAATTTGTTAAGAGTGTATTTAAACCATAGACATTGTAAAAAGTTAAAAATAGGCTAAAAATAAAAATTAGATAAATTTTTTTTGGCCCCATCGCAGAGGATCTGTGAATTTGTTAATTCAGTCGCAGGATTCGCTGCGTTGGGAAGAAAACCTGTCTCTGTCCAATTTTATTTTATTTTCAATTTCGATGGTTTATATACACTGCCAACAAATTGTTTTTATTGCAAAACAATTTCGATGATGTCGAGTAAAAAACTAAACTTTGGAGGTCCCGAAGTATAGATGCTTAAAGACAATGTCAAAAAAATGTTTTTGCAATAAAATCAAAATTGTTAGGAGTGTATATAAGCCATAAGAATTGGAAAAACTAAAAAATGTCAAACTAAAAATTTGAAAATTAGACAGAGTCAGGTTTTGCCCAAATGCAGAGGATCCTGCAAATTTGTTAATCCAGTTCGCAGGATCCGCTTCGTTTGGGCAAAAAACCCGACTTCGTAAAAAACAGAGACATTCGACGATCGACGATGTGCAATACACATCGTGGAGTGATCCACAGTTCTTTCAATGACAACATTGCACGTCGTGGTATTTGGGATCGTAATAAGTCGTGCATTGCATGTCGTTGAAATATCTTCATTTCTTAACGACATGTGTAGCACGTTGTTAATGGAATCTCACAATATTTTTTTGCACGCGCTTAATTATTACATAAAAAAATAACATAACAGATGAGGGGGAGGGGTTGGGCAACCGCTGGCGGGAGTGAGGTTGCTACTGCTACTCTGTCCATGTTGTTGTTCCAGGGAAGAAAGGAGAAGAGAGAAATATATCAGAAGAATAGGAGAAAACGAGGAAGATAAGAGAATACGAGATGATGAGAGAAAAAAAAAGGTTAGGGGCCGACGACGGGGTGGGGTGGTGTTTCCAACGACTGGGTTGCGTCGATGGCGGGGCAGGGATTGTTATTACTATTGGTTGTTGGTGTTCTTGTGAATAAAGGATAATAAGAGGAATAAATAAGAAAAATTGATAAATTTTGGTTTATATTGGTGGTGTGCTCCATAAAGTAGAGGTGACGGTGTCCTTCAAAAAGAGTGATTGTGCTAAAAAGTCGTTGCATTCCTCAAAACTCGGTAATTCCATGTTATTTTTTAAAGAAAAACCCTAAACCAAACATAGCATGAGGTTCACACATGTATTGCGAGAGAGCAAAAAATCATTTTACTTTTTACTAGTGTGGTGTGTTTTGGGGTTGGGCATTATTGAGGAGTATGTTAAATGTTGATGTTCATCATTGGCTAGTTACGACAACTTTTTAGCAGTGTTCTAAAAATCGGCCTAGGCGCTAAAAGGTAGAAAATCGCCCTGATTAATGGCTGGGTGGGTTCTGGGCATTCTGGCCGGGTCTGGGGGGTCTGGGCTGTCTAGGTGAGGTCTGGGCGGTTTGGGCATTTTTTTATAATTTTTTTTTAATAAGGCTGATTGTGTTCTTATTTTATTTTTTTTTCATCTTTTTTAGAAATAAACTATTTAATTGTTTTTTATTCAGTATATGTCTAATTGTAGCAAATGATGATTACTTAATGTAATTCTCAAAGGATCTGCCGATATCAATTTTACTAATATAGATTTTATCAAACATGACTGAGGAACGCCTGACTTTTTTTAGAACACTGCTTTTTAGACAACTATTATGGATGGTTATTCTTAGTATGAAATGCAGAAAGAAAAATCCGAAAATTCGAAATCTGTGGATTCTCTTATGGAAAATTCTAGGGGTCGAGGGAGGGAGCGAGGGATGGGTGAAAGCCACCCATCTGCTTCGAGATGAGCGTCATCACACATCTAAAATTTGATGCGCTCATCTCGAGGCGGATGGGTGGTTACCACACATCCCTCGCCCCCTTTCCCTCGCTCCCTCCCTCGCTCTGTAGCAAAGCTCTTCTCTTATTATGCTGTTACCATTTTTTGGGCCCACCGACAAAGACAAAGAGGGTCAAAGAAAGCATGATCAATAATAGGCGAAAAAATGGAGCTTTAAGAATTCCACATGTTGCGTTGCGTTGCGTTGCGCTGTGACTGAGTAGAGGGATGAAGAAGAACAAATAGTGAGAGAGTTAAGTCACTCTCTCTCCCTCTTTCTCTCCAAACGAATCCAAAACTACCAATCGCGATCGATCGATCTCTCTGCAATTGCAGTGTTGGCGACGACGACAAAGAACGAAAATGTCGCACTTCTCATCTCAGATTCGTCTCTCTTCCCTCCTTAATCGTCTGAGGAACAAAGCCTCGTCAATGGCGTCAATCAGAGTGATCGATAGAAGATCCTTCACCACCACTGAAGGCTCTCGTCCTACAATCGTCCACAAACGTAGTCTCGACATCCTCCACGATCCATGGTTCAACAAGGTTCTTCTTCTTCTTCTTGTTTGAGTTCTTTCTTTTGGATTCACATATCTCACTGTTCGTGAAAATCTGAATCTCAAACAGGGGACAGCCTTTTCTATGACGGAACGAGATCGTCTGGATCTTCGCGGACTTCTTCCTCCAAATGTTATGAGTGCAGAACAGCAAATCGAGCGATTCAGTAAGTCTATTCCTACTAAATTCACTTTTCTCCCCCCTTGATTCTCTGTTTTGAGAGTGAAAGCGTTATGGTTGGTTGGATATTTTTACCATTATTAGTATTAATTTCCTTGTTCAAATAGTTATTTTCAGTTCCCTGCAAGAGTGTTGAGTTTCGCTTCCTCCAAATGTTAGGAGGTGTTTGTGCGATGGCAATTGGTCACAACTTAAATTTTTTTTCTTTTAAATGGACAAATAAGTAATTTGTTAGTTTACATCCATGATAAGTACCTTGTAGCTTGACCAAGAAGGTGTTTTTTCATTATCAAACTAGTCAGAAGTGAGTTGCTACTTGTGCTATGTTTAAAATCTACGTGTGGCTACAATCCCCAACTTTCTAAACATGGGAACTCACTTTTACACTTACGAGTTGATGTAAACAAACATGTGCCAACTTACATATTTGCATATTTAGAAATGAAGAAGTTATAGTTGTGCTACCTCATAGGTTAGTTGTGGAGATCTTGGCTGTCATTCTATTTCAAGTTCTACTTAGGTCTAAGTGGAAGATGATTGGGAAGCCTTTGAATCTGGTTCTCAATTTTGAACTAGAAAACAGTGCCCTTGAAACATGGGATGGGGATTTTGTTGGTATACTCATGGTTACACCCACACTACTAACAACACAAGAACTGTCCCCAAAGTAACCAATCAAGTGGATTTGGTCTTAGGTTTATTTGTTAAGACCTGAATGTTAGAGACAGAGTAACCATGTACGAACTTGTTGTCGCATAACTTAGATTTTTACACATTCCTAACTAACCTTTGAAGCTCACATTGAGCCACACGACCATAACAATCTCCAACTTGAGATTTTATACCAAGGTGTGCTTTCCCATCTGATGTATGCTCCGCCAGAGCATTCATTCCATCCTATCTGAATCATGGGTTCTGACAAAAATGTTTGGTGTCCACATCCTATTCCCTTAACATGCACTAACACTCTCCCCAACTTAACAACCTAATGGGCTTCTGTTTGGTTATGGGGAGTCTTATCTAAAAAGTGTTGGTGCTAGAATAGAAAACATGCCATCTTATCATTTTCACATGGTTTTGGTTTCTATTCCATGTGTGACTAAGCTTAATGGCAGGAGGTGAACCACATGAGTTTATGGGGGTTTAAGAAGGGAGTTGGGATATTTATTGTTTGGATGCATTCGTATATTTCACCAATGGCCTTGTGGAGTTGGGGTTACTTATTGTAGCTTTCTTCATTTTACCATGCCATTTTAAACCTCCATTTTCAAATCTTACTAGGATTCGTATACCACATCAAGGTTGGTTTAGGGATGCCCGATAGAGGGTTGGCGTGCTTGTAGACTACCATTCAAAGAATATCCAAAATGTCAATAAGTTGCTAGGAGGAGAGTGAAGCTAAGGCAACAAGATTATAGTATTGGCAAATAAGAAGGGTAAAAAGGGAAGAAGTAGAGGACTCGAATCCAAAGTAACAGTAGGAAAGCGCTTTCATGAAAGCAATAGTGTTTTTATTTATTTATAAGAGAGACAAAAATATGTAAAGGGGATGGGGATAGCTCCCATAGGAGGATTTCCACAAAATATACATTAGTTGCTACTATTGTAAACTAAGTTATTAATGCGATGAAAAATCGCTGATTAATCGCAATTCAGGGTTTGATCGAACCGAATTGGGTGAAATCGGTTGGGGTTTAGCAAACACCGATTAATTGGCGAAAAATTGGCAAGTCACCGATTAATCGGCCCAACCGACTCGCCGATTTATCACTATGTATATATAAAAAAAACTAAACTCACGATTCTCATTTCATTCGCAAGCCGCAACTCCTCCCAACCCAAATCTTACAGAGAAGAAGAAAAACAAAAAGAAGAGAGAAGGTGAAGATCTCTGGATGGCGACTAGATCTCTGGCTCTATCAGTCTCTCTTTTCCTCCCTTCCTTCAAACCAAATCAGAAAGGTATGTTCCACTTCAACCCTAATGTCTCTCTTCACTCTCCTCCCAATCCCCATCCCTCTCGGCCTCCCCTATTCTCCTCCCTTATGTGTAGAATTCATATGCATTAGAAGAGCTTGTTGATTGAGGTTGTTTGTAGTGATATAGATTTTGGTGAAACAATTGATTGTTGTCAGAACAAATTAGATTCAGCTTGTTGCTGATGCTGAACTCTCATCTTTTTGTGTATTTGACATTTTTGGCCTTCTGACTAAGAGCACTAATAATTAAACCTTACAATTTTTTTGGAAGTTTGTGATTATGCGTGACAAATCCACACAATTTTCACGCATTTCAGTCATGACTTCCTTTATTCTTTGGTCTAGAATATATTGGCATAATCCTCTGGATGTGTAGTATTTTTGTTTGTACAAAGTGGTCATTCTAGAAATATCTTCGGTGCAAAGTAATACGGTTTACCTTCATGGGTTAGCAGATAGGTAGGTTGATTTTTCCTGTTAAGTCTGACATCCATTTTGCTTCTGAATGTTATTCTTTGTAGCTTGACTGTTAAAACAATCTACAATTTTTTTTTTTTTTTAGTTTCTTTTTAAGTGGCTTGGCCGATAATTAGTAATGTTATATAGTTACAAATTTACACCATTTTGATTAATTATTTATTTTTGTAATCTATAACTATGATTAAATTTAAAAAATATATGCTTCGAAAAAATTGTCCGATTAAATATGATTAATCTCGCTTAATCGTAATTCGGTCTTGGATCGCGCTGCGATCGCTTTGTGATTTAACTGCATGTACTGTAAACTATGCTTTCCCAGCTAAACGTTCAAGCGGAGTATTGAATTTTCCTAAACTTATCCTAGTTCTGCCCCAACAACCAGAATGTAGCTTTGATTTCTATTCACAAACTACAAATGGGACTCATGTAAATTTCTGAAAATTTTCATTGTTCCTTTCTCTCCAAACCATCCAAACTACTCCATGAATCATCCTCTTCCAATCCCATCTCCCAAAACCACTTAACCTGGAGTTGAGAGGGAGAGAGTTCTGCTAGGGACTTGCAAACTTTCCATAGAGGGAACACTAGGAGGTTAACCAATGAGCCATGGCTAGTTCTAGTTATGGTCGATCTTTATGGAAAAGCATTATGAAGCTCAAAGAGGTGGTGAATGTGAGCATCTCTTTTGAAGTCCATAATGGGATAGTGCAATTCTGGGATCACAAATGGGTGGGAGATTGAAGCTTTCCTTTCCTACTATCTATGGCATCTCAAACAACAAACAGGGCAAAATTGGAGAATTTTGGGATCCAAATGTTACACAACGATTCAAAGCATGTCGGAAATAATAAAAGAGAAGAAGAAGCTAATTCGTTCCAACCTTTGCTATTTATTAATTGAAAAAGATTACAACACTTTCTCGATAACAAACTCTCGAGATGCTAATTCCTAGATGCCTAAACCTACATAAAGACCCAATATATAGGCTAAACAATTTCAAATCAAACAAGGAAACCCTACTCTTATTGAGGAAACGGTTTCTGTTTCACTTTCCTCATCTCGTAAGGATAAATTTTCCCGTTTCCAACAAAATCTTGGATGCCCCGAACCTCAAGTTCCTAAAGGAAGACACTCCCATATTACCAAATGAATGTGGGTGGGATTTTCAACTTAGGAGGAATTTGATTGATTGGGAGGTGACTGAAATGACTTCATTGTTAGAGACAATGGAGGCCTTAAAACTTGATGATAGCCAAGATGAACGGTTTTGGGATGGCATGGACTTTAAGTTTTCTGTGGAAGGCTTTCACAGGTGCACTTCTATTGCTCACTCTCCAACCCTTCCAATTTGGACGACATATTTGGCAAGCTAGCTACAATCTTTCCTTTGGATGATTGAGATCCCCGAGAGTGTGTGTCCTTCCTTCATGGTAGGGTCTTCACAATGGTCAACATTGTCAAAAGGGCCTCATCAAGTCATCATGCCTAAGTCTAACCAATGCAGCCTTTGCAAGCCAGCTGAATAGTCTATTACCTAGCTCAAGAGTCTATTCTTGCTCTCGTGCTTCCCTTTGGTGAAAGAGCTCTGGTGCAAATCATTGGCTGAATTTAATGTCATTTTGCTTGCCTCTTCTTCTTTTCTGTCTTGGGTTGAAGGTTGGAGTGAATACCCTCCAGCCTTTTTAACTTCACTGAATTTGGCCTTTGGGTCTGGAACAAATGCATTCATGCCTTTGTGAGGGTTAAGTGTGGAACTAGGAAATTGTTTCGGGTGGATAACTCAAAGAACAAAATAAATTTAAACTAATAAATAATAAATTTGTGGATGTTGAGGTAACTAGTAAATAACAATATTTTCAAAGTAAAATGTCAAAAACTTCATTCTAAATAAATACAAATGATTAACAACAAATCATTGATGATCGCGATAATGCACACTTTATAGTTGTCTTTTGTTCAAGGATGCACGGATACAGACACACACGTCGTGTCGGATACTGACATGTCGACTCGACAATTTCCCAAAAAACTAGGATTCGGGGACATGTCGACACGTCATAATATTTTTTTAATAAGTTATATAAATATAAATAATAATCTAATAAAGTGCATTCCTAGAGTTGTCTTGAAGAAGATGACACTAGGGGTGGGCATTCCATCCCGCGATCTCGATCCCGTCCTCGTCCCACCTTTTCCCGATTTTTTCGGGTATTTTTGGGATTGATCAAACCCATTCTGATCCCATCCCATCCCGATTTAGAATGGGATGAGATCATGATGAATTTTCAATCCCACCCATCCCGTCCCGTCTTGAACTTATTTAATATTAATTATTATTAATTTTAATATTTATTAACTCAAAATTTTGTGTGTCAAATTAAGTGTGGTACATGAAGTTTTGAGGAGTTATGTGAACTTAACATTACAAATAATTGTATTATAGTTTAAAACAATAACACTTTCATAGATAACTCCTTAATATGCATAATGATAGAAAATACTATAATATTATTGAATTGATGATGTAAATAGGAACATAAATAGAAACTTACAAAAATAAGACCTAGCATACTGTGGAACAAATAAGTAGACCTAATGAGAATGTTGATAATATAGTAATTATAAGAATATACGTTTAAATATGCACATCATAATAACTTAGTAATTGCACAAAAATTCAACCATGCTCATCCCGTCCCGTTCCGAACCCATTTGGGATAGGACGAGGTCTGGATGAGATCTATCCCGTCCCGATCCTGTTCCGAAGATAAAACAACGGGATGGGATTTGGATGAGTCCATCCCGTGCCCATCTCTAGATGATACTGTTGCAAGAAAAAATTAAAGTAGAGAAAAAATATAGCAGAGAAGAAGCAAATGAGAAAAAATAAGAAGCATAGATTACCTCTATGCTTTAGTGGCATTTTGCCCTATTTGTCTTAAATCACAATTGAAATAGTCATTCACTTCAAATGAATCAATAATCATTAAATTACGTGGTTATTTGCAAACATCTAAAAGTAAAAAATAAAACAAAGTTGGTTTTCGAGTCTTGATTGTGTCCTGATCAAGTTTCGGGTGTATCGGAGGCGTGTCTGACATGTTGACCACATTGACCAAATGTCTGACACCTGCCAACACGTTGACGAAGTGTCTGATGCGTGTCGAGCGAGTGATGTGTGTCGGATACGTGTCAAACACAGATACGATGACACGGATACGACAAGTTTTCGAAGAGTCTGTGCTTCCTTGCTTTTGTTTGAGTTTAGGGATTTAGTGCATGGTGTTTAATTATGTTTAATTTGGTGAAAGACAAATTATGACAATGAGGTTTAATTTAGTTTTGGAAAAGATAAAGAAATCAATCAAAATTTTTTTGTGGGTCCTACAAAATACCTTTTTGAGAATTTTCTTTTTATTATTTCTTTTAGTTGGCTCACACAAGTCAAACATTTTTATTTAACAAAAGCAAAGTGCCCCAAAAAGCTAGAGATTCTCTAGAGTTGTACCAACCTAGTGCCCCAAACCATGCAAACTTTGTTACCAAATACTATTGAATTTCAAACTTTGGGTAGTGCCCCACCCTCCTACATAGTAGTCTGTCCCTGGTGACGGTGATTTGGTGTGAGAGAAATAACAAGATATTGAAACAAGTTAATAAGTCAATTGTTTATGGACATTTATCAAAACCATTCTCTTGCCATAGAGTGCTAGTTGGGAGAAATTTAGAGACATCCAATTCTCTTTATGTATGTTTGACTGGAAATGCATACTGCACAAAACTCATATGCAGTGTGTACTTTTTGTGAAAGACAATGTTCTTTTTCCACTGTTGGCCTTTTGATTTAATACAATACTTCCTTTTTGATAAAAAAAAAAGAATTGTATATTCTACGATATAGGGTATTTTATGTGACCTCCCGACTCCTGATGAGATGATGGTGGTTGGTGTGTTGGGAAGGAACCTAGCCTATGGAGTGGTGATGGTTGCACCGGGTTGTATCTCACAGACACAAGGGCCTTAGTCGGTAGACGCTGTGACAGATTTTATCACGTCGGGGGTTTGATCTCTGCTAGGAGAAGTTTGTTGGATAATGGTTTGAGCTAAAAATCCCACAGCTAGGTGGGGGGTGCTTAAGTGGACAACAATGGTACAAGAGTAGTCATTACATTTTAGGAGTTTATCAGTTCCTTTTTTTTTATGATTTTATGGTGTATTGGAGGGAAGCATTGAATTAATCGTCTTTTGGGTGCTTTTCTGTTTTTTTGTAGGCTACTATAACCTTCCTTTGTTTCTCGGTCTAAAATTGCTATATTGATTAAAAAAAAGAAGAAGATGGAAATACTTGTTAATTAACCTATTCTACAAAATCAAAATACTACCAAAGAGCTAACCTTTAAAAGGAATTTTCAAATAGCTTGAAAATCACAAAATCTAAATTAAAATAGTTAAAAACTTCCTCCCAAGCTCACAAAGAGGACGCCACCGCTTAGGAAATCACCATGCTTTGGCTCATCATTCTCTATAATTTTGCTGAAGTAATTACCTAGTGCACTGTCGAGGCGATGTTTGATCACCCCGACACTCATTTTAGTGTAGACCGAGACCTAAATTGATTACAAAAAAGGGAATTAGCGATCGACAAAAAGTAATAGTAAACAAAATAAAATAAAATAAAAGGAGCAGACACAAAAGGTTTGTTGGCGAGGTTCTCCATAAATGCGTTGGGTACTCCCCTAGCTCATAGAGCCTTTTTCCACTATTGAAAAACATGGTTACAATGGACAATGTGCCTCTTTGTGTTTTCTTCTCTGCAACTCCTTTATATTCCTTATCTGCAACTCCTTTGTATTCCATATCTTGACTCCTTGGCTCCTTTCGTCTGTGTCGGTGGGTCGATGTATTTAACTCCCTTACTACATTAGTTGTTCCTCCTTTTTAAGCTTTCCATTCCTTAATATTTTCTCTGAGACCTAAATTGATTACAAAAAAGGGAATTAGTGATCGACAAAAAGTAGTAGTAAACAAAATAAAATAAAAGGAGCAGACACAAATGGTTTGTTGACAAGGTTCTCCATAAATGCGTTGGGTACTCCCCTAGCTCATAGAGCCTTTTTCCACTATTGAAAAACATGGTTACAATGGCCAATGTGACATTTTTGAGACAATGTGCCTCTTTGTGTTTTCTTCTCTGCAACTCCTTTATATTCCTTCTCTGCAACTCCTCTGTATTCCATATCTTGACTCCTTGGCTTCTCCCGTCTGCGTCGGTGGGTTGATGTATTTAACTCCCTCAATACATTAGTTGTTCCCTCTCTCTAAGCTTTCCATTCCTTGATATTTTCTCTGTAGCTTATGCTTCATGAGCCTTGTTTGGTGCAAAAAGCCCAGCCATGATTATGCTTTGTTTGAGCTTGTTGACCTTAAAAGTTGCTTTATTTATCTTTGACCGCATATTCCTCAAACAATTTCTTTTTGTACCCACTGCTTATCGCACGCACGGGGTTCTAGCAAATTGTTGCTCAAATTTGTGTTTTTGTACCCCTTGCTAGTTGCATGCGTGGGGTTCCTGCAAAATTATTAGGAAAAAATACAATATTTTGGAATATACAAGTTCCTGTACTTAAATATATGGATTCGACCTCAAGTGGATAATTCCTTAGATCGGGTCACCTCCACCATTGTATAAGTTGTGAAATCAAACATTTGCCCCAATGTGAAATGGGGCAGTTTACTTGATGTGACCACTATATAACCGAGTAACTACGGTATTAGTCAACATGTGCTAAGAGTGCAACATGCCTGTTTTACAAAATGATGTCCAAATAACTTTGGGAGCTATTGCTAGCTTATTGGCTCCGATACCCATCTCATGGGTTCCATCTTTATTCAAAGGTCCTTGTGCAACAAATTGCTCCTAATAAATACAAACCTTTGAATCACTAATCCACATAATGTAGGGTAGTTAATAACCTGTAGTTGTTTCAGTAATCCTGTAGGCCTCTTTATTGACAATGGCCTTACCAATTGCCATAATAAGAATATGCACATTATCGTGCAATAACAACATGCATTTAAGTATTTAACACAATGGAATGCAAAAGTGTGTATCAACTCAAGTGGCTGTAATACATAGTTTATGTTGCAGTTCACATATTCCATGAGAAAATGAAGAGCTAGCCATACGTTTGGGGTCACATTCCCACTTAGACAACCTTTCAACATATGGGCCCCAGCCCATCGTTTCCAATGTCCATATGGAAGAATCTTTCATTAGAATCAGGTGCATGTTTGAGTTAAGCCAAAATCGAAGTGTCATAGTTATATAGAGAATAATGATGTTTTGTTGTTCCCACGGACGACGCCAAAGATGTTGGAGCGATTTTTGATCCCCCGACACTTGTTTTAGTGTATAGATTGAGACCTAAATTGATTATCAAAAATAAGAATTAGTGATCGACAAAAAGTAATAGCAAACAAAACAAAATAAAAAGAGAGGACACAAAAGGTTTGTTGACAAGGTTCCCCATAAATGCATTGGCTACTCCCCGGGCTCATGGAGTCATTTCCACTATTGAAAAGCAAGGTTACAATGGCCAATGTGACATTTACTTGAGACTGTGCTTCTTTGTGTTTTCTTCTCTACAACTCCTCTGTATTCCATATCGCGGACTCCTTGGCTCCTCCCATCTATGTTGGTGGGTTGATATATTTAACTCCCTGACTTCATTAGTTGGTTCCCCTCTTAAGCTTTAATTCCTTGATATTTCGTAGGTTATGCTTCATGTAATTTCTCCAATATTGCGTCCAGATACATGCCTCAAATATTGAGAAAATAACTCATCGAGATAGTAGTGGTGTAACTTTGTTACTTAGCGGCATCTTGATATTCTTACAATGTATTCATTTAAGTCATTGATATTCATCGTGCTTTTGGTTGTTTCGAAGCTTCAATATCCATTTGTTGCCGACGTTTATGTTGATAATTGTCGCTTGTCATTACTTTGGGCGGTATATAAAGGGGCACACACATGCACCATTAACATTTTTTTCATTTCCATACATTAAGGTGTAGAACTGTATCTGTATTTCTTTTGTATTTCTTTTGTGGTCACATTTTCTCATCCTTTCCATATTTGAATTTGTTTTGATCGGATGGCGTTTATATCCACTATTTGTATTTTGGATTTGAGTGGGATTTGGAGTAACGTCTCAACTATTTTTTCCCCTAGTTGTGTCACGTGTATTTGTTTTTTGTTGTTTACTTTTGTTTTCTGATATCATCTATTGTTTGTCAATGTTATTTGCATGAGCCAATTATTTCGTCTATTTTCTGTGTTATTTGCATGAAGATTGTCTCATTTTTTCCTCCACTTAGACACAACCTTATGGTCCAAATCTTACAAGGCAGTGACTTGAAATCATCATCATAACAAACCTGTGTTTGATTTATTATTCATTTGGCTGTTTGGTAAGTAGCTCATTAAGGTGCTGTTGCTGATAGTTGCTTGTCATTGATGAAATTACTTCAAAAAAGATCTTAAGTTGCTATAGTGCATTTTAATTATTAAGGCACTTCCAAAATATAGATTGTGTACACAATTCCATGGATGAGCTATTCAGCTATAGTATTTTCTTGACAAAGCCCACCTACTTGTAGGTTATATATGACTAGCTCTTGATCCATGCTTATGTTTTTCTTTGCAATCACACCTACTCTTAGGTTTATGTAGGGTGATCACTAAATCTTTTGTAAGAATAGTTTACCTGTTGAAACTCAGGTTCTAGCTTTAATTGCCAGCTAGTAAGTGCTTAGTTCAAGGACATGGCGTTGCTATACTTTTGCTTCTTTTTGATCTTAGTTGTCAAAGTCTTTTACTTCTCCTTGGAATTATAATTTAAGTTTATTTATGGCAGTGGTTGACTTGAAAAGACTCGAAGTTCATGCAAGAGATGGGCCTTCAGATCCACATGCTTTAACCAAGTGGCGAATACTTAATCGGTTGCATGATCGAAATGAGACGATGTACTACAAGGTATATCTGTGAATTAATGAATTGTTCCTTGCTTTGCTTTGTAAGATATTTGAACAGAGTTGGTTGAAACTATTTCTTAAAATCTTTTGGTCAGACCATCTGATGAACTGCTGTCTAGTTGGTAGATCAAATGTTGGGGAAAGAGACAAGCGTACGAAGGTGTCGGGAAGGGTCTTAGAAAATTTGAGTGCAAGTCAAATCTCTTGATCAATGTACAGGTTGGGTCAGATGTAAAAGTAAGATTAGGGAGTGATAGGCACGTGTAGAGTCAAGACTGAAACCAAGTCGTTGAAATACTTGGAAGGCACCGGTCCTTGCATTTTTTGCATGAGGATTGAGGACAGTTCACTCGGATGAGGGGATCTCGAGGAGGAAAGTAGTAAAGTTTGCAAGTCAGTGGATGATGATGATCAAGGAAGTTCAGATGAAGATTAAGATCCATGAGATCAGATTACTGGAGGACCATGTAACAAATGCTGTTGGATGATGGGGATTAATGATCCTGTTGGTCATGGCCTGATTTGTGGGCAGGGGGAGAAGAAAGTGGGCCTGAAGAACCTGATCCAAGATTTGGTTTTGGTGGGGTTGCTCATGAGCATGACTTGTCAATAGGGTTTGAGGATAATGGATTAGTTGGGCCTGAACTGGGCTTGAGACCTATTAGTAGCTTGATGGTGTCTAGTAGCCAATAAAGCTAAGAAAGAAGTGGTGTCATTTGCAAGGTGGATATAGAAAATGCATACAATCCTATCTATTGGGAGCTCTTAGAATACTTGTTATATAGAATGGATTTTGGTGAGAGATGGAGAGGATGATTTAGGAATTGTATTTCTTATACATCATTTTCTGTCATGGTGAATGGATCTCCAATATATATTTTCGGAGTGATTGTCTTAAACAAGTTTGGTTGTGTGCTGAATGATTTGGGCTTTGTAAAGGCTTTCATCATTTAAAACATTGTGTTGGTTTCGCTCATTCAGTTTGCACCTTTGCGGATGATATTTTTGTTGTTTCTAGGAGAGAGGTTCCATATTGTCATGCTCAAGGGGTTTGCTACATTGTTTCCATGCGGTTCGAGTAACCACTAGAAGATTAGACGTTCCGTTATGGTAGTGTTAAAGATAGAGATGAGTTAGCTTGTGTCATGCATAATGGGGTTAGGGAGTTCCCACCTAGTACCTATGGGCCACAAATATCGCTAAAGTGGTTGAGATCTCACTCTAGAGAGATTTAGAAAAGTTTTACTTGTTTCACCTTCATTAGAAGCCTCTTCTACTTCTCTTTGTTCAAACCCTTAGTGATTTGTCGGAACTTCTTTGGGTTATTTGGACTCCCCCCCAAGATAAGTACTAGTCTAGAGAATACCCCCAAATAAGAACAACATTGGTTTTGCACCCCAAATTGGTCTGTCCGGCCCCTAAAATAATTTAAAAAATTCCTAAATGGCCATTTTGCCACTCTATATCTTAGGGCGCAAAGTCTAAATAATCCTATATAAATGTTATTTTAAAGATATGCAAGTTTTCTTCTTCTCCAATGAATATGACTATGTTCCAAGCAATAAAGCAGGAATGATTTTGAACTACATGATGCCATTAGAACCTTAGATCGAAGCAACAACATTGACATCTTTGTGCCTCTCAAATGCCATTCACTTCACCTTCTTATCTTATCAAAGCAAGCATGATGAAGAAATGAAGGGCAAGGAAAAAGATGAAAGGAGTTTGCCTCAAAGCAACACAACAATGATACTAGAGTCTCCCGTGATGCAATTCACATTTTCTTCCGTTTACCACCAATTCAATTTGTTTTTTTTGTTCACCAACGACCTATGCAATTAAAACGGATAACGGATCCATAACGGTCCAGGAGCGTTATAGGTTATAACGGGATATAACGTGATATAACGGTATATAACGTAATATTTCGTTAAATATATTTGTAATACCCCACAAAGTATTGATGTATTATAGAGACAAAAAGGTAAATCATGTTTATAACGTTAAATTAAAAAGCATCAAAACATTTATAAAAAAACATGTTCCCATCGTATGAGATTGAGATCGCAATAGAAAGTGCGATCGACTCTTCGTCTTCTTTTTTCGTTCTCTATCAACCGGCGAGGTCTGGTTCTCTGTCGATCAACGACGGCGAGCTCTGGTCCCTCTTATTTGATCGAGAATGAAGTGAGTGATTTTTTTATATATTAAAATAAAAAGTTAAAATGGTGATATTGAAAAAAAATGTTATCTCAATAACGACCATATATCGGCGTTATATCGGAGCCGTGATAATCTCATAATGTAACGGCTCACCCCGTTAAGCGTTATATCAACATTATAACGTTGTTTTAACTACACAGCCAACGACATTGAAACAAAGTGGGTAAGGGGGTATAGAAGGCAGTGAAGGGAGGGGTAGTTTAGAGAGGGTGGAGGGGAGGGGCTGGTGGTGATTAGACTATAAATGATGGGCGATGTTAGGTCGAAAGGAGAGGAGGCAGATGGTGTTGAGTCGAATGGGTGGAGTTTTTGAGAAGATGAAGTGTTTTGGGTTATTCAGACTATGCCCCCATGATATATACATTTTTTCATTGACTAGGTCAGGGGTATAATAGACATTTCAACTATTTTGATGGCTGGACCGACCAATTTGGGAGGCAAAACCAGTGTTGGTCTTATTTGGGGGATATGCTCTAAAGTACTTATCATGGGGGGTTAATGTCTAGATAACCCAACTTCATTTGGAATGATAAAGAAGTTGACTATAAATATCATTTTGGTCAAATGGCAATGACATAAGGTGTATGTGCAGATAAGAAGGATGAGGGCTTAGGCACAAAAAATTGGCGCATCATAAATGTTGTAACTCTTTTAGGAAAGAGGTTGTGGAGATTGGTGAGATAACAAGTCTTTGGAGGAAGCATAGTTGCAAGGCATGGATGTGGAAGACTATTATGAATGGTGTTGAGAATTTCAGAAAAGGGTGTCCTTTAGATTGGGAAGACGGGACAAAGTCAAATTTTAGGGAGGTCTTTGGTATTGGAACATGCCCTATGTAAGACATTCACTGGGCTTTTCCTCCATCTCAAATCATAACTTTCATCTCATTCAGGATGTTATTACCGAGTGCAATGATGGCTATTCCTAGAACTTGGGTTGAGAAAAAATATCAACGGCTGAGTTTGATAGTCTTGTCTTTGGCCAGGTTCCCATATCTAGCTTGACAGCAGCTAAGAAAATTTTTATGTTAGCTCAAATGCTTTTAGAGAAGTTTAAATATCTCGTGTGCGCCATCATTCCAAGATAATTTTTTTTGTATGGTCTCATTCTTTGTGTAAAATTTGATTTTTGATAAAACTTTTACTGACATCGAGAAAGCATATTATTAACGTACTTGCTTTTTTGTTAGTCTAATTAGGAATCTACCTATGATATTTTGTTCAATTTCCATTTTATTTCTCGATTGGACTCCCTTTCTTGGCAAGCAGGGTTTGCATGGCTTTTGCTATTGAAAGTGAGTGATCTCCTCTTCTTGTGGAGTTGGATCAGTTTCTTCTTCTGAAGAAAAAAAGTTGTGGATCATTATTCCACTTGCATTTCTTTGTGGTATTTGTTTGGAGCGTAATGGGTGGTTGTTCGTGGGGATTTCCCATGACACGGATAGGGAGATTATGGGATTAAAAAGCAATATACTAAGGAAAGGGATGTTGAAAACAATTCCCACTACATCTACAATGGACGTCTTCTCAACAGAATTCGACTCAAATTACATCCTCTAAAATGTACCACCCAAGAGGATTTATAAGAACCACTTTTCACAAGGTGTTCTCAAGTTTTGAGGGTTCATTTTGACGGTTTCATGGTAAACTGGAGGGTTCTGTTAGATTTTTATTTTTCTTTTGGATGGGTTTTACTTTTTTGTTTTTCTTGTCTACCTTCTCAACCTCTTTTTGTCCTCTTAGTTGTTTGATTCTAGTTTAATTAACTTTACCAATTAAAACAATTGGATACAAGAAAAATTAAAAGAAAATACACACAAACTATGCTGTCTTGGGTTCCACCACGGCTTCGCCAAGGCTCTAAAAGTATTTATTATTATTATTATTATTTAAAACACCTCATCCTAGCCTTAGAGTACCGCAGGTCCAGACACTAGTCAAGGTGGAGGTTATTATACTAAAACCTCAACCCTTTAAAAATAGGCTATGCCCTGGCAATACCTCGCCTCGCTAAGGCTCTTGTGGTAGACCCTGGCACCTCACGCCTTGCTTCGCCCCTGATAATATAGCACAATTGTTTGGATTTTAAAAAATAAAAAAAGAATATCATAGGTCAAATTGGAATGTAAGATGAAATATACACTAGAACCATAAACACCACATTGACAACACATCTCATACTATGACAACCAACACGCAACTAAACTCCTTTATTTTTCACTTGTTTTCTTTGCCTCCTTCACTCTGTTTAGTAAAAGAACTCGTCGGTGGTCTTCATATGCTGATACTGGTAAGTGATCTCTCTCCCTTCTAGCTACTCCTTTGAATTGATCATGACGTGATATAGCACCATATGGGATGGATTTGCTGTGAGAATGGACAAAATTTTACTATATGATATGAACAAATTCATAAACTGCAAGAGAGTGGTATGTTCACAGTGATCACGACGAAATAGGAAATTCACACAACGAACCAAATGTTCTAACCAAGACTTCCAAATCATCCGCGACCCGAAACTCCATCCCAATGGGATTACTCCCTTTGTAGCGTATACCACTAAAGTGATTCTATGGGGAGGTTAGATATCTCGGAATAAAATGGGCCTAGATATAGGTCCAATGAGGGACAAATTGCATGAGAGAGATTCATAATGTCCTAATGTTGGTGGAGGCATTGGGGCCTCCTGTTTTAGGCATAGTTTACTCTGTGACATCTGTTTATTTTTACATTTTCTTTGGTTTATCATGTATGTAACACTGGATATACATTGAAGTTGAACTTAAGGGGAAGAAAGAAAGTGAACGTGTATTCCTTCTAAGGGCCTTGGCAACATCTGATGTGTAATGTTTCTGTTATCTCAACCGTTGTCTTGATTTTGGCAGGTTTTAATTGACAATATTGAGGAATATGCACCAATAGTGTATACACCCACTGTTGGTCTCGTTTGTCAAAACTACAGTGGCTTGTTTAGAAGGCCAAGAGGAATGTATTTCAGTGCAGACGATCGTGGAGAAATGATGTCAATGGTGTACAATTGGCCAGCTGACCAGGTATTGAGACATGTTCCTTTTGAAGTGTCAGCTCTTTTGCTTCATCTATTCGTGGTTTGCTGCCACTTGGGTAATATCAGAATACTATGAGCTTGTTTATTGAAATTTTATGACAAATAAAAATTTCACTAATGCTAGATGTTATACATGGCCACATACGTCACATTCCATTTTTTGGGCAACAATAGGATCTTTTCGATACATAATGATATACACGTCACGTGCAATGCACAAGTGGGTTCATCACGTCTATGACTTGTCCAAGACGTTTTCATGGGTTTTTTCTTAATATTTTTCTTTGTTTTATTCCATATGACTGGCATTTGTTTCCTTTGTTCATGCCTAGAAAAGCAAATGTAGATTGAAAAAAGGTAAATGCCCTTTTTGGATTACCATAAGTAAAGGGAAAATAGACTTTTGACTTCCATGATTAGTTATAGGTTTTAATTATTTTCTTCTCTACATTGTTTCCCAATTTTCAATATGAAGGAACTTCTCCATCAATTGAAAATGTTTACTAGAGTAATTCGTTGGCCTTACATTTGAGCTTGGGAGGATTAGTTTACTTGTGCTACAATTTAATAAGGCCCAGGCAATTCTAATATCAAGTGGTTCTTTATGTTTATTGTTATGCTGTTTTGAGAGTTTATATATGGAGAAGAACTTTTTGTTCTAGGGGTTTATGTCTTAAATCCATAGATTGGTTATAAGGAGTTGTGAACTATCTGCCTGGTGGTTATGTGAATTGTACCACAATATGCAAAGATTTTGGGAAATGAGATGATGGTCATTATGTGAGGAAGAGAGAAAACATGGATAGTGAAATATCTGCCAAAATCACGTAAAGTGTTATGCAACGCATGGTTTATATTATCCTGTCTCTTTTTCTCTCTGGCTGTTCCATACTCTCTCTAATGGCCTTCTCCTCTTATACTCCCATTGTATAGTTTCTTTCTTTTCTTCATTTGCTATCTGGAATGATATTTATTGGTCATAATCAATAGTTAAGACTATTGAACAATGAATGGATATGGGTATCGGTATCCGACACGTATACAAGGTGTCGGACACGTCGTCAAATAAAAAACAATACGGGATATGTTGGGAACACACTTGTACATTTTAGTATTATATACTTTTCAACAATAAGTTTTGAATTATAGTCATATTCATTCACTTTTAGGTCGATATGCTACTCATATTACTAACCATTCATAATATGCTTGACTAAAATTTTCAAGTATATGTGAAAAAGTTCATGATTCAAGCATGGAGTGTCTAATGTGAATATCCGCGAGTGTCGATACGAGAATTCGATACGTGTCGACATCCATTTTTTGGTAGAAATAGATTGGTGTTGTTACATAATTAAAAGAAAAATGCATCAAGTGTGTTAATTTTTAATTCATTATCACTGCATAACTTTAAGGTTTTCAGTTTTAGGAGTCGACACATTTCAATGAATTATTAACCGATCATTTTCTATTGCAGGTTGATATGATTGTTGTGACTGATGGAAGCAGAATTTTGGGTCTTGGAGATCTTGGTGTTCAAGGTATTGGAATAGCAATTGGGAAGCTAGACTTATATGTTGCTGCTGCGGGAATAAATCCTCAGAGGGTATTTTCTTTCCTTTTCTCCTTTCATATTGGTATATATGATAACATACTAACACCCAGCCATGAGTGCGCATACGCACCCAAGCATGTTTGTGAGTATATTCGCTTGTGTGAGTGTGTTTGTCTGTTGTCTGTGACTGTACTACTGGAACTAATCCTTAAAGGGTTTATTATTTATTCCATCCATATATCATGCATATGGACACTTAACCCATTTTATTTTTTTTATCAACAAGACAAATAGGATTTCATTAATGAAGAACTAGCATGAATTGGAAAGACCAATCATGCTAGCACAAAAGTATACATCATGTATTTCTATTTTGCACAATGTCTCCTCAGTCAAACATACAAGAAGAGTACTGAATCCCCAAGCCCAAAAAGAGACTTTGATACCTATCCACAAATTATATACATCTTTGGTGACACTCATCCATTCATTGGCTTCTGAAATGAGATTGGCTTACAGTAATGTATCTGGCAGGCTGGCTTGAAGCGTATATAGCTCATATGATGCGAAAACAAAGGCCAAGGCCCAAGCCCGGCTCAAGCACTTTTTTTTTCTGGGCTTCTAGTTGGGTTCTGATTTGCACTCATAAGAACATCTATAACTAATAAATATATAACTACAAACTACAAATAATGACTCCATAGTTTACATTAATTATGAGGTTAATGGTGATTAATATATAAGTTTATTTATTGTGTAAACTTGCTTTAAACACAACTCCCTAGCCCAACCCATAGCGATTAGGTGAGCTAGACAGGTTGTACAATTTTAAGGTTGACTTTTCAGTTAGGTTTGCCCAACTCCAAGTCCATTCATCTTTGTTATCACAAGGCGAAACTAAGGTTTACAAAACCAACAACTCTCCCACCTCTACTAAGCTGTATTAACTCTGTAGAACTTCATAATCAACTAGTTTCTGTGAGGATGATATCCTTTCCACGAAAATTATATTAACTAGCCTATTTTTCTCAGCCAATTTTACAGTTTCATTTACATGCCGTGTTGTGGAAAGTTTTATTTATTAATTTATGAACTAACACACTTTGCTTTGTATTCTCAAATTTAGGTTATTATGAAATTTTATTTTGACAAGTGACAAATATGTTATGGTGATTATCTTTTTGTTATTAATGCTAATATGTTGTCATTTCTCCCTAGCTCCACATTGATATGTCTCTATCAGGAAGAATTTGACATTCTCCTGTTTCATTAGGTACTTCCTGTGATGATTGATGTGGGAACTAACAATGAAAAGCTTCTGAAAGATCCACTTTGTAAGAATTTACTTTATACAGTAGAAGCTGATGTCAAAATATAATTCAATTTCTATGCTCTTTAGTTATCTTTTATATTTGATTGCATAGCTGCCATGAATTCTTTAGTATAAATAAGTGGTCCTGTAGTTGCTAGATTTTTGTTTCTCTCTAGATTAAGAATAAAGTAGTTGGGAATTAAGGATTTTGTGAAAGTTCGGTATTTCGTGTTTTCCTTGAAACAAATAAAAGTTTTTTGTTTGATTTATGTTTCCACATTCTATTTTACATTAAAGCGGTGGTATCTGCACTGCACAAAATAGTGGATACAAGGAATAAGGCCATTGACAATCATGCTGATTGTTTGGAGATGGAACCCCATGGCGAGAATGAAAAATATCCAATGGTATCCTTGTAGCTTTAATGGAAAAGCTTGGGCTTTACTAAGCTCAAACGATTTGGCAGCTTATCTTCCCAGGGATGATAACCCCCTCCAAATTGTCCCACAGGAATTGATTGCTCCATAAACCAGCACACTTCGGCTGATCCTGTGCTCACTAAGGCAACTGCGAGATTGAACAGTGGTGGTCCTCCCACCTTGCCACATCCTTAGACAAACTCTCTAAGGTCCAAGTCAAGCAACAGCTGGGTCTAACCGTTTTCAAGTGAAAGCCACAGTTGATCTCCTTGAATTCGATAAAGCTATCCTTGACTGGGTGGTGAGCCAGAGAAATCCCTCATTTACCATCAATGCGGTCTTTGCAGGAAGAGAGAGTAAAGGAAATTTTGTGACTGTTTCAGCCTTTTATTTTAGGTGGGCGAGGCGAAGTGTTTGATGTGATGTAAGCTATTGTTTTTTGGTTGGGGACTCTCAATCTTTCATATAATTCAAAATATCACGCCTTTTCTATATAAAAATAAACTCCTGGCCTAACCAAAATTAAAGTGAGGAAGGTGTTAAAAACACTAAATAATGATTATTAGGGGGTGGGGGATGGGAAGAAATAAAAGCATATTCGAGGATATACATAGCTTGATACACCAATTAAGCACACCCTGAGTGTGATTTGAAAGAAAATAGATTTGTTTGGTTTATGCTTCTGCACCCTATTACATGAAAACATTTCGCAGAATGAGAAATTGTGGTAAAGTCTCTCCACTTCCTCCCCTATCCTTTTTTAAAATTTAAAATTTTTATATTTATATTTATTTTATGTTCCTTGTTTGTAAAGTGGGAGGTTTTGTTATTTTTCTGTACTTGTAGAAAGGATTTGCTGTATCAGTTTCAATGATGATGTGTTGTTTGGTGTCCCGAAGTGATATTTTACTATTATACTATAATGTCTGCATAAAAGTTTAATTTGGTGCTGGATTCACAGTGATCTTCCATCTCTTACTGTGTGTAATTTTGTTTGCACATAGACCTGGGATTGCAGGAACACCGCCTTGATGGTGAAGAGTACCTTTCAGTTATTGATGAATTCATGGAGGCTGTTTTTACAAGGTGGCCACATGTGATTGTACAGGTACTCTTCAGTTAGAATCAAATTTCATAAAACCTTTCTTGAATTTATCCTTGATTAGCCAACGGGTGCTAGCTCAACTGGTAGATTTGTGGCGGATAGTATTACAAGTCAAGGGTTCGAACCCTGCCGAAAGCATTTAATGGTTTAGGATCCAATTAAACCGGTCCTCCTTTAAAAAAACGAATTTATCCATAATTACTAATGGTGTCTGGTTATTTTGATTATTGTGCAGTTTGAAGACTTCCAAAGCAAGTGGGCATTGACTTTATTGGAACGTTATAGAAATACATATCGCATGTTTAATGATGATGTTCAGGTAATTAGCATCACTGTGTTTCTACTAATATTGAAGCCAGACATCACTAAATGGCCTTTCCAATTTTGTGGTTCCATCAATGCAACAATTATGTTCAGGTAACTTTTAGCACCAGTAAACCAGCATCTAGATTTTCTAAATTTGAAACCTTGTCTGCTGTAATTATTGACAACCTGTACTATCATACTAGTCCAAAGTGCTGTATATTTTAACATTAAAATAAATAAATGGCACGAGCGTCATGTTTACACTTTTGTGTGCATGAGATTCTTTACTGTAATTATTTTGTGTGCTTTGAGGGTCAGACGTTTACCTAGTTTCTTGTACAAAACTGTCAATTATGTATGTCATTAAACATCTTCTTACTTGATATCCACCCAAAATTAGATTTAATAGTATGATAGCCTGTTCTATTTAAGGTTTTGCTTAAGCCTTTGTACTTATGTTTACACTCCAGGGAACTGCAGGAGTTGCAATAGCTGGTCTTTTAGGAGCCGTAAGATCGCAGGGAAGACCCATGATAGACTTCCCAAAGCAGAAGATTGTCATTGCGGGTGCTGGAAGGTTTGATATCCAAAACTTTGAATTGTGAAATTTTACCCTTCTTAACATAGAAACCATTTTTCAAGTCCACTCATCCTCTATCCCAGTCACATTCCTAATACAGTTAATGTTGAAAATAGTTATAAAAATTCAGCTCACTCCATCGTTAATAACATAGTAAACATGGTTCTATAAGCGCTAGATCCATTACTAGTCACATTCACTGCTAGTTTGAAGTCTGCAAACCACGGAATTAGGAATTTTAGACATGCCTTATTTTGTTGTCAGATCATTGTGTGTAGATCATCCTAACGTAAGATATTCTATTCTGAATGTAATGAGCACGAATGAAATCTTTGAATAAAATGTTTGTGAGCAATACGTTGCATAAGCCTTTGTTTTGGCTCTGCCTAAGTTTGTTTGTTAGCTTTGCCTCATAGACTTTTGGCCAAGGCTACTAAAGTCTCTCAGTCTGCAGAACAGTATAATTCTGTAACCATTCAAGTCTGCTGTGCAATATAGTAGATGGCAATCTGTAAATTTAGTATCATTTTGGCTACGCCTTGCAATTTCCTTGAAAAAGCGATAAATATTTGTATTTACTAAGCTGAAGATGATTAGATCACAATCAGATTTCATTTGATTGAATTCACCTTAGTTGTATTGGTTTTTGAATCACTACAAATTTCCACAATTACTCTTTCCCACAACTTTAGTACCATTGTCGATCCTGAAGCGTAAGAACATTGTGATCTTAGTAGTTCTCGTCCTATGAAGTACAGATAGTGCAGCCATTTTGTTTGACTTAGGACTGGTTTTGCACCAGGATTGCAATTTCGATTATTTATGTGAGACTTACGCGTCATTGGCATGCTTTTATATTTGAAATGAATCCAAAATACAAATCACATTACTACATATTCCTGTCATTAGTTTCTCTCGTCTCTTTTTAGTAAACATGTAGACTTCTGGAATTATTAGGATTTTGGTTCTAGAGATCTCCTTCTTGGTAAAATATGTATGTAAACTTCTTCTACATTGGCTATTACAGTGCAGGGCTGGGAGTTGCCAATACTGCAAGAATCACCATGGCAAGGATGTTGGGAAATAATGAGCCTGCTTTTGAAAGTGCACGGAGTCAATTCTGGATAGTTGATGCAAATGTGAGTATCATTTTTTGCAAGTTTTGCCGATGTTTGCCCATGCCAAATGTCTTATTGTTTCTGGATAAAACATAGGAAAAGAAAGTGGGAGCAGAAAATCAATTTAAAATGCTTCTTGGATACCAAGGCAATGTAGAGAATGTCACAGAAGTATATATGTTCTTTGGTTATATTTATTAATTTTTGAAACTCCAACTTGTTAAAATTTTTCCTTGGGGACAGAGTTTCAATTCTTCGATTTTTTCCTCGGAATACCATAAGTCGTGTTTTTTTATCTTTTATTTATATTTAGTCACTTTCCTACTTTTACAGTTGGTTAGGGTGTTTTCTTCCTTCTTTTTGACCAAACTTGGAAAAAAATGGTGGATTGATCATGAGGGCCTGGAGAGAGATTTTTTGCAAGTTTTTATTGATAAAAAATGTAGTTATAACATACTAAAACAAGTAAATATGAGCTAAGAAACTAAAATAATTAAAAGAAGAACGGAAAAGCGTTTTCCTAGAAAGCATGGGCACTCCGTGTCAGACATGATACTCATCACATACATGTTAGACATGACTCAGTGCGGTTACCGTGCCTCATACACTCCTTGAACATTTCTTGGGTACTACCGAAATTTTGCCGATAGTTTCGTTTTATTTTTTTTTTTAATTCCGAAAAGAAAAATGGCGAAATGTAATTTTACATTTTTTGTAAAATTTGGGTTTTTTTTTTGTAAATTTCGTTTTTTGTAAAAATACAAAAACCAACAATCAAAATTTACATTTTTTGAAAAATTTCCAAGTTTTTTTTGTAAATTTTGAGGTTTTTTCTAATTATCATTTCTTCTAATTATTTATTGAATTTTGAAACAACCTCCCTTATTTTCTAATTATCAATTCTTCCACTTGTATACTGATTTTTGAAACGACCTCCTGATTTTCTAATTATATATAGATTTCATGTTTCTTTCATTTCTTGGTATTTAGGCTTCATTTAATGTGTTTAATAGATTTATTTACTTGCATCTTATTTTTTTCACATATTTCATATACATTCGAAATTCATTTTATATATTTCATGTCCTCGAAATTTTTATGTTTTTTCTTTACACTGAAATATTTCTTAAAATCAAATGATCGAAATTAACTCGAAAACCGAAATCGCAATCCTTGGGTACTACTTAAAAGGATAGGATACTTCTCGGACACTCTTAGAACATTTCTTAGATTTATTATATATATAGTGTTATTGTTTTTTTATGCAAATTTTTTATGTTTATCTTTTTTATGAGATGACTAGATGAGGTTGTCAAGCATGAGGGAATAACCATTCCATACACTTATTATCGACTAAAATGATGAAAAAACAAGAGCGCTAATGTATTCTCTTAGGAAGGTAATCATAAAAAAGATAGACATCTTCTAATATCCAGTAAGACAATGATGCCATCATATATATTTGACATTAAGAAGGTAAAACTTATTGTACCCACTCAAAGAAACATACAAGTTAAGGCTGACCAAAACATCCCAATTACGTAAAATGATTAAAGAAACATTGAAAAAACCATACCAACATAGAAACTATAGAAACCTTGTTAAAAACTCACAAAGTTCATTGTTATGTTGTTCACAATACCCAACAACCAACAAAATAAATAAATAAAAATGATAGGTGGTTGCTAGGCGAAGCTCCTAACCTCTAGTTTCTTTGTAGACATAATCTTTAGCTGGGTTTCTCTTTTTATTGCTTTAGCTTAATGTTTTTGCATTTTCCTTCTTTTGTTGTTTTCTTTGTGTATGTGAGGTTCTCACTCCATTTTTGAAGTCTTTCCAGTTTATAGCTTTTGTTTTGCTAATTAAAAAAAATAAAAGAAAAATATTTCCAATAATATTTAGAAATAATATATGTTGACCAGGGATACCGGCCTGCGATATACTAAAAATATACTTGGAGTAGTATTTATTCTTAAAAACGAAAATTTCATTAATTTTTATCAAATAAAAACTAAAGTATTTTTCACAATTTTTGATGCTGTACAGCAGATTTGTCCATTTCCAGTTATATTGGTAAAAGGTTGGAATTGTTTTGCAAAATCAATTATGAATTTATGTTTGGAATGTAACTCTTTACCCCATGTTTATTTAGTAAAAAGAAATTTATTATTATCGTCACACAACCTTGATGTCTTATTTACTTCAAATGTTTTCTTATTTGACTTGGAACAAGGAATTATGTATGATGAGCGTGTACTTGAATGATAAAGAAACATTTGCTAAATGTCTCTTTTATCTTCTATTTGCTTAATGTTATGTTCTGTTAGTACTTGCACACACATAAAGTTTCTGTTTCTCATTTCATATTTAAATGTTTACTGTGCATTTGTTTGTTTATCTGGAGAGTGGCTGTCAAAATCAATTTTATTGGGCATGGAGACTGGAGAGCATGACCTATAATAACCATGTATCCCTTAATCAAGTCGAAGGATTCAGTATGATGCTCATGCATTATGTATAAATAAATTATTGATGCATCCATCTAATCTCAAAATTCTATCTGCATGCATCGTGTTTTTACTGTAGTGGAGCTCGCAAGTGCTTTACATGAGGTCTTTTCGCCTTATCAATTTCACCTAAACTGCATTATGATTGAAGTTTAAGCTACTCAAAGTTTTCTTATCACATGTGAAACTTGATTATGTGTTTAAAATGAATGAATATATTCTACAAAATGAATAATGCTTGCCCTCAATTATGTAAAGATCAAATGATTGACACAACTGGAACGATAATGAATGACTGACACAACTATGTTATAACATGTCATTAACAAAAAAAAAAAAAAAAAACTATGTTATAACATGCCCTGCTTGCAGCCTTAATTCTTTTTCATTTAATTTGGTATTAATATATATAGTTTTATTCTTACTCAAGCTAACTTGCACTATTATATGCAATAACAAGCTCATTAATATGGAAGTGCAGGGTTTGATTACAGAAGATCGTACAGATATTGATCCAGCTGCACGGCCATTTGCAAGAAAGGCTAAAGAAGTTAGTCATCTAGGACTAAGGGAAGGAGCTAGCCTAGCTGAAGTGGTGCGTAGGTTCATCCAATATTTCGTATTTCATATTTCTTGTTGTATTAAAATGTGATTTAGTTAATTTAAGTTATAAGCTTCTGTTTTTTTTTTCTTTTTTTTCTCGAGTTGATAGTATAATGAACATGCTACTAAAATTTAAACTATATAAATGCATTCTTAAAGAAGCATTCTTTCAATTATGTTTTCCCTTTCTCATTTAGGACTCTGCCTGCATACTCAATAATGCAAATCATGTGCATTGTATGTTGTAAGTTCGGATGATAAATGTTGCCTATGTTGTCGGGGCGCCGCCGAGGTGCTAAAGTCACTACTTTTTTCAGAAGGCCCCCTAACTTAGGCCCAAAGTGGATATCTGATATCATGTCGAACCCTACCAGTGTGCCAACGAGGACGTTGAGCTCTCAAATGGGGTTGGATTGTAATACCTTGAGTCGGTAGATGGTAAGGCTGGCAGACTACCTGTGTTATAGTCCCACATTGTTTGGGAAAGGAAAGGGGATGAAGTATATATGTTGGAGTTTGTATATCCTCGGTGTGATGTGTTTTAAAGTCGCGATGATGGTTAGGCCCAAAACGGACAATATCATACATGTGGATCGAGTCTAGAGATGGCAGTGGGGCGGGTTTTTCATGTATCCACTCCGCCTCGCAACATTTGGGGCGGATTGGGTTTTACTAATCGGTTTTGGGGGTTGATTCAGATATTAAAAATGGATCCGTTACCGTTTTGGGGCAGATACAGATTTGGGCATATCCGCGCCACAAATATACGTTTATATATGTTATTACAAAATTATCCCTTCTTCCCCTAATACAAATAGCTTACGAAACCCTAAACCTAATTCTCGATGACTCCAATCTCCTATTTACTCTCCCATCGCCACTCTCCTCTCCACAGGCACAAACTCCACTCTACAACCTTTCCCTTCCCATTCCATCACCGCCAGCTTGACACCGACACACCATCCACCACCACCAGGTTTCTTCTTCTTTTTATTCTTACCTTCTTCTTCTTCCTCCTCCAAATCTCTTCTCCGATCATCACCCAACATCAGATCCACCTCCCCTTCTCACTCCTTGTGACCAACCATAACACACCGCCACTCCCTGAGCTGCGACTCGCCATTACAACAGCACCCACTGCCGGTCAGACCCACCCTTTGCGACTACATGTGTGATCCACCCCCACCATCTCAGACTTACCATCAACCACACTCTGCGACTCCCTGTGCGGCTGTGCCATCCACCCCCGCTATCTCCGTCTTAGTTCCTTACCTCATTAAACCATCAACCAAACAACACTCTGCCATTGTTTGTAGAGAAACTCTCATCCAAAATCCAACCCTATTGTACCTCAAGATGAAACTCTATCATTGTTTGTAGATAGATGAGATCTCGAATTCTCAAATCTCAGTGGAAATCACTTCTACCAATTATCATCCCCCGGTTGGATTGGATGGGGATTTGAAGTTTATAGAGAAATATATGATGGATGGATATTCTTTTGTTGAAGATGATGATGATGGATTGGATTATATTTGTATTGTTGAAATACATACTGAAGATCTGTTATTGTTCTTGTGTTCTATTTTCTCTGTTTTTGTGTTTAGATCTTAAAAGAATGAAGAGATAGATCTAGTAATTCCAAAGTTGGTAAATTTGGTCTACAACAAATTTTGGTTAAGCGGGGCGGATTGGGGTGGGGAACCATTATCCACCAGCACAACCGCAGTGCATAAATGGATTAGCGGGGCGGATATCTGCTAATCCGTGCGGGGAGGAATGGTTTTTAAATAAAAAAAATTAAATGGTTTGGCGGGGCGGATTTGCGCATCCGTGATCCCTGATGGAGTGGGGCCGGATTTGCCCAAATCCGCCCCATTGCCATCCCTAATCGAGTCGTTACAAGTCACTAATCAAAGGAGATTTATCCATTTTGGGGATGATGGAGATGAGAATTATGAAATAATGAAATTAGTTCGAGAAACATTGAGGATATTTGACCTTTACAAGGGATAGAGTTATGGCCTATGACTGTTAAGTCTTAGTTTTAGTTATTTTACTTCTTGTTGTGAATATATTTTGGTTTGTGTTAACTTTGATGACTTATGAGAAACCCTTGCTTATAAGAAACCTCCTTAGCATCCCGCTGCGATCCACGCCCCTGACATCATAGGACGTTGCATGGATAATATGCGGAACTAAATTTGTGTCATTGTATACAAAGTGTCCAGCCAGATTATGTATTATTGCTTAACACCAAAAGACGTGGCAAGCCTATTAAGTTTGTCACCGGTATCAGCTACTATTTTAGTTAAGCCCACTCAAATACCTAAGAAAATCTAAATAAATTGGTGATCATTCAGGCAAAGTATCCTTAGACATAGTACTATTTCCTGTTGCTATTCAGTCAAATGTCTACCACTACTTGATTCATATGCAGCCAAACTAGAGAAAAATCAACTGCCTTGTAATTGACAGGATAAGTGATGTGGAGATTGACTTACCGGTGACCATGAATATCTGAAATATGTGAGAGGGAAGTTGTTTTGTCTGTCTCTAGTTTATGAAGATGATATATGGCGAAGTTTCAATAAATTGCAATAATTAAAATAAACATATACTTATGCAAAGGGAACATGCGATGGAGATGATTCTATCACCATACTCCTTTAAGAGAGGATGAATTAGGGATCACTATTAGCAGATTCACTCAAGGATGAGGAGTGCTTTTATATTCCAAATCCAAAAGCTGTTACTCTTGAGTTAATGTAGAGCATTAGAGATACGTTTGAAGCAAGAAGTAGAATATATTTCAATTATTAGTTATAGAGAGAAATATAAACTGTAAGAGTAAAGAAAACTCAAGTGTGAGACAAAAGGAATTTAGAGTGGGTAGCTTTGGAAAATAGAAAGCAAAGGGTGGATGATCTTGGAGAAAAGAAAGCAAGCAGTGGAGCGCTTGTTCTCGATGGTCCTCCTAAGCAAAACTATAGTCAAATGTAGAGAAGATGATCCCAAACAGGCCCCACGCAGTGGTAACTCTGTTCCTCGCCCCACATTAGACTCAATTTGGTCAACCTGGCCATATTCAAAGAAATTGCCCAATGGGAAGTTTGCTTTACACCAACTCCTCCATTCTAATTGGGCTAGGGAGATATGGTATCATCTTAGTCTTTGTTTAAGGTATTGTATGTATTTTTCTTTATACCAAAAAACAAGTGGTCTAGTGGTAAAACACCCCTAGTTAAGTTGTTTATTGTGGTGGTTAAGTGTCTGAATCCCATTTGACACCATTTACACCTGATGTATATGGTAGATCTCTGTGTTCTTTTTCGACTGATTCCTACATTTTCATTATATAAATACAATACTCAGTTTTTCCGATTCTTAAAAAAATAAATAAAAAAAAACTCTAACAAGGGATTTGAAGGCTACTTCTCGTTTTTCTCTGAAATGAAAGTTTCTTTAAATCCAGTGCCATTTTCCATTATCACTCGTTGAGTCATTGTCGAGTAGCCTACATTACCACCTGATGTTGGATCATGATAAGGAGCATATTACAATCTTCATAATCCCTACTCGAATAAACTCAAGGATTGCATTTTAGGTATGTGCTAGTGACATTGAATGTCCCCTCACTCCTTGCGATCATTACAATCGGTATCAAATTTGCAAAAGAGGAGATGTTCCTTTATCTAAAACACGATAGCATGGTCAGAACAATTCTTCCACAGAAATGAGCAACACATGTTGAATGCTTATCTGTACATATCATGACAGATTGGGTGGGTATAGCCATGTTAATACATTTATCTTTGGATTTTGGAGCAAGCACATCTGATATTTTTTAGAGCTGCCTGACTAGAGAATGCGTATGGCATGGCCAACAACTAGCACGTGCGCTTTTTCCATATGGTTGGCCAGCCACAGAGATGGCAATGTTCAGTGGATTTTGCTCACCTGTCCTTGTCGATTGGCTTGTGACTTGTCTTTTCGCTCCACGTCAGCAGTTTTCATACTCGTGCTCCGTGATGATATCACCATAAACATTGTACCAGATTTTTGGTACAGTTTATCTTTGACTATTTGTACTATTTATTTTCAGCTGAAAACTTGCATATACTGTCAAAATTTGAAAACATTGTTTACTTTATTCGATTCTTTATGAAGTAAGAATGTTGGCTTTACTCTATCCGAATGTAGAAAAGAGTTTCCAATATCTTTGTGGATGATCAGGAGAAAAGGCTACTTTAACCTTTTGAATATCGAAGCTGGTAGAACTGATGACCTAATTTTTGTGTAGATTGTTGTGATAAGTCACCATTATTGTTAATTACTTGCTAAGTTAATAAGTAATGTAATTACCTGTCGTTCAGGTTAGACAAATAAAGCCTGACGTGCTTCTCGGATTATCTGCCGTAGGTGGTTTGTTCTCACAAGAGGTAATGTTATACACATTTTGAAGGCTCCTATTGAATTATGATCTGTTTGTTGTATGTGTTATCTTTCCTTCATTATGGCCTTAATAAAATTATCCTAACATTTGGATCCAATCTGACTTCTGCCATGCTATAGACATCTTGAATTAACCTTTTTACGACATCTATTTGAGTCTGTTGAGAGTAGAAATACCTAGGCTAGATATAGACATCTTGAACAAATCTTGTTACAGCACCTTAAAAGTGACTGGAATTAGTTGAGAGTGTTGAGGAAATGCCTACCAATTTAACAGCTATGAATGTTTGTCATTTGTACGAAGCCTAATTGAGCTATGGACTCTTTAGCTGAACTCTCGACCCAACCTTAATTTTCTTTGTCATGTTGTGCACCCCATATCTATATAACAAAACACATGGGACTTAAAGATTAGTTTCTACTTAGTGCACAATTGGGATTTGTTTTACCTAATGGATGGGATTTAAAGTTACTCTTTATGTTTTACCCTCAGGCAATTCATGATAGAAGTGCATGAGTTCAATTCTAGTAGCCAACTGCATTAGTATTTTTTTCATGTATATATATTTCAATTGTTGATGGTCATTAAGCATGTAAGTATGACATAATGGAAACTTAACTTTGATCAAGAATGCAATAACTATATACATTTATCTAAATAACATGTCTATCAATAGTGTAGATTTATTGTCTTAATGAAGTTTTATCAAGTGATGGGGTGTTAATGTTGAGTAAACTTTTTTTTATTTTTGTAAAGAATTTATAAAATTCAATGTTCAATTGCTCTTGTGCCATTGGTATGGGAAATATACTAGTAACAATATAGATAATAATCTGGTTCATTATTTTTTTGGTGGACGATATATTTTGATTTATGTCACAGCGAAACTTCATTTTCAAAAGATCTCATGTCGGATGCGTATGGACACTCGGGTGCTCATTGGATACTCCAATCAGATCATCAACTTTTTCACATATATATTTAAAATGTTTTATTGTTTACAAATATTACAAACATATGGCAATAGTAGTACATGTATTTACGTACAAGTGAAGGAATATGACTAATAATTTTGAGCTTATTGCGAAAAAAGTAAATAATACTAAAATTTAAAGGCATGTTACATAACTTCAGATGTATTCTCTCCTCCCCCCCTCCCCTCCCCACACCCACCCCAAAAATAAATAAATAAATGAGAGAGAGAGATGCTACATATAACAAAATGGTGGCTTCATAACCATATTGTTGCATTCCAATACTCTTTGGATGCCAAGACATTGTTGTTGATTTCTGGAAATTTCAGTTAGATGCTCAATTTTTTGAATTATTTCCCCACAAAGAGCAACTGCATCTTCTGTACTTTTAATTGACAAAAAGTTGTGTTTCGTCATCAGTTGATACTGATAAGAATATTCTTACAGGTTTTAGAGGCTCTTAAAAGTTCAACATCTACAAGACCAGCTATTTTTGCAATGTCAAACCCTACGAAAAATGGTATGTAATTTCAAACTAATTTATATTTTCATGAAAAAAAATTACGATTTTTTGGCTGTATTTATGAACTGGATTGATATAATACTGATTCTTACTTCTTCTTTTTCAATTAGATGTGATAAGTCTCAATTTTTGTAAAATTGTTAAATGATTTCTTCGGTAATTCCTTCTTGACAGCTGAATGCACCCCCGAAGAAGCGTTTACCACTGTGGGTGAGCATATCGTATTTGCAAGTGGCAGCCCATTCAGGGATGTGAATCTTGGTAAGAGTTATTTGAGTGATTATGCAATTATGACAATTGGATTGGGAAATTTTTGATGTAAATCAAAACGGAGTCAATAAGTGGTAAAAAAATTTAAACATAATAATTTATTGTAAGACTTCTAATAGGGAATATGGTGAATAGAAACACAAAAGGATTAGTGGATCAACATTTTAATTGTTGTTGTTTGCATTGATATCATGTAGTAAAAGCATGAGGATCTACATTTTATTTATCAGTAAAGTCATGACCATTGTATTGTTGATTTTTTGTGCTCTACTAGAGTTTTTGCTTTTATCATCAAACCCTAAACCTACTGATTTCACATTGCCATGGATTTTGCTGAATGGATATGAGGAAGTAATGTAAAATTCCTTATGATTGGTCATTCACATGCAAATAGAGTTAAAATACTCTATGATGCCTGGTTATCAATATGGGTATGGACTAGTGATGGCAAAAATATTTACCCTATTCAACACGACTCGCAATAGGTTTGGGTTTGCATGAAACAATTGTTAATCGTGTCGTGTCAACCCCACCCATCAAGTTAGTGGGTCGTGTTTGGGTTTTTGGAACTAAATACGGTTGACACAGGACACTACTCATCTAATCGTGTCAACTTTGACACAGATGGACCACTAGACCCATTTGACCAGAATGGTATTAATATGATATAATAATTATTATATTACTACACTAACACTTAAGCCTAATTAATGTTATATTAAGTATGAGTATATAACCTAAAGAATTACACAACGTTGACATGGATAATTTCTTGAATCAGGGAAAATGGGTTGGCAATCCAATTTTTATAATACCGGGTCATGTTTGGGTTTGGAGCTTTTGGCATGTTTACTAATTGGGTCAGCTTTGGTTTGGCATTTTGACAGTGAGACGACACAGGCTGCTGCCACCCCTAGTATGGATGCATGCATAGGATACAAAGCAGGGTGATCAATATGTTTTAGGACCTATAAGGGGACAATCTCTTGGATGACTTAGACTCTACTCCATTCATTGTGGATCCTTGGAAATTTTGCATTGGGTATAATTGATGTGCCGAGGGAGGGACCTTTGAAAAATAATAAAAACAATAGTAAAATAATAATCTAGGGTACTGATACTAGTAAATTATCTAGCATATGGGCAAACTGAGCTAGACAAGTAAAACTAACATATGAACATATAGACACTATCATACATTGTGTCACGTGTTGGACATTTTCCATCTTTAATGAAGAGGTGTGTTAGTCCACTCCAAGAATCTAGGGTTTACCATAGATCTCTATTCTCTACCCATGAATATAGGTGTTTGTTTTTTAAGGCCTAGATTGAATATAAGATGAATGAAACTTTTAAGGAAAAAGAAAGTTGAACTATGAATAACGATATAATACCACATTGAAACCAAGGCACCAATAATAAAGGAAGGCAATAAAAAGGAGACAAGAATGACTTTCTTTTTTTAATCAGAAAAAACAAGTATCATATTTTATTCAGTAAAGGCCAAAACCCAAAAAGATTAGTGCAAGTACTACTCAGTACAAAAGATATACAAATGCGCATCTTCTAAGGGAAGAATATTGTACCAACTAAACATACAAGACGAAAACTGAATATCCCTAAATCTGCCCCAATTATATGCCCAAAGCCGTAATGTAATCTTCACATCAATCCATGGCTTGTGTATATCGTTGCTACTGTCCTGAATACTTTATCGTTTCTCTTCCTTCAAATGATCCAAACTAAGGCATGAACAAGACTTTCCATAGTCATTTCCCAAACAAAGTGAGGTTGGAGGGAGGGTTGGAAAGGGAATGCCCATGTTCAAACTCCAGAAAAGACTGGGAGAAATTAGATTGAACATTAAACTCAGAGAGGGCAAGCACCCAGCGCTGGTTGACAAAAGCACAAGACAGTAACAGATAATCAATGGATTCTCATGCTGATGGGGCAGAGGACACAATGGTTAGGCAGCATGATTCTTCTCTTGATAATGTTGTCAACAAGAAGAACTGTCCACACTAAAAAGTTGGCCCTTAGATGAATCTCCTTCATCCATATGAAGAAATGGAGCTTGGAGATCCTCCCCAGCGGAGTAGAAGAAAGAGAAGGGGGATACAACTGCTGGTAACACGTCTTAACTGAAAAATCTGTACTTTTCCGTGACAAAGCCACTTGTTTGGTTCTGCAAGCAGGTCAAACATTTGGGATTGCTCCCAGTCATTTACACTTCTTTTAAGTTGAAAGTTCCACCAGTTTGAGTTACTGTCCCAAAAATCTTTGATTTTCTCTTGCTTGTTTTGAGTTGCATTATAAATAGCAGGAAAGGATAATTTCAAAGATTGATCACCAATACAATCCTGATCCCCAAAACTAACCCTTTCACCATTGTGGGCCTCAAAGCTAATATTAGAAACCACTGAGTATTTCAGCTTCATGATACCTTACCACAAGAAGCAACCATAAGAGGAAGAAGGTTCCTTGGTGAACCAATCAAGATGAGAAGCCCATACTTATCAACAATAATTTGTCTCCAGAGAGCATCAGTTTTCACACCAAAGGAGATCTTTGTCGAATTCCCCAATACGCAACTTTAGATCTAGGTTGGCAAACTTGTATCCAGTTCATTAAGTGAATCTTCTTGCTATTGGGAGGAGCCCCATAGAAATGCTCCATAGATTGGGATGAGCCCCATAGAAAGGAGACAGGAATGATGGAGAGACACATCTAGATGATTGATTATAATTTATAGCAATTGACTGCCTAGGGCATACATTGATATTCTCTTCGACAACTCTGGAATGGTAGATGCCTGATTTGTGTAGTATTATTTCACGGTCAAGTTTCAAATAACTGTGGTAAAGTCCAATGATATCGATGCATTTTCTGGTAAGAACCCTGAACCCCTAAGGGACTATTTTAGTTGCAGACAATATGCAGTTGTTTCCTACTCTCTGTGAGACTAAGACCACATGCAACTGGCTCACACCATTGCATGTCACCAAGTGGGGTATAACAAATCCTGCCATTGCCTCCAGTATGAAGCCTAACTATGGTGTACCTTATAAATTATAATTTGGTAGAATAAATTTTCTGATCTTTAAAGTAATATGGAAATGTTTATGCAAGATGTTGTACAGTCATATTTGAAGAAGAAAACTTTGCTTAAGGTACAACTACATAAGGTATCAGTTAGCTAACTTCAGTATATCAATCTGCCGGGATGAAAAATGATAATGTGATATTAGCATCCTCATCTTTTCTTCAGTTGTATGGAGGATCTTATATGCATTTACGAGCTAATGACATTGTTTACAAAACCATTTATTTTCCATTCCTAATTGATTTATGGTTGTAAGAACCTGGTTCAAAATATCTTTATCGTAAAGATATATCGATTTTTCAAATATGAATAAATATCTTGGATATATCGGTCCCTATGTAGATAAATTGAAGAAATGAAGGAAAAGATTAGTTCAGATGTATGGAAAATTTCAAGGATATCTTACAAATTAGCTAGAGGTTTTACTATTCATAAGGAACTGGAGATAAAAGATGGCTAGGATTAAAGGTTGGGGAAGATGTTGAGGGTTGAGATTCTGATGTGTTTTACAGATTACTCAATGCAAAACTGGAAACAAGAGATAGAGTTTGGAGAAATGCCAGTAACTAAGCAAGACAGATGCAGGAGACAAGGCAGACAGGAAATGAAACTTGAACTGATTGTATTGAATATGATTGTAGGCTATTCGAGAGGGCCTATTCTCTCCCAGAGCAATTGCTCATTGTACAAGAATCTTACATAATAGAATCCCTCCATATCTAGTTACATCTCTTCTTATATACATGTCCTAACAATTGTAACAACTTGTTTACAGAATTCCATTTGCCTAATCACAGGCTGTCTCCAGCTTGACAAACTAACCACTTGCTTAGGGACCACTTGCCATTAACTTCAGGCCACCACTTGCATAACCGCATTCCTCCACTTGTGGATATTAACTGCCATTTGCTGGTATCTTGAATCAAACACTAACCAACACAAATGAAACACTACAGATACAGACTTAACAGAGCATTGACAGACAAATTAATAGAACACTCAGCAAGCACTCAACAATTGTATTACTGACATAGCACACTCAGCAAGTGTATCACAGACAGAGCACTCAGTAATTGTATCACTGCTTATTTCTATGTCTCTGATAAGTTCGATAAAATGGGGGTTTATCAATTCCTTTCCCCAAAACACGCACCTTGTCGTCAAGGTGAAATTGAGGGAATTGTTGCCGAAGCAATTCAAAATCCTCCCACGTTGCTTCAAACAAAGGTAACCCAAAACAGGTTTGTTGGTGTCTTTGATCGAACATCCAGCACTTTCTCGGGGTGACTAGTAATTCAAGGTCATAGCTCAACTGGGGGGCAGTGTTGCCGTAGTCATTCCTGTTCCTAGAGCTGGTCGTAATTGCAAGACATGAAAAACTGGGTGGAGTTGAGATGTTTCAGGGAGTTCCAATCTGTAGGCAACCTGTCCGATTTTTTTAAGAATCCTAAAAGGCCCATAGTACCTGGCTGCTAACTTCTAATTGCTTCGTCTTACCAGGGAGTGTTGACGATATGGTCGCAATTTTAAAAACACCAAGTCTCCCTCTGTGAAATTAACCTCTCTTCTCGACAAATCAGTCTGTTGTTTCATGCATTGTTGAGCCCTAAGTAAATGCATTTTCAGGTCATCCAAGGCAGCGTCCCTATCCATTAATAACTGCTCCACTGATGAATGATGAAAAGGCGGATCCCTTCCATACAAGGCCTTAAAAGGCGATCATCCAATAGAAGAATGATGAAAAGTATTGTACCAATATTCAACCCATGCCAACCACTTCATCCGTTGTTTGGGTTTACAAGAAGCAAAACATCGTAGGTAGGTCTCTAAACAACGATTGACTACCTCGGATTGCCCATCAGTTTGGGGGTGGTAAGCGATACTTCTCTTGAGGAAGGTTCCTTGTAGGCGAAACAATTCCCTCCAAAAATGGCTTAAAAAAATTCTATCTCTGTTCGAAATGATGGATAATGGGATCCCATGCAATCTGACTATTTCCTGTATAAACACCTTAGCCACCACCTCAGCCGTGAATGGGTGTCGTAAACCAATAAAGTGGCCATATTTGCTCAGACGATCAACAACAACCAGAATTGTGTCTACACCACTGGATTTACGCAATCCCTCGATAAAGTCCAAGGTGATGTCTTCCCACACTTGAGATGGAAGTGGAAGAGGTTGTAACAAGCCTGCTGGAGAAGTTGCAACATGTTTATTTCTCTGACAGACCTCACATTCCGATACTAAGCGAGCTATATCAGCCTTCATGCCAACCCAAAACAACTCCCTGGCCATTCTTTGGTAGGTTTTGAGCTCCCCAGAGTGTCCCCCCATTGGTGACCCATGAAATTCCCCAAAAATAAGAGGAAGGAGGAAGTCCGAGAGATGACTAACCTGTCTTTGTAGAATAATAGCCCTTGCCGTATTTCGAAATCAACCGGAACACTATTACCAGACTGAATACTATCTCTGATGCGTCGAAGATGATCGTCTGATTCCAGCTCAGCCTGCAATTTCGCCTAATCCCTCCACTGAGGAAGCATCAATGAAGAACATTCAGGCCTAATCTTTACTCTTGATAGCGCATCAGCAGCAATATTAGACTTCCCCGGCTTGTATTGGATCTCAAAATTGTAGCTCATGAGTTTGATGATCCACTTCTGGTATTCCACCCCAACAACTCTCTGCTCTAATAAGAATTTCAGACTCCTCTTTGATCTGTGCGTACGATAAACTTTTGTCCCAACAAATAAGGTCTCCACTTGGCGATAGCAAATACTATTGCCATTAATTCTTTTTCATATACCGACTTTTGCTGAGCCTGTTGCCCCAATGCTTGACTGTAGTATGCAATAGGCCGACGATCCTGCATCAATACCGCTCCCAATCCATAACCTGAAGCATCCGTTTCAATTTCGAATACCTTTGAAAATTTGGCATTGCAAGGACTGGCACCTCGGTCATCCGTTGCTTCAATGCTTGGAAAGCCGCCTCGGCATCATTATTCCACCCGAAGTTGTCTTTCTTAAGTTGTTGAGTCAAGGGCCAAGCCACAATACTATATCCTTCAACAAACTTTTTGTAATAGCCCGTCAATCCCAAAAATCCCCGTAATTCGATAATGTTTTTAGGTGTCGGCCATGCCAACATTGCCCTGATCTTGGAGGAATCAACCGAAACCCCTTTGCTGGAAATAATATGACCCAAATAAGCTAATTCAGTCTTGCCAAACTCACATTTTTTACTGTTGGCGTAAAGTCGATGTTGTTCCAATATTGCCAACACTGTTGATAAGTGCTCCAAATGTTCCTCCATTCCCGTACTGTAGACTAAGATATCGTCAAAAAAGACTAACACAAATTTCCGCAGGTAAGGCTTGAAAATCTCATTCATATGTGCCTGAAACGTCGCCGGAGCATTTGTTAATCCAAAGGGTATTACCAGGAATTCATAGTGGCCTTCATGGGTGCGAAATGTCGTCTTGTGCTCATCCCCTTCCCGAATCCGGATTTGATGATACTCTGATTTCAAATCCAACTTGGAGAAATAACATGACCCATATAATTCGTCCAGAAGCTCATCAATTACAGGAATGGGAAATCGATCAGGAATGGTTTCCTTGTTTAATGCCCTATAATCGACGCAGAATCGCCAACTACCATCTTTTTTTTAACTAGCAATACTAGACTTGAGAAAGGACTCTTACTTGGTTGTATGATGCCCGATACCATCATCTCCTTGATCAGTCTTTCAATTTCATCCTTCTGGCATTAGGGATATCTATAAGGTCGGACATTAACGGGAGAAGTCCCTTCTCACAGACAAATGGCGTGCTCATGCCCTCTTTCAGGCGGTAACCCTGGAGCCATGTTGAACACTCCCTGAAATTGTTGCAAAACCTTAATTGCTCCCTCCAACTCCACGTCTCCCCTGCTATCAACGTCTAGGTTTCCCAATTCAATCATCATTCCCTGCTTTTCTTGCTTCAATGTTTTCCACATTACCTTGAGGGATATCAATGACCTTCCCAAAGTTGGATCACCCTTAAGGGTTTTAGTTATTCCCTTGCTTTCAAACTTCATGATCTAGGACTTCTAGTTGGTGTAGGTCACTCCTAGCGTTGCCAACCATTTGATTCCCAGAATAACATCAGAGCTTCCTAACCCTAAAGGTAAGAAGTCTTCTTCCACTTCTATCTCTAAAAGCATCAAACGAACTCCTTTACACACACCACTACCCTTCACCGAATCTCCAGTACCCATGGTAACCCCATAAGAATCCGTCGAAGTTACCTTCAGCCCCAACTGTCTGACCAAGCTCTCGGAGATGAAATTGTGGGTAGCCCCGATCTTCCCCTTAAGTCGCAGGGTTTTTGGTGTGGTCCAACCTATCACCGAATTCAAAGATACTTCCACCTTACCGTCGATTTTCGCCGCCTCTAACTCCGCTCCTTGCTCATCATCACCCTCTTCTTCGTTCTCCTCGATCTCGTCTTCTTGAGTGACCAAAATGCTCAATTCTTTCCTTTTACAGCGATGACCGGGCCCAAATTTTTCGTCGCAACGAAAACACAGACCTCTCTCCCGCTTCTGCTGAAGTTCGTCCTCTCTGAGCCGTCGAAATGCCCTTCTTCCCTACTCTGCCTCGCCTATTCTTGCGGTGGAGATCCCATCGTTTTGCAATGGCGGTTTCCCTGGTTCGAGTGTTTTAGGGTTTTCATTCCCCTTAACTCGCCCGGATAATGGGCTTGGGCTTAATCCCCATCCGCCCTTATACGAGCCCAAGTACTGTTGTTTCTCTTCGATTCTTTGGGCTAAGATCATGGCTCGGTTTAAAGATTGAGGCTCCAAAATACGAATTTCAGCTCTTACCTGTGGCTTCAGCCCATTCACAAATTTACTCAAGTACACCTCTTCTGGCATCTGATCTAGGGGAGATGCGAGGGTGATGAATTGGCGTCGATATTCACTTACACTTCCTTCTTGTTTGAGTGCAAAAAATTGTTCACATAATGTTCCCTCCGTAGATGAATGAAATTGTAATAAAAGCAATTTTTTTATTTCTTCCCACAACAAAATGGGTCGCCTTCTGTGTTCCCATTGATACCAAATTAGGCATCTCCTTCAAATCCCATTACTGCTGCCTCCAATTTATCCTCGCTAGTGTAATGTTGTAATTGAAAAAATCTTTCAGCTTTCAGTATCCAACCATCTGGATTAACCCCATTGAAAATAGGCATCTCCAGCCTTCTAAATTTGTTTTCATGTTTGTAACCATGTCCCCCACCCCTTTCTTCCTGCATTGATTCTTTATGTCCTAGTATAACCCCCTCGGCTTCTTTGGATTGTTCCGAAGAGGATGCCACTTTAGATGATTCTTCATACAACTTAACTAAATGTTCTAATTTCTGCATCATAGTGTTAAACTTTTCCTGGATTGAGTCATTTACCTGATCTATCGATTCAACCTTAGCTGCCAAATTGGCTGTTCCAGATTGACTAGCCGATTTTCCTGTCATCCCAGAACTATGCTCTGATACCACTTTGATGTGTTTTACAGATTACTCAATGCAAAACTGGAAACAAGAGATAGAGTTTGGAGAAATACCAGTAACTAAGCAAGACAGATGCAGGAGACAAGGCAGACAGGAAATGAAACTTGAACTGATTGTATTGAATATGATTGTAGGCTATTCGAGAGGGCCTATTCTCTCCCAGAGCAATTGCTCATTGTACAAGAATCTTACAGAATAGAATCCCTTCATATCTAGTTACATCTCTTCTTATATACATGTCCTAACAATTGTAACAACTTGTTTACAGAATTCCATTTGCCTAATCACAGGCTGTCTCCAGCTTGACAAACTAACCACTTGCTTAGGGACCACTTGCCATTAACTTCAGGCCACCACTTGCATAACCGCATTTCTCCACTTGTGGATATTAACTGCCATTTGCTGGTATCTTGAATCAAACACTAACCAACACTAATGAAACACTACAGACTTAACAGAGCATTGCAGACAAATTAACAAAGCACTCAGCAATTGTATTATTGACATTGTATTACTGACATAGCACACTCAGCAAGTGTATCACAGACAGAGCACTCAGTAATTGTATCACTGCTTATTCCTACGTCTCTGATAAGTTCGATAAACTGGGGGTTTATCATATTCATTCTTTATAATGACATGTTTGTAAATATAGATAAGAAAAAGAAAAGATAAATAAACTTAAAATGAGTATTAGGGATGGCAACGGGGCGGATTTGGGCAAATCCATCCCCGCCCAGCCGGGGATAACGGATCCCCGAATCCGCCCCGAATATCCATTTATATAATTTAAAAAACCATCCCCACCCCGATCGGATTGGTGGATATCCGCCCCCCTATCCGTTTATTTTTATTATTATTTTCCTAAAAATAATCATCAATTCAAATTTTAAGAGAAGAAATCTAATATCTGAACCAATAAACATTCCATAAACTAAAATACTAGAACTCTCCAAAACATGAACACATGTTCCAAGTCTCTCAAGCAATCAAACAAACAGTCTGGCCACAAAAGATCTTACAAATAAAATCATCTGATTCATATGATCCCAATCTTGTTTGGGACATCCAATGCATCAAAATCTTGGTACCATCATGCCTGATCAAAGTTCTTGATCTTCTCGTGTTTCTTCTTCAAGGTGGATGTACCTGACTTGACTCCTTTGGCAACCTTCAAGGCCTGGGCCTTTGGATCAGCCTTTTTGCAACAACTTTTGATGGAGGCACCATTGGAGAAACTTGAGTATCATTATGCCTGCAAATCCATCCCAAGGGGTATCATCAGACCTGCAAATCAAAAACAAAACAAAGCAGATAAAAATCCTAATTCCCCAATTTAATAAAAACCCAAAAACATCAAAATCGAAAACTTCCCAAAAATCACAGCATGATATTGTGGAGTGGATCTTGCTGCAACCTATTGAAATCCCTCATCAACCGCTTCCTCGCTGGAGTGGACAACAAAAACTAACCTTCATGACTTCCAAGATCGAAATTAAGTTTTCTCTGACATCAAAGAGAGCGAATGGGAGAAAGAGGTGGAAGTAGAAAAGAAAAGAAAAGAAGATGAGCAAGAAGAAGAATCAGTGAAGAAGAAGAAGATTCAGCAAAGTAGATACAACGAAGTGTCAATTCCTTCTGGATGTTGAAGTCCGCGAGGGTTCTTCCGTCCTCGAGTTGCTTCCTTGCAAAGATCAGCCTCTGTTGGTCTGGTGGGATGCCTTATCCTGGATCTTCGCCTTCACGTTATCGATCGTGTCAGATGATCGACCTCCAGGGTGATCGTCTTGCTTGTTAGGGTTTCCAAGAAAATTTGCATCTTCGCTAGAAGAATCAGTAAAGAAGAAGAAGAACAAGATTCAATGTAGAAGAAGAAGAAATCAGTGAAGAAGAAAAAGAAATCGGTGAATAAGAAGAAATCAGTGAAGAAGAAGAAGAAATCAGTGTAAAAGAAGAAGAAGAAATCGGTGAAGAATTAGAAATCGGTGTAAAAGAAGAAGAATCGGTGAAGAAGAAGACTGTGGTGGTGGATGGTGTCTGGCCGCGAGGGAGAGGTGATTGAGGTTGGGCTAGGGTTTTTTTTTCCAGAGCCATTTTATATAAGGGAACGAGGGCATTTTAGTAATAACATGAAGATAAACGGATATCCGTGGGGTGGATATGGCCAAATCCGTATCCGCCCCAAAGCAGTAACGGATACACTTTTGACCCCCAAAACCGCCCCAAAATTCGTTAAAAAAACCAATCCGCCCCAAACGGTGCAGGGCAGAGCGGATATCCGCGAAAAATTGCCTCATTGCCATCCCTAATGAGTATGTACTAAAAACGGATAAATATTATTATAGATCGATATATTTTAAACTATGGTAAGAACTGTGGATGTTTTTTTTGTTCATATTGCTTGATCTCATCATTGGAACTTATTTGACTCTTAGGGAATGGTTGTGTTGGTCACTGCAACCAAGGAAACAACATGTATCTATTCCCCGGGTTAGTGTTTTCTCATATGTATTTTGAGCAACCTTTTGTCTTGCTCTAGATTTCATTCAATCTATCATCTATCTGATCATGCAGGATAGGGCTCGGTACTCTTTTATCTGGCTCTCGGATCATCTCTGATGGTATGCTACAGGCTGCAGCAGAATGGTAACTCTTGCTCCCCACGAGCTCCATTTTTCTGAGTTATTACTGATACCAGACTTGGGGCACTTTGACATTTTCTATTTTGTTGCTTTCCTTTTGGAACTCCCAGCTTGGCAGCTTACATGACAGAAGAGGAGGTTCTTAAGGGAGTCATATATCCTTCCATATCAAGGTATGTAATGTAGGATCCTCATATGAAATTCAGATAACATTGAAGTTTAAATGTATTTTTACATATTTGACTATGCAGCATACGTGATATAACGAAGGAGGTAGCTGCAGCTGTAGTGAGGGAGGCTGTGAAAGAGGATCTAGCAGAGGGATATCGTGACATGGATGCTCGGGAGCTCCAAAAATTAGACAAGGTATTTCTCTTTTTGTATGCACTAACTAAACTAGAAAGATTAGTTTATTCTGGACTCATAATAATCAATAGATGATAGATTAATTGGATGATGGATTAGTTTATACAACAATTAGAGTAATCTTAAATACAACAATTCCTCAATCTTCTCTGCACCTCGCTGAAGGAGCATGTGCCTTGTGGCTCCTAACTGTGCCTCACTTTGATACGGATTTGGGAAGATGAGATCTGCCTGAGGAGCCAACAAGAAAGGGATTTCGATTTCGATTGTAAGTTCCCGTCCTTAATCTTCTCCTCTCTGCCACTCCGCCTCCATCTCCTCCTTTCCACCTCTACTCATCAACAGAGCACATCTTGTTGTAATTGGATGACAGAGAGGGTGGCAATCTAGGGTTCTCGTCCTTAAATGCAATGATTCAATTATTGGACAGGGGATGACGAGCAGACTTAATCCGAGCATGAATCTCCGTGTCAACTCTCATAGGGAAGATTCTCAAAAAGAGGAATGACTATTAACCCATAGCACTCTCCCAATATGGACTGGCGCCTGAATTTGAGAAGAGGATTAAGGAGATGGAGAAATATGGTGCAGGTGTAGTAGAAGATTATTCAGGTGCACGACAGTTGCCAATAAAGCTGATGGGAGACATGGTTGTCGTGGAAGAAATGTTGCAGAAGAGACGGGAATAACATGATACAAAAACAACAGTAACATGGAGGTAGGCTGCGATAAGGAAGTGGATACTGAGCTAGATATGCACGATAACCCAGAAGTAAATGAGAGCATTAATGATACTGGCAGTGAGGTATGCGCTCATGCTAAACCTAAATCGCAAAGCTGGGTCGATATTCTGTTGAAAAGGAAAGAGGCAGGCACCATAAAGCTTGCGTATAAAAGTCCTGCCCAGATTGAAGGTAGAACAATGGTGCAATTACAGTCCTCTGACTTTGTAGAGGGAAAGGAATGTACAGATTTTCTGTTTGGTAACTTTGTGGGGGAAATGGTTGGCTTTTGGGTATGTGAGGGAGGAATGTACTCCTAAAGGCAGGTTTGATATAAAAATTCATTGTGATAACACTTTTGTGTTCAAGTTCAAGGAACAGGAAGATAAAGATAAGGTGTTGGATGGGGCTGCTGCACATTGCTAGGAGACTCTTCATCATAAGACCATGGAGACCATTTCTGGAAGACGACTCGACTGTTGTCAATAATATTCCTATTCAGACTAATTTGAGAAATGTACCCTTAATGTTTTGGAATCCTAATGGTTTGGAGGCCATTGCTAGTGTTGTTAATACACCTTTCTTGCTAGACAAGGCAACCGAGGATAGAGTGTGAATGAACTTAGGAAGAGTGTGTGTTGAGATAATGCAGCCAACCTGCCGCTCAATCACATTCCTGTGATAGTAGACGATGTGAAGACATGCAAGATAGAGGTGGAATATGCATGGAAGCCAATAAAATGCAAGCATTGCAATGTGTTTGGCTAAACACAGAAGGGTGCGTAAGGAAGAGCTCAAAGAAGGTTGTGATCAAGATGTATGAACCAGAGGAGAAAGCTAAGATAGTGAGCCAAGAAGAAGGTTGGGAAATTCCAAAGAAGCAACACACTTTAGGAGTAGGCAAGGTGATGCAAACAGTAGGCATGTAGTCAATCTCGAAGCTCAAAATTAAGACAGAGGAAGAGCTGGAACCTGAACCCAACTCTAGGCAAAACAATATTTCTAGAGTTGAGAATGAGACGATACAGGTTGATTCGAGTGAAGATAAAGAGGAGATGGAGACATCATAAGTAGACTCAAGTGAAGATAAAGAAGAGATGGAAATACAGGTAGAGGATACCGAGACAGACAAGCAACCAGTATGAAACTCATCACCACTAAAGAGTACTCAGGGTAGACCTAGGCATGGTCAATCAAACCTTGTAGATCAAATAGATTGAGGAAGGCCAATCCCAAGTATACGGAACATGGATGACTCACATCTAAACCTACGTAAAAGGTAACTTTTAAACTCGTTGAAGATAATTAATATAGGATGTGGATGTCTTTCGGATTCTTGTATGAATACTAGATTAGAGCTAGTATTCAATGGGTTTATTTTCAAGTTTCAGAGCTGTCCCGATCTCTAAGTTAAATTCTCTTATATCCTGAGCACTTGGTATAAATCATGTCATTAGGATGATTAAATAATTGATTGGTGCTTATGACAAATTAAATTTATGGCATGTGCCCCACGAAACTATTAGTGTAGCATACGACTTTGCGAAATTATTTCCCAACTTGGCAAACGTTGAGCTTGATCTTATTAGTTTCTTGTTGAGGATTTGAAGGATCTTTCTGTTCCTATTAATGATGTAATGAGCGAATGAATGAGCAATTGTATTCGGTTCAAACCCCTGCTCTCTTTCCAAAAAAAAAAAAAAAAACTACCATGACCATAATAATCTATATTAGTTGGACTCGTAACAATCTCAATTAATTGGTGTGATTGCAAGGTTTGATTGTCTTAAGTTGTGTCAATAAATGGCTTCATTAGATAAGAAGGTATGTGGCTGTTACAATGGTCACACTGACCAGAGTGGTGAGTCAATTGAAGCAATAGCCTTTAGTGGTCCTCTCTGGTATGATCCATAATGGATTTCACACTTTGTAATAGGCCTTTTTCTTATTAATAACAATTCTGTGTAAATACAGTTTGAACAAATGGGCCAATGGCATGACAGCTCAACGCTTAGAGCTTGGCGGATGGTACCACTAGGTCATGGGTTCAAACCCAGCTTGTGGCATCTTTATGGGTTCTGGGATCCTATAAAAACCCTGCTTGCCTTTCAAAAAAAAAAAAAAACAGTTTGAACAAATGGCATCCTTTTCTCTTTTTACTGTCGAATTTCAAAGAAATTTTACCTATATTCTGCTGAATGTGGTTCACCGAGCTTGCATTCAATAGTCTTAATTCTTGACACCAGTAACTGGTGGCCCTTTTCTGTCTGTCTATCAAGGGTGCCTTTTTGCCTGAATTGCACAGTACTGCCTTACATGAGCCAAATTGTCACCAAGCCACTCGACTAGATTTTCTAGTCAGAAACTTTTAATCTGTAAACATAGACATAATGATGCTGAAACCAATTCTCATAGTAAATTTCCAGAAGTTGTCCTGTTTGGTCTACAAGAAGGCAAACTCTGTTTTGATTTTCTAATCTCTCATTTTGACTCTCTGATGTTGTGTTGTCTTGTTGGCTGTTATTTAGTGTGTTTTGATTCCAAGGAAATTTTTTCCAAAGAAAATCATTAGAGGAAGGAAAGAGGAAAAGAGAATGAAGAACATGCATTTTGTGATATCACTATCCTCTTGGTTTGTTACAAAATTGTGGAAAATATTTTCTTAGAGGGCACTGAGAAAATATTTACCAAAAATAGTCATCTTCAACCTCAAGATGGAAAAAAATTTCCCACTTCCTCTCCTAATTCTTCTTTCTTTTTGAAATTTTCACATGGCAAATTTTCCTTGGAATCAAATGCACCCTTTATGTTTTTAAAATCGGCCAATGATAACTGCATTTCAGTGTCCATCATTTGATGAATACCATTCTGAAAAACTAGAACTTGGACTTTTCCAGAACTTGGGTAATTGGTTAAAAAGATATCCTTCGGTTAATCCATTTAGAATCTGAGGTGAACTTTGACAGCAGTCATAAAACATGATTATCTATTCTCTGACCTTCAGTATCCATCTAATGCAGGAGGAAATCATGACATACGTGAAGAACAACATGTGGCACCCCATCTATCCAACCATGGTGTACAAAAGGGATTGAACTATATCTCAGTGCAGACTTCTGATTGAGGGAGAAGCACAGAGATTTAATCAGAAGTGGCATTAGATTTGTACTTTGTGTTTTGATACATAATCCATTTTCCTGACACATTATACATCACACATTCATGTTATAAGATGTATGCCTGTGATGATACTCCTATTCTTTTGATGTGTGGAAAGAAGATTTTCAGTGAAATTAATTATCGCAGCATATATTGACCATGCCTTGGTTTATCATGATATGAGGTATGCTATGAGGTCTGAAAATGGCCAATCTTTCAATTTCCTTGACATGTTTTATTCAAGGGGATTGAAAATGAACCCTAATAATGATTTGTTTTGAGCAGCTAACAAGTTGTGTTGAACAAGAAACCTTATATTATTGCACTATTGAGTGTATTAGCTATTTAATGGTCTGGAACGTAACTCGGTTTGGTGTTGACTGAGAGATTGACCATTTTGCTTCCCTTACTAATTCTGAGGTTGAAAAAAAAATTATAAAGATCAACTGGAAGTAATGAACCATTGTTTGGTTCATAGTTGACTGGTAGAAGGGGTCATTACAAGGTGTTTACCTTTTTCAATAGATAATATTCGAGTGGTATTCGAAGCACACATCTCACCTACACTTGATTGTCTTTGTTTGGTTTTTCAACTTCAACCCTTCTTCCTCCTTTTCTCATAGCTACCACCACCACTACCGATCTCCCTTTTGCAGCCAACCTCCACCTCTGATGGCCATAATCACCAGCAATCGCCACTATTAGGGTTGTTCAAAAAATCGATTGAACTGACCAAATAGAATGAATCCGAGCTTTTCAATTTTGTTATCTTTTTAGTCTATTCGGTTTCGGTTTGAAACCGACAAAATTGGTTTGGTTTTTGGTTTTTGGTTTTTGGTTTTTGGTTTTTGGTTTTTGGTTTCTTATAAATAAAAAACGTATCGAATCGATCTGAAAATATCTATTGATGTTGCAAATCTTAGCCTTTTATTGTGAAATCCAATGGTTAAATGTTGTTGATGATTTTAAATCATGAGTTGGCATGTGGGTAATAAATGCATAGTTTTAATTATTCTAAGGAAGTAATTGTCCCGATCCCGTCTTGTCCCAATTTTTTTCAGGTCTTATTGGGATTGATCGATTCCACCCTGATCTCGCCTTGTCTCGATTTAGAGTGGGATGAGATCGGGATATAGATTTTCAATCCCGTCTCGTCTCGATCTAGAGTGGGAGGGGATTGAGATAGAAATTTTCAATCCCGTCAATCCTGTCCTGAACTAATTTTTTTAATATTTTTATTCATACTTTTAATAATACGTGTAAAAAATTATGTATTCTAGGTTCATTCCCCTGCCAATTGCGTACTGTAGGTATGAAAGAAAAAGTTGGGACTCTGTTACTTCCTCTTTGTATTCTCCAAGTTGGTCATAGATCACACCTTCACATATGATAACACTGGGTATAAATGCACTAAATCAAACAAATTGGTCAACTAACGTTAGTGAGACAACATAATGAAGATATTTGAAAACCCATAAAAAAACACAAATGGAAAGGAGTGCCTAGGGTTAAAGCTATGTTCACTGTGGGCTCATCTTACCTTTACAGCACCTGACATGAACATCCCTGAACATAATCTAGTATGATGTGAAATTTGAAGGTCGATGATGCAAAAACACCAAAAAATGATTAATCAACATTTTCAGATCATTTCAAATGGCTACCATAAACCTCACTTTTGATTGAAGGCCTCATTATTTCTCCAATGGAATCCTCAAGAGCCAGACCATTCAATCATGAAACTCTACCCTTTTGAGTATTACTCGAGCAATCCCCCAAATCCCAAACCACTGACTTAATTTCAACTACCAATTGTCGCCTCATTCTTAGATTTCTCTCCATCAAAATAAGCCACAAACCTGCTAATAAGCCACAGGACTGCTAACAAGGTGCGATCCCAAAATCGTCCCAAACCCGTTTAGGATGGGATGCGGTCGGGATGAGGTCTATCCCATCTTATTCTGTCCCATCCCGATCCCGTCTCATACCGTATTCAAATTTAAGTTACAAAACTTGGTTACAAAGACATAATTTTCTAGCATTTTCGTTTAAGATAACAAGAGAGAAGATAGCAGCACGACAGCATACATCATCCATCTCATGTCTCATTTGGGCCGAACATGTCCTCCCGACCGACATCAAAGACGCCTATTCTCTCCTCGTTCTCAACATCACCGTCCAAAGCATTTCTTCTCTTATAATACTCTGTATCTTCTTCTTCTTTTTTCCTTCGCTTCCCTTTTGAATGATTTTGGTTTCCTTGCAACAAGAACAATTGTGGGCGATCTCTTCCCCATTTTTTTTCTCCTCCCTAGTTTCTCTCCCTGCTACTGCAACTGACGAAAGCCGATCAAAACAACTCAAACTGATCGGCTCGGTTCAGTTATTGAGTTTTTTTATTCGATTACGGTTTCAACAAATTGAAAATCAAATATCTCGGTTCGGCTAATAGCTTGGCTTCACAAACCGTACCAACCGAACCGTTTTCAGCCACTACTATGGGCACCCGTCACCCTTCACTTAGCCACCCCCGCCTTCCACAACCACCGACAAACTTGATTCAGTCACTGCCACCTCGACCCCTTGTGCGAGAACCACTTGCACCCATAACTTGTCATTGCTACTATCGATTACAAATTAAAATTTTAAAATTGTATTGTATCAATTACAAATTAAAAAAACACATTGGTACATTTTTTAGGGCTGGAGTGACTGATGGTTCATCGACGGTAGCGGGAGGCTCGACAAATTAATTCTCGACTGCTGGAGAGAACTTAATAACATACTCCACCTAGTTGCCTCCTGAGCCTGTCGTTCCTCCTCCCAGGTCTCCCTCGTTTGCCTCTCGGGCTTCCCGCTCTACCTCACGCGCTTTGGCGACATTTAACTCATTCTGTAATTCTTCCACTTTCAACTGTAACGATGAAACAGTTCCAACTAACCGTTGTAAAGTTGAAGATGAGGTGTTAACTTTACGAACTTTAGCTTTCTCCATCCCCCGAACAATCTTTTCGGGTCTCGGACCTAGAGATTCCAAGGTCTCCATCAAAATATGTAATCATGCATCGGGATCGTCGATTGTGAGCTGCTCCGGAGTTTTCGGGGGATGTTGTGAGGCCACTCGCTCCATGTAGGCATCCCGCCTCTCCACCATCGTTTCCTTCATTAAAAAAATTATTAAAAATTAATAACTTTTAAAACAACTGAAGCGACAACATGCAAAAAATACAAATAATAAAATTTACACGCAACTTCAGAGCCACCTCATTAACAAGTGGTGCATAAACATCTTTGAACATGGCAATTTCTGAGACTTTTGAACCCTCCTACAAAACATTGTTAAAATAGTAAACCAACTAATATACACATTTAATTGAATGTATTGACTAAAATTAAAACAATGAAAATTAAACATATTAATTCACTTACTAGACGCCGTTTCTTCACCCTGTAAGAGAAGGGCAATGAACCAAAGTGATGTAGAATTTTCTTTTGACGTCAGTTCGCCCTGTTCGCCTCAAATCTTCTCTGTATAATTATTCAAAATATTCGTCAAATGCGTTATTACATATATATATATATATAAATAAAAATGTTAATGCTTAACAAAAATTTGGGAGTTTGAAAATGATCACACACCACACCCATTCATCAGGCCTATGCTTCAATTCGATTGGGGGTTGTTCCTTAGCACTCTCTATATCAGGAAATGTCTGGAAGTACTGGTGGAGATCGTGTTTCCAATTCCTATACAGATCCACGTACGCATCAGTGATATATTCATGAATGTTGGGATCATTCATGTCAAACTTAAAGTTGACCTGAAATTTTGTAGAATATTTATTAGAGAACATTAAGGCCCAAAGAGATAAGTTATATCAAATCATGCAAAGCCCTAAAAAAGGTGGACTCCAACACAGTCCAAAGCTTCTTACATTTAGTCATATAGATAACCAGTTGAAAACTTAAAACAATAGAGGAATATGATACCCTAAGCTTAAAAGTTACTTTAGGCGAGCAAACACTATGCAAACCTTTTACTTCTGGTTGCTGGTTCAAAATGCTAATTGTTACTTGAATGCACATAAGTCCTCAGTCATATGTGTAAGTATTTGCACTATAACAATACAGATAAATTACAAGCAGAAACATGCAAAACCTTCAAATTTTTCTGCATTATTGAGATTCTAATTATTAAAGGTTGAGATGAATCGCTAAAACTTACTGTGAGCGCGTCCAACACCTCGGCCTGCATATCGAGCTTGACCTCACTCCAAGATGAAAATGTCATCGGACAATGGTTCCGAATGATTGCACCGATGTCGTGCATCAACAAGCTGTAAATCTTCGCCGATTGTGAGCGACGGTGATTATGATCCCACACTACGAGAATGCGTGCGTTAGTAGTTCGTGTGATCCTTTGGGATTTTAGTTGTCTACATGGCCCCTTCATTTTCTTTATTGATGTAAAATTAAAAAAATAAAATAAAAATTCAATTTATGCCGAAAATGATGAGAAAAAATTAAATTTATTTTACCTCTAGGGAGCTCTCCATCTCCTTGGGGGAGCGGTTTACATCCCCGGTCATGGTTACAGTCTCGAGTGCAATCTCAGGAGCCGTTGATCGACGGTTTGTTCGTTTGGCGCTCCGTCGAGTGAGAACTTGAGGAACTGATCCGATCGATGAAGATTGATCAATGACCGGCCAATCTGACATTGCGCGAGTCTTCTACAAAATTGAAATACATATTATCTAATGCTTTCCAACCATCTCCATCTGCAGGATGTCTCAAAAAATCATCATCAACCCTTCCTTCCTTGTGCCATCTCATGTGACTCGCAGTGTGCGTTGACATGTACAATCGCTGCAATTTGGGCTTCAATGGAAGATAACGTAGAACCTTTTGTGGAATTTTCTTTGTTTTATTACCAGAATTAGGCTTATATTTTGGCTCACTACACACAGGGCATGCATCCATCCCTTCAGCTTCCTTATAAGATAATCCACAGTTGATACCCCAAACTGAGACCGTTCAACACTTTCTGCGCGTTACGGTAATCCTCAGGCAAAACGTTTTCCTTCGAAAGCATCTGCTTCATAATCCCTATTAAATGAGAAAACTCTTATTCGACATATAATGTTTCATTTTGCAATGCATCAACTCCACAATGGCAGTAAGTAGGGACAACTTTGTGCAACCGGGGTATAATGTTTGTTGGGCTTGTTTCAACAGTCTTTCACAATTTTCTAACTCTTCACTTTGCAGCTGTTGGGAGGTACGGTATCTCCTACTATATCATCAATGTCATCTTCGTTTATCGATGCATATGGATAAGTGTCATTTATTATACTCATAACTTGGTCATTATCATTCATGGACGTTTCATCAATGTGTTGCACAAGTGGCTGGGAAAGCGATGAAGTCGAACCAAATTCTCATTGTTCCCCATGATAAATCTACCCCGTATAATTCTAAATCACCTCATACCTTGCCAAATGATATCGAACCGTATTGAATGTTTACACAAAATATTGTTATAACATTATCACGGACACTTGATATGATTCGTCGTATTAGTGACATGTGTCCTTGCAAACTCAACGAAGCTCTCGATCCCATTTAAATATTCATCACAACATTTGTTCTGATTTTGTATCCACTGTCTTTCCATTACGTCTGTTTTCAATTTATAAACAAAATATGAGAAGTCAAGTGAGTTAACGACACTAATGCGATTAGGTTTCGATGTTGAAAAATTTCGGCAACATCTCAATTACAAATCTTCACGTGGACGACGTAGATATTATTAATTAATAAATATCTAGTATGAGACACTCTCGAAAATGCCAGGATCGCAACCTAATTTCATGAAATTTAAACAAAATAAAAAAAAATAAATTTGTGGCAATTTCCTCACCATTCTCCAGTGAAAGAGAGAAATGATTGGAGGTGGTGGCCGACGACGCAGAGAGGGAAGGTCGGAGCCTAATTAACGGCTGGAGGCTTGGAGTATATAGTGAGAGAAATCAATTGACCAAAGAAAAAAATAAAACGAGAGGAGAAAATAGTGAAAAACGCAGATCTGATTGTTCTATTTCGTGGAGAAGATGAACAGGTCAGAGCTTGTGCAACGAAACAGTTCGCTTGAAGCGATGACATTTTGTCGTTCATAATTTATGCATCAAAGTAGCAAACACGTAGCCCTAGGATGTTTTAGGACGATGAAACTGCTCGCTTGAAGCGATGACACTTTGTCGTTCATAATTTATGCGACGACGGCTTCAATTTCGTCGTGTAAGATATTTTTAGGCGAAGAACCATTTTTAGGCAACGAAAAAGTTTGTCGCCCTAGGATGTTCAAGTTGGTCGCTCAAAGTAGCTGACACGTAGCCCTAGGTATTTTAGGACGACAAAATATTTGGTTTTAAGCGAAACAGTGTGTCGCGTTAGATAGTTAGTAAATTCGTCGTCATGCTAAGTTAATTTTGAGTGACGAAGCTTGCTTTGTTGCGCTACTAGTCGTCGCTAAAAGGGTTTTTTTTTAGTAGTTTAGCGAAGTTAGTTTGTTTAAGTTTTGCTGAGTTTCTTATTGTCATTTAAGCTTTGATCAACTAACTAAACCAACTATATGATCTCCATCACTGGAGCAAGTTTGTTAACGTTCAACATCTGTGACACTATTACAGGTTATCAGAGATATGACAGACTTGCTTCTTTCATGAATGACGCCTTCAATAATTGCATAACGGTATATTGAAAACGTTTCTCTTTTATTTGATGTAATAAAATCACAATTTTATTAGATATAATTGGGACAATAGGAACAAAAAATACTGCCCATTTAGGCCGGACTCCCTTAATTTTAAAAAAAAATATTCATTCAAGCATGGTTTACTGGACTTGAAAATAGGGTTGGGAAAGACAATGATCTTAGGAGCACTGGAGATGCATGGTGCACCATTGAGTAGTAGACTCCTTTGATGTGTTGGAAGGCAGAAGCCTTTTGGGAACATTGTTTGGAGGAACCAATTCAAAGCTAAGTTCCAGGCCTAGCGAAAAGTTATCTTGACAAGGTAATCATCTTATTTCATTTCTTTTTCAAAGTCCTTTTCATAATTTCTTTTTTTCTTTATTTACAATTTCTTTGAAAATCAGACATTATGACACATTAACACTTGGGACCAAGCTCTGAAAATTCCAACTTATTGGATGTCCTTCTTTTAACCCAACAAACAAAAAAGAAAAACAGTAAATTCCAAAGATGATATGCACATCTTGGTGTTTTGTGATGCATGGATTGCAAGAGAGAAATCTGTTTATATATGCACAAGGTTACAATGTGCAGGAGATATTAATCTCATCATGTGGAACCCTGTTTATGTTACTTGTGACAAACTAAAACATCATGTTATAATAATTACATATTGAAAACTATCATTTTTTCGATTTGTTCGATTATATCGTAACAATAGTATTGAATGATTGACCAAATTATTTGCTTATGTGTTATTTGTGTTTGTAATCTTTAATTTGTAGGAACTCCATTTGGACGAGTTCATAACACATGAGGTCGGATTTCATCATAAATATACTCCTATGTTGTATAATTTGGATGGATAAATAAACTCCTATGTATATTGGTCTCTCTTTTCCTCATGATATGATGAATCACAAAGGCATTTAATTGTAATCAACCAAAACATTCCACTTTATTATATACAGTGTAGAGTTAACTCTTACCATATTTGACTTATTTTTTACCAACTTTTCCTTCTATTTGACAACGATTAGATTTTCATACAAAAAAAATAAAAATAAAAAATAAATTGGAATATTTGGCTGCCTCTAAACCTACTCTTAAAAGAACATCTCGGATGGGATAAAAAATTAACCATCACGTCAAACTGAGGTTTCACATTTTATTTAGCATGCCGAGTCTGCAAAATGCAAGGGCAGAAGTTAAATATTTGATATTACAGCCAATGGCATGACAGCTCAACAGTTAGAGCTTGGCGGATGGTACCACTATGTCATGAGTTCTAACCCAGCTTGCGGCATCTTTATGAGTTCTGGGATCCTATAAAAATCCTACTTGCCTTTCAAAAAAAAAAAAAAATATATATATATATATATATATATATATATATTACAATGGACAAATACTCATGTAACCTTGAGAGGAGGAATGGGAAAAAACCCTAATATCATTTTCTTTGAGATTTTAAATTTCCTAATTCGAGCATGACACAAAATGGTCCAGATATCATTCAACATCTGAATAAAATACGAGATTGAACAAGCATATTTGGTCTCTCAAAATAGATTTGAATTGTCTAGCATGAATTCAATGGTTGGGATCCAGGGGCGTACACATTTGTCACATAAGTTGAGACCCAAATTTGATTTCCCCCGAAACAAAATATATATTTAAAAATAATTTCCTTATTGGTTAGATGAGTTCACAAAATTCATACATTTTTTAAATTGTTAATAACTCCATCAATTGTGATCTTTAAGTAATGGCGAAAACTGAAAATGAATACACCAGATAATTGTCAATTTTGTGTAGCATATTTAACCATGCCCGAATCTCCAAAATGAGCTTAATTTTGTGTCATTCACTTGACATGATTATTGTGACAAAACCAAAAGGAAAATACATTCACAAAAAGTTACCACCCAATATACGAAAACTTACTACAGGATATATAAAAAGTTACTATTATGTAACCCAAATTACTACTTATTTAGCTACTCATATGACACATAAATTTACTACTCGCTTAAATTACAAATCAAATTCACAGGAGTACTCCCGGAAAACCTAAAGTTACCTGGATGCACCATGCATCCACAGATATAAAATAATTCTCAATTTATTTTCCTAGTTTTGTTAGAAACGGCAAGAAAGCAAAGGGGTAGCAATCTTGAAGGTCCCTATCCAGGGGTCCATTAAGCTATCTTCATTATGGATTGTCCATTTTTCCCTCCCAAATTTGATTGGCTTAAACATTGTTTATTTGGAAGTAAAGACTGACTATTGTGTCTTACCTTCCTGGTATCGTGCATGCATCCATCCATGTTTTCACAAATCTTATCACATAGAATAGGTTAACTACACAATATTCAACTATCTCTCACTCTCGATTTCTCTTATTTTGTTTTGGAGAACCATCTGTTTTCAGAGTTTCACCAACTATGGAGAAGACTTCAGGAAAGCCAATTCTGTGCAAAGGTTCTTACTTAAACTTCTCTTCTTGATCATTCTAATCTTTTACTCTTCTTGACTGGTTTTTTATTAATGAAAATGCAAAAATAGGTGCAATTTGCAGAAAGGCAGGGGCGAGTCTAGTGATTGAGGAGATTGAAGTAGCTCCACCTAAAGCTTGGGAAGTTAGGATCAAAATACTATGTACTTCTCTTTGCCACAGTGATATCACCTTCTGGAAAATGGATGTAAGAACCACTTCTATCACCCCATTTACATGATTTCAAATCTGGATATTTTGAGTTGCTTTTTGTTTGATCATCAGTTTCCAATTTCATTTTTAGGTGCCCCATCTGCCATTTCCAAGGATTTTCGGACACGAAGCAGTCGGGTAATTTGATTTCGGACATTGTTTAAGTTGTGGAATCATAGTGTTGAATAAGACTCTCTCTGCACCTTGGTGTAGATATTTGGTCTATAGCACTCCCATTAAAATAAAATAAAAAAGTCTTTGATGGTTTAAATGTTGTTACCCAAAATACATGCAGTTTTTCAGTAAAATGAGTTTCTTGTGAAGCAGACTTGGTAACCCACACCAGGCTGCAGTCTAGTTCAATTCTCCATATGTTGTGTTTGGATATATTTTGAACTCTCTGCATATATGTCGTGTTGCATGAACAACATAATTTTTGCAGTGTGGTGGAAAGCGTTGGAGATTACGTGGAGGAAGTAAAAGAGGGAGATATAGTTGTTCCAGTGTTCCTAGCCCATTGCCAAGAATGCGTGGATTGCCAATCAGAAAAAAGCAACATCTGCAGCAAGTTTCCCTTCAAGATTGACGCAGGGATGCCCAGAGACGGGTCCAAGAGCAGGTTCACGGACTCAAATGGACAAACTATACCCAATTTTTTGAGTGTATCAAGCTTTGCTGAGTACACAGTGGTGGATATCAGCCACATAGCCAAGATCACCAGTGACATTCCCGCGGACAAGGCTTGCTTGCTTAGTTGTGGGGTCTCAACTGGTAACTATCAGTTTCTGTACTATTGGACACTTCATTGCATATCAATATAGTGCTGAAATAAATTAAATGCATGGAAATTCAGGTGTGGGTGCAGCATGGAAAGTGGCGGATGTGCACAAAGGATCTAGCGTAGCTATATTTGGTCTGGGATCCGTGGGACTAGCAGTACTGCTTTTCTTTCAGACAAAACATATGGGTTTTACAATGAATTTGGATCTTAATTTGATCATTTTGTTTGGATGCACAGGTTGCAGAAGGTGCAAGATTACGTGGTGCTTCCAAAATCATCGGTGTGGATCTAAATCCTGAAAAGTTTGAGACTGGTATGTGTTAGTGCATCTCTGTTCACTTGCTGCTCTGTGTACTTCGATACTGGTGTGTTTATCTGAGTGAAGGCTTTTACAGGGAAGAACTTTGGATTGACTGATTTTATTAACCCAAATGACTGTGGGGGAAGGCCAGTTAGTGCGGTAATTAGTTGGCTCAATTAATTTATTGCTTATTTCTTCACAGAAAGCTTTAATATCTTGAAGCTTGTTGGTTGCATTTTACTTTTGGGTTCCTCAAGCATCAGAGCTGAATTTAACAATGTTCAACGCTTCATGTACAGGTTATTATGGAAATGACAGAAGGAGGCGCAGATTATTGCTTTGAATGTATTGGACTTGCTTCTCTCATGAGCGACGCATTCTCTAGTTGCAGAGCGGTCTCTCACTCCATCCTCTCTTATATATATATATATATATATATATATATATTTTTTTTTTTTTTTTTTTTTTTACTTGAACTTTTGTGAGTGTAATCTCAATATATTAGACCAAATCGATCAAACCAAATATAGGCAACTATGAAATTTCTCAATGCCGTCAGATTCAACTTCGGCTTAACATTAAACGTTGTTTGTTTACTTGATAATAGGGTTGGGGGAAAACAGTGATCTTGGGTGTGGAGATGCATGGAGCACCATTCATCATCAACTCTAGGGAGATACTGAGGGGCAAAAGCATAGTGGGCTCCTTGTTTGGTGGAATTAAAGCCAAGACTGATATTCCACTTCTAGTGAAAAGTTATCTTGACATGGTAATCATCTCACTAATTCTGTTTACTACTGAAATAGTATATTTTAAAATCAAATTATAATAATATTTTGCAATTGTCTCCTTTCTCTTGTAGGAACTTCATTTGGACAACTTTATTACACATGAAGTTGGGTTTCATGACATCAACAAAGCCTTTGATCTACTTCTTCAAGGGAATAGTCTGCGTTGTATAATTTGGATGGACAAATAGACTGGTCGATCTTTTGAGTTTCCACTTGGTCACACCAAGTATTCAGATTGCTTTATCAAAAATAAAATTATTAAAATCGGGAATTTACTTGTAATTTTTCTCATTACTTCTTTTGATTTGACAGTGATAAAAACCTTGATGCAACAAGCAAATAATACAATCATTTACTTTGACAATTCATGCATTCTCTTCCTATGTTATAACAATATCCTGCTTGATCTTGCAAATTTTTGAACAGTGCCTAAAGTAGAATTAGCTTTAACAGTTCCCTAATTCAGCAATATTCAAAAGTCGTCAACTATATGTATCATTATCATGTTCACAAATTTGGATAAGAACATGAGTTAACATGTGCAACCGACATGCACGCACACTTGTGTACAATGATTTCTTTTTCTCCTAATGCAATCTCGCACAATACAGTAATATGTACATGAAATCAGCTACAATAAAAACATCTATTTCCTTGAAGTGGTGCTAACAATATGCCAATATTACCCTTTGAGATCCTTGCATTTCAGACTCTAATTTCAACTATATCACCATCCTTGAGCTCAGTGTGAGGGAGTGTAAACTGACCATTCACTAACACCAGCTTTCCTTCCAGTCCTACTCTCCTAGCAGCATCTGCAGCAGTACTTCCACTGCTCATCTTCATCATTTCACCATGAGGCAAACATACAATTACCACTTCACTGAGGGCAGTGGACTCAGAATCACGTTTTGTTCTGGCCTCAGATAGGACCTGCTCCTCCCATTGAAGTCTTGTTCGCAATAGCTTCACCTAACGATACAAATACCTCAAATACTGATTAATGATTTACAATGCTGAGAACTCAACTACTTGACAGAGTCCTACAAGTTTTATCTCAGGTGGGATCATTTGACAGAAAAATGTTCATTTCCCAACTTACTCTAGGAAAAAATAAGCTCTTTGTGAGGTAAAAATATCAAATACCGATTCTCCGCTACATTCCCATTCAGAAAATGAATTTATGATGAGCGGAAAAATTAAATTTTCATGTCCATAGAAGTAAATTTCGATTCATTTGTGGTTAAAATGATTTTCAGTGAAGACGCACCGACCATTAGATAAACATAAAAAAATAACAATAAAAAAAATTATAAATTGTTTATCTTCAACAGCTTGACACATTTTTTTCTCGTAAAAGATTACTGGGCAGAGAGTATGACACTGTCATAATTTTGTTCTGGGCAGTAAATCCGATATGATTATGGGCAAAGAGTTCCAAAAATGTGCACCAGGAAATTCTAACTTGCAAATTAATCCAACAAGTAAATATATCAATTGAAATGACCCAGAGTCGCTTTCTGTACCAAGTACTAACCCCAACATCAGCAACAGAAACAGCAATTCTTACTGACCTTGTTATTGATGCCAGACACCTTGGGAGTGGAACTAGCAGAGTAGGACTCCAACCTCTCATAGTAGTTTGAATTGGATTGCACAACAGAAGCAATCTGTTTACCTTCGAACACAGCAGAGACAACCATCCAGTACTCTGCTGCTTCCTGCTCAGTGAGATCAATAATTTGTATGAAGGTGCGCTGCAAGCGCTCAAATTGATCTTGCTGCATGGAATGCATGAACCACATTAACTTGTCATATTGTCAGAGGGACATGTCAGTCTAAGATATTGTTACTCGAATTTAAGGAAACTGTGAAAAAGAAGCTTTGTTGGCATCCCTTCATACTTGAATACTATGGAAATGGTATATCCTAGTACTACAGTTAATGGTACCATTCTGTTGAAAAGCAACTAGGTGTCCCAGATGAAAGAGAAGCTTTGAGGACATGATAACGTTTCTTTGAACACAATAATTAATTTTGTTTGATGGCAGCACGTACCTTGTGGTACAGACCATCTGTGCAAAGCGTGTACTTTTCTAGGCAAGTAAACCAATCTCCATGACCTGGGGCAGACCACCACTCATCAGAGACCTAAGAAACCCACGTCCTTGTCAGTACAACATGCAAAATGTAAGATGCACAATCTCAAAGCATGTTGACTATTTGTCGACTGCCGGAACAACAATAATTTGACAGTTGAACAGAAAAAGTTAACATCACGAAAAACAGATGATACCTCAAACCTGATATCTCTGGTGATGTAAAAAGTGTGATTTTTTTGGTGTATGGTCAACCAATTTGTTTCAGCCTAAATAACAAAAGTGGCTATCAATATCCTAATTGCGAGAAATTTCATACTGACTCAGGTACTTATCTCGAGCCAAATACGGGGTGCCTGACACATCTACTAAATAACTCGCCAATATGGGCACATGTTACATATTATTTTTTCCTTCCATTCTTTTTGTTAGATATAGATTAATATTGCTATCTAATAAACATATTCGTTGGGTTACTTATGCGGCAATTTAGTGTAAATCGAGGGTAGACTGATACGAACTAGGTTTTTAGCAGTTGGATTTAGTGGTCACCGATTAGTCGTTAAGAAATCAGTGATAAACGGTGAGAAACCGAGAATGTTCTATTGGGTCGTGGTGGTTGTTGCTCTATAATATGTGATGTTTTGGACATGATTATATAATTTGCTCTACAATATGACTTTTATTGCTCTATAATACTTCTCTTATTAATCTTTATTGTCAATATATGCTATTTATTATAATGTACATTAGTGAGGTATAAAAATGTATACTTTGAAAAAAATAGATCGATTAAATCCAATTAATTCCCGATTAATCTGCTTAATCTTAAATTGGTCCTGGACAACGAAGGGTCTGTTATCCGCATTTACTACATAGGTATGCAGCGACACTCCTGGTCTGGCTTGTGTCAAAGCACTCACTACCCAGCAGAGGGGAGGGGAGCAGGGGATCCGCGAACAAATATCTCGATGGCAATGACCAGGCGCATGGTGTAGCAAATGCAAATGGATGACCAGTTTGCTTCAATTGGCGATCAAAAATAGAAAGCAGAGTTTCATCAATATGACGACACAAAATGTCTCAATAGAAGATAAATGCTCCCATGATCAAAAGAAGCAAAAAGACTTCATTAATACAACTAAAAGCCTTTGAAGCATATCAGTGCAAATATAATTTTTTTTTCCTTTTTCGCCAATGTATAAAAGTTATTGGGAGAAGTGTTAACAATAGTCATGCAAAATTAATTTTTTTAAAAAAATATTTGAAAATGGGTACTTAAAAATGTCATTTAGTTACTCAAAGAAACTAAATAAGAATTATCTGGAAATATATATTTTTATAAAGGGGTTTCAAAATATAAGTTATAAACTTGGAGTTCAAAACTACAAGTCAAATTCAAACCCAAAAGTGTAATAGGAGTGAACTCAAAAGTATTGAGTTCGAACTTAGATAATTATGGAGCCTCACCTGAGGTATTTGTTTGGTCCAAGGGCGAATATGGCAAAGCCCCCCGGCACACCGCACAACATGCACACGAGATTAGGGGTGGGCACGGGACGGAATGGGACGGGATGGATCTCATCCCTATCCCATCCTGTTGCTTGGGGATCAGGACGGGATAGACCTCATCCCAACCTAGTCCCATCCCAAACGGGTTCGAGACAGAATGATGGAATTAGATAGGATGGTTTATTTAGGTTAGAATTGACTGGTGAAATTAGATTGATACATTAGACACCTTTTTAAGTTGGATACAACACGAACGATGATGACAAAACCCAAATGTTTCTCTTTTTTATTTTTGACATTCATACTAAGAATTTTGAGAAATAATTGTTTGTGTGGTAAAAGGTTGGCAACTTTTCATCTATTTTCAGACATTATGTTTCCACCAAGTGGATTACGTCTCAGATTCATGGAGAGACATTTATTCTCTAGATTTGGTGTTACATGTCTTTTTCGTTACCCTTTATAGATGTTTGTATGAAGCTCGAAGTAGGATTATTTTCAATAGGGACAAAAGACATGCACATGGGCAATGACGTCTAACATGCTTTGAATCACATAACAGATACATTAACTTCTAGTTCTAATCAATTGTTGATTGTTTCTATCTGTATTTGAAATGTAGAGTAGAATGGTGTCTAACATGGTGAACTCATGGAAAGTGGAGTGTCCTCTTCACATGAATTTTAGTCATGGACAGTATTGTGTCTTCTTTGTTTATTTTGGCGTTCTACATAGAATGTTTCTTGCAAACTTCTCAAGTTAATGGAACCTTAATTTCATTTTATTTTATTTTATTTTTTTTGCCTATTTTCATAACAAGCAACTCAAAGAAATCATAGTCTAATCTTCTAATGTAATGTGAGTCTTTTTATCCATCAAAGAATAGTTGTGAAGTATTTCCATCACATAAGGAGCTGTATTTGCTCCTAGACATGGCCACAAATTGAAGTTACTTGACAAAAACCAATAAATCCCTTAAATTTGAAAGTTCGGGATGAGATGGGTTGGACGGGATTGAAAATCTCCATCTCGATCTCATCCCACTCTAAATCGGGATGAGATTGATCAATCCCAAAAAGACCCGAAAATTTTGGATGGGGTGGGACAAGATCGGGATAGGTTCGGGATCGCGGGATGAGATGCCCACCCCTACACGAGATCGCCAACCAACGGACATGTCTCAAGCAACGGTATTTTCCCCACTTAAACACCGTAGCTCTCAGGATTAGGTTTTTTATCAATTGGACTATACAGCCCACAAAATGCTTTATTGCTATTAGGGAGTGGACTGCCTCTTTATAGTCCTTGACAACTCCACTTCTTGAGATATGTGACTATTCAAGCCAACACCAATAATCCAACAATTTCCACATTTGGTACAAATATCACATCCTACAATCCACTCGATTGCAACATCTCTAGGTACACCTCCTCGAGCACCTTGCACAACCACAAACCTATGATCAAACTCAGTGTTTGAGCTTGACTATATCAGGCGTTGTTAACTCTACCTAATCATAACCACCGCACTAACTCTACCTCGTTCGGATTTGTAGACAGCCCCCTTGGTAAGATCTAAGACTACCTAGATCATTCACCTCAAGGACGGGCGCCTGTAAGCTCCACCTAACACGCAAGCCTTTGTGCCTACTCCGAATGATGTGCCTCCCGGGACCTCAACCTCGCAAACTCCAGCTGAACCATTCGCTCTTACACCACTTGTTGGGACTAAGGGTAAAACATGTGAAACCCTCTGAAACCACAACGCAAGTTGTCCATGAAATTGTCGGCCCTCGAACATGTCCCACCACATACCAAACAACGACATTGTCCCCAACTTAAACACCGTGGATGGTTTCTTTGAGGTTTTAACTCAAAAGCCTTGTTGCTAATGAGGGCCAAGTCTGTAACACGCTTGTGTGGGTGGGTGGCAAGGCCGACAGGCTACAAAATGGGTAATGCTTATAGTCCTGCATCGCTTGGATAAGGGAAATGGATGAGCTATACATGTGCGGGTTTGTATCCCCTTGGTATGACATGTTTTAAAGCCGTGAGGGTGGTTAAACACAAAGCGAACAATATCATACCTTGTAGATTGGGTCGTTATAGAATGGTATGAGAGTCAAGTTTCGATTTTGAACCTGTGGGTTATGGGCTCACATCGCTTGGATAAGGAAAGAGATGGGTTATACATGTGTGAGTTTGTATAGTGTTGCCATAGTGCCAGTTTACTATGACGCGTTTTAAAGTCGTAAGGGTGGTTAGGCCCAAATCGGTAACCATATGAATAATGGAAAAACTCTATGAAAGGAACATTAAGGATTCAAATAAACTACTTAAAGGGATTGTCCAGAATAAACCCAACGAATAGCTAACAATCATGTTATACAGAAAAGGTAACTATGAGTCGTTTTTCTGATGAAGGTACTAGCAGGTTGGTGTATCATTACCCTGATGATATAACATAAGGTCCCTCTATCTTCAATCGGGTAAAGAAAAGAGCTAAAAGAAGCGGAGTATATATATAATAAAAGCAAACGACAATATAGATTGATAAAACAACAATCCAATATATATAAGATTCAACAATCGTACAAGCAATTTTTAGGCATTGCATACGGCTATATAATGGGATTTATTTTTTCCTTCCACGGTGAAAAAAATCCATTGGATCCAAAAATTATCTGCCTATTTAACACCCTTGCTTTTGGGAGAGTGAAAAAGGAGTATGATGATTTTGTTGCTTCCATGCTTTGGTTATTTGGGAATATAACTCATATGATATCGAGCAATCCTAGAGTTTCTTTTTTTAGTACTTTTCAATAACATAAATTTGGAAAAATCATTTGTTTCGTGAAACCAAAAATATTTGCGACACTAAAATGAATTTTTGAGAGATATTCAAAAGTATTCCTTGATCGAAAAGATATTTTGTCTAAGCCAGCTCCCCCAATACACAATCTCACGTTACGAAAAACATACGGGTATGTTCATACTGAATTGGAATATCATGTTATTGTTACACACTAGTCATCATTTCATTCGGCTAAGGCATATAGTCTTCTTTACTTTCTTATGTAATTTATAACTTTACTTTTTTATTTCATTTTTAAAAAGTTTTTTCTCAACTAAGGCAAGAGACACATCGGCACCAAGCACGAGGGAATGCTAAACGTTTGGTAATTTCACCTCCAACCATAACGAAAGATGCCATTGAAGCGACAACTCTTATACATATTGTATGTACATCTGGTATCACAAGTTGCATCATATCGTAAACGGCTACTCCAGGTATTACCCATCCGCCAGGTGAGTTTATAAATAACCATTGATCTCTGGTATTATCCTCTATATTGAGATATAGCATGAGACCCGTAACTTGATTTGCTATTTCGTACTCTATAGCTTGGCCTAAAAAAGGGAATTTTTCTCGATGAAGTCAGTTGATTAGGATAAAATTTTATCCCTTTTAGGAACCATACCCACACTTTTGAATGCATATGGTTAAAAAAAAACATTTGCATTTGCAAAGCAGAGTGTAGGTCCTTTTTTTATGGAAATACTTTCATACCTCCTAGAAAGTAGAAACTTATCGACTTAAACTCTCATTGATGTACAATGTTTTTATCTAAAAATTCTGATGTAAACTTCTTGTTCGTGAATGGCCTCTTCAAATTCTTTAGGCTTATGTTTCTACTTCAGGTAAAGATAGCAATAAAAGATACAACCGATTTCTATTTGTACATATAGGCCAAATGATTCCAATATCACTTCTTTTTTATACAACTTTTTTCAATTCATTTTTCACCAAATAATGTGTAATCATCATAAATTAGCAGTTTGAGATCGTTTGTATGTTATAAACGTTTCTGATACAAGTGTTTAGCATACCCATGTTAAATTAAAATGAACTGAGTATTTTCTGAACGAATCCTGGATGATTCTTTTTATTCATTTTATTGGTCCAATCAAACTAACCATAAATTATTATAATTAATAATATTGCTCTCTCAAGAAATTGTCCTAATTACATTTCATGCTACAAATTCTTGATAGGTTCAATCAATTTTTTTGGCGAAGCAGGGGTATCTCAATCAGGGGAGAGAACGGGAAAATCCCATATATGAATTCCAAGTAATGAGCATTGTATGCCTTGGGAAGGGCAATGAGGAATTTGAAAATGATTGTTAACCTGGGCATTCAATATAAACAATATCCTGTCGTGTTGGAAGGATACAGTGATGCTGATTGGAATACTCGTTCGGATGACTCTAAGGCAACTAATGGTTACATCTTTAGCATTGGCATTAGTGTTGTGTCTTGGAAGTTCAAGAAATAGACTATTATAGCAGGATCCACTATGGAATCAGAGTTGATTGCACTTGCAACAGCTAGTAAAGAAGCAAGATGGCTTCAAAATCTATTGATTGATATCCCTCTATGGGATTGACCCATTCCAGCTGTTTTGATACATTGCGACAGTACAGTTGCTATCAGAGTACATAGCAAATATTGCAAGAAGAAGCCTATTAAGTGGAAGCACAACTGTGTTAGGAATCACATTGCCAATGGAGCTGTTACCATAGACTTTGTCAAATCTGGAGATAATCTTGCAGATCCATTTACAAAAGTCTTGGCCTGGGAAAAGGTATGGAATACAGCTAAATGTGTGGGACTTAAGCGTATAGATAAATAAACAATCGTGATGGTAACCCTACCTGGAGACTAGAGATCCTAAGAACCGGGTTCAAAGGGAAAAATGTCACAGATTATTTAGTGATGAAACATGAAATTTTGTTTTATCCCATACTTGTCAGTTATATGCATGTTATCATGTAGCGATTGGGAAGGTTGAGCTTGAAGTTTTCAATGAGAACTATGGTCCTTATGGAAGGATGCATAGTTGCAGGAGCACTCTTGATTGTCTCACCTAGTGAGTGTGGAAGTGGGGTCGTTTCCTATAGAATATGGGCTAATTCTCTAGAGCGCTCATGATACTAGGATAGTGCACATGGCATTATGTGCGAGCTTAGGATGAATCTCACCCTAAAGTGTTAATGTGTGGTAAGTACTTGCTGTATACCCAAGAATGTAGGTTCAAGACTTAAGTCACTTGCAATTCTTATACTTTGAGAACTTTACCACTGTAAGGTTCAAGTTGTCAGACACCTTACTTATGCATGACACTAGTATACTGATCTTACCATCCAATTTGTTTTCTAATTTTATTGAAATAAGTGTGTGTGTGTGTGTGTGTGGGGGGGGGGGAGGTTGGTGTGTTTTAATAAAATTACAAAAAATGCTTTTATGGGTTTTGGACCCTTTGACCTTGATCATTGACTTGGTTTTGCTCCCCCTTGTTACTATTTGATATTTCATGGATTGTAGGTTGCAGTGTTTAGAGCCCATGACCTCTAGGTGTGTATTCTTTACATGTTTCACTCTTGAGAAACTTAGTCCCATATCGGATAAGTATCTCATTGTGGTAAAGTTGCTTTCATCAAGGACTTGTGCTCCAAGGGGTACAATGGCTGCTTGTGGTGTTACATAGGGAAAGTGAGAATGTGAAAAAACACGCACGCTTTACCGCAGCCTCTAGGCGTGGGCGTGGTTCTACTGAAAGTCTGAAACCTATCTTTTTGGTGAAATTTTATTCGACTCTTTTCGGCTAAGTCATAAATTTTTCTTAAAGTTGCAATCAGTTACGTCCACTGTCTCAGGATTCCAGCGACTGAATCCCACTTTCTCTGGATGTTAAGAAACATGCTTTAACTTGTGCGTCTTTTTTGTGGCCATTGTATCCTAGGGGTTGTCGTTTCTTCTGCTGCATCATATTTCTCCGCAGATGCGCGAAACAACCTTAAAGAAAGCGACTGTGTACATGCCTCAGCCAGATGTTTACAGGTTATTATGTTGCAGGTTCAACATCATTCTTCAACAGTAAATGCCTTTGGCAGGGTTACCATCTGCCACAAGTCTTACTAGCTAAGCTACCACCCATTGGCTATGTTTATTTCATTATTTCTTTCATTCCATTAAACCACCCTTCCATCAGTCCATACTTACCACTTTTCATCTTCTAAATCATTTTCCGAAATTTGGGGGTTTTAATTCAGCATTTTCTGATGTGAAATTCTGCATGCTAATATTCGGACAATAATGACAAATATGATATTCCTCATACGAAATGTACACAAATCAATTTAAGTTGGACATATTATCATTTGGATCATTTTCATCTTTCTGCATTCGTCGCAGTGACTTTAGGGTGATGTACCCCTCTAGTAATTATAAATAAATCCACCTTATGTATTTACCTGTGTACTAGAAAACAGTAAAGCCTGATAGAATTACAAAACACTGACCTTTTTGTAGAGACGCGCATAAGCTTCCCATCGCTTAGTCTGGGAAGAAGATCTTCTATCAGCAACTGCTTCAGATGGCCCAAGACCGAAACTAACAGCCACTAGCAATTCTTTTCCACCATTCTCTACTCTGCCTAATTGCACCTGTCACCTGTTAGTCTCCCAAAAAAAAAAACTGGCATGGAAACAATGCTGGTCGCAGAGAAACACACCTCACAATGACAGCTGCAAGTAAGTGGCTTCCTTCTACTCGAAGAACTGGATGTCCAGGTTTGAGAGAGCTATATTTCTGAAACTCTTCATCTACATTAGACCTTCCAACTTCCAACCCACCAGACTGGCACATAGATGGAGTTACTTTGATATCATTTAAGGCACCTCCGTGTAACGTATTGTTTACAGCTTCTTTATAAAGCCAATGCGCAGCAACTCCATATTCTGCGTGCTCGTGCATTTTCTACAGAGTCGAAGTTTATTAAACCAACAATATTCAAGCTCACATTCTCATCATTCATATGATAGACATGGAATAAAGATTATACCTGTGTTCTGATTTGTACTTCAAGAGGTGAGCTGTCAGGACCTTGTACTACGGTGTGAAGAGACTGTAATAAGTACAACACATGATAATGATTTACAAAACCTTCACAAGTTCACTCAAAACAAGTATATCAAAGTAGATATATAATGCCTAAGTGATACAACTAATGTTCTGCCATGATTTATATGTATATACTAGTGTATTACGCGTGTCGTTGACACGATAGAAAATTTAATGTTGAATTTTAAAAATTTTAGGTAAATTGCAGCAGTGTTTACTCTGTCAAACACTGTGTCATAACCTGTCAAAACTTCACTAAGCCAACAAATATATGTGATTTAAGACCATTGTGATTTGTTATAGGGTTATTTCTCTTTTGACCCCCATTTGCTTATGTCTATTCTTGTTTGACCCCCGTTTGTTTTTATATTCCAATCTAACACCCATGACCGTTTGTTCAACCATTTGACTAACAAATTCCATCCCATTTTTTTAAAAGACAAATTTAGCCCTCACGTGATACTCCAATTTTTGTTCTTTTTTATTTCCACAATCCCACCCACTCTCATTTTTTTAATCTTTCTATCTCTCTCCCCCAACAACCCAACCTTTCTTTCTCTTTTTTAATAAATTTAAATTTTCAAAAATGATATTACAATTTGACTATCAATTATCATTTTCTGCCATTATTGTAATCTTTTTTTTTTGAAGTAATCTTACAATACTATATCTGCATGTGTAAAGGTATACAAATTTTGCATTTATAATGTGTGTATATGGTAGAATTTATATTGAGTAAATGAAAAAAAAAGAAAAATCAAAATAAAGAACAAATTAAAAAATTGTTTGGCTTGGAAAATTAAGCAGGGGTAAATTTGTCTTTTCAAAACAATTAGATGGAATTTGTTAGTCAATATGATTGAACAAACAGTCATGGGTGTTAGACTAGAATACAAAAACAAATGGGAGCCAAACAGAAATAGACATAAACAAATGGGGACCAAATGGGAAATAACCCTTTGTTATATTGTTTGGCGTATATATAGCCATCGCATGCTTTTTTAAAGGGTAAACAGGGTTTTTATTGGATCCCCAAATCATTAAATGCCTTCAGCAAGGTTTGAACCCTGAACTTTTGATACCATCTGCCAGAAGTCTACCAGTTGAGCTAGTACCCCGTTGGCTATAGCCATCGTATTCTTGATCACACTTAGGGTGTGTTTGATAAGCCTGAAATTGTTTTCTAGGGTAAATGACTTTCTTGAGAAAAAAGACTAGGAAAATGATTTTCTAGTGTTTGACTGCACCCAAAAAATTATACCCGGAAATATTTTTTGGCCTGGGTATATAGGTAATCTCATCTTACAAACGTAGTCTTGAACTAGGTTTTGTTGTATATGAGCTTGAGAGTTTTTTCTAGCAAATTTATTTTAATATTTTCCATGCTTACCCTGAAAATTGTTTTCTTAGGGAGGGGGTAGGGGAGGTCGAAAAAAATCAGGAAAATTGCTGTCCTACTTATGTGACATTGTGGCCAATCAAACACCTGAAAACAGACTTTTACCTGGCAAATGATTTTCCATCCAAATTTACAAGGCTATCAAACAGAACCATAAGTTTTTATTCTTCCAAAACTGCATATCTAACCACCTCAAGATTTGTTTTTCATTAAATTAACGAAAAAGAGTATAATTTTAAAATGTTGACTATGGGGTTCTAACTCAAGCGCTCGTATTGTGGATGGTTTGAGGGTGAGAGATGAAGGGTAAGTCTTTGTCCCAACCGTTAGATAAAACAAATCTCAACTGGTAACTAAGTAAAGACAAACTAATGTTTAGGTATATTGTGATTTGTTATATAAATTATACATAAAACGGAATACAACAACATTCAAAACAATGACTGGAAAAAATTCAAACTTTGAATATCCTTGGCCTTCTCATGAATGTCAACAATTAGGGATATGGGGAAGAAAGACAAATATGAATACAACATTTCAATTCTTTTTTTATTTTTCTTTTTCTTTTTTGAAACGGAGACATTTATCATAATAACTTACTATCTACAATTATTCATCCAGAGTTACTATGATGAGATTTAAATAATTACTGAGATTTAAAGTGGACTCAGAAAGAGAGGACATTCACCTGATAACCACTTGGCTTGGGATTAACAATGTAATCATCAAGCTCGCCATCAATGGGGCTCCACAGCCTATACAGAAAAGACATACAATAAAAAAAAAAGGTTCAGTTTCTTCCATTTCTGTGGCAAATGAAGTTGCCTCTCTATTATAGGCTTCCTCCTTATATAATAGATCCAGAAACTAGCATAAATACATGGAGACAATAACAGATATAGAAAAATAAAATTCAGTATTTTCTAAGATCATGAGATGATGAGATGGTAATCACATTTTCAGACGTCCAGCAGTCAACTTCATTTAAAGCATAACCTAAATCATGAGAGGAGTTGATATAAAGTTCATCAACCCATAAGTCAAACTATAATGCTTCAGCACACTTCCAAATCCTTTCAATTAGGAATCTTGTAATTTTGAGATAGAAACCATCAGTATCCTTTTCACCTGTGAACAATATTTAGAAGACTGTAGCAACACTTCACTGCAGCTCCATGCAGTGTTCCATTTTTATCCCCAACCACAACCCTCAATGCTCGGGCATCATAAACTTGTCGAATACCCACATCCTTACGTTTCATCTGCGAAGAAAAAAATACTGGAATTGAAAAAGAAACAGCGTAGGATGTACAAGGATATCAAAACAATCATTTCCACAGACATTCTCTGAACTAGATTTTCTGCAATGAAGACTCGGAGATGTTGTGGAAGACTTGCAAAGGTGCAAATGCTTTCGTACCTGATAGAAACTGACAAGAATAATGGGTGGACACAATATGGACAACCTCATTTGATAATAGATGGTTGGGATGAAATGAGCACAGAAACAAAGTTTGGACTTGTGTATGTACCAGTTAGTTTGGTCCATTACACAACTCTTTCCCCCAATTTCTTTTCTCATATTCTCTCCTCTTTTCTTCTCATTCATGGGGTGTCTATGGATGACAAACTATTTCTGGTCTTGATTCCTTCTTTCTTATCAAGCAAAAAAGGCAATTTTATAAAAATAGAAAAGGAATTAGCCCATGTGAGAGGGAATAACTAAGGCAACATAAATTAAAAAACAATAAACAATAAATAGAATAAAACAACAATTACACAAGTGATTCACGCGTGACTGTGCAACTGAAGCCATATTTGAGTTAGCACAGCGAAGAAGGGTTAGAAAAACGAGTTCTCCATTATATTTCTTGGAGATTAAGGTGGTGACACGTTTGTTTAAGGAATTAACCTCTCACATAAACAGATATTCCTGTTGCCAAAAATGATACTAGTTCTATGGAATTTACTAGATAAGTATGCTATCTTGGGTTATACGAAACCTTACAGGCAAACATTTCAGGAAAATTACTTAGTGTTCCTACTTTGCTCATTTATTATGCAATCACAAGGTCATCTTCGTTGCTAGTATTTCTGATCCTTCATGAATAAAAACTGGATTCTGATTTCATTTTTGACATTTTTGTTGAGAAAAACCAATACTCCTTTAGTACAATAGACAGCATAAGCAACAATTTCCCTAAAGCATAGGTCAAAACAATGTTGATTCTCTCATTATTGTTACTTTCACTCTGTTGTAAGAAAACGAATAAAAAGAGATAGAAATATTGAAATGGAACTCTATCAACCATGAGTTCAGGTTTTACCTTGCAATAGATACTGTACAAGCTTTTTAGGCGACTTGATAAACTTATTTCCATTCCTGGAACATAACTGCAATGAAAGCAGAAACAAAGTCATTCCAGAATGCAGATGCAATATCAGTTTAGTGGTAGTTATTCACTTAAATATCATAATAGCTGAACTTGAGATTCAAAATTATTTGCATCACCAAAGAACAAATAGAACGTACGACAGTGAGATTAACAACTCCCTCTCGAGCACGTCCTCACAAACTGCTAAAGATGCCAATGCAATGCTGGCATCAGCCATAACTTTTAGTTTTGTTTCAGAACCCGTCGAACAGTTCCTAAGATCATTGAGGAATTTAGCTCGCCTTCTTCGATCCAGGAAGAGGTCAAATGGTAGCACAGCTTGCAAAAGATCCTGCAGATAAAGAACAGGAAAAAGAAATGAGCTTTAGGTTTTAGTAAGTTGAGCTTTAGGTTTTAGTAAGTCCCAGGAAACATGGTGATGCATGCATTAAGCGAACCCCCTGCAGTTTTAACTAAAGTTTTGGTTTGTATGCCTTAGATATCCTCTATCAAAGAGATAAAGGAGGTGATATTTGAGTTGCTGGAAGGGGATTGTAATTTGTTATATGAGCCTCTCCACCTTCGGGTATGAGGCTATGAAGCATGATACTTATTTAAGTTTCAATTATTTACAAATGTTAGCAATATCTACAAGTGAAATGTGACTTATAAGATAAACTTATTGCTGAAAAAGTCAATTATATTAAAATGTACTGGCATGTCACCATATTTTATTTATTTTAAGTTGATATGCCCGACACCTCATGTCTGTGTGCATGTTATTGTTACATAGGTAAAGGTTTAGAAAGAGGAGCATCCACCCTCTCTAAGATCCATCATGTATTCTAAAACTGCAAATAGACGGATACGGTTACCATTAGACCCAACCTCTGTAAATATAAGTACACATGAATATTTTATAAGAATTGAAAAAATTCTCACCTTTATGTCATCCCTGGTAGCTGAAGACACTTCATAGGCAGGAATAATATTGTTCTGATATGAGGGAACAAGAGAATTGTCTTTCGTTGCTATTCGTTTCAGATAGCTTCCCCTGTTGCTAGGGCTCCACAATGATGCCAACCCAGCTCGCATTTCACGAAAAGCTTGAGGCTGATACAATGCCTAACTATTCAGTTCCCAAAAGAATTATACCATAGAGTTATAACGGATTGAAAATCAGTAAATCAGGCACATTGACTAACCAAGGCAATGTTTGTGTTTCAACTGTAATAAACTAAACCAATATATATGAAAAAAAAAAAGTTTATAACATCATGAATTGGAAAAGGGAAACCACTTAAATTTTGTTGTTTATTTATGTGCCAAGTTTTATTACATCACGAACTGGAAAAGATAGAAAACCGCTTCAATTTTATTATTTGATCAGATCAGGGATGCGACAGACATGGTTCCGAAGGATGAACTGGATATGGACAGTTATAATATGTTCTATCACTTCAGTACTTAAAGAAAGCACCATAAGTAGTTCACAGGAGATTTTTGTAGTCCAATTATTTGCTGGTCAATATGTTGGTACCTAAAATCCTAAAAATTCCATCATTCCCAGTCAAATGAAGTAAGTACAAACACAGGTTGCAATGCACGTTAGTTTACCTTTGGTCTCCTGAAGTGTATGATGCATCATTCACTTAATTACTTAAATATATATGAGTGATTAATATCTTAGCTGCCAATGGCGGAATCCAGATTTACACTGAATCAAACATCTATGTTTAAAATCTGAACTTCAGACATAAAAAAAATTTGAAGACTTTCGAAACAGAAAATAGTTGTCATCATTCCATCACCCTCCTTGGCCCATTCAAAATGGGAGCCAATAACTAAAGCAGTTAGGAGCAATTAAAATTTAGTCTGGACATAAGTTTCACACCTTGAAATTGAAGTACGGTACTCAGTGAAAGAAAGCACTGAGAAACTTAGAGAACTATGAAAATTTTGTTTGAAATTTCAAAGTGAGAAAAGAAGTATACAACATGTAGAAGCACATGCGCACTGCCACCAAAAGCTTGGTTTAAAATGACTATTTCAGGTAATGAAACAGAACCATAAATTTGAGCCTCAATTAACAGGACATGTGAGTAGATTGAATAAACTAATAATAATACCAATAATAATAATAATTTCATTTTGTTTTTTAAAGATTGAACATCATAACCAAACACAGTAAAAGTGTTAACATTTTTTATAAATGTCCACCCAAACAACTAGCAAGATGTTTTGTCAGTGAAAACTTAAAACATTGAAAAAACATTGAAAAAACATGTTTCATGTTTTTAAGGGGAAAAAAGAACAAGGAGAAGAAGAAGAAGCTGCCAAAATTTCTCACTGGAAATCGTCTGCATTCACTTCAAAAATAAACCATTCAAACATCATTGATTTTTATCTTTATACACAATGAGTTTGGATTTGAAATTATATGTAAGAATCCACCACTCTGACCTGAAGAACAGCAAAACACAAATCTTCCAATTCGGCTTTCAAAGCCCACACACCCAATCTGGAAGCAAGTGAACACCACACAGCTAATGTCTCTTCCGCAACAGCTTGAGCCTTGGGTGTTGACAGAGCATAACTGCAGAACAAAATGAATTTCCCATGTCAGACATGGCATTATAAAGAAGACTATCTCAAGATGTGTATACTGTATAAGACACAAAAATATTTCTATTTCCTCTAATAAAAACAACTATAAATCGAAGGAAAAGATGCCTCACTAAGCCTGGAAAATATAAGATCCACAAGAAGTAGAGTAGAGTAAAAGGATAAGGCCCAGTACATGGTTCTCATGTTATGCAGACGGTCGGCGAGCTTGATGAGAACCACTCGAGGATCATCAACCATGCCCAAGAGCATCACCTGTAAATTATTTGCCTAAAAAAGCAATAGAGACCTATGAGATACAAAGAAACTATCCAGGAACATTCAATGATGCAGTAAACAGTACTATCTAAAATTAAGAATTTCTTGCTTTGCCATGGTAACCAGGTTAAGAAAATAGAAAATAAAAAATCTTAAGTGCAAGGGAAAGGGCTCAACTCCTCTCCATTTTAGTGCAGAAAGCTTTCTGTTCGGCTTCTTTGCATTTGGAAGTTGGAACATAAATATTGTATATGTGCACATTCTCATCTATAAATAAATTTGAAACACAATCAATTCAATATACAGCTCTGTTTATATAAACTCAATGAACTTTCTCTCCACCATTCCGCTCTATGCATTAGACCAGCCTACGAGATCGGGGCAGTACAACCTCCAGTTCAATTGAGTTGCTTTGCAAAATACAATAGTATGGATTTTTACTGCCTTAACCATAAAGTTCAGCTCCTAAATTCCATCAACTATCAAAGCTAGAACAACTAGTTCTGAAAAATCAGGGGCATATTTCGTTTTATGACACAAATATGGCTATGGAAAAACATCTGTTCTACGACTACCAAAAAGCGAAGTACCAAAATAGCACTCATAAGGAGACGTTCAGAAAAGGTAATACTAGAAATTTGTCAAGAAATCGTATCAAGGCAGCATAAAGCAAGGAAATAACTTCAAATGCATGTGACAATATAGTTCAAGAGGATCAAGTCATGAAGCCCAGTCAACACTGAGACATGAATTCTTGATTAACATAATAAGAAACAGTTCATGTTCCAAGATATGCTTATTAGTAATTTTTTGCTTAGTCACTGGTAAATTTAAGTGTGATTCCAATAATTTTAACTTCTATGGCACTGCTATCCACACCTAATATATCATTAAGACTGCATAAAAATCCATGGATGCTCTCACATTTATGTAACAGGTTCAGATTCTTCCTTGTCCTTGTTTAGTAGGACTCTGATTTATATACATATACATATATATATATATATATATATATATATATAATAACAATATCTCATTAGTTCACTAATTTTCAACAACCAGAACTTCATAAAGCAAATATAAAATGCTTTTTGTATACCTCTTCATAATCAAGGGAACCTTGATTCAAGTTCATTCTGCGACTCCTTCGCAAAAGCTGCAAGAAGCGAAGTAATATACTCAACTCAATTCATTTGAAGTCCTAAATCCTTACATTGACTTATTATCTACAAAGTAATAAAATTAGACAGGGAATAGTTTAACAACTGGATTCATCCGATGATGGATAACCAAAAAATTTCACCTGATTTTGCAGCATACAAAATAACTTTTCCATTTGCTAATATTGCCAAGTGGATTGTTGTCAGCAAGATACAGCATGTATGTTAATGGATAGAGTTGTCAAGACTGACTAAAAGTACGAACTAACAATCTCCACTCGGACCACTCCTACTCCCCTCTCCAGGAAAAGTCAGTAAAGACTGATAGTTACAAACACCCCTTGATCTTTTTTCTGATCATTCCAAAAGAAATCCACAGGTGATATTATAGAAAAGTCCCTCCTGTGCAACCCCTCCCCTAAAACATTGACATGTGAAAGTTGTGTCTTTGAAGAACAGTTCCTCTTTAATCTCTAGGAAGAAGAATACATAAATAAATAACTAAATAAAACAACTGATTACTCAATTAAGTGAGTTTATAGTTCAGATTCAGAGGTATGGAAATTTTTGATCCAGAAGGTTTCTTTTCCAGTTTTCTGAAAAGCCTCTGTAGGTGTACAAGCAACAACTCTTGCATCACTGAGCCAGTCGCGAGTCCTATGAATGTGTTGATCCTATATGGAACTGGAGGTTATACAGAGAAACAGGATGTTTGTATAATGTGTTCCAGAAAGTGCAGTGCCTCATTTTGTTCTTAGTTCTGGATGTTGACATTTGATTCAGGAAACAATATGCCTCCTAGGGTGTTTTTCTGTGCTTGATGGCGACGATCAATGAGTCTTGGACAATTTCCGGATCACTTGTTCTAATTTCAGGAGGCTGTTTCACTTTGTCTTGGATTTCTCGTTTTAATTTCAGGCTTTCTCAGAATATGTCACAAAGTATTTATTAAACCAAAATATGGTCATTGGAGATGAGTTATGTTAAAGTCAGCTAGAACCTTAATCACTCACAACAATCCATGTTTAGTGACACGTTTTAGAAATGTTAATTCATGTTTCCTTCCAAACCAAAACAAGATGAGTTTTCAAACAACATTAACAACAAGATTCTAAGTTATACCTGATTTATACGACTTAGCCTTGAGACACCAGCAACTAACATTGCTACATCATTGCCAAATTCCTCAGATATAACATTCAGGCTCTCACAAGTGTCATCAATCACATCATGGAGGATGCCAGCCACAACTGTTTCTATGGCCTGCAGCAGAATAGTATCCCATGAAAAATCAAATCCGGGACCTAGTAATTCCCTAGTAGACAATTATCTGTTGTTCAAGCTAATAAGATTTTATGGCCTGCCCAGATTGCTGTCAATAAATATCAGCTATGGCCGATATATATATTTTATAGATACCGACTGGTCTGTATCAAGTCAGGAAAATATGAGCAAGGATTTGGAACTGAAGAATGTTCTTCAACAACATAAATATCCAGATTCAGGGTGTGTCTGGAAGAAGTTACTCCCCAACTTAGTTGAGGTATAATTCATTTTAGAAACTAAGTTTCTTGAACCCTATTGTGGTCTGTTTCTAACGGATTGCATTCAAGAAACTAAGTTTCTTGAATCCCATTGTGGTCTGTTTATATATTGGTAATGTGAAATATACACTACTCTTACATGAAAACAATAAATGATTAAATGGTAAACAGAGAGAGCCTGTTATGAGCTCAAGCAGTGTAAAGCAGAAACATAAAACAGATATAAATCTAGTGGTTTGTATCTAGCCCACCATAAAGGGGGATTATGGAAGTCCAATCAATAACAGAAACTTGAAAGTTACCCCCTGAACTAAACGTCGCCTGGTACAGCAGAAAAGCAAGCCTTTCACCACCAACATACAATCTCCATTAAATGTATGTTTCCTTCTAAATAATCTCCCCACTAAATAGAAAGTTAGATAAGTTCCAAGAGTTTCTTAACGTGGGTGGATGAGAAGTAGAACACCATACGGGAAAATAACTCCCTTCACTCATAACTCCTAACCCAACTTATACCACAGTAGGTCAAAAGGCAGAACCAGATACACGTAGTGCACCAGCAGTGAAGAAATCCAAAACCAATAACTTCCCACTAGGGCAAAGGACAGGGCATCCAATGACTAAAATTTATCATTCTCTTGTGATGAACAGGATTTAATTCAAGGTACGGAATTAGGGGGGAACAAAGCCACAAACAAGTAGGCAGTTTGGAAACATAATTTCCCAAGTAACATTCTTTGTCAAAAAAAAAAAAGAAGCGAGGCTGCTATTTTAATTATAGAAAAAATTCCAATTATTAATCTAAAACTTCAAAAGCTCAAGGTATATATAAAAAAATGTAAACTCCAGTGAGGCAAAAACAAAAATTAAATAATACCCGCTTTCCAGTTGGTGGAACTAATGCCGCTAAGATTCTTCCTGTATGAATACAATGAGTTAGATATGGGTCGCCTGTTTTTCTGAACTGACTGTCGTGGGCTTTCCTTGCAAATTCAATAGCCTTTTGCACCTGTATACACAATTTATGTCAGTCGCAGAAAAGGCGCATAGTTAAGTGACAAAAACAAGGGAATAAATAAACCTCTGCAGAACTAAAGATAGGATACCCAGTCACATCTACTCCATCCAGTATAAGAGAATCTGCAAAACATAAATACTTATGTCAATAACATGGAAAAATAAAATCGGAGAAGAAAAGATCGAGGTATTGAAATTCAATCAACAACTACATCATCATCATCATCAAAGCCCATTTCTGATACTTTCGGAGTCGGCTACACAGATTTTGGTTCTCCAAGCAATGCGGTCTTCCCACATATCCTCGCCTAATCCAAGCTCAAGGATGTCTTGCTTCACCACTTTCGTCCAAGTTTTCAACACTCGTCCCCTCCGTCTACACCCTCCATTAATTTGTCAATCTAGACATTTTCTAATTGGCGTCGTGTTTGGTCTTCTCCGCACAGACTAAAAACCACGTTAAACGCCTTTATCTAATTTTGTCCTCTATAGGCACTACACCTAAGTATCTCCTAATTCTTTCATTCCTAATTTTATCTTTACGGGTTTTACCACACATCCATCTTAACATACGCATTTCTGCTACCGCCATCCTATGGGTAAGTTGTCTCGTAGTAGCCCAACATTCTTAACCGTATAGCATGGACGGTCGAACAATTGTCTTATAGCATTTCCCTTTTAACCTCTACATAATTCAAATTTTTAGTTACTTCCTAAGAATGAAAATATTGTGTTGAAAGTTGGGGTTGTTGTATCAATCCTTGAAAGTTTAAGGCTATATTACTTCGGTGATACTACACAGGTGAAAATGACCAATAAAAGTGATAGTGATTCAATATGAAACCAAATCCAACTTGGCCCCAGCTACTTTACAACAAACACACAAGTGTAAATTTGATTAAGCAAGATAAGCACGTTTCCGATTAACATGCCTAGTTCGTCTACTTTTTTATAATTAAGTTCAATAATTCTTATCAATCTTCATCATATAATGGTTTGTCATTGTTTTCTTAATAATGTCAAGGTCTACACAAATCATTCCGGGTGTTAAAGTATATGATTGGCAAAATAAAATACAGGAGTGGGGTCTTCCTGTTTCACATGAACCTAAAATAGGTTTACGGTTATGGATGAAATTGAACGCTTTAACAAGTCGACTGTAACATAGTTTCCTCTATAAGATAGAATGAATATGTCCGTGTTTTTTGCAATACAAAGAATTTTGATCACACATTTTAGTGCTACTATTAAATCTAATAACACTCGCTAATACATTTTTTATCCCCGAGTAAATCATATTTAGAACATTGACTCATTGGTCAGTGAGATACGGACTCGTATCTTGATAGTCATCAGAAAGGAATCCATCAGTACCAAAATTAATCCAGACTCTTCGATTTGTATGTTGATTGATCTGAGAATTTAACAAGCTCTAAAGCTCGTCCTTGCAAACACAATTATTAACTCCCAGGACCTGTTTGGTTTCGCAACTTATTATTATTATTATTATTATTATAAGTAAGAAATAATAAGCGGGCAAAGCGAACACCCCCAAACACTTGGTGCTTATTGTGAAATGTTCAGAATAAGAAGCTAGATATTAGGAAGAAGAAGAAGAAAAAACACAGCCAGTATAGCCAAGAAGACAAATAATCAAGCATACAATAGGCACAACTTAATGGCATGATTGCAATGAAAATTATTACCTGGTTGAGTTTCAGACCGTGGCCATAAAAAATCAACTCTGGTAGAAAGGCAAGCACCGGAAGCAATAGCCACAGCAGTGACAGCAAGCTGAGCTATAGCGGATGCAACCGCAGCATGGGGTGAAGTACTAGTAACAGCAGCTGCGGCTGCTGCTGCTATCATGTTTCCGGAAGTGAAGAATGGATGCAGGGATGAAGAGATAACTAGTTTGGGGTGGTGAATCTGATCGTTTCTCCTCCTTCTTGTTCTTCCTTTAAGAGAATTGTTAAAGCTGTTGTTAAGAAGTGATTGGGTTTGGAGGAAATGGGTTTGCCTTGATAATAACATTTTTCAACTCTGATCATTTAGTTCCTTTCAGTTTGGAACAAACACATTTGGGTGTGGTGTGGTGTGGTGTGGTGTTATGGGGAAGACTGTTGGAGCTGGAGCTGGAGCGAGGGAAGGATTGGAGAGCGTAACTGAAGAATGTGTGGTGGACTCGTTGGGATCTAGAGGAGGGTCCCACGAAAGGAATCTGTGGTTCCAGAGTAAGCTGTAAGCCACTGAGACTCATTTAACCCAATGCCCAAATTTTGGCTACCCAATGCCCAAATTTTGGCCAGTTATATTTGGCAGCACGGTGAGATTTGCCATGAAGCTAATTTGGGTACCCATATATGGCTTCAGTCCAGGAACATGATTTTTCGAAATATGTAAAAATTTCACGAAATATTTTTTATTTTGAAGTTCACAAAATATCTTTCAAAATTCAAAATATTAATTTTTCTTTTCTTAGAGGGAAAAATAATATTTCAATATTTGTATATTATTTTGGTATCAAAAATTTGTTATACCAATGACTCTCATGTAATATGTAATACTAATGATATTTTTGCTCAATCTTAAGCACTTACATGTAAATTCTATATTATTTTTAATAACCTTTGCCACAAGTCTGTAGTTCTTGGTAACTTTTGATATCAGAGCCACGTGTTCAGCATTTTTCGGGGGAATAGTGTATAAGCCAAGTTAACGTTGGTAGACAAAATCACTTTTGACAGTCTCCGAGGGAAACATTTGCAGTCTATACGTTGGTAGACGAAATCTTCGGACAGAGTCTCTAGGGAAAACCCTTGCAGTCAAGCATTGGTAAGTGTCACAACCTTGTAGCTAGCGTTGGTCAGCTGTTGATACCCTTGTTGTCGTGGTAGGCGTTGTGGATGGGTGTAGTTGGTTCCGCTCAGTGGTTCGGTTTGATGGTCTCATTTGAGGTAATCTCATTGCTCTCTTCTGAAAATATGTTGTCCAAGTGTCTTTAGAGTCTAAGATAACTCATACTTCATCCTTAAGGCAATGAACATCAGATATAATTTATGATTTATATGCTAAGTATTTGAAGTAGAATAGGAGTAGCAACAATAGCCGAATCCCTTAGCTCTTCAAAATATGTCTTTTTTGTCTAAGTTTACTCACTCTTCATCTTCTAGAAGCAAGGCCAAAGAACAAATTAATAGTCTGGAATGTCAAGTTTCGAAAATTGAAAACAAACTACAACAATGGTTTATCCCTGAAATAAAAAAAGAAGATGTTTACAAAAAGCCGTCAATTAATCAAAAATCAATATTTAACCAACAAACTAAACAAATCATCAAGATCATAGAATATACTTTACCTTTAGGACCAACTCAAGAACCAATTCATTTGCTCACTCCAGAAAAACTGGAAGAGCGCATACAAAAACAATTCAATTATGTCCACATCGGACTAATCCAAGTAGAAATCAAGCCCCTTACAAGAATAAGTTTAGATGTCTCTGCTTTGATTTGTCTCAGAAACTGTAGGCACAACAAGTTCCAAGACTCCCTCCTAAGAATAGCAGAAACATCCTTAGGATTATAACCAGTCTATTTTAATTGTTATCCCAATTTCACAATATCACTCCATGATCCAAATATTTTTGAAACCTTAACTCTTGATATACAAACCTCTGAATATGATATGCTACCTGGTTCAATATCATTAGCATTAATATACCGTATCATATACAAAGGTATGAAAACTCAAATCAGTCATCAAGCAAAAGAAACATTCACAAAAGGATACACAATCCTTTTCCAAACAAACAAAAACAAAACAAACATCATTGTCCCAAAGACTATTCGATGGGATCAAGTCACTCTCCCAAGCTCATAGCAAGTTCAAACAGAACCAAGACCCCATCGACCAAGTGAATTGTCTCAAATAGTATATCATGAAGATGAAACTGTTGAATTATAGTTTACATCTACTAGAAGAACCAAACTGGCAATAGAAACCCTTCAATCACCAAGAAATTCAACCTCTTCCTATAAGACAACACCTCAAACACTTAAAAGTCAATCTGTCACAGATATAGACTTAACAAGATTAAGACAAAACCCACAATATCCTCACATCCCTCAACCAATTTATACAGATGACCAACAATCTGACATAGAACATCAAACAAAGCAAAAATCTCCAACTCCTTCATAAATAAGAGACCCGTCCCAAATTCACATGATAACAAGAGAATTCAAATTAGACAAAGACTATATCAGACAAACAACCTTACAATGAACACAAAAGAAACCAATTCTTTAAAAAACATTTAATTCATGAAGAAAAAATATATTTAGGTGAACTCTTTTACCAATTTTGTAAAAAACTCCAAGTCAATTACCACTTTTTTGACTGGTATAAAAACAATTATACAAAAGGCTTAAATGTCATAACAAACACAAATACCTGAAAACTCAAAGACAATACGATCACAGAATCCAAAATACCTCCATTAGAACAAATATATTATAAAACTCAAGGAACAGAAGTTGTAGCCTCTCCAATCAAACATGCAAATCAAATCGCTTCAAATCAAGTTTCTTATGAAATAGAAAAAATCATTGAACAAAACAATTATACAAATATTCTTTTACACACAATAGGCCAACATATAGTCAATAATAAATCCGCCAATACAGAAGAATCCACAAAAACAATTCATGAACCAATTCCATATTTTAAACCAGCAACAATTGACAAATGAACAATCTCATCTCATACTTTTATTATGGATCAAATCAATAAACAGTTAGCACAATTAATACTTAATGGTAAAGAACTTACAAATTCATTCTCAAACCTATTATTTTATCACAATTATCAGATACCGAAGAATAATATGATTCACAACCTCAATTAATTTCAAAACTAAATAGGTCAACTCCTTCAACATCAAAATACACACCATTACCCTCTACAAGAAACTATTATCCAAGACCTTCATTCCCAGATCTTCAATTTGAGAAAAATGGTCAAACAGTTTCATCTGAATATTTCACTAGAAAAATCTATGAGTGGAATAAAGATGGGCAAAATGAACAAAATATTATAAATACTACAATAGAAATGACAATGTTTGCCTCAGCTTATAGAAGTGAAGGCAAATATGACAATTCTATAGCAAAAGTAATCATCGTTGGTTTTACCGATCAATTAAAAGGACAGTGGGATCATTATCTTACCCAACAAGAAAAACACAATATCATCAACGCTATCAAAGTAGATCATTTAGGTCAACCAATCAAAGATGAACTTGGAGGAATCATCTATGATTCTATCTCAACTCTCATTTTTGCTATACTCAAATAATTCATGGGAGACCCAACCTGTTTTCAAGAAAAATCAAAAAAAGTACTCATAAATCTCAGGTGTCCAACACTCAAAGATTTCAAATAGTATAAAAACACGTTCTTATCTAAGATCATGCTTAGGCCAGATGCTAATAGTCCATACTAAAAAAAAAATTCCTTGCTGGACTTCCTCCTACATTCACTGAGACAATTAGACACAATCTTAGGCTTCAATTCAATGAAACAATCCCATATGACAATCTCGCTTATGGCGATTTAATCGCAAAAGCAAATAAAGTAGCATTAACAATTTGCAATGATCTCAAACTTAAAACCTAATTAATACATCAAAATTTAACAAAGAGAAAAAAATTAGGTGAGTTCTGTCAACAATATGGTTTTGAACCAATTAAAGCCCCGTCATCAAGCATCAAGTCACAAATATATAAACAAAAAATCCACATATTCAAAACAACCTACATATTCAAATATACATTCTAAAACCAATCCATACAATAAATCACAAACTAAACAACCATACACTAAACCACAAACAATCAACCAATTTGTTTCAAATGCGGCAAAACATGACATTTTGCAAGAGATTGCAAAATACAAAGAAAAATCAATGAATTACAAATATCAGATGAGTTAAAAAATATGTTTCGGAAAATACTCATCGAAATTGACTCTGATTCGGATCATGATGATCCTCAAATTTACAATATCCAAACATCAGAATCTGATTCTGATTCATCCTCAAATGATCAAGTCAATGCATGCAACTGCAATGAGGTTTCGTGCATTAATGTAATCTCAAAACAAAAATAAGCAAGTATTTTATTAAATTTTATTGACAAAATTGATAATCCACAATTAAAACATGATTACTTAATCAAAGTCAAAAACTTAATAAGGAAACAAGAACCAACAATAACAGACAAACTTTATTATAATCTCCAAGAAATTATTGATAGATTTAAAATCTAGAAACCATTAACCTTACAAGATCTCTAAAAAGAAAATATACAAATAAAAGAATTAATACTTTATAATCTCCAACAACAAGAAAAACTTGAAACATCAAATAAAGGAAAAGAAGTATCAAAATAAGAAACCAGAAAAAAGAAATTTTCTACAAATATTTTCACAGATCAAATTTTGCAAATGGTACATCAATATAATCGTGATCATACACAGAGAATTCAAAGTCAATACCACTGCATTAGTTGATTTTGTTGCAGATTTAAACTGTATTTCTTCAAGATTAATCCCCTAAAGATATTTTGAACAAACAGATGACAAACTTTAAACAGCAAATAATCAACAATTGAAAATCAATTTTAAATTAACAAATGTTCATATTTACCATCAACCATTTTACATCAATCAAGAATTTACTATCATAAAAATCTAGGACAAGAGATTATCCTAGGAACTCCTTTTTTTTTATCAACAATCTACTCATTACAAACAAATAATGAAGGAATATCTGCAAAGATTTTAGGAGAACAAGTCTTCTTCCCATTCCTTTTGCAACAAACATCCAATGATCTTACAATTTTACAAGAACAATTAATCACCAATAAATCCTTAACAAAATTCTCATCAATTCATGATCCAGCCTTGCTAGGACAAACAGATTCATTCTACATGAATCAGAATTTTCAATATTAATTCCAATTTTCATTTTTCACAAGATTTTCAAATTTGTATCATTTAACAATTTTCAAATTGATAGTCTTGTAGCTCAATGGAACGATCACAATCGTTCAACACAAACTATACTCTCAACAAATCGGAGAAAGATCTTGTTAATGATGTATGAACAGCCTTAAAATCCAACAATGAAACCCAAATGAAAGCTTCATTAAAAATGTTATGCAAAAAATTATCAAAGGCCAAAGGCAAAAGGCTTGTCAAATATGACAAATCCAAGGCTCGGTCCACTATGATCAATAATGCATTAGCTAGCTCATCTCAGAGCAAAGCTCATGCTCAGGCAATCATGCCTAGTGCAATAGCAATGGCAATTCAAAAGCCAAAAGGACAAATTTAGTCTAATCAGTCAAATGATCATCACAACAACATATCTCTAAGTGATGTAGATTACAGCTTAGTAGATTATGTTGAGTCAACCAAAATAATGTCTCATGAATGGACCAAGGATAATTTGTTACATTTTAATGAGTTCATCGATGGCAAAGCATTGGAGGAATCCAATGTAACAATTTTTACTAACTTTTATAACACAAATGTTTTATCTCTCAATGTCAATGCAAATCCAAAGACAAAAACATATTTCTATGAAATGAGATTCATTGGCAGAATCCTATCAAAATCTCCAGAGGATCTTCACTGGTGTCCTCCAATTCTCAATAACACTGTCAGAAATCTTGCACACACAGTGTATCAAGATACAGATGAAATTGAAATCAGGATGGTTGCCACTCCACCCGAATGGATCAAAGAAAATGATAATATCTTACTTCTCCGGGATTCAAGATTTTAATACTCAAAAATTTCAAAACACAAATTTCATATTTTCTTCATCAATATGAAGCTCTTTCCGGTTTAGAAGATCAAATAGCCAAATCAATCATTGATTTAAATATTCAGGTCAATCAAGACAAAAGTATTCAAGTTCTTGCTGACGGATACATGACTCTAATATTCAGTACTCGAAGCAATCCTTATGTGGTAGAAAATACGTTTTTTATCAACATTTGATCCAAGACAAGAATTAAGACTTAGCTTTCCAAACTACTAAGTATCTCGAAATATTATAACAACAAGGATATTTCTAAGATCGCCTTCAACATCTTATCTATAGGAATTTCCAATACGGATGGTTTAACCAATCCCACCAATAATGAACAAGACCATTCTCAAAGTCATTCTCCACCACCAAAATGTTATCACAAGCATTATCATGACATTCCACCAATAATGCCAAAACCATCCAAATGCACCGAAAGTGCTCAACCTCAATTATTTCACAACCTGCCAAACCCATCTAAATCAATACCTAAACCACTTGTCCAAGTTACAATAATGATGTCTACCAATAATCAAGGAATTAAATGTTTCTCAAAGTCTATAAAAGTAAGAAGTTTCAAGAGTTCAAGGCATCCTTGGTCATCCGTTCTAATCTCCAATAGTTTCTCTTATCCTCAACATCTTGCAGTTCCTGTACAAAGCTGTTATAGTTTTCAAGTTTGTATTTAAAGTTTAAATCCCAAGAATTTTGTAAGTCTTTCAAGTTTATTTCAATATTTTGTACTTCAATTTCCTTCAATAAAATTACATGTTTTCAATCATGATGTTTAGTAGCTAAATTTCTTAGGGATTAGGTGTTGTTGTTATTATTGCTCTATCTTAAGCACTCACATATAAATTCTATATTATTTCTGATAACATTTGCCACAAGTCTGTAGTCATGGGTAACTTTTGGTATCAGAGCCATGTGTCCAACATTTTTGCGAGGGAAATAGTGTATAAGCCAAGAGTAACGTTGGTAGACGAAATCTTTTTTGACAGAGTCTTTGGGGGAAACCCTTACAGTCTATACGCTGGTAGACAAAGTCTTCGAACAGAGTCTCTGGGGAAACCCTTGCAGTCAAGCGTTGGTAGGTGTCACAGCCTTGTAACTAGCGTTGGTTAGCCATTGATACCCTTGTTGTCATGGTAGGCATTGTGGATGGGTGTAGGTGGTATCAAGGGTATATAGGTGGTATCAATTGTATCAAATGGTATATAGGTGGTATCAAATACGAGACCACCTACACCCATCCATTGATACCACCTATATACCATTGATACTACCTACACCCATCCACAACGCCTACCCATTTGATACCATTGATACCACCTACACCCATCCACAACTCCTACCCGTTTGATGGTCTCGTATATGATGGTCCCGTTTGAGGTAATCTCATTGCTCTCTTATGAAAATATGTTGTCCAAGTGCTTTTAGAGTCTAGGATAACCCATACTTCATCCTTAAGGGCAAATAACATCAGGTATAATTTATGATTTATATGCTAAGTATTTGAAGTAGAACAGAAGTAGCAGCAATAGTTGAATCCCTTAGTTTTCAACATCTTGAAATAATGCTTTTTTTCAAAGATTACTTAGAAAAAAATGAAAAAACAGTTAACACATGCTCAAGAATCAACTAAGTCAAATATACTACAAGATAAATCTCCTAAAATAGAAAATGAATTTAAGTTAAACAAAGCTTATATTCAAAAGGAATTCATGCAAGATTACAATTTTGCTAAAAGACAACAATTATACTCAATTACCAATGAAACCCAAAGAGATCAAATAAGGAAATGTTTTATGAATTTTATAAAACAAAAAGTCAATATTCCATTTTTCCAATGGTTTTATAATCACTATTCAGAATCTCAAAGTAACTCAATAAATACAAAACCTTCAAACTTAGAAGAATAAATCAAAGACTAGCTAAGTTAAAACCAATCTTAAAATCACAAACTTCAAAATTAGATTAAAAAACATGTAATCCTATCAATCTTCATCAAGAATCTCAGGATCAAACTATTAATCAAGAACTCCAATTAGAACAAGATAGTTTTAGTCAAGATAATCTTAACAATCCATCCCAAAATCAAATCATGAATATCAATTTAAATTAGACAAAGAATTTATAAGAATAAAATTTATGGCAAATTATAATATTCAAAAGAGAAATGAATTCTATTCAAAATACAATGAGCAAGAAAGAGATATGATAGGTCAAATATTTTATGATTTCTGTGAACAATTTCAAATCAATAAATCATTCTTCCAATGGTACAAAAACAATTATTCAAATGATAAGGATGAAGCCACATCATGTTTATATAGTCCAAAACTAAAAAATCAAACATTGAAACAAAATCTAGCCATGTCACTTTCAATCACAATCCACAAACATTTCAAAAACAAATTATTGAGCCGAAATCGTGTTACAAATTAAATATCTCTACTCTTTCCACACAAGACAATGACAACCTCAATAATTATCCACAAAGCACACAAGAAATGAATTATAAACAAATAATCACATCACAAAACAATAAATAAATAAAGTAATTGAAAAACAAAAGCATTCTCTGAAAAGACTTTGCTTAAAATGTGGACTACTGGTCCACATCAAAAGAAATCATAACAAATGGGAAAGAAAAGATAAAATACTCAGATTCCAATCAAATATTTTGCGATTTGAATCAAAATCAAATAATCTACAAGATCGAATCAGTCTAGTTAAGATAAAGTTCAATTTAATAAAGTTAAAGAATCTAATAAACTTAAACCCGCAATAAAACCAATACCAACAAATAATCAACAAGTCACCTCATAAGATGTCCAAAGAGAAATCAATATTCTCAAAAAATAAATCCATCATATTAAAAACACTAATCCTGAAGATATCAAGTTACACTTCCCCAATACAATCTCACAAATAAAATTACGAATATGATATGTCAATATTACAAATAATTACAACTGCACTTTTAGATTCAAGTGCCGATCTAAACTGTGTCTCTGAAGGATTAATTCTTTTCAAATATTTTGAAAAAACAAAAGAAAAAGTATATGTGGCAAATGAAGAATAATTACAAGTTAATTAAAATGATCAAATGCCCATATTTGCCACAAAAAATATTGTATCAATCAATAATTTATTTTAATAAAAAAATGGGTCAAGAAATCATTTTAGGAACACCCTTCCTAACATCGATTTACCCCTTCAAAGTAAGGCAAGATGAAATAATAACAAAAATATTAGGAGAAAAAAATTCTTTTTTCCTTTTATGACAAAACCCAAAATTGTAGATCTCAATGAATTAAATAAAGAAATCCAAGTTGCCAATTTAATAAACAAAAATTTAAACAAATCAATTATTTAAAGGCAGAACTCAATTACAAACGAACAGAAGAACAATTAAAAGATTCAAAATTATAAACTCAAATTAGGCAATTTCAACTAAAATTAGAAACAAAAGTCTGTTATGACTTGCCAAATGCATTTTGGAATAGAAAACAACATATTGTCAGTCTTCCCTATGAAGATGGCTTTAATGAAAAAAAATTCCAACAAAAGCAATACCAATTCAAATGAGTGCCGAATTAATAGAGTATTGCAAAGAAGAAAAAATATTTTAATCAGTAAAAAACTAATTAGAAAAAACAAATCTCCATGGAGCTGTTCAACTTTCTATGTTTAGAAAGCAGCTGAGATAGAACGTGGAGCCCCAAGATTAGTCATCAATTATAAACCTCTCAATGATGCACCTAAGTGGATCAAATATTCAATTCCAAACAAAAGAGATTTAATCAACCGATTAGCTCAAACAATAATATTTTCAAAGTTTGATATCAAATCAGGTTTTGGCAAATTCAAATAGTTCCAAATAACCGATACAAAACAGCTTTCAATGTAACTTTTGGTCATTACGAATGTAACGTGATGCCATTTGGTCTAAAAAATGCCCCATCAGAATTCCAAAATATAATGAATGGTATTTTCAATTCTTACACAAAGTTTTCAATTGTCTACATAGATGAAATTTTAATATTTTAAAAACAATTGCAGAACACTGGGAGCATTTAGGCAAATTCTTCCAAATTGTCAAAAACAATGGATTAGTGTTATCACCAACAAAGATACACTTATTCCAAACAAACATTAGGTTTCTTGGTCATAGGATCAATAATGGTACAATTATCCCCATTGACAGATCAATAGCCTTTGCAGACAAATTTTCAGATAAGATCAAAGTCAAAAATCAATTGCAAAGATTTTTAGGAAGTCTAAATTATGTGGTCGAATTTTACAAAAACCTCAGAGTTTTAGTCAAGCCATTATATGTCAAATTTCGTAAAAAACCTCCATCATGGTCAAATCTTCATACAAAGGTTGTTAAACAAGTTAAAGCAATTGTCAAAAGTTTACCTTGTTTAGGTATACCCAATCCAACAACATTCAAAATTTTTAAACAGATGCATCAAATATAGGGTACAGTGGTATCCTTAAACAAAAAATTAATGACAAAGAACAATTGGTTCGATTTCATTCCAGTTTTTAGAACAAAACTCAATCAAATTATTCAACTGTCAAAAAAGAAATTTTATCAATTGTTTTCTACATTATGAAATTTCAAGATGATATTTACAATCAACCATTTTTATTGCGAATTGATTGCCAATCAGCCAAATAAATTTTGAAAAAAGATGTTCAAAACCTTGTATCAAAACAAATATTTGTCAGATGGCAAACACTTTTGTCTTTCTTTGATTTTAAAATCGAGTTTATAAAAGGCAACTCAAACTCCCTTCCAGACTTCCTCATCAGAGAATTTCTTCAGGGGAAACAAGAAACTCAGCCTTCTGAAACTCCTGACCCTTCTCCTTCAATTGAAGAAATTCACTCAAACCAACTTATAAAGCTCTTCACTCTTCTACAGGCAATCACGAGACATTAAGCCATCCCATGGCTTCTTCTTCAAAGCAAAAGCCAAAATGATCCGACATGATCGACGAAGACAATTTTCCAAAGTTTCCTCCATCATCATCAATAAATTCAATCAGAGATTCTTATGCTCTGATAGTCAAGAACCAAAACAGGTTTAAACCACTTCAGGCCAACCCTTCAATCCCAAAACCAATATCTCAAACTGGCCAAGTTGCTAAACAAAACCAAACTCCTCAAAAAAGCCAAACCTCTCATTACATTCCAACCCCTACAACTGAACCAATTTGTTTCATAGACAGTTACTATGGTAATCCAAGTGACAATCCCATTAAGATAGCCAACAATCTCTTCCCTCAAAAATCTTCATTCATCTCTGATGACCCTGACAAAATCCGACTATTTTATGAGTTTATCCTCGTAGATACAGAATCAATTTTAATCACCCATTAACCAAGATAAAAATGACCCTTCCAGGATCACTCACTCAAAATGCCAAATTTTCAAGGTTCTCTCGCTACAGGAGTGGAATCAAAGTCCTTTCACTCCCAAGCGTTTTAGCATAATTTTCAAACCACAATTTTACAATTATTTTGATTAACAAAAAACATGGTTTAGAGCATTTTTGTTTTCAACTCCAAATTGTCTTCACTCATGGTTTTTTATGTTTTGTCTAAATTTTAAAGTTCAAAGTTTTTCTTGCTGGTTTTCTCATCAATGGTGGAATCAATACGATCCTGTTCATGAAATATTTCCTCCGCAAGTCCAAGAAGGATTCAAAGTTTTCAAAGCAAATTTCAAATTACCACAACCTCAATCTTTACAAAATCTACCTTTATGGTTTTTCTCAAAATTTTCCCTAGTATGGAATTGCTGTTGGAATTATGTTCTTTCTCTAATGGCAGAACCAAGTCTATCTGCTCAAGTTCCTCAACCACTATGCCGAAGGTTCAAAGTCAAGTGGTGGACAAGCTTTGAGTTTTCAGGAGTTACAAAGCAAGCAATGGAAAATATTTCCAGATCAACAAAACAATTCCAAGCACAACTTCTAGCTTCTATTTCAACAAAACAATTTTATGAAACTATGTCACTTATTTGCTCATCAGATGATGATGACAACATTGATGACACAGACTCTCAAGCAAATGACAATGAAGATGACTGTTTTGGCCTATCTTGGCCTTAGTATTGTTATTTTCCAATGTTCCCGACACCCATCAATCTCTCACCTAAATCCAAAGAAAATAATTTTCAAAAGAACCAACTATGGACAAACTCATTTGCCATCAAAACAAAAAACCTATCAATTATCCAACAAATTCCACCAAAATGACATTATCTCAAACATGATCATATCATTTCACCAACCCATCTCTTTAAAATACCATTATTTGCAATGTGTCTCCAACCTGGCCCACATATCAACATCCAACCACCAATAATGCCATAACAATCCAAATGCCCTGAAAGTGCAATCCACTCAAGCTCAATTATTTCACAACCATCCAAAGTGTGTCATTTTCTTATGACCTATAAGTCATATCCTCACCCACCATTCTCAAATACATCCACAACAAGTAAATCCAATTTATCAAAAAACAAACCCCACTTGCCTCTAAATTCAACCAAGTTGCAATCAAGGAATTCAATGCTCATCCAAGTCTATAAAAGCAAGAAGTTTCAAGAGTTGAAGGCATCGACTTACATCCTTTGTCATCCGCTCTAATCTCCAATAGCCTCTCTTATCCCCAACCTCTTGTAATCCCTGTACAAAGCTGCTGTAGTTTTCAAGTTTGTATTTCAAGTTTCAATCTCAAGAATTATGTAAGTCTTTCAAGTTTATTTCAATATTCTGTACTTCAATTTCCTTCAATAAAATTGCATGTTTTCAATCATGATGTTTAGTAGCTAAATTTCTTATAAGGGATTAGGCGTTGCTGTTACTGCTGCTCTATCTTAAACACTTACATATAAATTCTATATTATTTCTGATAACCTTTGACACAAGTCTGTAGTCCTGGGTAACTTCTATAAGCTATCGAAAAAGTTATAAGTGAAAATGAAAGAGATAGACAGGAAAGGTAGAAAATGACAAACTAAGAGGGTGGAGAGAGAGTTCACTTGAGCCTCACCTAAATATTTAGTCTCGATGTTTTAAAGGGGCATTGTTATTGGCAGATCTCATTTGGATTAGGCAAACAGTGTTTAACACCATCAAAAGTACGGTCCCACACTACCATGCATTTTTTTTTTATATTTTTTTTTAACCTTTTAACCCACACCACTAAAAAATCTATTTTTGAAAAAAAAAACAGTAACGATGAAATTGTGAGAAGAGAAACATCCTTCTATATTCTCTTTGTCTTTTCTCTTCACTTCTCTGTAGATCAACATACAACATAGCAGCACCACGCCACCCCCACCACCGTTGGCCTCCCCTCTTCTCTTCTATTCACAAAACAACCATAGCTATCACTCATTTAAAACATAAAAATAGGGTAACTTTCAACCAATTGAAACCCTCAATTGAGACCGATTCTCAAGCTCATAAAAACATAACAATTTTAGTACTCTAAATTACATGATAAACACAATTTGAATCATTTGAAAATGTTATAAAATGAGCAAGTTATGGTCATTTTACTAAAGCCATGCAAATCTATCCCGAAAAGAAAATGGGGTAGTGTCTCTGACTTTCGGCCAACTTACACGCTTGATTGAGATCGATTTTCAAGCTTAAAAAAACTCAAAAAATGTAGTACTATGAGTATCTAAAGAACACAATTTGAATCACTTGAAAATGTTTTAAAATGAGAAAGTTATGATCATTTTACTAAAGTTGAACAAATCTATCCCGCAAAAAAAGGGTAGTGTCACTGACTTTCGGTCAGCTTATACGCTCTATTAAACCGATTCTCAAACTCATAAACACACAAAAATTGTAGCACTCTGATTTATCTAATGAACACAATTTTAATTACTTAAAAATGTTTTGAAATGAGAAAGTTATGGCCATTTTATAACAAACACTCAAACTGTCCAGAAAAAAAAAACAGTCTGTTTTCACCCATTCGCATTGGGTAATGTGAGTGAGTGACTCAAATTCGCCAAGACCTATACGAATGGAAGTCTCAAATTCACCCAGACCTATGTGAATGTGAGACTTTCACTCGCATGGCCCTTTGCAAATATCAGAGTCCCACTCGCATTGTCCCATGCGAATGGGTGAAAACACACTTTTTTTTTTTTCTTTTCTGGACAGTCTGAGTGCTTGTCGTAAAATGGTCATAACTTTCTCATTTAAAAATATTTTTAAGTAATTAAAATTGTGTTCAGTATATAATTCAGGGTACTATATTATTCATGTTTTGATGAGCTTGAGAATCGGTCTCAATCGAGTGTATAAGTTGGTCGAAAGTCAGGGACACTACCCCATTTTCCTTGCAGAACAGATTTGTGACTTTAGTAAAATGACCATAATTTGCTCATTTCAAAACATTTTCTAATGATTCAAATTGTGTTTATTAGATAACTCAGAATACTACATTTTTCAATTTTTGATGAGCTTTAGAATCAGTCTCAATCGAGCATATAAGTTGGTCTAAAGTCAGAGACCCTACCCCATTTTCTTTGCCAGACAGATTTGCGTGACTTTGGCAAAATGGCCATAACTCACTCATTTCATAACATTTTTAGCTGATTCAATTTGTGTTTATTAGGTAAATCATAGTACTACAATTGTTAAGTTTTGATGAGCTAGAGAATCAATCTCAATTGAGCGTATCAATTGGCCGAAATCAGGGACAGTACCTTTTTTTTTTTTTACAATTTTGAGCGAGTTTAATAAAATGATCATAAGTTGCTCAATTCAAAAAGTTTTTAATTCATTCAAATTTTTTTGATTAGATGATTAAGAGTAGTATGATTTTCATGTTTTGATGAGCTTGAGAATCGATATCAATTGAGCGCTGAAATTGAACCGAAGTCAGGGATAATACCTTGTTTTCTAGGACAAAGAGTGATAGAGAGTTGGTGGCGTAGTGTGGGTGCTTGATGGAGAAAATAGGGAGAAAGGTGGTGGTGGCGGGAGGGAGAGAGGTGATGGTGGTGGGGTGGTGGTGGTGTCTGATGGAGAATAAAGGGAAAGAGGAGAAGAATAAGAAAAAAGGGGAGGAAAAATAAAAATGTAAATTTTGGGTTTTTATTGGTGGCATGGAAGAGAGGTAGAGGTGTGGAAAATAAAGTGGGTGGTTTGGAAAAGAAAAAGTTGGATTGGTGGTGTGGGACAATACTTTTGGTGGTGTGAAATAGTGTTTGACTTTGGATTATGATAAACCCCAAAAGTGGTACCTTAGAGCATCTCCAAGGGATCCTCCAAAATAGCAAAAAAAAAAAACAGCTATTTTGGGGGTCTCATGATAAAAACCTTGCTCCAAGGGATTCCTTATCCAAACCCCCATTTTAACTTTGCCTCTTCCTTTCCCTTATATTTGAGGGCATCAATTCCATCCCCCAAATCCTAATAAATATATATATTAAAAAAAGTAAATTTTCTTCCTTCTCTCTCCTCCAATCATTAAAATTTATATAGAAAATTTCAAAAACTATATATTTAAATCAAGGTAGTCAAAGCGTGAAGCGAAGACAAAACGATTTGTCATGGCTTGGCTTTAAGCGAAAAACAAGGCGTGAAGCGATGACTTTACGCAAGTAAAGCGACCCTAAAAAACATGATTTTAATATTATCTAAAATTGTGAATATATGCATTTTTCTTATATCTAAGCTTCTAAATTTATGCATTCTGCTTTTCTACTAGATTTAGAGGTGTTAGTTAAAGTCAATGTAAGTGTTCATATTGCTTCCTATGTTATGATGTTTGTTACCATTCACTGCAACATCATACTTCCAACCGATGTCTTCCTGAGAACTACTCCCTTGCCCCACAATTTTCTTCCATAATCAATCACCTCAATCATCTTAAGCAAACAAAAATAACAACATTATTAATGTATAGATTATTAATGCATAGATAATCAGCGTATAGATGTGGGTTCCTTTTTTGGGGTCATGACGGTGAAAATTCCGGTGAAGCACTGTTGAAGGTTAGAAGATTCATACCTCGAACAAGATCTCCAACTCTTGCTTTGTTGAAGCTCTCTAATTCAGTTGCGAAATTCTAAAGAGACAATGGGAAAAAAGAAAAATTTGAGAAGAATAATAAGAAAGACAAAAAAACAAAAAAACAAAAAAAAAAACTTTTGTTTAATGAAGCCATGGCTTTGGTGGCTTCACGCTTCAACAAAAAAAGGCTAAAAGCGGTGGCTATTTTGTGGCTTCATGATAGTAGCCTGACTATAACCAAAGCGAAGTGAGAGGTCATGGCTTGGCTTGGCTTTTGGCTTTAAGCGATGGCTTTGGATGACTTTGACTACACTAATTTAAATAGTGATGAAAAAGTTAAAATGGGAAATGCGATTGGAGTGATGAAGAAATAGGAAGACCTTTAAAATTAGCTTTTGGTTAAAATGTGAGATGGTTTTAGCTTTTACCCTTGAAGATGCTCTTAAAGCATCTCCAAGGGATCCCTAAATTAGCCAAAAAGCTATTTTGGGGGTCTCATGTGGGAAAAACTTGCTCAAAGATATTTCATATCCAAACCCCATTTTAATTTTGCCTCTTCCTTCCCCCTATATTTGAGGGCATCCATTTCATCCCCCAAATCCTAATAAATATTAAAAAATCACTTTTCTTCATTATCTCTCCTCCAATCATTAAAATTTAAATAGAAAAAAAACTAGGGAAATATATATTTAAATAATGATGAAAAAGTTAAAATGGGGAATGTGGGTGGAGTGATGAAGAAATAGGGAGATCCCTAAAATTAGCTTTTGGTTAAAATGGAGGATGGTTTTAGGTTTTACCCTTGGAGATGCTCTTATACAAATGGCAGGCCCCAACTTAAGTTAGTCAAATCTGGTTGATTAAAATAAATAACCTTAACTTCCATCTTCTTTCACTCTTCATCTATTTCCTCCATTAAACAATTTTTCAAACTTTTTCTCCTTTTCTTCTTCCCTAACTCTCATCTTCATACCATATTTATTTCTTCCATTAGACTTCCACTCTCTCAAATCCTCTTCATCTTCCCCAACTTCTTTTCATCCCCCTATTCCATTTCATCCATTAAACTCACACTCTCTATTTCTTCCTCCAACACCCTTTCAAATATTGTGGTGGTGATGGAGCTTGTTGAAATGATGGAGTACTTAGATTCAGAACCACGAGATGGTCATGGTGTCTTCCCTGGTTCATTTGCTAACGTCTAATGGTAGCCATAAATGGAATTAAAATTAGAGATTGTTACTAGTTCACATAGTTGGATCAAACCATGATTTTTAATGTTATGTAGTTGGTATAACCGTGAAACTAAAATTCATACTAGTTGGTTTGGTTGTGTGAACTGGCCAAAATTGCCCCATAAAAGTTGTTTTTGAACATAGATTTTTCATGTACACAGTCAGATCAAACATTCACTATTTCAATCACACGGTTTACCTCATCGTGAATAACCAAACTACATGGTTTGAATTGGTCGTGTGATCTGGCAACAAATGCCCTAAAAAAATTATTCTCGGTCATAGCTCTTGCATCCACACAATTAGTTCAAACCGTGTTTTTTTTTAAAAAAACATTAATGATTAGCCTAACCGTGATCAATGAATTGTCACGATTCAATTTGGCTGACAATAAAGTTTGTGCTTGAGAATTTTTTTGATAACTCCATATAAGCTTGAGAATCCATATTTGTATTGAACATAAGGAAAATGAAGAATAAATCATAAAAAAAATAGTTTTGTATTCAAACAATATGCATACGTTTTTTCGAATTACATATTTGTCATAACTATAAGCGAGTGGATCCAGCAAGGCGTCCTACTCCTTTCACAACCTAACATAAAGTCGTGTCTTACTGTCACTTATTGCATTTTGTGATTTTGTCATCATTACAACTGAGTGAATGTTTCAATTAACTGTCTGAGCCCAAATTTGTGCATGGTTTCTAGATGCAAATACCTAAAATATATAAACAAATTTAGTCAACCATAATAATTATGACTTACATCTACGTAGTCAAAGCACTAATATAAATATGGCTATTTACCTCATCCGTGGTAAAAAAAATGATATGCAATCAATCGATATCAATTCCTCGTCATCGTCGCCAATTACATCAATAATGATGTCTTTATCCAAATCAATTTCATTAAGGGATATGCGAACATTTTCACCATCATGCCCCATATCCATTAAATTAAACTAATATAAATAAATAATTGAGACATAAAATAAATAAGCGTCGGAATTTGTGCTTCTAAGTTTTATTCCATCAAATCTACAAAATAAGCTTTAAAATATGAAATCATATCGCTATTGACGCGTTTTGAACTTCCATTAATGAATTTGGATTGTTTGTTTGAACCCCACACTGTATCTTTAAACCCACTTCACCTTCATTAGCTACCGGTATATTTTCGAAAATTGAATGTGGCAACTCGCAATCCATTATGATTAATACACATTGAATGAGCTAAGAAAATATTGAGAAGATGATAGAAAAGTTCAAGGAGAAAAGAAGATAAGTTAAGGGCAGTTAACTAAGGACTAAAAACAATATTAATGGTACAATAGTGGATTATTATGCAAAATCAACCTATGAGTATGTATTGTATTTCAACAAGTCAATTAGTTCAATTAAATTATTTATTTTAATCTAAAAAAATGACTGCAACATGTAAGTTTGGTTTCTCAACGTTCAATAGTCTTTTTTATTGTGCTCAATGAGTGATTTTCGAGTATGCAAGCACACAAGGACGACATAAGAAGGGTTGTCCCAATACCATTCTGATGACTAATGATAGTTATAACTGACAATTTAAATGATTCCCGACTAAGGGATGAAGAAAGGGACTGACAGGGAAAACTTAAGGGGCCACGTCATAATAGTTCAGTATGGGACATGGTCAACATGCAATCTTAAAGCAATTTAGTGGTGCAGGGTCAATATGCAATCTTTAAAGTAATTCAATGGGGTAGGATCAAAATGCAATCTATAAAGCAATTCCATAAGTCAAATAACATGTGTGGTCAAACATGATTATGGTAATCAACAAGGCAATCATTAGGCTGTGAGCTCATGGTCGAGTGAGATACTAGCCCAGGAAGATCGTGTCAAACGACTACCCCAATATCACTAAACATTGGTGAAATTAAAATCTTTTAAAGAAACATGAAGAGGGACACATGCAAGTATATCATATATAGACAAGTGCATACATAATAAGAATGGACATTATCAAGGAAAAAGATTAGGCACCTGTTCATGAAAGAGATAAAGAAAAAGGGAAAAAAATAGTAATAAATGACGGTTGGAACCCAATAGCTTCAAGGGCAATAGTGCTAGACGATAATGATGCTATACAACAATGTTGAACCAGTTGCAAAATATGACAGAGTCCAAGACGCACGTACCGCCACATCCTCTAGCTCACACACTGTCTCAACTGAGTACTACTTGGATATTCATTGAGACATAAATTTATATATGTCTGGAATGTGAATCGGCTGTTAGATTAATTAATCTTTATATAATTGACAATTGTTCTTTATATGGAGACTAGAAGAAAGGAAGATGACACTTTATCTCACTACACCACAAATCGTCATTTATAGCGTGTCAAAACCGCTATTATAGAATAAGATAGCGTTATCAGACACGCTGTGTCAGCCCGTGCTATTAAAATTGTCACTCTATTATAGCGTTTTTGGAAAGCTATTAAAAGTGTATCTTTAATAGCGTTTTTGGAACGCTATTAAAAGTGTACCTTTAATAGCGAACGCTAATAAAAGTGTACGTTTATGCATTTTTTGAACGCTATTAAAAGTGTGCATTTAATAGCATTTTCGGTGAATTTTTTTATGCTCATTTGTTTTAGCTTTACGTATCATTTGCAATCTGTACAATATGCTTATATAAAATCCAACTATATATAAAATTGCAATAGTAAATAGAACCCAACTATATAAAAATCACATCAACATTAATATAATCCAACTATGTATATAAAAGTGCAACTGTCAATACATGGTTCTTACAAAATAATTAGTCTCATCAATACGCCAATGGCGTGACAACTCAACGGTTAGAGCTTGGCGGATGGTACCACTAGGTCCTTGCGACATCTTTAGTGGGTTCTGGGATCCTATAAAAATCTTGCTTGCCTTTCAAAAAAAAAGTCTCATCAATACAGTACATAGAATCCAAAATAAGTAAATACATGGTTATTCCAAAATAAATACACGGTACATATAATCCAACCATGTATGTTGGATGATAGAAATTGCACTGCAATGTTACCATCTTCAAAAGGCTGAGAACATGTATCGACAAACTCTATCTTCATGCTTGAAAAATATATCAAGAAGACAAGAAAGAAGAAATATCCACATACCAGACATACTAGAAATAAGAATAAGACATCGATGTAGGAGGGTCTTCATTTGCAAGGACCAGAAAGACTATTTTCCATGGAGCTTCTTACAGGATAGGAAAGATAGTAGATAGGGCTTACATATAATCCAACCATGTATGTTGGATGATAGAAATTGCACTGCAATGTTACCATCTTCAAAAGGCTGAGAACATGTATCGACAAACTCTATCTTCATGCCTGAAAAATATATCAAGAAGACAAGAAAGAAGAAATATCCACATACCAGACATACTAGAAATAAGAATAAGACATCGATGTAGGAGGGTCCTCATTTGCAAGGACCAGAAATACTATTTTCCATGGAGCTTCTTACAGGATAGGAAAGATAGTAGATAGGGCTTAGCTTATTTGTTACAGAGCTTGTTTTAGTAATGTCAAAACATAACTCCAGGTTTGAATGAACAAAATGTCAAAATGATTGTTAGGCATAAGTAAAAATTTTGCATATTTTCATCTAGAAAGTCTGCTTTTGTTCAACATCAATACAAGTACTATATTAACTTATGATATTAACTTTTCAAATAACCGTAAAGGTACTAATGGTTATTAACTTTTCATCATAAGTACTATATTAATTTATGACCTGTTAATTCAAGTACTAATGTATAAAAGGCTCAAATCATATCAACCACAAAAGAAACTTTTAAAAAACAGTGCCATGTTATAGACCTCACTTTAATTGCAACAGTTATACTTGTCTACTATAAATCCAAATAACCAGAAAATGCAAATATCTCATGAATCACTTTCAAGTATAAGCAATATATGTCCTCTATACACACACCTAAACCTTTTTTTACCGGAGATGGACGAGATCGAAAAATCAACAAAGAAAATAAAAAATAAAAATAAACAAGAGACCTTGTATTCATAGTCACAATGACTTCCTTCCCAAGGATTCCTTGCATGTAAGACTAGTATCCAGAAACTTGGGGGCTGTATCCAGAAATGCAACACATATGTGTGACAAAGCACATAATATAAGTATAATGCCTCATAACTTGTACAAAATTAAACAAATCAAAATTTCTAATGCCCACATAACTACCATAACAAAGTTGATTTTTGTTGTCTTCACATTTAAGATCTGAAGCTCGTTAATAAAAATACAAACCTACCCGAATAAGTGGCAACCATGTCAGGATGAAGCTCCTTTGTAATTCCAAGGCGTAGATTGTATTCCCCTGCAAGACTTAGACACTACAAATGGGAACAATTATTCAGGAAACAATGGAGATGATAGACCAATGGATATATCAGAAATGTATAATCTCAAATTTTCTATAACTGTTAGATACACAAAGAGAGCAGAAAAAAAAGATGCCCAATTCTATAAACTGACTTACATCACTGCTAGGATCATCAAATTTAGCCTGACAAAACAACTAATGAATACGAATTGTTTGCTGAGATGTGAGAGATTTAACAACCATTTTTGGGTTAAAATCTTGGCCCATGTCTCCTATGATATGGAACAACACAAGGGTTAGTAAACACTAACTAGGTTATGCACTTAAAATGGAGACAAAAAGAAGTAGCCAGCTGTGTAGATGAGACATACTAAAGGGACTCCTGAATGATACTAAGTAGATCAATTACTTCTATAGTTCTATGATGCTCTTTACTAGAGATTTTTGATAATCTCATGTATTTGTTGGAGTATGCCTGTAATCATAATCATATATTCTTCGGATTTGGATGCCAAAACCTTTTTACATTGTGGCAGCATTATTTAGAAAGTGTCGATTTGCTACTAAAGGGCATTAGAATATGAAATAAATCGATGGACCAGAGGGCACTGCGCTGATAAATTATTAGACATGCATCCTTGAACGAACAATGAGTCTCGGATATGGAACTAACCAATCAAACGCTCAACATGAGGCTTGCTAATGTTTACAAATTCATGTTGGAGAAATTGTGAAAGGTTCTGCTTAAAAGTCTTTGCAATGAAGCGTTTGATGAGTAGTAAATCAACAACAGAAGGATTGTGCTTTGTTTCAATGGGAACATGAGGCATTACATCAGTTCGGCGAGCAAATCTTATGGTAACATTTTTGCTGCAACAAAAGGATTCGGCAGAGTCATAAAAGATTAATATTACTAATTAGAAGACTTACCAAATAAATTTAACCATAAACTTACTCTGCTGTATCCGAGACAAATTTAAAGAGAAACTGAGCATATGGGGTTATTACAGCCATCTGACGCATATAATGCAAAATCTTTGACTACATAAAACAATAGCAGAGATATTAAGAAAGCCATAGACTCATGTCATGATTATCTTGGTGAACAATCAAATATTAAGCTATCATGACTAGGCTTTAAAATTTTAGAACTAATAGAATTTGTTAGATGACACTCACACGATAAGTTGTCCAGTTTCCCTCAATGACAACTTGAATTTCTGCCCCATGCCACCTTTCCTTGTCATCTCCTTTTTCATGAACATGTATATGTGGAATGTTTCTGAATAGCAAAATAAAAAAGGCAAACGTAGTTTAATTGCTGCTTTTAGCAAATATATTTTAAAAATTGGAAAACCATCAAGGACAATATAGTTTTTGTCTTTAAGATAGTACCGATGAATGTCTATATCCAGCCTGCAAAATGATATATAATTCTGGCCCTTCATTGATGACGAGATCTCAATAGGAAGATCCGTACTCATTTTGGACCAAATCAATGCCTGCATATGTCATCAACAACCAACCTTACCACAATTTGCATGACTAGCCTGAAATGTATAATGCAACCTTCATAAAGTTGCAAAACCTTTGAAATGACTATCATTAACGTACTTCAGAATAAATATTAAAACTGGATTGGACAAGTAAGTAACGAGATGAGGAAATACTATCTTTGCACCCAGTCCAAATTTTACTTCATATGCAATTATACGATCTTCGCTAACTTCATCTGCACTCAAAATAATTGGTTATCGACTGAACTTGTTGAAAATCAACAAGCAATAATCTCAAATAATAATATGGAACCCATGGTCACTCTAACAATTTGGGAGTCTACCATTCTCAATGGATTTTCTTCCATTGCAAAATGGAACACAATCTGGGTTTACTCTCTGGTATCTGTTAAAAACATCAACAAAACTCAAACTAGTTAGACTAGATTATATGAGAAGGAAGAACATCTAAGAAGACAATAGCAAGTAACACAAACTAGATTTGTCAGCCATCTAAACACTCTACAACTTCCAAAAGATATCAACACAATCCCAAACTTGACATAACACCAAAGTCTCACACCCCTCTCCCTCTATTCCCTTTTCCATTAAACCGTCCCTTTCAATCAGAAAATATGGAAAACAAACAGTAGAAATATTGAATGTAAAAACAACCATCTCTCAATCTAAAAAGATTATCATTTCTCTTGAAAATCCAATTTGAAGAAGCAGAGAAAGAGGCAAATTTTTCCTTGGTCACTTATTGAGTAAATCATGGTCACTCTGAGTAGCTTTATTGGGAGAACAATCTATAAGTTCGACAAATTTTAAACACAAATGATAACATAATTAAACATCTGATCTCTACTTTGATAGGATCTGAATCTGAAGCAAGTAAAAGAGGACGATGAACACAAAATTGTCTCACCCTAAGAAAGAATTCGAAATCGATTTCATCATCCATGTTGATCCTGTATGATTAAAGTAAAAACGAAGCTTTATCTTTCTCCGCATGGCAAGTCCTCCAGCGTCACTCGACCCAGCTTCTTCCTCATCGCAAGAAAATGCAAAAACAACAACAACAACAAAATCAAACCTCACTTTCGTTATTATTTCAAATTTCAAAAGAAAGATCGGATGAAAATTTTAGGGCTTGCTTACATGAGATTTCCATCTGCAGAGCTCGACTTGAGCGAACTGGTTTCTGAGCCATGGATCTGAAACCAAGATTCCAATGCAAACGATCGAAGCCATTATTCAGTTTTCTTTTGAAGCCCAAATGTCTCTCGATCTGTCGCTTTCCCTAGATCTCTTTCTCACTAGCTCTCTCCTTCGATCTCTCTCTCCCTGGATCTCGCTCTCTCTAGATCTCTCTCTCTCTGGATCTCGCTCTCTCCATAGATCTCTCTCCCTTCATCCCTTTCTCCCGAGATCACTCTCTCCCTTGCTCGTATTCTCAATGGAAAGAAAATAAGGGTTGGCCCTTGGTTAGAGAGAGCGGTGGGTTTTTCTAAACTTTTTGACTGAAATCGAGCGGTTTCAACCTTTTTTATTTTTTGCTTCCATTTCTACAACGTTTTAATGTTGTAATGCCATTAAAACTTCGCTTTTGATAGCACAAATGTAAAAAACGCTATATTTAATTGCTATTAATGGGCATATGTGGTGTAGTGTCTAAACAAATAAATCAGCAAAACGAGTTAATCGTGACCCTAATTTCAAAATGTTTGCGAGCTTGTAAAGCAAAATCCCCATCCTTGACCTTCTCACATCTCTTTAATATTCCCATTCATTCTTCATTTTGATTAAACATTTGTACAAATTGAACCCTATAACCAACTTTGTTCATCTTCACCACTTTGTAATATACATTTCGCAGTACTCATCGGGTGGAGAGGGGTGGGGGGATAACATCTCGCACACACCATACTTGGACTGCCCTTTAAAATTTGGTCCGCGGTATATAACAAATAGGGTTGAGAATAGACTCATTTTGTGGCACTCCCTATGGTAATCGCCCTCCATTGGATCAGATAGAGATACTGTCCTTGAAGCCTGATATCTAACGAAAGGTCGTCCTCTGCTCTGCCTCCAAAAGGACCAAAACCCTCCCTTCCCCCTCCATCTCTCTTAAACCCAACCTCATCCAAACGCTCTGTGTGTAGTCTCTCATTCTTCCACCGTTCAAACCCTAACATACTTGGCAACTAACCTTCATTGCAGCCTTTTCGTAACTCGAATCAATTATTTTTTCTTAGTGAAGTATTTTTTTCTGCGTTTTCGATTCAAGAGGTTCCATTCTGTTTGCAAGCATTTGTGCGGGTGGCTGCTATGCTCGGCAGGTTGAAGATGACACAAGATGCACTTTAAATGTTTGACGAAATGAAGAAGAAGACGTAAAGAACAACCGAAGAAGCTCTTTGAAATGCTGAAGGGATGCAAAAGCTGGTAAAACGAACTACTACTACTAGCCCAATCCTTTGCACTACGGGCTCCACCCCTTTAACCCCTAAGAACAAGTTCAACTTCCCTCTTCTTCTCCTTCCCTTTCCACCAACAATGCCCATCGCCAATCTCATTAACCCCATCACCACCACCACTAACTCCATCTCTAAGAAGAACAAGTGTATTTCTGTCCACTCTACCCCCATTGCATCCACCCGGTGTTCGCTTGAGACTGCAGTGTCGAATTCCCCAGGCAGAGCTTGGGTGGGGTTCAAGGAGAAGTGGTCGGCAGCTGCTTCTAGTTGTGTTTGGTTTCATGCCAAGACTGATGGGGGTTTACAAGCTGTTTCGAGAAATTCCGAGGAGAATGTGAAGGGGGAGGATGACGCTGAGACCTCTTCTTCGGGTTCGTCGGAGAGGCCAATGAGGTTGCAGAGGAGGCACAGGGGTGGTGGTGATACCGGCTCTCTTCTGCCTGGAAACCCAGACCTTTTAACCATTCCTGGGGTCGGTTTGAGGAATCTTAGGAAGCTGGTGGATAAGGGTATTGGTGGCGTCGATGATCTCAAACAACTCTACAAAGATAAGGTAATCCAGTTCTTGTGTTTCGAGTATATCAAATTAGTCTTACTATGTAGTGTTCAAGGGAAGTAATTTGATATACTTGGGGTTGCTTGTGTTAAATTTATCCAGTTTGTACCCTTTACGATTATGTTCAATGATTTTGACAAAAAAAAAGAATGTCATATTATTTGTGTTTGTGCTACAAGTGTTATATAAAATTGAGTTTGACATTCTGATAATTCACAGTTTACACAAGCCATGAAGTTCTTCATAATGGCCAGTTGATTGACAAGTTTTTAATGAATGGGCTTCTGTGCTGCAAAATACACAGTGTGTATAGAAGGATTCTTTGTTTTCTGTGAATGTTTCAACTGGAAATATCATCCTTCATGATTATTAGAGCAAAATTTTGTGCGGCAGTTTGCAGGTAGATACTTATTTGTTCATGCCTCAAGATGCCGAAATTTGTATTGTCAAAATTATCTTTGTGTTGATAGGTGAGGACCGTGAGGTAGATTTTAAGCCTTGACCTCAGAGTTCCAAAATCAATGTGTCAGCTAGAGTTTTTGGTTTTAGCAAGCTACGATAATGGATATCATGTGACATGTCAGAGGCAGTTGTAGTGTCCTATGTTCTATGTGATTGGTTTTAACATGGTTTAGCTGTCTGCATACTGGATCATGTATATAAGCTTTACACGTACTAACATATTAAAATCCACAGATTCTACCTCGTCTGGCTTTTGTGCATGTTTGCAGATATTCATTTTCTTCTCTAAGAAGGCATCTATGATTCACTTGTTTTTCTTGTGTATTCTTCTCTTTGGAGCCCGCATGGTTCCTATTCTACCGAACACTTAGGAATTGAATTTGGATATTGTCATCTGTTTATGCCCGACAAAGTTGACAATTTATCTTATGGTGGTCTTTTTGTTCTTGTTGTCTTGATGAATGGAGCACGAGGTTAATGTGAGTGGTCATCTTGGTAATGGTATCTTTTGCATTAAGTACATGCACAAAGTAACAAGAGATGATGACCCATGAGGACTGGAGTTATATTAGCTATATATATGTACAGACGTTCTTATGACTGTAATGATATTTTAGGAAATGCTAATTTGTTTTTGTGTGTTTTCTGACTGAATTCTAGTGGGACATGTCCATTTAATTCAGGCCTACTACTAATAAGATATGAATACATTATGTAATGCAAGACTCTTCAGTTGGCTTCACATCTCCTGCTAAGATTTCCTGTTTATGTTTGCAGTTTTTTAAGAAATCCAGTCAGAAGATGGTTGAATACTTACAGGGATCTGTTGGAATTATACATCGAAATCATGCTGAAAGTATAACCTCATTTATTAAAGAAAGTGTGGATGAGGAGTTAAAGGAGGAAAGTCCAAATTCAGATGCAAAGATTTCCAAGAATAAGAGGCTCACCTTCTGTGTCGAAGGAAATATCAGTGTTGGAAAGACCACTTTCTTACATAGAATAGCTAATGAAACTCTTGAGCTACGTGATCTTGTTGAGGTGGTTCCAGAACCTATTTCAAAGTGGCAGGATATTGGACCAGATCACTTCAATATATTGGATGCTTTCTATGCTGAGCCTCAGAGGTATGCATATACCTTCCAGAATTATGTGTTTGTAACAAGGGTTATGCAGGAACGAGAATCTGCTGCTGGAATCAAACCGCTGAGGCTCATGGAAAGGAGTATTTTCAGCGATCGAATGGTATGTACTCCTTTCTGTGCCGTATATAATAGGCATGGGTTAATATGTTTAGTGCTTTCAGTTCATGATCTATCTTTTACTTTGATTAGGGCTGGTCTTTGGTCAAGGATTCATGTGCTTATGATACGTCTTCATATAGGTTTTTGTACGAGCTGTTCATGAGGCGAAGTGGATGAATGAGATGGAAATCAACATTTATGATTCATGGTTTGATCCAGTTGTTTCAACTCTCCCTGGATTGATTCCTGACGCGTTCATCTATCTCAGAGCAAGCCCTGATACTTGCCATAAGCGGATGAAGCTACGCAAGAGAGCCGAAGAGGGCGGTGTCTCACTGGATTATCTGCGTGGCTTACATGAAAAGCATGAAAGTTGGTTGTTCCCTTTCCAAAGTGGCAATCACGGCACACTCTCTGTTAGTCAGATACCCTTTAGTACAGATAGCTCCTTACATCCTGATATAAAGGACCGTGTTTTCTATTTGGAGGGTAATCATATGCATTCAAGCATTCAAAAGGTTGGTAGTTTCCACCTCATTTTATAAGATTGGCTTGTTTTTTGAGAGCATCACTGAACACTTTTTACTTATGGTCAGGTTCCTGCGTTGATTTTGGATTGCGAACCTAACATTGATTTCAGCAAAGATATTGAGGCGAAAAGACAGTATGATTACAATCCCACTTGATTTAAATTTGTGACATTGAGTTGATGAGTGCACGCGCTAGTAGATTTTAACATTTTCTGTTAAGTAAAATAGGTCATATATGGGTTAGCAGCTTTTCTTGTTGTCTGGCTGTGTATCGTTTATATGATTTTTCCTTGTGATATCTTGCTTATGAATTTTTAATGTACATTGTTAACTATTAAATTTGAGAAAGACGTTTAACTTGGTTTGGTCATGTGCGGAGGAGACCAAGCACGGCGCCAATTAGAAAATGTTTAGATTGGCAAGTTAATGGAGGGTGTAGACGGAGGGGACGACCGTTGAAAACTTGGATGAAGACGGTGAATGAAAATATCATTGAGCTTGGATTTGGTGAGGAAATGTGGGAAGATCGCATTGCTTGGAGAACCAAAATTCATGTAGCCGACCCCGAAAATCTCGGGAATGGGCTTTGATGATGATGATGATGATGATTGTTAACTATTGTTTTGAATTGTCGTCTCTGTGAGATGTAAAGTCCATGTGTGGACCACATTAATCACATATGGCTGTTAGTTATTTTTGTTTCACGTGGCTAGTGTTTTCCTGAGGTTTCCCTCTTTTTTGTGGGTGTGTCGTATCAATATTTCAAAATTTCATACAATACATATTTAACATGCATCACTAGGCATCTAGGCTTTATTGATTGTGTTCTGAAAAAAGGTCATAACCTTTTTAAAAACGCCTAATCAAAACCTTTTTATTATCCTAGCATTGTATATTTCCCTGATAGGCAGTGGTGATTGAAGAGTGGAGCAAGTTAAGATGATGGGAATTAGGTGATCAGAGGTCACATGGTTAGGTACATGAGAAGATTTTATTGTCAGATGGGTAATATCTTTCACTGTCAATAGTCATATACCCCACTTCACTGAAGTGGCAAAGATGGGAAAAGTTTTGTTCCGTGTTCCATTCAGGTAACCTCAAGCTTTACCTAATCTGAGACTGAAACGTTTTGGTGGATGAGATGGACTCTTATGTGTCTTGATTGTATTTCCTGTCATTGAGGGGGGAAGATTCTTTCCAAAGATAGGTCCCCTAGTCCCATTTATATTTTGGGGAAACCAGATTTTATTGGTCTATTTGTTGAAAGAACCAATTTCTGTGAATATCCATGCCAGTATGAACTATGAACATTTTCAGACCTCAGATGGAGTTTCCTTGTGAAGGTTAACACTGGCACCTCGTTTTCTTTTTTTGTGTGTGTGTGTAATCTACCTGATCTTTGGCTAATGAGAAGGAATCAGGGGATTACGATGCTAGTTATGGAAAAGCCTTGTCATTATTTTAGTGCATTGTTCTCTTAAAAATTGAAGACTAGAAGTGAAGAATGGGCACATGAGCTATCTTTGACAAGTAGTAGATGCTAGTTGGAAGGTAGACTTTATTGATCGTGTGAGAGTTTCGGTGTAGAGTAAGACATTTTGCACAGGAATATTGATTTTGGGGTTGTCAACAAAGATGGGTTACTGACTAGAAAGCTGGAGAATTTATAGCTTCATTAACTGTTAGAGGATGTTCTTGGGGATTTTGGAGAGAAAGGGCATGGTAGTTGATGTTAAAGTTCTTGCAGGCACACAAATATGATCTGTGCAAGGTCGATCCCACATAGAGCTTGCTATTCTTAAACTGATAACTTGGACAAAAAATTAATCTAGGGAAAATATTTTTCACATAAAGAGATATAATTGAGATCTAATGGAACAAAAAATAAAAATAATAAATATTACACTATGAGAATGTTGATTCAAATGAGTAAAAGCATTAGGGTTGACGAGCCCACCATTGTAAACTTAGCAATGAATATTTTTCTAAATTCCACAAAATTTATAATAAATTTTTATCAAATAAAAATGATTTAATTCCTTTTATCAAAAAGTTACCTAATGCAAAATGTCAAACATATTGGACTTGGAAATAAACCACAGAGCAATGTTTCAAACGTAACTCTTGTATTCTAAAAATTGGCCTAGTCGTCGCCTAGGCAGGCTGAGCGATATCTTGGGTTTTTGAATTTTTATTTATTATTTCCAGTTCGAGAAGAAAATAAAAAATTAGGACTTTTTTTTTTTTTAATACATTTTGCATATTTATCTTGGAAATAACATATATGCTACTAGCTTAACTTTTATTAATCATAATGAAGAAAAAAAAACCCACCTAGGCCCCGACTAGGGCTCTGGGTGCTAGTCCCCCTTTTCTTCGCTTGCCTACCGCCTAGCGAATTTTAGAACCTTGAGTAATTCTAAGGGCATAAGAGAATGTTTCATCAGTTTTGAACCTCCGAAGATGGGACTTGAAACATAAAATCTGAAGAAATCTGAAAATTAATTCCCTTGCAGTGATCCACATGGGTTCTTCCCCAACCCTACTTGATTGATAGTTATTAACCCATAATGGCTGAATAAAAACTGATATAGAAAGACTATTGAACTTCACAAAGGAGGAGTACACCACTTCTCTGCAACCTTCACTCCCAACTTTTTCCCCTTTGTTTTTAATTTTTCTTATCTCTTTTTCTTGAGTGAGCCTCCCCTTAATAATCAAGTGAAATATAAGAGAGTGGGTGTCCTTCACTCGTTGAATTTTTTCTCCTTTTTTTATTATTATTATTATTATTATTATTATTATTATTATTATTATATAGTTTTTCTTCCCTTTTTTCCTTGAGTGAGTCTAATAACCAAGTAAGAGATATGAGAGAGTGGTTGTTTGGGATATGTTTATGGTATGATTGAAGAAGTTAAATGAGAGAGGGCTCTTGGTTGGTGGAAGTGGTGTGATAGTTACCTACAACTAGGGTTCAGTCAATGGAGGGTTTGAATTGGTTTCAAAGTTGAATGGAGCCAGCTACTGTCTAAGGTTGAGGTAGCTCACAGGGGTATGGAGATTGAACTGAGATGAAACTTTTGTGGTGCTGAGTTGAAGAATTCAGTTCATGTTTGCAGGTGGATTTACAAGGTATTGTGGAATGTTTGGTATTTGTTGGGTGATGCTCGGAACCATGGATATGTTATTGAAAAGGTGGAAGATGCCATAGCACTTATCTACTAAATGGAAACAGATTTGGAGGATACTTATGCAGTGTCATGGACAATATGGGAAGAACGCAATAGTAGAGTATTTTGTTACAAGATGGCGGATATTGAGTTGGTAATTATGAAAGTTTTCATCATTCTTTAGAGATGGGTGTCCCATTTGCCGTCTTTTAAGGGGGTATTCTTTGAGAACTTGATTGTTAATTATGTTAATTAGTCTTGGGACCTTAACACTAAGAGGTTACCGTATTATAAGACCACGAGTATTGTGAAATAAAAAAACAAGTTTTAAGGTGGAAGGTATTTTAATAAGCTTAGATGGTTATAGTCTGGAGTTGGGCTTTACCAAAGTTTTATGTCATGGATATCTTTGTTCTCGAGGATGATTGATGTACAGATTTTGGAGCTATACCTAAAAAAGCATACCACTAACTAAAATAATAAAACATGAAATTTCACATGGCACTATTCGGATTATGTAAAGTGCATGAAAATCTATTTTTAAATTTGTCTAAATGCACATATCAAAATAAAATAAAAAATGCAATTTTTTTGTTGTTGCATAAAATATGTGCTGATGGATTTTGAAAATGCTCATTAAATGATATGAATATGCATAATCATAATTGAGCATTTATTAGTAGCTGTTGGAGTAGTAAGTGGAAGCACATATATTAGATGCTCATATGAGGTTAGGATGGCAGTGTACTTGCTTTAGGGAAGTCTGCTTCGTTACAAGTAATAAATTAGGTGGTCATGTCACTGAGCTGTGCATTGGTCAGGTAAGAATTGGTGATTGTATTTAGCCCCCCTATTCCTTATTCAAATGCATCACGGCCTGTAAAACAGAGGCGAAAACATAACCAGTTTCTCTTTGTTTAATCATTTTATCATCATCTTTTCTTAGGAAAACTAAAAACAACTCATTTCTTAAAGGCATGCCATTTTTTTTAGTAGGAAATATATATTTTTTGCTCGTCATACAAGCCTAGAGTTTTTGGGTCTGTTGGTCTAAACTTTCCTGTTTTGGTGAATTGTAGTGTCTGGTGTCTTATCTTCAATTTGCACTATTAACCGTACATCACAAATGCATTTTTCATGCAGGTATGCTCGCCAAGTTGCAGAGTTCTTTGAGTTTGTCAAGAAAAAGAAGGATATTCCAGCACAAAAAACTGGTGATAGTAAGGGTTCAAATGAACGTGTATTACTTCCTCAAGAAGGATTATGGCTACCTGATGGGAATCATTTTCCAGAGTCAGCCATGAACTCCATAAAATTTCAACGAGCAATCTCGTCTCTCTCTGGCTAGATGCTGTATTTTGCTTCGTCTATTTTTGCCCATTCCAAGTCGTCTAATGATTTGGTGAGTTCTGACTTGTAAGAGTTGCTTGGAGCTCTTATTCATGTAAAAAGGTTTTCCTTACCATATGTAATGCACATTTGGTTTGTAGAGAGTAAACAAGAATCAATTAGATTTTTTAACTCCTTTGGATCAACATATGCTAACATAGTGATGATGATGAATTGTTGCCTTTTATCTATTTCTTGTTTTGCCAAGGGTATTGATTGCTTTGGCAGAAGTTGCAAGAGTTTTTTTTTTTTTTTTAAATGTGAATCAAGTAGGCAGCGACTACTCCACAACACCATATCCTCTCTCTCACACCTCCAATGCCTCTTTTTTTTTTTTTTTTACTTTCTCACACCACCATTAAATATGGTAAAACCTGAAAAGAAACCAAAAATCAAATGAACAAATGCAAAAAACCTTTCAAAAAATGCAAAACGGTCTCCTCCTTTCCTCCCTCAATCTCTCGCACTACTTGTTGCGTGTCGTCCCAAACTTGGCAATCAAACTTCACTTCTTCGCAAGGCTCGTCATCCTCTTATCTAACTCTTCATCTTCGCAAAACTCTAAAATCGCAAAGGGAAATAGCAAACACCCTTCGTCTCCTCCTCATCCTCTTCCCTATCTCTCCCTCGGTTGCATTCCACTCCATTTCACTAAGAAGAACTTAGTTCATTTCATTAGATGAAAATGAAAGGGTTTGGTGAAGTTGATGATGTTAGAAATGAAGATTTTATGGGTGAACATAAGGGTGAAGAAGATGATCAATTGAAAGAGCAAGGACAATCCTTTTCAATGGAGGTAATTTGCAAAAAAAAAAAAAAAAAAAAAAAAAAAAAAATTCATCTAATTTACATGTAATTTTTTTATTATAATTTTTTCAAAATAATTGATTGATTATTGTATGATGCATTGATGCATAGACATTTCTAATGGATGTAATAGATATGGAAATGCTTGTTAACGATGTTGAGAGCCCATAGACGAACCATTTAGAGGTAACCGTCATTTTGTTGTTAAGTAAATTAAAATTTTAATTAATATATGAAACTAATTATAAATTGAATCATTATGCAGAATGTTGATGATAATATTGATAGAAGTGATGGCAATAACAATGAAAAAAGATCATTGATACTGGTAGTCGATGATAGTCAACTATTTGTTACGGACGAGGTATGTAAGTTTTCACTTATTTTCATTTTCACCATTTTTCATTATAAATGTGTTGTTATTAACAAGTTTTTAATTTTTTTTAGGCATTCTCATCAAGGTTTGCATTAATAGCTTGGTTCCAAGGCATCGGTAGGGATAATAACATAGTTGTTATTATCACTAAATCGGAACAAGCTAATCAAAGAAGGAAGGGAAGGGTCCATTTTGGTTGTGAAAGGGGAGGGAAGCCTGATAAAAGGTTAAAGAATTTTATTCGATCAAACAGTATAAAGAAGTGTGGGTGCAAATTTGAGTTGAGAGGGATCCCACTGGAGAATGACCGTTGGAGGTTGCAAGTGACATGTGGAACCCACAATCATCCTCGATTAGAATCACTTGTTGGTCATTCGTTTGTTGGAAAATTGAACGTAGAGGAGATGATTTATGTGCAGAATATGGTGAAGTCTGGTGTGAACCCTCGCAACCTCTTGTCTCGGCTGAAAGAGAGGTATCTGAATAATATCTCGATTATGAAGCATATTTACAATGTATTGTGTCGGCTAAAGGTACTCGAACAAATAGGCAGGATGACTTTGCAACATACTCTAGAGTTATTGAATTCACACAAGTACATAGAGTGACATTCTGTTGATCAGGGGAATAAAGTCACCAACCTTTTTTTTGGGCGCATCCTAAATCTATTTAGTTGGCAAAGTGTCTTCCACAAGTAATGCTTATGGATGCACGTATAAAATGAATCGCTATAGGATGCCGTTGTTTGAGATTGTTGGTGTGACGTCGACCGAAAAGACCTTCAATGTTGCATTTTATTTTATGTGTTCTGAGAATGAAGAGTCATACGCTTGGGGATTGGAAAAGCTTGCAAGAACTTTTGAGCCAGACAACTTGCCAAGCGTGTTTGTGACTGATAGAGAACTGAGTTTGATCAAGGTTATTGAGCGAGTTTTTTCAAAGGCAAGGAGATTATTGTGCACATGGCACATCAATAAAAATGTCGAGAAAAACTGTAAGAGACACTTTGAGGACAATGATCGGTGGGCTGACATTATAGATCCGTTTTCTGAATTGTATAGATCAAGTTCAGAAGATAAATGGAACAATGTCACATTTGAGTTTGATAGAAGATGGGAAAAATACCAAAAGTGTTTGGAATATCTCAAGACAGTTTGGTATCCCCATAAAGAGTACTTTGTCAGTGCATGGAAGGATAAATTTATGCATTTTGGGCAACGCACAACAGGTCGAGTTGAAGGTGCCCATTCGAAGTTGAAGCACTCATTGGAAAATTCCCAAGGAACATTCCTTAATGTCTGGAAAAAGATGCATGATATGATCGAAGTCCAACTGGTCGAGATAGGGTCGTCATTTCAGCAGAGTCTGACCAAGGTGAAGACTGAACATAACTTCACTTTATTTGCCTTACTTCATGGGTTGGTATCATACATGGCTATTGATTTGATAAATTCAGAAATTCGGCGGTGTGAAAGTGTGGGGGTTGACCCTGTCAAGTGTGGTTGTTTGCTTCGAACGACTCATAGATTACCTCGCGCTCATGAACTTACATGTTATCTAAATCCCATAGGAAAAATTCCAGTACTCACCATAGACAAGTATTGGCTTCAATTTGGCACAACACCTATTCGTGAAAGTGGCGATGTGATTATAGACCCAGTGGTCGACGCCCTTATGAATAGGTTCAATGAGTCAAGTCATGATTAGAAGTTGGTTATGAAGAGGAAGCTTATAGAGCTGAGTTCCCCGAGTGACAGTGTCATGATTGAACCATTAGCACTTTTGGCTGGAAAGAGGAGATCGAAAAAAAGTTGGCTAAGCATGAGAGGTCCACAAAAAGGGATCCCTCGGGGCACGAATATGTCATGACACAAGAAGAAATGAAAGGCAAAAGTAAGAAGTTATCAATACAAAAGGAGAAGCCAAAAATTCATAACAATAGATTGATGAGGCAGATTCCATCATGGATACGAGATTATATTTACGACATTGAGAACGTTCCAGATAACGAAAATTGTGGCTTTCGATGCATAACCAAATTCCTTCATTATGACAACGAAAATGGTTGTAAACATGTACGAAAAAAGCTATTTATGGAGGTAGAGAGTAATGAAGAGTTGTGGCTTGCAATGTGGCACGAGGCTAGGGTAAAGGTTGTGAAGGATGCTTTGGTAATTCCAGAAGGCCAGGTGCGGATAGACGGGAAAACTTGGTTTATGGACCCCGATATGTTAGAGCTGGCAGCGAACCGTTACAAATGCATCTTTGTTTGTTATGGGAACCAAAGCACGACATGTTTTTCCTATGTTTACCCTGCACCGCATTTTGACTCAGGATGCGTTTGTTTCATGGCACACTTGGCTCAGAGCAGTCACTATATCGTCCTTCATATGCAACTGAACCCACCATTGCCTCCTATAGTACCAACCTGGCCGTGTCGCATGTTTACTGAGGCAATCTCGTTGAAGAGTAGTTTTAATATCCAGCTCGGTATTGGTGTGACAATGTTGAGGAACTTCAATGAGAAGAATAAGAAGAATGTGAAAAAGTCGAACAAGGTGGTGACCATATTGGACTGATGTAGATATTATATTTTGCTAACCATTATTGTGATGAAAAAAATGTAAATGGCAAATGTAGATGACAAAGAATGTGAAGAAGTTGAACCATTGTTTTGATAGAAAAGTCACTTTTTTTTTTTTTTTTTTTATTAACGAAAGACTTGTATGTTTCAAGATTTTGTTAATATATTATATGAAATTTCACTCATATTAGTTTGAGTTTTTGTTTATGTATGATGCGAGAATACGAGATCAAAAAAATGATTAGTTTTATGCGACTATGCGAAATCAGAAAATAATATCAGAACAAATTTTGAAAATCTAGTTTGATGCGACAATGCGACTTGTATGTAATTCACATAAAGGATTAGTTCGGAATACTTGTATGGTTCGAGTTTATTTTTGATGCGACAATGTGCAAAAAAAAAAAAAAAAATCTCATAAAACTAAGTTTTAAAAAAAATTCACAAACGGAAAATTTATCCAGTTTCAGAAAAAATTGCAGGTATTACTTTTGTCCGCAGTGCACAATGTGGGTTTTCTCAAGATTCCCGCATTGTTCACAGCGAACATAAAATTTTTTTTCCAGAAAAATTCTTGTTCGCAGCTTGCAATGCGAGAAAATCCATATACCCCGAAAATCCATATACCCCGCATTGCACCACTGCGGGGAATTCCAGATACTTTGCATTGCACATTGCAAACATGAAATTTTTTTCCTGTTCACAGTGTGCAATGTGGGGTATCTAGAATTACCCGCATTCCAAGCTGCGAAAAGGAATTTTTTTGCAAATTTATTTTCTGTTTGCGGTGTCCAATGCGGGAATCTTGAGATAACTCGCATTGTGCACTGCGGACAGAACTAAAACCTACAAATTTTTTTTCTTCTGAAACTGGAAAAAATTTCAGTTTGTGAATTTTATTTTTTAAACTTAATTTTCTGATGTTTTTGCGCATTGTCGCATCAAACCTAAACTCGAACCATACAAGTATTTCGAATAAGCCCCACAGCCAATGCAACTTGCATGTGTTTTCTTTCTCAACTTGATAATGTGATTTGCCACTATTATGCAGTCTATTAAAAAAAAAAAGAGAAAGAAAGTCATGATTTTGGGCTTATAGAAGACAAAATAGTATGTTCAATTTGATTTTTGGGAGTTGCACTACAAGAAAGTTAAAGCTCACCCTACTCATGAGCTCAAATACATAAATAACAAGCTTTGAATAGAACATAACTAACAAGCTTTGAATAAAAATATAAAACCATGTTTACAAAACAAATTTTTTCCCCAAGTTTACAAAATTAAGACACTATGTTTGTCGCCTCCAAACATAGAATCTTTGTTCATGCCTCGACTTGCTTCGACGCTCACTTCCTCTACCACCAACTTCACCACTGTCAATATTAGGGCGTACGTCATGCTCTTCTTCCTCTTGTTCCAAGGTAACGGGCGTAGACATTTCATTTAGCAAATCCCATATTCTATTTTGCTGGGCGAGCAAAATAACTTTGTCGACGTCCCCCCCCCCCCCCCCCTTTCTTCAATAGAGGCATTGATCAAGTCATGAGCATAAACAATGGCAATATCCTGCAGGAAAACATTAGATGTTAGTGCAACCCATGTAAAATTTTGAAATTACATAAGTGTAAAATGTTTGTACTTACCCTCTTATTTGAAAAAAAACAAATGTCTTCTTAGGGGATAACTTTTCCTCTTGGTCGGTGGTTGTACGAAGGGATGGCTAATGCGGTGAAACCATTCCAAGTAATCCGCCACACAGTCCCATGGAAGCTTCACGGGGGCATCTTGTTGGTTAGTTGGCACGATATTATAATGTCACATTCGAGCGAACGAAGCCAACACCTCATACTGGACGTAATAGTGCTTGCCAGATCAAGCCCTATTCTTCATTTTAGCTTGGATTGGTTGAATTTGGATGACTTGTACCTTTCTCATTTGTCTCATAACTCTATCGGGGTGATAGGGTTCTTCGAGGCATAACAAACATCCTGTGAACCATGTGATGCCATGAAGGGGAGTGTTTCTTTTCGGCTCCTCCACGTAAGGGTTCCAAAGTACCCGCGAATTATAATAATTAAACTTACTAATATATGACACATAGAATTTTTTTTATTGAAATCAAAAGATGCATTTTACCTTTTCAAGAGACATGTCATCGAGATGCTCCCTAAGAGTGATAATTTGTTTGTCCAAAACCCTATAATTTGTGGGGGTTCCCACTTAGCTATGGTGGAGAGTCTAGCATCCCACGTCAGTCTTGCATTACCCCAAAGTCTAAATTGATCATATATCTATGCCTATAAACGAAAACAACATAAACAAATATTATGAAATTCTTATATATTATGAGGGTAATTAAATTTCTTTTCTTCGAAACATACCTCCAAAAGAGGCAAATATCCAGCAATTTGCTTCGTTCCCTTTCTGCTTGCGCCGCCCAACTAACGAAATAAGATTGCCAAACCTGCTACTCCCCATACATACTGGTTAACATCATCCACCTCCATCAGCATCTTCAAATATTCAATATAAACCTTTGTTCCACTTTTATCGGCAAATAAAGTCATACCTAGAAGAAACAACAAGTAACCCCTACACACTTGTTTCGCTTCAAGAAAATCAACGTCCTTAGCTAGTCTACAACAGTGGTCCTGAATAAACTTCATTTCCACAGATTTCCCATGTTTCTTAACATGGGCCTTTGCTTATTTACTTTCAATCCCCAAACCATCCACCAATAATGTAACACATTCATCTACCATCATCTTCATTGTCGTTCTTATCGACTTATCAAGAATCGAAAAATGAGTTATACGGTAGACATCGTCCAGGGTGATGTTCATCTTTTCTAAAAGGTATGTGGAAAATGTTGGTCTCAGGTTGCCAACACTCCACGAAAGCACAAATGGTCACATTATCAGAACGTACCTTACGGTATTTAATCAAGGGATACAAACCACTATTGTAGATCATTCGCTTTACATCTTTCGGCTCTTGTTTCAAATCCCAATCTATAAAGTTCCTATATTGATGCCGACACCACAATGCACCTTGTTCCTAAATACAAGAAACATGTACATTAAGTAATTCAATGTCCAAATATATATAAATAACGCGCTTATATAATTTAACCAACTAAAAATATTAACTTACCAGCTCACCATCCCAAATGGCACGAGAAATATGGCATAGTAATCGACTAATGTGGAACAATGCACAGGACCACCGGGATAAGAATCTCGTCTAGCATTTTTTTTTTTATACCCTTCTCCTCTGCTTCCTCTTCATCCCCTACTTCTTCCCCATCCCTTGCTTCCCCCTCTAATTCCTCATCTTCATGTCCAAAACCCGCACCACTTGAACCTCCTTGTCCTTCTGATTGGGCTTGGCTTTGCGATACAACTACTTGTCCATATGCTTCTTGAGGATCTATTTGAATCCTCATTTGTTCATCTCTCATCTTCCTCCAAACTTCTTTGTCCCTATTTTGTTCATTTCTTAGTTTTTTCGTTCTTTTACCAGTTCTTTGCCATTTTCTGCTCTCTGCTTTTGAGCAGACACTATCATGGATAGTTTTCTACCTTTATCACTCTCATCATCCCCACCAACATAAGACATGATAAACCTTCAAATAAAAGGAAACAAATACTTCACGACAATTTTTTTGTACAATAAATTCTACTAATTTTTAAGCAATACTTTAGCAAATTTGGATGTAAAACAACATTATATATTTCATTTCCCTACATTCTAATAAGAAAAATATAAATTTGGAGCCCTACAAAAATACCAACATTATATATCTCAACATTAATGTAGAAAAAACATAAACAATTCTACTTTAAAGATGAAAACAAATACATAAATGCACAAAAGCAAACAATGGATGCCTCACTTACATTCCAAACAAAACTCCTAAACTCAAAGATAAAATGGATGGCTCACTTACCACAGAGTTGGAGTCGCAAAAGAGACGCGTTTTGCAAGAGGTTTTCGATTCCAAACAATGAGTTTTTGAGCTGTTGCGTTTTGGAGAGTTTGAGAGGATCTTGAGAGATCTTCGAGGGAGAGGGAGGAGATTTGAGTGTGGAAAGAGATTTGGAAGGGATTTGAATGTGGGACAGGGAGGAACCGTTTGCGATTTTAATGGTGGGGGGAAAATTTTGGGTTTTTGTTTATATAGGTGGTGTGAGAAAGTATGGTGGTGTGAGAAAGAAAGTAGGTGGTGTGGGAGAGTAGAATGGTGTGAGAGAGAGGAAATGGCGGTGTGGAGTAGTCGCTGCCAATCAAATACTTGAAGCCCAATTAAGTCCCACCTTAGGTGTTCAATGAATTGTTTGGAAATGGCAGTCTAGCATATATGGCTGTTGGGATGAAGACTGAAGCATATTCTGTCTCAGAGAGCAAATATTATTGAATCAAATTACAATGACGATCAAACCGATTTTTGTAGGAGTATTTGTATTTTTAGCAAATTTTCTACATATTTTCCAACAACACTGATATTCTCCATGTGTTGTTCTACACCCTAACCATAAACTCTGTCATGGGTTTTCCAATGACTTCTAAAAATGGTGGCGAGCAAGGGTTGTAATTTCATTTTTCGAGTTAATTTCGGTCTCTTGATTTTAAGAAATATTTCGTTGTGTAAAGAAAAACGTAAAAATTTTGAGAATATATAAAATATATATAATCAATTTCAAGGATATATGAAATATGTGAAAAAAAAAAGATGCAAGTAAATAAATCTATTAAACACATTAAATAAAGCCTAAATACTAAGAAATAAAAGAAACATGAAATCTATATATAATTAGAAAATTAGGGGTGGTTTCAAAAACTAGTATACAATTAGAAGAGATGCTAATTAGAAAATCAAGGATGTGATTTCAAAAATCAATAAATAATTAGAAGAAATGTTAATTAGAAAAAAACCTCAAAATTTACGAAAAAACTCTGAAAATTTTTGAAAAACCCTAAAAATGTAACTTTTGGTAGTTGGGTTTTAGGGGTGGGCACGGGACGGGATGGGACGAGATAGACCCATCCCTATCCCATCCCGTTCATACGGGATCGGGACGGGACGGGATGGGAAAAACCTCATCCCGACCTCGTCCCATCCCAAACGGGTTCGGGACGGGACGGGATCAGCGTGCTCTCATTTTTTGAAAAATTATTGCTTACCCAAGACCCAATTTTCTTATTTGAAAAGAGACAAAGGAAATTCGTAGAACTACACATAAATGATAGCCTTAGATTGAGTATGCAACATCATAATAAACTACCATAAATGATAGCTAAAATTCACCCTGTAATTAAGATTTCTGCAGAATTTGAATGACTAAGAGGTGGACAGTATAATGGCAATAGTGAACCTGCTCTACTGTTTCGAATAATGACCAAAAGGATGAGTAGATTTGGGGTGCTAAGAAGAATGTTTCATTATTGCTTTAAAAAAAAGTCATTAAATTCATTGTCTTGACACGAAATAAAACTCTCCAATGTAGTTAGCAATCCCATTTTGAGTTTTAAAGAGTTTGCAATTAAATAATTCATTTAGAATTCTAGAAATAAACCAATATCAAGTAGTTGCAGATATAGACTAATATCAATTACACTAATTTCAACCAAATTCATTTTTCTTCAATTACACTAATATTGCAATCCTAAAATAAATAATAAATAATAAATATTGAAAAATTAGCTCGGGACGGGACGAGATTGAAAATCTTCATCCCATCCCATCCCATCCCATTCTAGATTGGGACGGGACGGGATCAGGATGAAATTATTCAATCCCATTAAGACCGGAAAAAATCGGGACGGGAACGGGATCGAAGGATGGGATGCCCACCCCTATTGGGTTTTTTATTTTTACGAAAAAAATGAAATTTGCAAAACAAAAAAAAATCGAAATTAACGAAAAAACCTCAAATTTTTTTGAAAAAAACCTCAAAAAAATGTAAAATTAAATTTCGCCGTTTTTCTTTTCAAAATTCCAAAAAAATGAAATTATTTTTGAAGTTTCGCGAGATATTGAAGTAGCAGTGGTACCAAAAAGTTTAATTCATTGAACAAAATGTCAAATGTTGTATTATTCTCTTAGGGTATGTTCGTTTTGGCCATTTTCCCAGAGAAATGGATTACATTTCCCTAGTTATGCAGATTTCTGCTTTATGGTCGTCTGTCTACTGACAGGAAATCGATTCTTCATAAGATTATTTTCCCACTACTTATGAGAATCCAAGTCGGAGGAGGAGGCCTTAGAATCGAATTCATAGAAATGACTTCAATTTCCATATATATTTTTTGTGCAACGAAACAGACCGTTAAAGGCGAAATTCGAGGACTTAATGCAAGAAGGGTTTTATTTACAAAAAGAAAAGGAAAACATGGTTGGGGGTTGTCGTACCAGAGTGACCTTGCCATGGTAAGTATCATACCGAAACCAAATTATCCAGATGTACCCTGATCAAATCCGCCAACATAGTGGTATACCCTGAAGTGGACCTAGCCAACAGATGCATATGGCTGAAAAATATAAAAACAAATGCAAACACATGGATCTGAATTTTGAATCCTTGACATTCTGCAAACCCTTAATGAGACTCCTGTATGACAGGTCCAGTATGTGTTAGGACACTAGTGGGAATAATTTTTTATAAATTTTTTTATGCCCTATGTTTTATTTGAAAAAAAGTCTTTTGTGGTACTTGATTAAAAGTAGGCTGGTGGTAATATCCAGACCCCTACTATTTTAACCATGTCTCTTAAAGTAATACAATCAGCCATAGGATTTCCGAAGGTTTATGCATGAGAACAAGCTCTAACGTTTCTGTGGCATTTTGAAGAAGAAGAGGAAGAAAAGAAAAACATAGAGTTAGAGTTGATGTCTTCTCTACCCGAAGAGGTAATCTTCGAAATACTAATGGCTTCCTATTAGGTCTTTTATGTTTCAAGTGTCTATGCAACTCATGGTACAATATCATCTCAAATGATGATGCTTTCACATACTTGCACCTCAATCATTCACATCAAAACGACAGATTCAATGTCATCCTCTACATCTCAATACTCACTTCTTCAATCTCCGATACCCCATTGATTTCAAATCACCCCAAAAAGCCATAAAGCTCGATTTTCTTCCCCGAAACCTATGCTTATTTCGAGAGGGGGTGGTTTTCATTGTAAAAAAATGAAATGAAGAGGGTAATATGGGAAATCTAAAAGTTAGATACAATGACCTTTTATAATTTTATAGATAATTGGAGGTCTTCAATTAAATTATATTAGGGTTTAGGTATAATTAATGAATGTTTATAGGGGTGGTTTTGATTGTAAATAATATGAATTTGGGAGGGTATAATGAGATATGTGTAATAGTATTTTTCATTTGAAAGACACAAACACCCTTTATCACTATTTACCCACATTTTGATTATTCTTGGAAATCCCATAGAGTTGAGAGGGCAAAATTGAAAAGGAGAGTCAGGTTGAAGACATACATTTACTATCCATTTGAGGTTGCGGGCATTATAACTATAGAGATTATTGGTTTCGTGAATAGTCTTGTTTAGACTAACAACGAGGGTGAACGAAAATAGGTGGTGATATTACTACATCATCCTCTAACTTGTCCTGTTTATATGTCATTACATGAAATATCTGCACTTCTTAGTCTCGTTAATTCCATTGTATGGAGCATAGTTACATGGCATTATTGTTGTACATGGAATTGTTTGGTATGAGAATCATAATAATAACAATAATCTTAGCGCATGTTTGCTAAAATCTTGTTTTTATTCACCTAGATTGACTTATAAGTGACATTTATTTATGTCTTAATCTATTTTTCTTCTTTATTGTAGAACTAAGTTCCACTATCTCATTTTAGGACCTACTTATGAAAAAGTGAAGAATAAGTTTATTTTTATTTTTTTAATTAATAATTTTTTGTGGTTGTTATGTCGAAATGGTTAAGAATTAAGATATTAAAATCTTCTCCGACACATCTCGGTTTATCCCTTTCTCAGTTATATGTGTGATCGGAACTGAATCCCCAACTCCACTTCCCGTGCATTTTTTTTTTGTCCTTTTTAGAAAGGGAGCGCTTCCCATGCCATATTTAGCAATGCTTCAATGAGCAGCACTTGTGTTTAGCAGTGTTTCCAATTGGAAACTTAAAAAAAATTGTGCAAAATTGAGGTATTGTATAGTTATGCAGCTCAGTGGCGGAGCCACATAAAGACCAGAGGGGGCAACTGCCCCTTTTGAACTTTTGAATACCTCCTACAATTTTAGAGAGTTTATATGGTCCCACTATTGAATACCAATGTATTGCCCCCCCCCCCCTACTTGTTACACAATTGATCTTTGCCCCCTCACTTCTCTTAAATTTGCTATTCCCTTGCATTTTTATTTTATTATTAACCTGTTTCAGCCTCTCAGGCCTAATTGCTTTCTTGCCCTCCTCACCCATTTTCATTGAAATTTGAGTTGGAATATTTTGGCTCTAACTACGGAAATTCTTTCTATTAAATATTTTGGAGGGAAATGTTGTATTAAGCTAGCTAAGAGTTATTTATGTTGTAATATTCTTTTAATGTACACGAGATAATAACATTCTATTTTATACATTTTTTTTTGTGCAAGAACTCTTCGAAACCCCTTTTTTTTTCATGCTAAACTACATTAATGTCGAGGATATAATTTTCCGCGAAGTTTCTGCGTTTGTTACCTATTCCATAATTCAAAGTAGACATTTGTAATTTTTCTCTACATGTCAAACACTCAAACTGTTACTAAAAATTAACGGTGTATATACTTTGATTCTTGATTTGTGATATTGGACGCAATTAAGATTTATATCCAAAGAAATGAACATCATTATTTTGTTTTTTGCTTATAATAAAAATTTCAAAGGCTTATTATTGTTGTAATCCTTGTTATGTACTACATTAGATGATTGACGCCAATTAATAAATAATCAATACCATTGTTCAAATAGTAATAATAAAAATGATAACTTTTACTTGCAACACCACCCACACCCCCCCCCCCCCCCCCCCCCCCCCCCCCCCCCCGAAAATCCTAGCTCTGCCACTGGTTATGGTCCCTCTTTTTGGGGCATATTGAGAGATTCGAACTAAGCCCGATTGTCCATAGTTTAAAACATTTACTTTTCAATTGAAAGCTGATATCAAACTTTAATATAAAGAATGGAGGTCCAAATAATTGATTATATAATACATTATAAACCTTTAATGAAGCTTTGATATTATACTATCTTGTTACAGGTTATGGAACATAGTTGCAGGTTTAATGGGGGCTTTGTGATGATCATTAATGATGCTCTTTGCAGACATATCACAACAAACCTTTGCTTCAACGACAGATATTTCACATGTAATTTATCTTAGACGGGAATGGAGATGTCAACATGGGTACTGACACTTTTTTTTTTTGGAAAATGAGCTGGGTTTTTTTTTATAGGATCCCATAACCTATCAATAAGGTGCGATCTACAGGTCAACACCATAAGAAAGTAACCATGCCGCCGGCAGGTCTCAAACCTAAGACGTGGGGGATAAATCCACACAACCCTAACCCCTCGACCATAACAGCATTGGCGGTACTGGCACTTTGCTAGTTGCCTCCGTTGTTAATGTCCATAGTTTTTTATAAAGCTTACTGATAAACTGCAGTTGAGTGCAGACATCGAGCATGGTACATGATGCAACTAGTATGTAGATGTTTAGTCACATTAAAGTTCTTATTCATTTGATGGATTTATGTAAGTTTGATTTTAGAGTAGTAAAAAATCAATTAATATAATGGACTTCGCTTGTCAAACTACTTTTAAATAAACTACAAAAATTTGAGGATATTGGCCGGAGTGTCGAAGAACTAAAATTAAAACAACTTAAATCATTTTATGTATCTCCTGACCTATAGATGATGGAGTGGATTCTGGTTTGAAGTATGACTGCAATGATTTTAATATATCCGGGCACTGTGTGAGGCTGTGTAATGGTATTTGCTAAGATATTGGTTATATATAGCAGTTGACTAATTGCTTTTGGATACTTGGACGACCGAGTGCAAGACGCCCATCAGCTAATCATGCAAAATATATCGATCTAAACAATTGAAGTTCTGAATTGGATAATATTAGATAAAATAATAGTGTGTTTCACAACTGTGTGAGCTACAGTTACTAAGAAGGCTCTACTTAGTAGCATACTAGATCAGACAAAAGCCAGTCCTAGAGACATTTCACTTTGTCCAAGTTTGCCTTATAAATGAGCTGGAACCACACAACCAAAGAGAAAGGGCATCTTACAAGGTATAACATAATCTATTCGACCACAATGTTACCGAACTAATACCGTCCAATCTCTGTCCATACCAAACCCAACAAAAACACAACCCCTCCCTCGAGAAATTCGCAACAGCTGGGCCCTGACCCCACACTTCACATTCGACTATGAATATCTAGCCTTGAGTGTCTTGACATTTGAGAATTGAATGCATGCACTCATTCGAAGACAGGGAGATGATTGACACTCATGAAACATCAGTGGTGTCGCCAGCAGCAACACCAGAATCAGAACGAGAACCAGAACCTGAACCCGAACTAGAACCACCAAGAGTATCAGCCAAACACATAGTAATGAAAGTTGAGAATGAGTCGGGTGCGACGCCAGATATACACAGTGTAGCCATAAAACTCCAGAGAGCTGAGGAGGCACACATGGAATTTGCAGGGATTGAGGAGCAACCAAGCACTGGGGAGGTCATACTTTGGTACCTATATGGACTGTGTTCATACTTTGTTCATACAGTTCTTATTCCAATATTGTTTCCTCTAATAGTCAGTACAACGGTATCTAAAGCATCACCACCTCCCCAGGGTTGGACACAAAGCTTCAGAGGCTTTCCATGTAGTCAGAATGAAATGAAACTGTAAGCTTTCTTTGTCCTGTGTTTTCTTGAACTTGTCACCCAATTTTAACTTTCTAAGATAATTAACTACTAATAACAATAACAACAACTCCCAACAAAATGCACTTATAGCTTGGTTAGGTGAGAACATAATCAAGTACAAGTACATTGAAATTCCATGCATAGATTGAATGATTCATGTTGGAATACTTTACCACCCCCAAAAAAAAGGTTTGAAATGAATGATTTGTTAATAACACACAAAAAGTTGGCATGTTCAGAAAACAGCGAGTCGGACTGACTCAAAATTGTTAAAGAGTTGGTTTGATGTGCATAAAAATTTACCGCGCGTTTTGGTATATTTCATTTTATTTTTTGTTCGTGTTCATTGTCAAGCGCTGATATATGCTCAAGTGATTATCGCTTTCAGCAAAAGTTTATTAGTTCCAATTTCAGTAGAGATTGACAGTGATTGATGGCATTAAATTGGAATGCAGGTACCAAAGTCTAACTCTCCCTTCAATAGGGGTAAGTAGTTACAAAATCTCACCTCTTGAGTGGACTGCACTTTCATGGGCTATTGGGATATTAGTCTCCACTCCCATCCTTGGCTACATAAGTCCTCATCTAGACCATGGCCGTCGTCAGAACATCATCTTCGGTGGTGCAACTGCCCTTGGTGCTCTCTTCTGCCTTCCTGCCGGGTTCTTCAATGTGTCCTGGATATTTCCACCATACATTGCAATCATTGTGGCATCAAGCATTGTCGGTTTCGCTTCTCACACTCGCCATTTTGGTCTAATGGTTCGTGGGTTCTCCATATCTTCCCCTCTAACCGGTACAGAGCTCTTTGCAAAGCGTGCCTCCATAGGTAGTTGGCTATCACTAGTTGCTACTGCAGCAGGCTGCCTTGGTGCTGCCATCATCTCTTCCTTCACTTACCATATGCTTGGTCACAACGAAAAGCTTGTTAGCTTGTGGGTTGTCTCCATCTTTAGTGGTCTCAAATGGATTGTTGGAACAGTGCATGCATTCTCCGTGAATCGCCCAGGTGCGTTGTTCTAAAAGTAATTATTCGAGTCTAGTAATTTTGCATAGTTTTTTTTTACAGAGCATCGTTTTTATGGATTAACATCCAATAAATTCTATAAAAAGTTGACCACAAACTTTAATATTTTGTTGCTTTGGCTACACCATCAAAGTGCAGGTTCATCAGGTGCAGTCGGTAGAAATTCTTCATGGGGGAACCATGCCTTCTCCATATTCAAGTATCCACATGCCGTCGGAACCCTCACAAGCGTACTGCTTTCTTCTTTCACATCCAACTGCATCTTCACAGCCGGAGTTCTTTACATAATGGGACAAATTTGTCTTGAACCCAAGTTTGTGCTCTTTATATTGCTAATATACTTTTTAGTCCCGGTGTTTGCTCTCCCTCTGTTACATCCAGTGCAACAATTTACCAAGACAGATGCACTGAGAATGCAAGTACTTGGATTCCTAGTGACAGCCACCATCTCTGGTCTAGCATTCTATTATCGACATAGTTCTTGGCAACGCCACCATCTCTTGTTCCTGGCCGCTATACAAAGTTTAGCTACGGGTATCTTGCATGCTTTCGGACGGGTTTTGCTGTTGGATTGTACACCAGCTAAGAAAGAAGGTGCCTTCTCAGTTTGGTTTGCTTGGGTTAAAGCTGTGGGCGCTTGTATTGGGTTCACAGTAGCAGCAGTGTTTCCGGACAAGTTTAGCCAGTCATTTGGCATCACATTCTGCACTTCCATGGCAGGAGTACTTGTTTTGATATTTGGAAATGTAAGTAATCGCGGTGGGGCTATAGCTGCTGGTCATATTGTAGGGGAAGACTCCAGTGAAAAAGGTGAAGGTAATGGATCTGTGTTCGCAGAAACATGAGCAGTCAAGACTGTTTTACTACAACTCAATTGCAGAAGAAACTATATTTATACAACATTGTAGCATTAATTCGTTGTTATTTGAGAAGCAGACTATTCAGATGATATTGATTCAAGTGTTAATAAAGTTTCTGACTCCAGATTTATAGCAATGGCTGTCCTTTGCGTTCCTGCAATTGCATTGCTTCCATTTGTGTGATGAGAATCATCTAACCATGTAGAAGTTGTGGCGGTAAAGCCACTTTTGTGGGTCAAAGTTGTCAACAAATGGATAAGAGGATAAGACCCCTTCATTTCCTATATATATGCTCTTGATCTTCAAAATATGATCCCATCCCATTTTGGGCTCAAAAGCAACCATAGAGAAAGAGAGAGTTTTAGAGAGAAAATGTGAGATTTCTCCTCGATACTGTCTTTCCTTTTATTAGAGAGAGTGTATTCTCCTTTATATTATAAGTTCTATTATAAGAGAGAGTATTGTCAATTGTGCTCTCCTTATTTTATAGAAAGACTGGTGTAATCCTTTTGCTATAGTGAAATCCTTCTACAATTTGCCAAAATATTTCATTTTTCTCATTTCTACTTCGGTTGTAATTGTGTGCCCCGGACCACAACATACTAACAGCGGTATCAGAGCCAGGTTTATAGCCGATTTTCGTGCTATCGTTAGATCCAGTTAGTGGAAAGGAGGCATCTTCAATAATGGCGACGAAGTACGAAATAGAGAAGTTCAATGGGAATAATTTCTCATTATGGAAAATGAGAATAAAAGCAGTTTTGAGGAAAGATAACTGCTTGGCGGCAATTGGACATAGGCCCGATGAGATCACTGACGACGGCAAGTGGAACGAGATGGATGGCAATGCTATTGCTAATCTGCACCTAGCACTAGCCAATGGAGTATTGTCAAGTGTGGCGGAGAAAAAGACAGCAAAAGAGATATGGGATACTCTGACAAAATTGTACGAGGCCAAATCACTACACAACAAAATTTTCTTGAGAAGAAAACTTTACACCCTTCGGATGATGGAGTCAACTATGGTGACTGACCACATCAACACCCTCAACACCTTATTTTCACAGCTCACAGCAATGGGGCATAATATAGAGATGGGTGAACGTGCTGAAATTCTACTTCAGAGTCTACCTGATTCGTATGATCGACTCATCATCAACTTAACCAACAACATTGAAGTTCTAGTCTCCGATGATATTGCAACTGCGGTTCTTGAAGAAGAAAGTCGGCGCAAGAGCAAAGACGATAGACTGGGAGGCTCACAGCAAGCCGAAGCTTTGACAATGACGAGAGGGAGATCAACGGAACGTGGCCCCAGTGGGAGTCAAAATCGGAGTAGATCAAAATCCAGAAGTAAGAAGAATGTCAAGTGTCATCTCTGTGGCAAGAAAGGACACTACAAAAGGGAGTGTTGGCATCTCAAGAAGAACGAAGAAGCCAAAGGAAAAGGTCCTGAGTCGTCAAAAGCTTAGGGTTGTGTAGCAAGCACCTCAGATGATGGTGAAATTTTATACAGTGAGGCAACAACAGTTACTGAAGGCAGAAGAAGATTCACTGAGGTCTGGCTTATGGACTCAGGAGCAACATGGCATATGACTCCCCGAAGAGAATGGTTCTATCAATATGAACCTATCTCAAGAGGATCTGTGTTCATGGGAGACGATCATGCCTTGGAGATTGCTGGTATTGGTACCATCAAATTGAAGATGTGTGATGGTACGGTTCGCACTATCCAGGAGGTATGACATGTGAAAGGCCTGAAGAAAAAATCTATTGTCTTTGGGACAATTAGATAATAGTGGGTGTAAAACCCATATTCAAGATGGGATCATGAAAATAGTTAAAGGTGCGCTTGTAATGATGAAAGCGGAAAAGATAGCTGCAAATTTGTACATGCTTAAAGGAGAAACACAACAAGAAGGAGAAGCATCCACTGCGTTGGCAAGTTTGGCAGAAGAATTAACAATGATGTGGCACCGTAAGTTGGCCACATGTCAGAATGAGGTTTGAAGATTCTTGCTGAACAAAAGCTTTTTCCAGGGCTCAAAAAAGTTTCATTACTTTGTGAGCATTGTGTTACTAGTAAGCAGCACAGATTGAAATTCAGTAGTTTCTCTGCTAGAAGCAAAACTATCTTAGAACTGATTCATTTTGATGTTTGGCAAGCACCAGTTTTGTCCCTAGGAGGAGCAAAATACTTTGTGTCTTTTATTGACAATTACTCCATGAGATGTTGGGTGTATCCAATCAAGAGGAAGGCGGACGTATTTCCAATTTTCAAAATATTTAAAGCGCGAGTCGAGCTTGAATCTGAGAAGAAGATCAAGTGTTGAAGGGCAGACAATGGAGGAGAATATACTGGTATTGAATTTGATAGCTTCTGTCAACAAGAAGGTATCAAAAGGCAGCTCACGGTGGCATACACTCCACAACAAAATGGAGTAGCAGAGCGGATGAACAAAACCTTGTTAGAACGGACAAGAGCGATGTTGAGAACTGGGGGGATGGCCAAGTCATTTTGGGCAGAAGCAGTCAAGATCGCTTGTTATGTGATCAATCGGTCACCATCAACCGCAATTGATCTGAAACGCCGATGGAGATGTGGACTGGTAAGCCAGCTGATTATTCTCACTTACATACATTTGGAAGTCTTGTTTATGTAATGTACAACGCCCAAGAAACATCAAAGCTGGATCCAAAATCTAAAAAATGTATTTTCTTAGGGTATGCTGATGGAGTCAAGGGGTATCGCTTGTGGGATTCCACTGCCTGCAAGGTGTTAATCAACAGAGATGTTGTATTTGTAGAAGATAAGGTATAAGAAAAAGAAAATGATAGCACTTCAAAAGAGAAACCAGAAACTACTACAGTTCAAGTTGAAGAAAGACAAAAACAAGAAGTTTCAGATTCTTCTGAAGCAACATCAGAGCACAAAGAACAAGCTGAGTTTGCAACTCCACAAGTTCGACGGTCAACTCGGGAGAGAAGAAAACCAGCTTGGCACTTAGAGTGCATCATGGAGGGAAATGTTGCATACTGTCTACTAACAGAGGATGGAGAGCCGTCAACTTTCCATGAGGCTACAAAAAGCCAAGAAGCTTCTCTGTGGATGGTAGCAATGCAAGAAGAAATTGAAGCTCTCCATAAAAACAAAACATGGGATTTTGTTCCACTACCACGAGGAAGGAAGGCCATCGGAAACAAATGGGTTTACAAGATCAAACGAGATGGCAATGACCAAGTGGAGCGGTATCATGCTAGCTTGGTGGTGAAAGGATTTGCTCAGAAAGAAGGCATCGACTTCAACAAAATATTCTCTCTTGTTGTTTGACTCACAACGGTTTCGAGTAGTCCTAGTGATATGTGCTACCTTTGACTTGTACTTAGAGCAGTTGGACGTGAAAACTACATTTCTTCATGGAGAACTTGAAGAAGAGATTTACATACTCCACCAATCAGAAGGTTTTGAAGAAAAAGGAAAAGAGAACTTGGTTTGCAGGTTGAACAGATCTCTATACGGTCTCAAACAGGCACCGAGATGTTGGTATAAGAGATTTGATTCCTTCATCATGAGCCTTGGATACAACAGACAGAGTTCAGATCCTTGTGCTTACTACAAGAGATGGTAATTTCATTATTCTGTTGTTGTATGTTGACGACATGTTGGTAGCAGGCCCCAACAAAGATCGCATTACAGACTTAAAGGCACAGTTGGCTAGGGAGTTTGAAATGAAGGTCTTGGGACCAACAAACAAGATTCTAGGGATGCAAATTTACCGAGACAAAAATAATAGGAAGATTTAGCTTTCTCAGACGAACTACTTGAAGAAAATCTTGCGGCGCTTCAACATGCAAGATTGTAAGCCAATTCCTACCCCTCTTCCTATTAATTTCAAGTTATCCTCAAGTATGAGTCCTACCAACGAAGCAGAGAGGATGGAAATGTCTCGAGTACCATACGCATCAGCAGTGGGTAGTTTAATGTTCGCTATGGTTTGCACAAGACCAGACATTGCACAAGCAGTGGGAGTGGTTAGTCGATACATGGTGAATCCTGGTAAAGAGCATTGGAGTACTGTAAAGAGGATCCTGAGATATGTCAAGGGTACCTCAAATGCTGCATTATGTTATGCAGGATCAGACTTTACTGTCAGAGGCTATATTGATTCAGATTATGCAGGTGATCTTGACAAAAGCAAGTCCACCTCAGGTTATGTGTTTACTCTTGCTGGAGGAGCTGTAAGCTGGGTTTTAAAATTGCAATCTATCGTGGCTAATTCTATGACGGAGGCAGAATATGTCGCAGCTACACAAGCTAGCAAAGAGGCAATATGGTTGCAAATGCTACTGGAGGAGCTCGGACACAAACAAGAGAAGATTTCTCTATTTTGTGATAGTCAGAGTGCTTTGCATCTGGCAAAGAATCCAGCATTTCATTCAAAGACAAATCACATACGAGTTCAGTATCACTTTGTTCGTGAGAAGGTGGAAGAAGGAAATGTGGATATACAAAAAATCCATACTAAAGACAACCTAGCTGATATATTAACAAAGCCAATCAACAATGACAAATTTACTTGGTGTCGATCCTCTATTGGCCTAGCGGATACATAAGCGACATGGAGATGGCAAGTGTAGAAAGATAGAAGGATTACAAAAGTGACTTTAAGTGGGAGATATGTGGCAGTAAAGCCACTTTTGTCGGTCAAAGTTGTCAACAAATGGATAAGAGGATAAGACCCCTTCATTTCCTATATATATGCTCTTGATCTTCAAAATATGATCCCATCCCATTTTGGGCTCAAAAGCAACCATAGAGAAAGAAAGAGTTTTAGAGAGAAAATGTGAGATTTCTCCTACATATTGTCTTTCCTTTTATTAGAGAGTGTATTCTCCTTTCTATATAAGAGAGAGTATTTTCAATTGTGCTCTCCTTATTTTATAGAAAGACTGGTGTAATCCTTTTGCTATAGTGAAATCCTTCTACAATTTGCCAAAATATTTCATTTTTCTCATTTCTACTTCGGTTGTAATTGTGTGCCCCGGACCACAACATACTAACAGAAGTAGATCCTTGATGCTATCTCTTACATATTTTTGGAAGAAAAATAACAATTGTAATCTTGAATTTCTGATTGAAATGTTATATATATATATATATATATATATATTTTTTTTCTCTATGATGTGTTGTGCAATGGACTGTAGAGTGATTTTTTTTCTGTCACTGAAATAGATTACCATTGATTTTTGTTTTAAGCCTCGGATGTTTGATAAAGATGGTATTATGTTGACCTTGTTCGATCTGCTTTGCATTAACGTTGATTCCAAAGGAACGAAGGGAAGTTCAATGAAAAAAATGTGTTTAAATGCAGTGGAGCAACAAAGTATCCAAAGTTTTCCAACCAGCTGGTTGTTTTTTTTATGTTTTTGTTAATGTTTATAGCTAGATATATTAATCACAAGACCTAATGTTACATCCAGCACTTGAGGCAAGTTCATGAGCTTCATAGTTTAGCTCTCAGGGAATATAGTTACAATACCAGTTACCATTGACAGCAAGTAAATATTTTATACTACTAAGCAAAGGTTTCCACATCCATGGCGTATTGGATCGCTCGTCCTGGTTTGCTTCATTAAGAAGAGTATTAAGCGAACCAAAAAACCCGTCTTCCATTGACGTGATTGGATCAGCAAAAGTACCGCCTCTGCTGCATGGCACTCTGCCATGGTGCTGTCCAAAACTCTTCTAGAGATCACTAAAGCCACCTTAGCGAGTACATTGTCGCTGTCGTCTACTGCTAGAATGCAAACTACTCCTTTCTGTAAAGAGGTATAGAAACTGGCATCATAAGAAACCATAATCATACCCTGTGACAAACAAATAGGTATGTGGTGGGGTTGGGGTGTAAATGGTTGAGTCTATGCTGCTGAATGGGTTGTAATTGGGCATGAATCGTTGTCAAGTGATTGGGTTGAGCCTCATTTATCATGTTGTTAGGATTGTTTGAGACAATGTGATTGGAGGTTGAGTTGGTTCGGTGCAGATTGGGGGAAATATTGTCGGTGAAAACATTTGCCAGAACTTGATAAATCGTATATGGGGATGTAGGATGGTGACTGTGGGATGGGGTGGTGAACTATTGGTTTCTCCAATTCAACCATGTATTGTTGAAAGCTCCTATGAAATTAGAGATTATGAAACGCGATGTCTTGAAGATGATATTGTTACGTGTGTGCCAGATAGTTTGAATGACAACGATAAACTGGGATAATATTTCCTCATTTGAATGGGTATGAGCATTAGTTGTCGCCCACATGAAAGTGATGATGTTGTCTACACTTTGAGACGAAAGTGCTACTGTAGGCCAGTTGATTGGGATTGGGGAGAGTTGCCAAAGATGAGCAATGATTGGGCATAAGAAGAATAGGTGTATGATATCCTCGTGATGGTGGTGACAGAAGATACAACAGTTATCCGTAGGCATGTGGACCCATTAGAGATTTGTCATGGTAGGGAGTAGATTTTGAGTGACCTTCCAGAGGGTAAAGATGGCACTAATCAGTGTTTTTACTCGCCAAAGTTCTCGGAGTAGCTTGGGGGTCAAACCTGGTGAGGTGTGGTTTGAGGAAGCTAGGGCTAGTGAATCAGTCGAAAATGCTATGGTTGCACTCTTGACTGAGAAGGTTCCTCTTTTGTCGAAGATCAAGATAATTTTATCTGGTTCTTTCGAGAGTCTGATAGTGATGTCCAGGATATCTATGGCCACAGGCTGTGGGAAGATGGTTAGAATGAGGTCAAAGTTCCAATGGGGGACATTGTTATGGTCTGTGGTCCATAAGTTGTGAATATGGGAAGGGAGAGTGTCAGATTCGCCTGTGAATAACTCACGACATTCATCTAAAATGAATTTGGGTTTGACCCAGCAGACGTCCAAAGATTTATCATGTTGCCTGATCGGACCTGCCAAAGGATAAAACTCTTCATTTTTTGAGGACATTGAGATTGCCTCTCCATGCAAAAGATGTTATTGATGGTGAGCCTGAAATTTGAAAGAGGCTCTTGTTGAACTAATATAGGCTCTTAAGCTGCAAAGTACGAGGGTTCGAAGGCATGCAGATCGCGTTCCAAATGGTTTTTTGCCATTAAAGCGAGATTTTGATTACGGGATGTTGGGATATTCAAACCACCGAGATGTCTGGGGCGGATGATTCGATACCAAGGACAAAGGTGTTTGTCTTTGCTGTTTTCATATCTTTTCCACTAAAAGTTTCTGGCTATAGTGTCCAACCTGGTGGTTATTGAGGTGGGAAAAATAAAGGTTTGTATGGTATAGACGGGGATTGAATTCATCATAGCTTTGATCATCACCATTCTTCTAGCTTGTGAGAGAACTTTCGCTTTCCAGGAAAAAAGATGGGCACTGATTTTGTCGATTAGGAATTGGAAGTCGGTAGCTTTCTTGTTGGAGAGGAGGAGAGAAGATCCTAGGTATTTGTCTTTTGGATTAAGTCTTAGAACCTAGGATGCGGTTAATCATCTTGGCATGATGGTGGTGGATACTAGAGCTAAAGAAGACTGACGATTTGTCGTAATTGACTGCTTGCTCGGAGGCGTTGCAGTAAGAGGAAAAAATCTCTTTAACATTAAGCGCTTCGGTAAGTGAGGCGCGACAGAACAACATCAGGTCGTCAACATACAGTAGGTGACTAATGGAGGGAGATCTACGACATATGTTGATGCCTTTGATGTCCCCATTTGCTCCTACTCTGGCTAACAATCGAGAGAGTGCTTCAACAACCAAAATAAACGGATAGGGAGTCCCCTTGTCGAAAACCTCTGGATAGGGTGAAACTAGACATGGGGCTTCCATTAAGGAGAACTTTGAGAGACGAGGTGGAAACACATTGAGAGATCAAATCAATCTAGTGTTCAACAAAGTCGAGGTTTCTCATAATATTGAGAAGGAACGACCACTCGACTCTGTCGTATGCTTTGGCCATATCTATTTTGATAGCCATCCATCCCTATTTTTTTTTGCAACAATGTTTCATTTAAAAAAATGTTTCATGAGCCATGGCAACATTGTAAGAAATAGATCATCCTTTATGGAAAACTCCCTGATTTGGGGATATAGTGGTGTCCAGGATAGGTTTGAGTCTATTGGCCAAGATTTTTGAAATGGTTTTGTAAATGACATTAGAAAGGGCAATGGGACGGAATTTATTGGGAGTGGTAGGATTTGTGACTTTTGGGATGAGAGCTATGAAGGTTTCATTGAGTTTAGGGTCAAGATGACGGGTCAGAAAAAAGTTTTTTTTATCACGTTGATTATGTCGGTCTTGACCGTTTCCCAGTAATGTTGGAAAAAGAAGGCGTGAAAGCCGTCAGGGCCCGGGGCTTTGTGGCTTCCCATGGCGAAAATGGTATCTTTAATTTCCTTGTCTGTTGGGATAGCTAACATTAATTTGATCATTTTCTTGAGCCGTGACTACTGGGGTGAACAATGAACCAAGGTTGGGGCAAGGCTCTGAGGTGAACAATGAACCAATGAACTAGCTGGTTGTTCGTTGTTAATTAGATTTGCAGACCAGTGACCAACTATATAGAAAATACTATTTTGGTGAGCTGCAAGAAAGTTCATGTAGCAATAGCTATAATTCAAATTCTTTTTATTGCATCTCGATAGTCCTTACACATTGTGGTATCTACTCGATGTTGGTCATACATTCTCCATCTTGCCAAGTTCGAACTCTTGTGGTTCACAATCCACTTGATGTAGCTCCTATGGCGCAATCAAACCATTACTCACGCAAATTCATTTATTCAGTAGTCGAGTGACTTTGGAAAACACACTTCCTTATGAACAAATAAAACCCCTTTTTCATTCTTTTTTTTATAAAAGCTTAATGTATAATAATTAATAACTAGAATTACAATACTGGTGTCCTGCAGTAGTAGCTAGAGTATGAGCTTCACAGTTGAGAGCTCTAGGAATAAATTTACAGAACCAAAAAGTATGGATAGCTAGAAATCAACGGATATTATAGGGTGCCATATCCAGTGCATGACCATCCTACTGAGTGACTGATCTTCTTGGAGAATGGTAGTAAGCATTACTGAATCTCCTAGCATCCATCCCGTTCTCCATTGCCTAGCTTGGATAAGAAGAAGCACTGCCTCCACTACAAAACATTTGGGCATTGTACTGTCCAATACCTTTCCTGCAATTGGGCTGGCAACCTTGGCAAGCACCTCGCCACGCATATTGACTGTAAAAACTCCGATTGCACCCAGTTGAGTTTTGGCAAAGAAGCTAGCATCATAAGTAACAATAATTGTATCCAGGACAAGGGCTTGCTGAGATGGTTGAGGTTGGACAACAGTGAAAGTGAGACCATGGCTAGTGTATTATCGTTGCCTTGTTATATAGGCTAGTGTATTACCTCTGCCGTTGGCTCGATAAAAGTTTGTAGTGATATTAGGGTCAAAATTTGTCAACGATGAAAGAAAAAGTTTCAAACAATGGAAGTGTAGTTCGAGTTCTTTGTTTGAATATGCCTTGAGAAGCCCTTTTTATTCATTTGAAAAATACGCTCACAACATGAATGCATTATTAAATTTTTTTTTTCGAAATGCATACAGTGTGAAATGCACATTTTAAACATTGAAGTATTTGATCATTGGTTTTGTTGCAAAGATCTTCTTCAGAAATTGCATTTCAACGGTATAAAGTTTACAAAATCTGACAATTAAGCAGATAGTTATGATAATTTACATTTCGAGAAAAAAAAACATAATTTTTTTTCTCTCCGCCACATGTGTATTCTACTCATTTTAAGTTTTATATTCATTTTCTTTTGCCTTTCTACATATTTTATATTTACAAACATACCTATTATAAAAAATGAATCTTAATCTTCAACATGTTAATCAACTCTCAATCTTAGCTTTCTTTTATCTCCAAATCCTTATGATTGTTAAAACTCCTAGCTGATTTGTAAGATAGACTAGTCAATCACCTGTGGCTCGAAGGAAAGTTTATCATTTAATTTTCAAAATTTTGCTTTACAACAAAATTTTCGAGTTGTAGTAATTAATGATTATCTTTAAACTCTCACCTTCCCCAAAGTATGGAATTCATTGTTTTTTGTTGAAAATATATATATATCAAAAGTAATTACGATCTTCAGAGTGCTTCAAGAAAACTCTGCACGCCTTTGGGAAATTAATTTTTAATTATCTAACAATTAGGCGAAAACTTACAAAATCCTAATTGTTGAGTCTCAAACCCGTGAAATCTCACAAGGAGAGTAGATGTTCGACCAATTGAACTACAATTGGTGGACCAACAGGACTCATTTAACCAAATTGGCCTTTCTTTCTTTATGCATGTATGCCACGTGTACAACATATCATATTTTACTCAAAAGATCATCAAGAAATGCACAATCCAACTCACGTTGAACCCATTAGATTAGTTTGTAATTAATTACAACTCAACCCACTGTAAAGTTGCCAATGGAGTACCAGCTCAGCTAGTAAGCTTGTAGCGAAAGGTATCAAAAGTCTAGGGTTCTAACCCTGCTAATGGCATTTGGGGCGAGAGGGGTTAAGGGATTAAAAAAAGTGAAAAACACACTGCAAAGCTGAATCTTGCAATTAATTTACTAAACACCAAAACCCCACTTTCCTTCTCTAACGCAAACTCAGGTTCTTGATATAGAAAGCCTCAAACGGAGAGAAGGAGTGAGAGGGGATATGCTGGCAAATTCGAAGTATGGGCGAGGGCATTTGCAGGAAATCAAAATATTGACACACTTACATAGACACTGTTCATGCTACAATGAAATGGAATTCTCGTTAAAAAGTAGATTATTTTCTTATTTTATTTAAAATGTCATTTATTTACTTTTATTTTTATTCAAGTAGCATTTATTAGTTATTGGAAAAAATCATCTTACCTTAGTATTATTTAACTTGATAAATAAACTTATCAATAAACTCATGTTTTAGCCAATGGTAGCCTGGTTAAGGTTGTGTTGGTTTAACCCCCACATCTTGGGTTCTACACCCTCCGACGGCAAACTTGCATTTCAAAAAAAAATAAAAACTCATGTTTTAGTCTCAATGGTCAATCCAAGCGCTATTATTTAAACCCCTAATTCATCTTTGAGTTCATCTTCTTCCCAACTCTGAGCTCATTTTTTTTCCAACTCTTAACTCCTCTTACATCCATCCTCATTCTCTTCAACTTATCAAATGCAAATTCATCTATCTTCTTCAATACCTCTACTGGGAACACGGATAAAAATAGACCCACTATTTTGATTAATTTATTGAAGGCTGGATTTGTTGTAGAAATGTGAAGGTGAAGTGTATTGTTGAGATTGAGATAGAGAGGTATAGGGGTGAGTGGAGGAATCGATTAGTCGTCGATTGGTCCCTTGAAAAAAATTGGTATCCAATCAGATCTAAATGATATTTGGTCTGTGGGTTTGAATTGGCAATTCTTCACGTTGTTTGCATGAGGAAGAGGGAGAAGTAGTGAGGATTCAAAATATTATCTATATTTATCACTTGATTCGAGTTATACAAGGAGGGGAGAAAAGGAGGAATCTACGTAGCCGCTTCAACTTTTGCTAGCAAGGAGAGTTCGATGTCGAGAAAATGAAGATTATTAATTTGCACTTTGCCCCTATTATACATAGCTAACTAATAAGTAGATCCATCATTAATCACTATTACAATTACCCCCCTTACTAGCGGTCAACGTCCATTGACCGTTAATTTTAAAAGCAGATTACCAAAATGCCCCTCAGAAATCAAAGGCTGAGATTAAATCTTTCGTATCTCGAACATCTCATCTTGAGGAGAATCCTAATGCCAAACTGAAATCGTAATTGTATCTCAAAGAAAATCTAACTGTTGATTTTAAAAAAATCTTTCATCTTAAACAACTCATCTTGAGGAAAATCTAACGGTCCAAATATAATAGTACACACATCTCTAGGTAAAGCTAACGGTACAAATTTATCTTGAGATGCATGCATAATCAAATTTGGACTGTTAGCTTTACCTAGAGTTATGTTTACTATTATATTTGGACAGTTAGATTTTCCTCGAGATGAGTTGTTTAAGATGTAAGATTTTTTTATAAAATCAACAGTTGGATTTTCCTCGAGACACGATTACGATTTCAGTTTGGCCTTAGGATTCTCCTCAAGATGAGATGTTCGAGATACGAAAGATTCAATCTCAGCCTTTGATTTCTGAGGGGCATTTTGGTAATCTGATTTGAAAATTGACAGTCAATGGACGTTGACCGCTAGTCAAGGGGGTTAATTGTAATAGTGATTAATGATGGGTCTTTTAACTTATTAATTACCTATGTATAATAGGGGCAAAATGCAAATTACCCTATCCAATAAATTATATTTAGCAAAGAAAATTTTATGTAAAGTGCAGCGGCACATGCAATACCCTAGTCGCACCAAAAGACACAAGTTTGTCTCAACTCAGTTCATGGCCATGATTCCATTGAGATATCCAACACATAAGAGCTCAGATTATACCCTAACAAAGGGTAATTTGCACTTTGCCCCCTTTTATACATAGGTAATTAATAAGTAGACTCATTATTAATCATTATTACAATTATCCCCTTTTACTAGCGGTCAACGTCCATTGACAGTTAATTTTCAAAGCAAATTACCAAAATGCCCCTAAGAAATCAAAGGCTGAGATTGAATCTTTCGTATCTCAAACATCTCATCTTGAGGAGAATCCTAAGGCCAAACTGAAATCGTAATTGTATCTTGAAGAAAATCCAACTGTTGATTTTAAAAAAATCTTTCATCTTAAACAACTCATCTCGAGAAAAAAATAACGGTCCAAATATAATGATACACACATCTCTAGGTAAAGCTAACGGTCCAAATTTAATTATGCATGCATCGTGAGAAAAAAATATGACTGTCCAGCACACATCTCGATGAACATTTGACAATTCAGCAAACATCTCGAGAAATCTGACAGCTCATACTTATTCGTACATAATCTGACGACTCAGATTTAACCGTGTACGCATCTTGAGCAAAAATCTAATGGTCCACCACGCATCTCGAGGAAATCTATCGGTTCGTATTTATTTGTGCACGCATCTTGAAGAAATTTGACGCTGAATAAATTTAAATTTACTTTTGGCCCTCTGAAATAAATTTGAATTTAATTTTGCCCCGTGAAACAGAACAGACCTGAGTGATGAAGGGGGAGGAAGAAGGAAGGGGGAAGAATGAGGAAGGAGGAGGAAGGAGAAGGAAGGAGGAAGTGGAGGAATGGGGAATGAGACCTAACTTTATTATAGGGGTTGTGAAACAGATGAGCAAGGATGAGGAAGGAAGAAGTGGATGAATGAAGAAATGGAGGAATGAGGAAGAGGGTGGAGGATGAAGGGGGGTGGTGGCAAGGCTCCGAGATAGAGGAGGAAGAAGGGGAGGAAGAGGAGGGAGGAAGAAGATAATCAAAATTTTCTTGATCATCTCTCAGGTATGTTCTGTTTCAGGGGGCAAAACTAAATTCAAATTTATTTTATGGGGTTAAGTTATTGTCAGTAATTTATTTTATGGGTTAAGGGCAAAATTATATTTAAATTTATTATGAAGTCAAAATTCCTCGAGATGTGTGCATGAATAATTCCAAGCAGTCAAATTTTATTGAGATGCGTGTTGGACCGCAGATCTTCTCGAGATGCATGCCAAAACATAATATTTTTTCTCGATGTGAGTGTACGGATAAATTTAAGTCATCATATTTTTTTCTCGAGATGCGTGCATGAATAAATCTGAGCAACCAGTTTTTTCTTGATATGTGTGCAGGAATAAATCTGAAATGTCAAATTCTTCTCGAGATGCGCGATAGACTGTCATATTTTTCTTGAGATGAGCACATAATTAAATTTGGACCGTCAGATTTACCTAGAGGTGTGTAATATTAAATTTGGACCGTTAGATTTTCCTCGAGATGAGTTGTTTAAAATGAAAGAATTTTTTTAAAAATCAATTGTTGGATTTTTCTCGAGATACGATTTCAGTTGGGACTTAGGATTTTCCTCGATATGAGATGTTCGGGATACAAAAGATTCAATCTCAGCCTTTGATTTCTGAGTGGCATTTTGGTAATTTGCTTTGAAAATTGATGGTCAATGGATACTAGCCACAATCCTCACTTTTGCCCTCAATTAGTTTGAAGTGCAAGCATATTCCAAGGTAAAAATGTATACTATAAACTTTTGGGTTAGACTCGATTAAAATTGAATCAGTTGAGGAAAAAAATTCAAACGCCAAAAGTGAGTTCTCCATCAAAACTTTGAATTCGCCAAAACACGAAGTTTAGGGGTTTTATTTAAGTATGCATTAAGATGTCTCATTTTTTTCTAGTATGATCGGCCCGGCTCATTTCTCTGAAAAATACTAACTATGTGAAATGCATTAGATTGACAGATCGGTAAGACAACAATAGCCACTATACTATTCTCAATCAAAAAGGACAAAATGTAATATGTGTTTATGTAGCTATTTGGCAAAAAAATCTTCTGTGGCTCAAGTAGTGACTAGTTTCATTAGAAAGATCTTCAAAAATGCATTCCAATGACACCAAGTTTATCAAAATTCCAATACCAAGTAAATAGTTATGATAATTTTAATTTTGAGAAAAAAAATACAAAATTTCCTTCCCCTGCTACATGTACATTCTACCAACTTGTTTTACCATTTTTTTTAATTATTTTCTGTGCCCTTCTATATGTTTTATAG